>CM048839.1:92199308-92811808 GCA_026545765.1 Plantago major
GACCAATGTGCGTAACCGCATCCTACCGACACGGCAGAAGGGCCGCTCACCACCGGGAGGCGATCTATCGTTATTATCGACATCAATGCGATATATGTGTTTTGCAATCTAGCATTACGTATGTATGAAGTCTCACGCTTCTATTACTTGTAGATGATAAATTGTCGACTAGATCCGGTTTGATTCTGTGGCACGGGGAGGTGACATCCAAGTATGCCATCTTCAAGAAGGCCGGGCGGGTATGGACCGACCGCCGCCTCGCCTATCATGGGTATGTTTATGTTGCTTAAAGTTCATATTTGTACACTATTACAAGTTACTTTTTAAAAACAAGAATCGATCATTATATTTACGATTTCAGTCGAGGTTGATGCTGTGTGGCGAGGTGGAGGACGAGACGGTGATGTGTTGTCAATCAACAAGTTGACAACATCTTCCTAGAGGTCAACAAACCGGACAAGAAAGGACGAATATATGGACTCGGAGCCTCGGTTTGCATCCGCTAGTCCGGGCGTTCTCATCATCATCATCCGCAGCCCAGACGTCTTACATACACGTGACTGTGTCTGAAATGGTGCAACAAGTGTCCGGGAACATGTTGCTCGGCTAACTCAAGAGATGGAGCAACAAAGGACGATGGAGATGGAGAGAACTAAGGGAGAACGAGCGCCTTCTACATGTATGGAGCCATGTCCCGCCCATCACCCACCCCACCCCGTCGATAGCTAGTTATGTATTCAGATGTTCGGATTTTTTTCATATTTACACTTGTTTGGATAATTTCTCCAAATTATTACTTTTTTATTCATTGAAACATTTTCCAGATTATTGATTTATTATCTAACATTATATTGATTAAATAGGTGAACTAAAAATAGGGATTAATATGAAATAAATAGTGACGGAAGTAGTGACGGAATTACAAATTAGTGAAATTAGTGACGGAATTTCAACACTAGTCCACTAAATATTTAATACGGATAGAATCTATCCGCGCTAAATTTCGGAATTAAAAAAAATAATTGGTCTGGCCGCCCAACTCCGCGAATGACGACGGATTGTTATCCGTCGCCACGCCTGGGCGACGGATTCATCCGCCAGTGGAGGCTGGCCCAGAGCGACGGATCTATCCGCTGTGCCGATTTTGTAGTGAGGAGAGGGATAAACAACAAACGAAAACACCACTCGAGAGATAAACAACACATCAAAGGCGTGGGATAATGTCAAACGAAGAAGTCTATTCAAGATTTAAACAATACTGAGAAGGAGTAAGAGTATCACAAACGAAGAACTCTACTTGAGAGTTAAACCACACACATAAAGAGTGGGATAAACAACAAATGTAAAATTCTACTCGAGAGTTAAACAACACAATAAAGGAGTGGAATAATTACAAATGGAGAAGTCAATATGAGACTTAAACAACACATCGGAGGGGTAATAAAATGACAAACGAAAAACTATATTTTGTTTTTTTTATATTAAGGCGGAGTCAAGCTCCTATTAAAGAAAAACCATAAACTCACAAGGGTTATAAGAACAACGAAAAACTCTACTTGAGAGTTAAACAATACACAAAAGGAGTGGGATAAACAAAAAACGAAAACACCACTCGAGAGATAAACAACACATCAAAGGGGTGGTATAATGTCAAACGAAGAAGTCTATTCGAGATTTAAACAATACAAAGAAGGAGTAAGAGTATCACAAACGAAGAACTCTACTTGAGAGTTAAACCACACACATAAGGAGTGGGATAAACAACAAATGTAAAATTCTACTCGAGAGTTAAACAATGAATAAAGGAGTGATAATTACAAATGGAGAAGTCAATTTGAGATTTAAACAACACATCGGAGGGTAATAAAATAACAAACGAAAAACACTACTTGAGAGTTAAACAATACACAAAAGGAGTGGGATAAACAACAAACGAACAACACCATTCGAGAGATAAACAACACATCAAAGAAGTGGGATAATGTCAAACGAAGAAGTCTATTCGAGATTTAAACAATACACAGAAGGAGTAAAAGTATGACAAGTGAAGAACTCTACTTGAGAGTTAAACCACACACATAAGGAGTGGGATAAACAACAAATGTAAAATTCTACTCGAGAGTTAAACAACACAATAAAGGAGTTGGATAATTACAAATTGAGAAGTCAATTTGAGATTTAAACAACACATCGGACGGGTAATAAAATAACAAACGAAAACTATATTTTGTTTTTTTATATTAAAAGTGAGTCAAGCTCCTATTATTAAATAAAAACCATAAACTCACGGGGGTTTATAAGAACAACGAAAAACTCCACTTGAGAGTTAAACAATACACAAAAGGAGTGGGATAAACAAAAACGAAAACACCACTCGAGAGATAAACAACACATCAAAGGAGTGGGATAATGTCAAACGAAGAAGTCTATTCGAGATTTAAACAATACAAAGAAGGAGTAAGAGTATCACAAACGAAGAACTCTACTTGAGAGTTAAACCACACACATAAGGAGTGGGATAAACAACAAATGTAAAATTCTACTCGAGAGTTAAACAACACAATAAAGGAGTGGGATAATTACAAATGGAGAAGTCAATTTGAGATTTAAACAACACATCGGAGGGGTAATAAATTGACAAACGAAAAACTATACTTTGTTTTTTTTATATTAAGGCGGAGTGAAGCTCCTATTATGAAATAAAAACCATAAACTCACGGGGGTTTATAAGAACAACGAAAAACTATACTTGAGAGTGAAACAATACACAAAAGGAGTGGGATAAACAAAAACGAAAACACCACTCGAGAGATAAACAACACATCAAAGGAGTGGGATAATGTCAAACGAAGAAGTCTATTCGAGATTTAAACAATACAGAGAAGGAGTAAGAGTATCACAAACGAAGAACTCCACTTGAGAGTTAAACCACACACATAAGGAGTAGGATAAAAAACAAATGTAAAATTCTACTCGAGAGTTAAACAACAGAATAAAGGAGTGGGATAATTACAAATGGAGAAGTCAATTTGAGATTTAAACAACACATCGGAGGGGTAATAAAATAACAAACGAAAAACTCTACTTGAGAGTCAAACAATACACAAAAGGAGTGGGATAAACAACAAACGAACATCACTCGAGAGATAAACAACACATCAAAGGAGTGGGATAATGTCAAACGAAGAAGTATATTCGAGATATAAACAATAGACAGATGGAGTAAGAGTATCACAAACGAAGAACTCTACTTGAGAGTTAAACCACACACATAAGTATTGGGATAAACAACAAATGTATAATTCTACTCGAGAGTTAAACAACAGAATAAAGGAGTGGGATAATTACAAATGGAGAAGTCAATTTGAGATTTAAACAACACATCGTAGGGGTAATAAAATGACAAACGAAAAACTCTATTTTGTTTTTTTTATATTAAGGTGGAGTCAAGCACCTATTATTAAATAAAAACCATAAACTCACGGGGGTTTATAAGAACAACGAAAAACTCTACTTGAGAGTGAAACAATACACAAAAGGAGTGGGATAAACAACAAATGAACAACGCCACTGTAGAGATAAATAACACATCAAAGGAGTGGGATAATGTCAAACGAAGAAGTCTATTCGAGATTTAAACAATACAGAGAAGGAGTAAGAGTATCACAAACGAAGAACTCTACTTGAGAGTTAAACCACACACATAAGGAGTGGGATAAAAAACAAATGTAAAATTCTACTCGAGAGTTAAACAACAGAATAAAGGAGTGGGATAATTACAAATGGAGAAGTCAATTTGAGATTTAAACAACACATCGGAGGGGTAATAAAATAACAAACGAAAAACACTACTTGAGCGTTAAACAATACACAAAAGGAGTGGGATAAACAACAAACGAACAACACCACTCGAGAGATAAACAACACATCAAAGGAGTGGGATAATGTCAAACGAAGAAGTCTATTCGAGATTTAAACAATACATAGAAGGAGTAAGAGTATCACAAACGAAGAACTCTACTTGAGAGTTAAACCACACACATAAGGAGTGGGATAAACAACAAATGTAAAATTCTACTCGAGAGTTAAACAACACAATAAAGGAGTGCGAAAATTACAAATGGAGAAGTAAATTTGACATTTAAACAACACATCGAAGGGTAATAATGACAAACGAAAAACTACTTTGTTTTTTTATATTAAGGTGAGTCAAGCTCATATTATTAAAGAAAACCATAAACTCACGGGGTTTATAAGAACAACGAAAAAACTACTTGAGAGTTAAACAATGCACAAAAGGAGTGGGATAAACAACAAAAGAAAACACCACTCGAGAGATAAACAACACATCAAAGGAGGGGATAATGTCAAACAAGAAGTCTATTCAAGATTTAAACAATATGTAGAAGGAGTAAGAGTATCACAAACGAAGAACTCTACTTGAGAGTTAAACCACACATAAGGAGTAGGATAAAAACAAATGTAAAATTCTACCGAGAGTTAAACAATGTAATAAAGGAGTGGGATAATTACAAATGGAGAAGTCAATTTGAGATTTAAACAACACATCGGAGGGGTAATAAAATAACAAACGAAAAACACTACTTGAGTGTTAAACAATACACAAAAGGAATGGGATAAATAACAAACGAACAACACCGCTGTACAGATAAACAACACATCAAAGGAGTGGGATATTGTCAAACGAAGAAGTCTATTCGTGATTTAAACAATACACAGAAGGAGTAAGAGTATCTCAAACGAAGAACTCTACTTGAGAGTTAAACCACACACATAAGGAGTGGGATAAACAACAAATGTAAAATTCTACTCGAGAGTTAAACAACACAATAAAGGAGTGGGATAATTACAAATGGAGAAGTCAATTTGAGATTTAAACAACACATCGGAGGGGTAATAAAATGACAAACGAAAAACTCTACTTTGTTTTTTTTATATTAAGGTGGAGTCAAGCTCCTGTGATTAAATAAAAACCATAAACTCACGGGGGTTTATAAGTACAACGAAAAACTCTACTTGAGAGTTAAACAATACACAAAAGGAGTGCAATAAACAACAAATGAAAAAAACCACTTGAGAGATAAACAACACATCAAAGCAGTGGGATAATGTCAAATGAAGAAGTCTATTCGAGATTTAAACAATACAGAGAAGGAATAAGAGTATCACAAACGAAGAACTCCACTTGAGAGTTAAACCACACACATAAGGAGTAGGATAAAAAACAAATGTAAAATTCTACTTGAGTATTAAACAACAGAATAAAGGAGTGGGATAATTACAAATGGAGAAGTCAATTTGAGATTTAAACAACACATCGGAGGAGTAATAAAATAACAAACGAAAAACTCTACTTGAGTGTTAAACAATACACAAAAGGAGGGATAAAAAACAAACTAAAACACCACTCGAGAGATAAACAACCCATCAAAGTTGTTGGATAATTTCAAACGAAGATGTCTATTCAAGATTTAAACAATACATAGAAGGAGTAAGAGTATCACAAACGAAGAACTCTACTTGAGAGTTAAACCACACACATAAGGAGTGGGATAAACAACAAATGTAAAATTCTAACCGAGAGTTAAACAACACATTAAAGGAGTTGATAAATATAAATGGAGAATTCAATTTAAAATTTAAACAAAACATCGGAGGGGTAAAATGAAAAACGAAAAACTATATTTTTTTATATTAATGGAGTCAAGCTCCTATTAAAGAAAAACCATAAACTCACGAGCGTTTATAAGAACAACGAAAAAACTCTACTTGAGAGTTAAACAATACACAAAAGGAGGGATAAACAACAAACAAAACACCACTTGAGAGATAAACAACACATCAAAGGAGTGGGATAATGTCAAACGAAGAAGTCTATTCGAGATTTAAACAATACACAGAAGGAGTAAGAGTATCACAAACGAAGAACTCTACTTGAGAGTTAAACCACACACATAAGGAGTGGGATAAACAACAAATGTAAAATTCTACCCGAGAGTTAAACAGCACAATAAAGGAGTGCGACAATTACAAATGGAGAAGTCAATTTGAGATTTAAACAACACATCGGACGGGTAATAAAATAACAAACGAAAAACTCTGCTTGAGAGTTAAACAATACACAAAAGGAGTGGGATAAACAACAAACGAAAACACCACTCGAGAGATAAACAACACATCAAAGGAGTGGGATAATGTCAAACGAAGAAGTCTATTCGAGATTTAAACAATACAGAGAAGGAGTAAGAGTATCACAAACGAAGAACTCTACTTGAGAGTTAAACCACACACATAAGGAGTGGGATAAACAACAAATGTAAAATTCTACTCGAGAGTTAAACAACACAATAACGGAGTGGGATAATTACAAATGGAGAAGTCAATTTGAGATTAAAACAACACATCAGAGGGTACTAAAATGACAAACGAAAAACTCTACTTTGTTTTTTATATTAAGGTGAGTCAAGCTCCTATAAAGAAAAACCATAAACTCATGAGGTTTATAATAACAACGAAAAACTCTACTTGAGAGTTAAACAATACACAAAAGGAGTGGTATAAACAACAAACGAACAACACCACTCGAGAGATAAACAACACATCAAAGGAGTGGTATAATGTCAAACGAAGAAGTCTATTCGAGATTTAAACAATGCACAGAAGGAGTAAGAGTATCACAAACGAAGAACTCTACTTGAGAGTTAAACCACACACATAAGGAGTGGGATAAACAACAAATGTAAAATTCTACTCGAGAGTTAAACAACACAATAAAGGAGTGGGATAATTACAAATGGAGAAGTCAATTTGAGATTTAAACAACACATCGGAGGGTTAATAAAATAACAAACGAAAAACACTACTTGAGAGTTAAACAATACACAAAAGGAGAGGGATAAACAACAAACGAAAACACCACTCGAGAGATAAACAACACATCAAAGCCGTGGGATAATGTCAAACGAAGAAGTCTATTCAAGATTTAAACAATACTGAGAAGGAGTAAGAGTATCACAAACGAAGAACTCTACTTGAGAGTTAAACCACACACATAAGGAGTGGGATAAACAACAAATGTAAAATTCTCCCCGAGAGTTAAACAACACAATAAAGGAGTGGGATAATTACAAATGGAGAAGTCAATTTGAGATTTAAACAACACATCGGAGTGGTAATAAAATAACAAACGAAAAACAAAAATTTTTTTTTTTTATATTAAGGCGGAGTCAAGCTCCTATTAAAGAAAAACCATAAACTCATGAGGGTTTATAAGAACAACGAAAAACTCTACTTGAGAGTGAAACAATACACAAAAGGAGTGGGATAAACAAAAAACGAAAACACCACTCGAGGGATAAACAACACATCAAAGGGGTGGTATAATGTCAAACGAAGAAGTCTATTCGAGATTTAAACAATACAAAGAAGGAGTAAGAGTATCACAAACGAAGAACTCTACTTGAGAGTTAAACCACACACATAAGGAGTGGGATAAACAACAAATGTAAAATTCTACTCGAGAGTTAAACAACAGAATAAAGGAGTGGGATAATTACAAATGGAGAAGTCAATTTGAGATTTAAACAACACATCGGAGGGTTAATAAAATAACAAACGAAAAACACTACTTGAGAGTTAAACAATACACAAAAGGAGAGGGATAAACAACAAACGAAAACACCACTCGAGAGATAAACAACACATCAAAGCCGTGGGATAATGTCAAACGAAGAAGTCTATTCGAGATTTAAACAATACAGAGAAGGAGTAAGAGTATCACAAACGAAGAACTCTACTCGAGAGCTAAACCACACACATAAGGATCGGGATAAACAACAAATGTAAAATTCTACCCGAGAGTTAAACAACACAACAAAGGAGTGGGATAATTACAAATGGAGAAGTCAATTTGAGATTTAAACAACACATCGGAGGGGTAATAAAATAACAAACGAAAAACTATATTTTGTTTTTTTTATATTAAGGCGGAGTCAAGCTCCTATTAAAGAAAAACCATAAACTCACGAGGGTTTATAAGAACAAACGAAAAACTCTACTTGAGTGTTAATGAATACACAAAAGGAGTGGGATAAACAGCAAACGAACAACACCACTGTAGAGATAAACAACACATCAAAGGAGTGGGATAATGTCAAACGAAGAAGTCTATTCGAGATTTAAACAATACATAGAAGGAGTAAGAGTATCACAAACGAAGAACTCTACTTGAGAGTTAAACCACACACACAAGGAGTGGGATAAACAATAAATGTAAAATTCTACTCGAGAGTTAAACAACACAATAAAGGATTGGGATAATTACAAATGGAGAAGTCAATTTGAGATTCAAACAACACATCAGAGGCGTAATAAAATAACAAACGAAAAACTCTACTTGAATCAAAGTGGGATAAATGTCAAACCAAGAAGTCTATTAGATTTAAACAATATAGAAAGGGAGTAAGAGTATCACAAACGAAGAACTCTACTTGAGAGGTAAACCACACACATAATTACCGAGAGTTAAACAATTTGAGATTTAAACAACACATAAGAACAACAAAAAATTCTATTTCAGAGTTAAACAATACACAAAAGGAGTGGGATAAACAACAAACGAACAACACCACTCGAGAGATAAACAACACATCAAAGGAGTGGGATAATGTCAAACAAAGAAGTCTATTCGAGATTTAAACAATGCACAGAAGGAGTAAGAGTATCACAAACGAAGAACTCTACTTGAGAGTTAAACCACACACATAAGGAGTGGGATAAACAACAAATGTAAAATTCTACTCGAGAGTTAAACAACACAATAAAGGAGTGGGAAAATTACAAATGGAGAAGTCAATTTGAGATTTAAACAACACATCGGAGGGTACTAAAATGACAAATAAAAACTACTTTTTTTTTTTTATATTAAGGCGGAGTCAAGCACCAATTATTAAAGAAAAACCATAAACTCACGAGGGTTTATAAGAACAACGAAAAACTCTACTTGAGAGTTAAACAATACACAAAAGGAGTGGGATAAACAACAAATGAAAACACCACTCGAGAGATAAACAACACATCAAAGGAGTGGGATAATGTCAAACGAAGAAGTCTATTCGAGATTTAAACAATACACAGAAGGAGTAAGAGTATCACAAACGAAGAACTCTACTTGAGAGTTAAACCACACACATAAGGAGTGGGATAAACAACAAATGTAAAATTCTACTCGAGAGTTAAACAATGTAATAAAGGAGTGGGATAATTCCAAATGGAGAAGTCAATTTGAGATTTAAACAACACATCGGAGGGTAATAAAATAACAAACGAAAAAACTACTTGAGAGTTGAACAATACAGAAAAGGAGTGGGATACACAACAAACGAATAACACCACTGGAGAGATAAACAACACATCAAAGGAGTGGGATAATATCAAACGAAGAAGTCTATTCGAGATTTAAACAATACAGAGAAGGAGTAAGAGTATCACAAACGAAGAACTCTACTTGAGAGTTAAACCACACACATAAAGAGTGGGATAAACAACAAATGTAAAATTCTACTCGAGAGTTAAACAACACAATAAAGGAGTCGGATAATTACAAATGGAGAAGTCAATTTGAGACTTAAACAACACATCGGAGGGGTAATAAATGACAAACGAAAAACTATATTTTGTTTTTTTATATTAAGGTCAAGCTCCTATTAAAGAAAAAACCATAAACTCATGGGGTTTATAAGAACAAAAAAAACTCTACTTGAGAGTGAAACAATACACAAAAGGAGGGATAAACAAAAATGAAAACACCACTCGAGGGATAAACAACACATCAAAGGGGTGGTATAATGTCAAACGGAGAAGTCTATTCGAGATTTAAACAATACACAGAAGGAGTAAGATTATCACAAACGAAGAACTCTACTTGAGAGTTAAACCACACATAAGGAGTGGGATAAACAACAAATGTAAAATTCTACCAGAGAGTTAAACAATGTAATAAAGGAGTCGGATAATTACAATTGGAGAAGTCAATTTCAGATTTAAACAACACATCGGAGGGGTAATAAAATAACAAACGAAAAAACACTACTTGAGAGTTAAACAATACACAAAAGGAGAGTGGGATAAACAACAAACGAACAACACCACTCGAGAGATAAACAACACATCAAAGGCATGGGATAATGTCAAACGAAGAAGTCTATTCAAGATTTAAACAATACAGAGAAGGAGTAAGAGTATCACAAACGAAGAACTCTACTTGAGAGTTAAACCAACACATAAGGAGTGGGATAAACAACAAATGTAAAATTCTACTCGAGAGTTAAACAACACAATAAAGGAGTGGAATAATTACAAATGGAGAAGTCAATTTGAGATTTAAACAACACATCGGAGGGGTAATAAAATGACAAACGAAAAACTATATTTTGTTTTTTTTATATTAAGGCGGAGTCAAGCTCCTATTAAAGAAAAACCATAAACTCACGAGGGTTTATAAGAACAACGAAAAACTCTACTTGAGAGTGAAACAATACACAAAAGGAGTGGGATAAACAAAAAACGAAAACACCACTCGAGAGATAAACAACACATCAAAGGAGTGGGATAATGTCAAACGAAGAAGTCTATTCGAGATTTAAACAATACACAGAAGGAGTAAGAGTATCACAAACGAAGAACTCTACTTGAGAGTAAAACCACACACATAAGGAGTAGGATAAACAACAAATGTAAAATTCTACTCGAGAGTTAAACAACACAATAAAGGAGTGGAATAATTACAAATGGAGAAGTCAATTTGAGATTTAAACAACACATCGGAGGGGTAATAAAATGACAAACGAAAAACTATACTTTGTTTTTTTTATATTAAGGCGGAGTCAAGCTCCTATTATTAAACAAAAACCATAAACTCACGAGGGTTTATAAGAACAACAAAAAACTCTATTTCAGAGTGAAACAATACACAAAAGGAGTGGGATAAACAACAAACGAACAACACCACTCGAGAGATAAACAACACATCAAAGGAGTGGGATAATGTCAAACAAAGAAGTCTATTCGAGATTTAAACAATGCACAGAAGGAGTAAGAGTATCACAAACGAAGAACTCTACTTGAGAGTTAAACCAAACACATAAGGAGTGGGATAAACAACAAATGTAAAATTCTACTCGAGAGTTAAACAACACAATAAAGGAGTGCGACGATTACAAATGGAGAAGTCAATTTGAGATTTAAACAACACATCGGACGAGTAATAAAATAACAAACGAAAAACTATATTTGTTTTTTTTTATATTAAAGCTCCTATTAAAGAAAACCATAAACTCATGGGGTTTTATATGAACAACTAAAAACTCTACTTGAGTGTTAAACAATACACAAACGGACTGGTATAAACAACAAATCAAAACACCACTCGAGAGATAAACAACACATCAAAGGAGTGGGATAATGTCAAACGAAGAAGTCTATTCGAGATTTAAACAATACAAAGAAGGAGTAAGAGTATCACAAACGAAGAACTCTACTTGAGAGTTAAACCACACACATAAGGAGTGGGATAAACAACAAATGTAAAATTCTACTCGAGAGTTAAACAACAGAATAAAGGAGTGGGATAATTACAAATGGAGAAGTCAATTTGAGATTTAAACAACACATCGGAGGGGTAATAAAATAACAAACGAAAAACACTACTTGAGAGTTAAACAATACACAAAAGGAGAGGGATAAACAACAAACGAAAACACCACTCGAGAGATAAACAAAACATAAAAGGAGTGGGATAATGTCAAACGAAGAAGTCTATTCGAGATTTAAACAATACACAGAAGGAGTGAGAGTATCACAAACGAAGAACTATACTTGAGAGTTAAACCACACACATAAGGAGTGGGATAAACAACAAATTTAAAATTCTACTCGAGAGTTAAACAACACAATAAAGGAGTGGAAAAATTACAAATGGAGAAGTTAATTTGAGACTTAAACAACACATCGGAGGGGTAATAAAACGACAAACGAAAAACTATATTTTGTTTTATTTATTTTAAGGCGGAGTCAAGCTCATATTATTAAAGAAAAATCATAAACTCACGAGGGTTTATAAGAACAACGAAAAACTCTACTTGAGAGTGAAACAATACACAAAAGGAGTGGGATAAACAAAAAATGAAAACACCACTCGAGAGATAAACAACACATCAAAGGCGTGGGATAATGTCAAACGAAGAAGTCTATTCAAGATTTAAACAATACAGAGAAGGAGTAAGAGTATCACAAACGAAGAACTCTACTTGAGAGTTAAACCACACACATAAGGAGTAGGATAAAAAACAAATGTAAAATTCTACTCGAGAGTTAAACAACAGAATAAAGGAGTGGGATAATTACAAATGGAGAAGTCAATTTGAGATTTAAACAACACATCGGAGGGGTAATAAAATAACAAACGAAAAACACTACTTGAGAGTTAAACAATACACAAAAGGAGTGGGATAAACAACAAATGAAAACACCACTCGAGAGATAAACAACACATCAAAGGAGTGGGATAATGTCAAACGAAGAAGTCTATTCAAGATTTGAACAATACATGGAAGGAGTATGAGTATCACAAACGAAGAACTCTACTTGAGAGTTAAACCACACACATAAGGAGTGGGATAAACAACAAATGTAAAATTCTACTCGAGAGTTAAACAACACAATAAAGGAGTGGAATAATTACAAATGGAGAAGTCAATTTGAGATTTAAACAACACATCGGAGGGGTAATAAAATAACAAACGAAAAACTCTAATTTATTTTTTTTATATTAAGGTAGAGTCAAGCTCCTATTAAATAAAAACCATCAACTCACGGGGGTTCATAAGAACAACGAAAAACTCTACTTGAGAGTGAAACAATACACAAAAGGAGTGGGATAAACAAAAGACGAAAACACCACTCGAGAGATAAACAACACATCAAAGGAGTGGGATAATGTCAAACGAAGAAGTCTATTCGAGATTTAAACAATACACAGAAGGAGTAAGAGTATCACAAACGAAGAACTCTACTTGAGAGTTAAACCACACACATAAGGAGTGGGATAAACAACAAATGTAAAATTCTACTCGAGAGTTAAACAACAGAATAAAGGAGTGGGATAATTACAAATGGAGAAGTCAATTTGAGATTTAAACAACGCATCGGATGGGTAATAAAATAACAAACGAAAAACACTACTTGAGAGTTAAACAATACACAAAAGGAGTGGGATCAACAACAAACGAAAAACACCAATCCAGAGATAAACAACACATCAAAGGAGTGGGATAATGTCAAACGAAGAAGTCTATTCGAGATTTAAACAATACATAGAAGGAGTAAGAGTATCACAAACGAAGAACTCTACTTGAGAGTTAAACCACACACATAAGGAGTGGGATAAACAACAAATGTAAAATTCTACTCGAGAGTTAAACAACACAATAAAGGAGTGGGATAATTACAAATGGAGAATTCAATTTGAGATTTAAACAACACATCGGAGAGGTAATAAAATGACAAACGAAAAACTCTACTTTGTTTTTTTAATATTAAGGTGGAGTCAAGCTCCTATTATAAAGAAAACCATAAACTCACGGGGGTTTATAAGAACAACGAAAAACTCTACTTGAGAGTGAAACAATACACAAAAGGAGTGGGATAAACAACAAACGAAAACACCACTCGAGAGATAAACAACACATCAAAGGAGTGGGATAATGTCAAACGAAGAAGTCTATTCGAGATTTAAACAATACACAGAAGGAGTAAGAGTATCACAAACGAAGAACTCTACTTGAGAGTTAAACCACACACATAAGGAGTGGGATAAACAACAAATGTAAAATTCTACTCGAGAGTTAAACAATAGAATAAAGGAGGATAATTACAAATGGAGAAGTAAATTTGAGATTTAAACAACACATCGGAAGGGTAATAAAATAACAAACGAAAAACACTACTTGAGAGTTAAACAATACACAAAAGGAGTGGGATAAACAACAAACGAACAACACCACTCGAGAGATAAACAACACATCAAAGGAGTGGGATAATGTCAAACGAAGAAGTCTATTCAAGATTTAAACAATACACAGAAGGAGTAAGAGTATCACAAACGAAGAACTCTACTTGAGAGTTAAACCACACACATAAGGAGTGGGATAAACAACAAATGTAAAATTCTACTCGAGAGTTAAACAACACAATAAAGGAGTGCAACGATTACAAATGGAGAAGTCAATTTGAGATTTAAACAACACATCGGAGGGGTAATAAAATGACAAACGAAAAACTATATTTTGTTTTTTTTATATTAAGGCGGAGTCAAGCTCCTATTAAAGAAAAACCATAAACTCACGAGGGTTTATAAGAACAACGAAAAACTCTACTTGAGAGTGAAACAATACACAAAAGGAGTGGGATAAACAAAAAACGAAAACACCACTCGAGAGATAAACAACACATCAAAGGCGTGGGATAATGTCAAACGAAGAAGTCTATTCGAGATTTAAACAATACAAAGAAGGAGTAAGAGTATCACAAACGAAGAACTCTACTTGAGAGTTAAACCACACACATAAGGAGTGGGATAAACAACAAATGTAAAATTCTACTCGAGAGTTAAACAACACAATAAAGGAGTGGAATAATTACAAATTGAGAAGTCAATTTGAGACTTTAACAACACATCGGAGGGGTAATAAAATGACAAACGAAAAACTATACTTTGTTTTTTTTATATTAAGGCGGAGTCAAGCTCCTATTATTAAACAAAAACCATAAACTCACGAGGGTTTATAAGAACAACAAAAAACTCTATTTCAGAGTGAAACAATACACAAAAGGAGTGGGAGAAACAACAAACGAACAACACCACTCGAGAGATAAACAAAACATAAAAGGAGTGGGATAATGTCAAACGAAGAAGTCTATTCGAGATTTAAACAATACACAGAAGGAGTGAGAGTATCACAAACGAAGAACTCTACTTGAGAGTTAAACCACACACATAAGGAGTGGGAAAAACAACAAATGTAAAATTCTACTCGAGAGTTAAACAACACAATAAAGGAGTGGAAAAATTACAAATGGAGAAGTCAATTTGAGACTTAAACAACACATCGGAGGGGTAATAAAATGACAAACGAAAAACTATATTTTGTTTTTTTTATTTTAAGGCGGAGTCAAGCTCTTATTATTAAAGAAAAATCATAAACTCACGAGGGTTTATAAGAACAACGAAAAACTCTACTTGAGAGTGAAACAATACACAAAAGGAGTGGGATAAACAAAAAACGAAAACACCACTCGAGAGATAAACAACACATCAAAGGCGTGGGATAATGTCAAACGAAGAAGTCTATTCAAGATTTAAACAATACAGAGAAGGAGTAAGAGTATCACAAACGAAGAACTCTACTTGAGAGTTAAACCACACACATAAGGAGTAGGATAAAAAACAAATGTAAAATTCTACTCGAGAGTTAAACAATGTAATAAAGGAGTGGGATAATTACAAATGGAGAAGTCAATTTGAGATTTAAACAACACATCGAGGGGTAATAAAATAACAACGAAAAACACTCTACTTGAGAGTTAAACAATACACAAAAGGAGTGGGATAAACAACAAACGAAAAGACCACTCGAGAGATAAACAACACATCAAAGGAGTGGGATAATGTCAAACGAAGAAGTCTATTCGAGATTTAAACAATACACAGAAGGAGTAAGAGTATCACAAACGAAGAACTCTACTTGAGAGTTAAACCACACACATAAGGAGTGGGATAAACAACAAATGTAAAATTCTACTCGAGAATTAAACAACACAATAAAGGAGTGGGATAATTACAAATGGAGAAGTCAATTTGAGATTTAAACAACACATCGGAGGGGTAATAAAATGACAAACGAAAAACTATACTTTGTTTTTTTTATATTAAGGCGGAGTGAAGCTCCTATTATTAAATAAAAACCATAAACTCACGGGGGTTCATAAGAACAACGAAAAACTCTACTTGAGAGTGAAACAATACACAAAAGGAGTGGGATAAACAAAAATGAAAACACCACTCGAGAGATAAACAACACATCAAAGGAGTGGGATAATGTCAAACGAAGAACTCTATTCGAGATTTAGACAATACACAGAAGGAGTAAGAGTATCACAAACGAAGAACTCTACTTGAGAGTTAAACCACACACATAAGGAGTGGGATAAACAACAAATGTAAAATTCTACTCGAGAGTTAAACAACACAATAAAGGAGTGGAATAATTACAAATGGAGAAGTCAATATGAGACTTAAACAACACATCGGAGGGGTAATAAAATGACAAACGAAAAGCTATATTTTGTTTTTTTTATATTAAGGCGGAGTCAAGCTCCTATTAAAGAAAAACCATAAACTCACGAGGGTTTATAAGAACAACGAAAAACTCTACTTGAGAGTGAAACAATACACAAAAGGAGTGGGATAAACAAAAAACAAAAACACCACTCGAGAGATAAACAACACATCAAAGGCGTGGGATAATGTCAAACGAAGAAGTCTATTCAAGATTTAAACAATACTGAGAAGGAGTAAGAGTATCACAAACGAATAACTCTACTTGAGAGTTAAACCACACACATAAATAGTGGGATAAACAACAAATGTAAAATTCTACTCGAGAGTTAAACAACACAATAAAGGAGTGGAATAATTACAAATGGAGAAGTCAATATGAGACTTAAACAACACATCGGAGGGGTAATAAAATGACAAACGAAAAACTATATTTTGTTTTTTTTATATTAAGGCGGAGTCAAGCTCCTATTAAAGAAAAACCATAAACTCACGAGGGTTTATAAGAACAACGAAAAACTCTACTTGAGAGTGAAACAATACACAAAAGGAGTGGGATAAACAAAAAACGAAAACACCACTCGAGAGATAAACAACACATCAAAGGGGTGGTATAATGTCAAACGAAGAAGTCTATTCGAGATTTAAACAATACAAAGAAGGAGTAAGAGTATCACAAACGAAGAACTCTACTTGAGAGTTAAACCACACACATAAGGAGTGGGATAAACAACAAATGTAAAATTCTACTCGAGAGTTAAACAACAGAATAAAGGAGTGGGATAATTACAAATGGAGAAGTCAATTTGAGATTTAAACAACACATCGGAGGGGTAATAAAATAACAAACGAAAAACACTACTTGAGAGTTAAACAATACACAAAAGGAGAGGGATAAACAACAAACGAAAACACCACTCGAGAGATAAACAACACATCAAAGGCGTGGGATAATGTCAAACGAAGAAGTCTATTCAAGATTTAAACAATACTGAGAAGGAGTAAGAGTATCACAAACGAAGAACTCTACTTGAGAGTTAAACCACACACATAAAGAGTGGGATAAACAACAAATGTAAAATTCTACTCGAGAGTTAAACAACACAATAAAGGAGTGGAATAATTACAAATGGAGAAGTCAATATGAGACTTAAACAACACATCGGAGGGGTAATAAAATGACAAACGAAAAACTATATTTTATTTTTTTTATATTAAGGCGGAGTCAAGCTCCTATTAAAGAAAAACCATAAACTCACGAGGGTTTATAAGAACAACGAAAAACTCTACTTGAGAGTTAAACAATACACAAAAGGAGTGGGATAAACAACAAACGAAAACACCACTCGAGAGATAAACAACACATCAAAGGAGTGGGATAATGTCAAACGAAGAAGTCTATTCGAGATTTAAACAATACACAGAAGGAGTAAGAGTATCACAAACGAAGAACTCTACTTGAGAGTTAAACCACACACATAAGGAGTGGGATAAACAACAAATGTAAAATTCTACTCGAGAGTTAAACAACACAATAAAGGAGTGGAAAAATTACAAATGGAGAAGTCAATTTGAGACTTAAACAACACATCGGAGGGGTAATAAAATGACAAACGAAAAACTATATTTTGTTTTTTTTATTTTAAGGCGGAGTCAAGCTCTTATTATTAAAGAAAAATCATAAACTCACGAGGTTTTATAAGAACAACGAAAAACTCTACTTGAGAGTGAAACAATACACAAAAGGAGTGGGATAAACAAAAAACGAAAACACCACTCGAGAGATAAACAACACATCAAAGGGGTGGGATAATGTCAAACGAAGAAGTCTATTCGAGATTTAAACAATACACAGAAGGAGTGAGAGTATCACAAACGAAGAACTATACTTGAGAGTTAAACCACACACATAAGGAGTGGGATAAACAACAAATTTAAAATTCTACTCGAGAGTTAAACAACACAATAAAGGAGTGGAAAAATTACAAATGGAGAAGTTAATTTGAGACTTAAACAACACATCGGAGGGGTAATAAAACGACAAACGAAAAACTATATTTTGTTTTATTTATTGGAGTCAAGCTCATATTAAAGAAAATCATAAACTCACGAGGTTTATAAGAACAACGAAAAACTCTACTTGAGATTGAAACAATACACAAAAGGAGTGGGATAAACAAAAAATGAAAACACCACTCGAGAGATAAACAACACATCAAAGGAGTGGGATAATGTCAAACGCAGAAGTCTATTCGAGATTTAAACAATACAGAGAAGGAGTAAGAGTATCACAAACAAAGAACTCCACTTGAGAGTTAAACCACACACATAAGGAGTAGGATAAAAAACAAATGTAAAATTCTACCGAGAGTTAAACAATGTAATAAAGGAGGATAATTACAAATGGAGAAGTCAATTTGAGATTTAAACAACACATCGGAGGGTAATAAAATAAACGAAAAAACACTACTTGAGAGTTAAACAATACACAAAAGGAGAGGGATAAACAACAAACGAAAACACCACTCGAGAGATAAACAACACATCAAAGGCGTGGGATAATGTCAAACGAAGAAGTCTATTCAAGATTTAAACAATACTGAGAAGGAGTAAGAGTATCACAAACGAAGAACTCTACTTGAGAGTTAAACCACACATAAAGAGTGGGATAAACAACAAATGTAAAATTCTACTCGAGAGTTAAACAACACAATAAAGGAGTGGAATAATTACAAATGGAGAAGTCAATATGAGACTTAAACAACACATCGGAGGGGTAATAAAATGACAAACGAAAAACTATATGTATTTTTTATATTAAAGTGAGTCAAGCTCCTATTAAAGAAAAACCATAAACTCACGAGGTTTATAAGAACAACAAAAACTCTACTTGAGAGTGAAACAATACACAAAAGGAGTGGGATAAACAAAAGCAAAACACCACTCGAGAGATAAACAACACATCAAAGGCGTGGGATAATGTCAAACGAAGAAGTCTATTCGAGATTTAAACAATACAAAGAAGGAGTAAGAGTATCACAAACGAAGAACTCTACTTGAGAGTTAAACCACACACATAAGGAGTGGATAAACAACTAATGTAAAATTCTACCAGAGTTAAACAATGTAATAAAGGAGGGATAATTACAAATGGAGAAGTCAATTTGAGATTTAAACAACACATCGGAGGGTAATAAAATAACAAACGAAAAAACACTACTTGAGAGTTAAACAATACACAAAAGGAGAGGATAAACAACAAACGAACAACACCACTCGAGAGTTAAACAACACATCAAAGGAGTGGGATAATGTCAAACGAAGAAGTCTATTCGAGATTTGAACAATACACAGAAGGAGTAAGAGTATCACAAACGAAGAACTCTACTTGAGAGTTAAACCACACACATAAGGAGTGGGATAAACAACAAATGTAAAATTCTATTCGAGAGTTAAACTACAGAATAAAGGAGTGGGATAGTTACAAATGGCGAAGTCAATTTGAGATTTAAACAACACATCGGAGGTGTAATTAAATTTCAAACGAAAAAATTATATTTTGTTTTTTTATATGAGTCAAGCTCCTATTAAAGAAAAACCATAAACTCACGAGGGTTTATAAGAACAACGAAAAACTCTACTTGAGAGTGAAACAATACACAAAAGGAGTGGGATAAACAAAAAACGAAAACACCACTCGAGAGATAAACAACACATCAAAGGGGTGGGATAATGTCAATCGAAGAAGTCTATTCGAGATTTAAACAATACAAACAAGGAGTAAGAGTATCACAAACGAAGAACTCTACTTGAGAGTTAAACCACACACATAAGGAGTGGGATAAACAACAAATGTAAAATTCTATTCGAGAGTTAAACTACAGAATAAAGGAGTGGGATAATTACAAATGGAGAAGTCAATTTGAGATTTAAACAACACATCGGAGGGGTAATAAAATAACAAACGAAAAACACTACTTGAGAGTTAAACAATACACAAAAGGAGAGGGATAAACAACAAACGAAAACACCACTCGAGAGATAAACAACACATCAAAGGCGTGGGATAATGTCAAACGAAGAAGTCTATTCAAGATTTAAACAATACTGAGAAGGAGTAAGAGTATCACAAACGAAGAACTCTACTTGAGAGTTAAACCACACACATAAAGAGTGGGATAAACAACAAATGTAAAATTCTACTCGAGAGTTAAACAACACAATAAAGGAGTGGAATAATTACAAATGGAGAAGTCAATATGAGACTTAAACAACACATCGGAGGGGTAATAAAATGACAAACGAAAAACTATATTTTGTTTTTTTTATATTAAGGCGGAGTCAAGCTCCTATTAAAGAAAAACCATAAACTCACGAGGGTTTATAAGAACAACGAAAAACTCTACTTGAGAGTGAAACAATACACAAAAGGAGTGGGATAAACAAAAAACGAAAACACCACTCGAGAGATAAACAACACATCAAAGGGGTGGTATAATGTCAAACGAAGAAGTCTATTCGAGATTTAAACAATACAAAGAAGGAGTAAGAGTATCACAAACGAAGAACTCTACTTGAGAGTTAAACCACACACATAAGGAGTGGGATAAACAACAAATGTAAAATTCTACTCGAGAGTTAAACAACACAATAAAGTAGTGGAAAAATTACAAATGGAGAAGTCAATTTGAGACTTAAACAACACATCGGAGGGGTAATAAAATAACAAACGAAAAACACTACTTGAGAGTTAAACAATACACAAAAGGAGTGGGATAAACAACAAACGAACAACACCACTCGAGAGATAAACAACACATCAAAGGAGTGGGATAATGTCAAACGAAGAAGTCTATTCAAGATTTAAACAATACACAGAAGGAGTAAGAGTATCACAAACGAAGAACTCTACTTGAGAGTTAAACCACACACATAAGGAGTAGGATAAAAAACAAATGTAAAATTCTACTCGAGAGTTAAACAACAGAATAAAGGAGTGGGATAATTACAAATGGAGAAGTCAATTTGAGATTTAAACAACACATCGGAGGGGTAATAAAATAACAAACCAAAAACACTACTTGAGAGTTAAACAATACACAAAAGGAGAGGGATAAACAACAAACGAAAACACCACTCGAGAGATAAACAACACATCAAAGGCGTGGGATAATGTCAAACGAAGAAGTCTATTCAAGATTTAAACAATACTGAGAAGGAGTAAGAGTATCACAAACGAAGAACTCTACTTGAGAGTTAAACCACACACATAAGGAGTGGGATAAACAACAAATGTAAAATTCTACTCGAGAGTTAAACAACACAATAAAGGAGTGGAATAATTACAAATGGAGAAGTCAATATGAGACTTAAACAACACATCGGAGGGGTAATAAAATGACAAACGAAAAACTATATTTTGTTTTTTTTATATTAAGGCGGAGTCAAGCTCCTATTAAAGAAAAACCATAAACTCACGAGGGTTTATAAGAACAACGAAAAACTCTACTTGAGAGTGAAACAATACACAAAAGGAGTGGGATAAACAAAAAACGAAAACACCACTCGAGAGATAAACAACACATCAAAGGCGTGGGATAATGTCAAACGAAGAAGTCTATTCGAGATTTAAACAATACAAAGAAGGAGTAAGAGTATCACAAACGAAGAACTCTACTTGAGAGTTAAACCACACACATAAGGAGTGGGATAAACAACAAATGTAAAATTCTACTCGAGAGTTAAACAACACAATAAAGGAGTGGAAAAATTACAAATGGAGAAGTCAATTTGAGATTTAAACAACACATCGGAGGGGTAATAAAATAACAAACGAAAAACACTACTTGAGAGTTAAACAATACACAAAAGGAGAGGGATAAACAACAAACGAACAACACCACTCGAGAGATAAACAACACATCAAAGGCGTGGGATAATGTCAAACGAAGAAGTCTATTCGAGATTTAAACAATATACAGAAGGAGTAAGAGTATCACAAACGAAGAACTCTACTTGAGAGTTAAACCACACACATAAGGAGTGGGATAAACAAATGTAAAATTCTACCGAGAGTTAAACAACAGAATAAAGGAGTGGGATAATTACAAATGGAGAAGTCAATTTGAGATTTAAACAACACATCGGAGGGTTAACAAAATAATAAACGAAAAACTCTACTTGAGAGTTAAACAATACACAAAAGGAGTGGGATAAACAACAAACGAACAACACCACTCGAGAGATAAACAACACATCAAAGGAGTGGGATAATGTCAAACGAAGAAGTCTATTCAAGATTTAAACAATACACAGAAGGAGTAAGAGTATCACAAACGAAGAACTCTACTTGAGAGTTAAACCACACACATAAGTAGAGGGATAAACAACAAATGTAAAATTCTACTCGAGAGTTAAACAACACAATAAAGGAGTGGAATAATTACAAATGGAGAAGTCAATTTGAGACTTAAACAACACATCGGAGGGGTAATAAAATGACAAACGAAAAACTATACTTTGTTTTTTTTATATTAAGGCGGAGGCAAGCTCCTATTATTAAAGAAAAACCGTAAACTCACGGGGCTTTATAAGAACAACGAAAAACTCTACTTGAGAGTGAAACAATACACAAAAGGAGTGGGATAAACAACAAACGAACAACACCACTCGAGAGATAAACAACACATCAAAGGAGTGGGATAATGTCAAACGAAGAAGTCTATTCGAGATTTAAACAATACACAGAAGGAGTAAGAGTATCACAAACGAAGAACTCTACTTGAGAGTTAAACCACACACATAAGGAGTGGGATAAACAACAAATGTAAAATTCTACTCGAGAGTTAAACAACACAATAAAGGAGTGGAATAATTACAAATGGAGAAGTCAATTTGAGACTTTAACAACACATCGGAGGGGTAATAAAATGACAAACGAAAAACTATACTTTGTTTTTTTTATATTAAGGCGGAGTCAAGCTCCTATTATTAAAGAAAAACCATAAACTCACGAGGGTTTATAAGAACAACGAAAAACTCTACTTGAGAGTGAAACAATACACAAAAGGAGTGGGATAAACAACAAACGAACAACACCACTCGAGAGATAAACAACACATCAAAGGAGTGGGATAATGTCAAACGAAGAAGTCTATTCGAGATTTAAACAATACACAGAAGGAGTAAGAGTATCACAAACGAAGAACTCTACTTGAGAGTTAAACCACACACATAAGGAGTGGGATAAACAACAAATGTAAAATTCTACTCGAGAGTTAAACAACACAATAAAGGAGTGGAAAAATTACAAATGGAGAAGTCAATTTGAGACTTAAACAACACATCGGAGGGGTAATAAAATGACAAACGAAAAACTATATTTTGTTTTTTTTATTTTAAGGCGGAGTCAAGCTCTTATTATTAAAGAAAAATCATAAACTCACGAGGTTTTATAAGAACAACGAAAAACTCTACTTGAGAGTGAAACAATACACAAAAGGAGTGGGATAAACAAAAAACGAAAACACCACTCGAGAGATAAACAACACATCAAAGGCGTGGGATAATGTCAAACGAAGAAGTCTATTCAAGATTTAAACAATACAGAGAAGGAGTAAGAGTATCACAAACGAAGAACTCTACTTGAGAGTTAAACCACACACATAAGGAGTAGGATAAAAAACAAATGTAAAATTCTACTCGAGAGTTAAACAACAGAATAAAGGAGTGGGATAATTACAAATGGAGAAGTCAATTTGAGATTTAAACAACACATCGGAGGGGTAATAAAATAACAAACGAAAAACACTACTTGAGAGTTAAACAATACACAAAAGGAGAGGGATAAACAACAAACGAAAACACCACTCGAGAGATAAACAACACATCAAAGGCGTGGGATAATGTCAAACGAAGAAGTCTATTCAAGATTTAAACAATACTGAGAAGGAGTAAGAGTATCACAAACGAAGAACTCTACTTGAGAGTTAAACCACACACATAAAGAGTGGGATAAACAACAAATGTAAAATTCTACTCGAGAGTTAAACAACACAATAAAGGAGTGGAATAATTACAAATGGAGAAGTCAATATGAGACTTAAACAACACATTGGAGGGGTAATAAAATGACAAACGAAAAACTATATTTTGTTTTTTTTATATTAAGGCGGAGTCAAGCTCCTATTAAAGAAAAACCATAAACTCACGAGGGTTTATAAGAACAACGAAAAACTCTACTTGAGAGTGAAACAATACACAAAAGGAGTGGGATAAACAAAAAACGAAAACACCACTCGAGAGATAAACAACACATCAAAGGCGTGGGATAATGTCAAACGAAGAAGTCTATTCGAGATTTAAACAATACAAAGAAGGAGTAAGAGTATCACAAACGAAGAACTCTACTTGAGAGTTAAACCACACACATAAGGAGTGGGATAAACAACAAATGTAAAATTCTACTCGAGAGTTAAACAACACAATAAAGGAGTGGAATAATTACAAATTGAGAAGTCAATTTGAGACTTTAACAACACATCGAAGGGGTAATAAAATGACAAACGAAAAACTATACTTTGTTTTTTTTATATTAAGGCGGAGTCAAGCTCCTATTATTAAAGAAAAACCATAAACTCACGAGGGTTTATAAGAACAACGAAAAACTCTACTTGAGAGTGAAACAATACACAAAAGGAGTGGGATAAACAAAAAACGAAAACACCACTCGAGAGATAAACAACACATCAAAGGCGTGGGATAATGTCAAACGAAGAAGTCTATTCGAGATTTAAACAATACAAAGAAGGAGTAAGAGTATCACAAACGAAGAACTCTACTTGAGAGTTAAACCACACACATAAGGAGTGGGATAAACAACAAATGTAAAATTCTACTCGAGAGTTAAACAACACAATAAAGGAGTGGAATAATTACAAATGGAGAAGTCAATTTGAGACTTTAACAACACATCGGAGGGGTAATAAAATGACAAACGAAAAACTATACTTTGTTTTTTTTATATTAAGGCGGAGTCAAGCTCCTATTATTAAAGAAAAACCATAAACTCACGAGGGTTTATAAGAACAACGAAAAACTCTACTTGAGAGTGAAACAATACACAAAAGGAGTGGGATAAACAACAAACGAACAACACCACTCGAGAGATAAACAACACATCAAAGGCGTGGGATAATGTCAAACGAAGAAGTCTATTCAAGATTTAAACAATACAGAGAAGGAGTAAGAGTATCACAAACGAAGAACTCTACTTGATAGTTAAACCACACACATAAGGAGTAGGATAAAAAACAAATGTAAAATTCTACTCGAGAGTTAAACAACAGAATAAAGGAGTGGGATAATTACAAATGGAGAAGTCAATTTGAGATTTAAACAACACATCGGAGGGGTAATAAAATAACAAACGAAAAACACTACTTGAGAGTTAAACAATACACAAAAGGAGTGGGATAAACAACAAACGAACAACACCACTCGAGAGATAAACAACACATAAAAAGAGTGGGATATTGTCAAACGAAGAAGTCTATTCGAGATTTAAACAATACACAGAAGGAGTAAGAGTATCACAAACGAAGAACTCTACTTGAGAGTTAAACCACACACATAAGGAGTGGGATAAACAACAAATGTAAAATTCTACTCGAGAGTTAAACAACACCATAAAGGAGTGGAATAATTACAAATGGAGAAGTCAATTTGAGACTTTAACAACACATCGGAGGGGTAATAAAATGACAAACGAAAAACTATGCTTTGTTTTTTTTATATTAAGGCGGAGTCAAGCTCCTATTATTAAACAAAAACCATAAACTCACGAGGGTTTATAAGAACAACGAAAAACTCTACTTGAGAGTGAAACAATACACAAAAGGAGTGGGATAAACAAAAAACGAAAACACCACTCGAGAGATAAACAACACATCAAAGGCGTGGGATAATGTCAAACGAAGAAGTCTATTCAAGATTTAAACAATACAGAGAAGGAGTAAGAGTATCACAAACGAAGAACTCTACTTGAGAGTTAAACCACACACATAAGGAGTAGGATAAAAAACAAATGTAAAATTCTACTCGAGAGTTAAACAACAGAATAAAGGAGTGGGATAATTACAAATGGAGAAGTCAATTTGAGATTTAAACAACACATCGGAGGGGTAATAAAATAACAAACGAAAAACACTACTTGAGAGTTAAACAATACACAAAAGGAGAGGGATAAACAACAAACGAACAACACCACTCGAGAGATAAACAACACATCAAAGGAGTGGGATAATGTCAAACGAAGAAGTCTATTCGAGATTTAAACAATACAAAGAAGGAGTAAGAGTATCACAAACGAAGAACTCTACTTGAGAGTTAAACCACACACATAAGGAGTGGGATAAACAACAAATGTAAAATTCTACTCGAGAGTTAAACAACACAATAAAGGAGTGGAATAATTACAAATGGAGAAGTCAATTTGAGACTTAAACAACACATCGGAGGGGTAATAAAATGACAAACGAAAAACTATATTTTGTTTTTTTTATATTAAGGCGGAGTCAAGCTCCTATTAAAGAAAAACCATAAACTCACGAGGGTTTATAAGAACAACGAAAAACTCTACTTGAGAGTGAAACAATACACAAAAGGAGTGGGATAAACAAAAAAAGAAAACACCACTCGAGAGATAAACAACACATCAAAGGATTGGGATAATGTCAAACGAAGAAGTCTATTCGAGATTTAAACAATACAGAGAAGGAGTAAGAGTATCACAAACGAAGAACTCCACTTGAGAGTTAAACCACACACATAAGGAGTGGGATAAACAACAAATGTAAAATTCTAACCGAGAGTTAAACAACACAATAAAGGAGTGGGCTAATTACAAATGGAGAAGTCAATTTAAGATTTAAACAACACATCGGAGGGGTAATAAAATAACAAACGAAAAACTCTACTTTGTTTTTTTATATTAATGAGTCAAGCTCTATTATTAAAGAAAAACCATAAACTCACGAGGTTTATAAGAACAAACGAAAAACTCTACTTGAGAGTCAAACAATACACAAAAGGAGTGGGATAAACTACAAACGAACATCACTCGAGAGATAAACAACACATCAAAGGAGTGGGATAATGTCAAACGAAGAAGTCTATTCGAAATTTAAACAATACAGAGAATGAGTAAGAGTATCACAAACGAAGAACTCTACTTGAGAGTCAAACCACAAACATAAGGAGTGGTTTGAACAACAAATGTAAAATTCTACTCTAGAGTTAAACAGCACAATAAAGGAGTGGGATAATTACAAATGGAGAAGTCAATTTGAGACTTAAACAACACATCGGAGGGTAATAAAACGACAAACGAAAAACTATATTTTGTTTTTTTATTTTAAGGCGGAGTCAAGCTCATATTATTAAAGAAAAATCATAAACTCACGAGGGTTTATAAGAACAACGAAAAACTCTACTTGAGAGTGAAACAATACACAAAAGGAGTGGGATAAACAAAAAACGAAAACACCACTCGAGAGATAAACAACACATCAAAGGCGTGGGATAATGTCAAACGAAGAAGTCTATTAAAGATTTAAACAATATAGAGAAGGGGTAAGAGTATCACAAACGAAGAACTCTACTTGAGATTTAAACCACACACATAAGGAGTAGGATAAAAAACAAATGTAAAATTCTACTCGAGAGTTAAACAACAGAATAAAGGAGTGGGGTAATTACAAATGGAGAAGTCAATTTGAGATTTAAACAACACATCGGAGAGGTAATAAAATAACAAACGAAAAGCACTACTTGAGAGTTAAACAATACTCAAAAGGAGAGGGATAAACAACAAACGAAAACACCACTCGAGAGATAAACAACACATCAAAGGCGTGGGATAATGTCAAACGAAGAAGTCTATTCAAGATTTAAACAATACTGAGAAGGAGTAAGAGTATCACAAACGAAGAACTCTACTTGAGAGTTAAACCACACACATAAAGAGTGGGATAAACAACAAATGTAAAATTCTACTCGAGAGTTAAACAACACAATAAAGGAGTGGAATAATTACAAATGGAGAAGTCAATATGAGACTTAAACAACACATCGGAGGGGTAATAAAATGACAAACGAAAAACTATATTTTGTTTTTTTTATATCAAGGCGGTGTCACGCTCCTATTAAAGAAAAACCATAAACTCACGAGGGTTTATAAGAACAACGAAAAACTCTACTTGAGAGTGAAACAATACACAAAAGGAGTGGGATAAACAAAAAAAGAAAACACCACTCGAGAGATAAACAACACATCAAAGGCGTGGGATAATGTCAAACGTAGAAGTCTATTCAAGATTTAAACAATACAGAGAAGGAGTAAGAGTATCACAAACGAAGAACTCTACTTGAGAGTTAAACCACACACATAAGGAGTGGGATAAACAACAAATGTAAAATTCTACTCGAGAGTTAAACAACACAATAAAGGAGTGGAATAATTACAAATGGAGAAGTCAATTTGAGACTTAAACAACACATCGGAGGGGTAATAAAATGACAAACGAAAAACTATATTTTGTTGTTTTTATTTTAAGGCGGAGTCAAGCTCCTATAATTAAAGAAAAATCATAAACTCACGAGGGTTTATAAGAACAACGAAAAACTCTACTAGAGAGTGAAACGATACACAAAAGGAGTGGGATATACAAAAAACGAAAACACCACTCGAGAGATAAACAACACATCAAAGGCGTGGGATAATGTCAAACGAGGAAGTCTACAAAGATTTAAACAATACACAGGAGGAGTAAGAGTATCACAAACGAAGAACTCTACTTGAGAGTTAAACCACACACATAAGAAGTAGGATAAAAAACAAATGTAAAATTCTACTCGAGAGTTAAACAACAGAATAAAGGAGTGGGATAATTACAAATGGAGAAGTCAATTTGAGATTTAAACAACACATCGGAGGGGTAATAAAATAACAAACGAAAAACACTACTTGAGAGTTAAACAATACACAAAAGGAGTGGGATAAACAACAAACGAACAACACCACTCGAGAGATAAACAACACATCAAAGGAGTGGGATAATGTCAAACGAAGAAGTCTATTCGAGATTTAAACAATGCACAGAAGGAGTAAGAGTATCACAAACGAAGAACTCTACTTGAGAGTTAAACCGAACACATAAGGAGTGGGATAAACAACAAATGTAAAATTCTACTCGAGAGTTAAACAACACAATAAAGGAGTGGGATAATTACAAATGGAGAAGTCAATTTGAGATTTAAACAACACATCGGAGGGGTAATAAAATAACAAACGAAAAACACTACTTGAGAGTTAAACAATACACAAAAGGAGTGGGATAAACAACAAACGAACAACACCACTCGAGAGATAAACAACACATCAAAGGAGTTGGATTATGTCAAACGAAGAAGTCCATTCGAGATTTAAACAATACACAGAAGGAGTAAGAGTATCACAAACGAAGAACTCTACTTGAGAGTTAAACCACACACATAAGGAGTGGGATAAACAACAAATGTAAAATTATACTCGAGAGTTAAACAACACAATAAAGGAGTGGAATAATTACAAATGGAGAAGTCAATTTGAGACTTAAACAACACATCGGAGGGGTAATAAAATGACAAACGAAAAACTATATTTTGTTTTTTTTATATTAAGGCGGTGTCAAGCTCCTATTATTAAAGAAAAACAATAAACTCACGAGGGTTTATAAGAACAATGAAAAACTCTACTTGAGAGTGAAACAATACACAAAAGGAGTGGGATAAACAAAAAACGAAAACACCACTCGAGAGATAAACAACACATCAAAGGCGTGGGATAATGTCAAACGAAGAAGTCTATTCAAGATTTAAACAATACGAGAAGGAGTAAGAGTATCACAAACGAAGAACTCTACTTGAGAGTTAAACCACACACATAAGGAGTGGGATAAACAACAAATGTAAAATTCTACTCGAGAGTTAAACAACACAATAAAAGAGTGGAATAATTACAAATGGAGAAGTCAATTTGAGACTTAAACAACACATCGGAGGGGTAATAAAATGACAAACGAAAAACTATATTTTGTTTTTTTTATATTAAGGCGGTGTCAAGCTCCTATTATTAAAGAAAAACAATAAACTCACGAGGGTTTATAAGAACAATGAAAAACTCTACTTGAGAGTGAAACAATACACAAAAGGAGTGGGATAAACAACAAACGAAAACACCACTCGAGAGATAAACAACACATCAAAGGCGTGGGATAATGTCAAACGAAGAAGTCTATTCAAGATTTAAACAATACAGAGAAGGAGTAAGAGTATCACAAACGAAGAACTCTACTTGAGAGTTAAACCACACACATAAGGAGTGGGATAAACAACAAATGTAAAATTCTACCGAGAGTTAAACAACACAATAAAGGAGTGGAATAATTACAAATGGAGAAGTCAATTTGAGACTTAAACAACACATCGGAGGGGTAATAAAATGACAAACGAAAAACTATATTTTGTTTTTTTTATATTAAGGCGGTGTCAAGCTCCTATTATTAAAGAAAAACAATAAACTCACGAGGGTTTATAAGAACATTGAAAAACTCTACTTGAGAGTGAAACAATACACAAAAGGAGTGGGATAAACAAAAAACGAAAACACCACTCGAGAGATAAACAACACATCAAAGGCGTGGGATAATGTCAAACGAAGAAGTCTATTCAAGATTTAAACAATACAGAGAAGGAGTAAGAGTATCACAAACGAAGAACTCTACTTGAGAGTTAAACCACACACATAAGGAGTGGGATAAACAACAAATGTAAAATTCTACTTGAGAGTTAAACAACACAATAAAGGAGTGGAATAATTACAAATGGAGAAGTCAATTTGAGACTTAAACAACACATCGGGGGGGGGGGGGGTAATAAAATGACAAACGCAAAAAAATACTTTTTTTTTTTTATATTAAGGTGTCACGCTCCTATTAAAGAAAAACCATAAACTCACGAGGGTTTATAAGAACAACCAAAAACACTACTTGAGAGTGAAACAAACCACAAACGGAGTGGTATAACCAAAAAAGAAAACACCACTCGAGAGATAAACAACACATCAAAGGAGTGGGATAATGTCAAACGAAGAAGTCTATTCAAGATTTAAACAATACACAGAAGGAGTAAGAGTATCACAAACGAAGAACTCTACTTGAGAGTTAAACCACACACATAAGGAGTGGGATAAACAACAAATGTAAAATTCTACTCGAGAGTTAAACAACACAATAAAGGTGTGGTATAATTACAAATGGAGAAGTCAATTTGAGATTTAAACAACACATCGGAGGGGTAAAATGACAAACGAAAAACTATATTTTGTTTTTTTTATATTAAGGCGGTGTCAAGCTCCTATTATTAAAGAAAAACAATAAACTCACGAGGATTTATAAGAACAATGAAAAACTCTACTTGAGAGTTAAACAATACACAAAAGGAGTGGGATAAACAACAAACGAACAACACCACTCGAGAGTGAAACAACACATCAAAGGAGTGGGATAATGTCAAACGAAGAAGTCTATTCGAGATTTGAACAATACACAGAAGGAGTAAGAGTATCACAAACGAAGAACTCTAGTTGAGAGTTAAACCATACACATAAGGAGTGGGATAAACAACAAATGTAAAATTCTATTCGAGAGTTAAACTACAGAATAAAGGAGTGGTATAGTTACAAATGGCGAAGTCAATTTGAGATTTAAACAACACATCGGAGGTGTAATTAAATTTCAAACGAAAAACTCTACTTTGTTTTTTTTATATTAAGGTGTCACGCTCCTATTAAAGAAAAACCATAAACTCACGAGGGTTTATAAGAACAACGAAAAACTCTACTTGAGAGTGAAACAATACACAAAAGGAGTGGGATAAACAAAAAACGAAAACACCACTCGAGAGATAAACAACACATCAAAGGCGTGGGATAATGTCAAACGAAGAAGTCTATTCAAGATTTAAACAATACAGAGAAGGAGTAAGAGTATCACAAACGAAGAACTCTACTTGAGAGTTAAACCACACACATAAGGAGTGGGATAAACAACAAATGTAAAATTCTACTCGAGAGTTAAACAACACAATAAAAGAGTGGAATAATTACAAATGGAGAAGTCAATTTGAGACTTAAACAACACATCGGAGGGGTAATAAAATGAAAAACGAAAAACTATATTTTGTTTTTTTTATATTAAGGCGGTGTCAAGCTCCTATTATTAAAGAAAAACAATAAACTCACGAGGACTTATAAGAACAATGAAAAACTCTACTTGAGAGTGAAACAATACACAAAATGAGTGGGATAAACAAAAAACGAAAACACCACTCGAGAGATAAACAACACATCAAAGGCGTGGGATAATGTCAAACGAAGAAGTCTATTCAAGATTTAAACAATACAGAGAAGGAGTAAGAGTATCACAAACGAAGAACTCTACTTGAGAGTTAAACCACACACATAAGGAGTGGGATAAACAACAAATGTAAAATTCTACTCGAGAGTTAAACAACACAATAAAGGAGTGGAATAATTACAAATGGAGAAGTCAATTTGAGATTTAAACAACACATCGGAGGGGTAATAAAATAACAAATGACAAACTCTACTTTGTTTTTTTTATATTAAGGCGGTGTCAAGCTCCTATTATTAAAGAAAAACCATAAACTCACGGGGCTTTATAAGAACAACGAAAAACTCTACTTGAGAGTTAACCAATACACAAAAGGACTGGGATAAACAACAAACGATAACACCACTCGAGAGATAAACAACACATCAAAGGAGTGGGATAATGTCAAACGAAGAAGTCTATTCGAGATTTAAAAAAATAAACAGAAAGAGTAAGAGTATCACAAACGAAGACCTCTACTTGAGAGTTAAACCACACACATAAGGAGTGGGATAAACAACAAATGTAAAATTCTACTCGAGAGTTAAACAACACAATAAAGGAGTGGAATGATTACAAATGGAGAAGTCAATTTGAGATTTAAACAACACATCGGAGGGGTAGTAAAATAACAAATGAAAAACTCTACTTTGTTTTTTTTATATTAAGGCGGTGTCAAGCTCCTATTATTAGAGAAAAACAATAAACTCACGAGGGTTTATAAGAACAATGAAAAACTCTACTTGAGAGTGAAACAATACACAAAAGGAGTGGGATAAACAAAAAACGAAAACACCACTCGAGAGATAAACAACACATCAAATGAGTGGGATAATGTATAACGAAGAAGTCTATTCCAGATTTAAACAATACACAGAAGGAGTAAGAGTATCATAAACGAAGAACTCTACTTGAGAGTTAAACCACACACATAAGGAGTGGGATACACAACAAATGTAAAATTCTACTCGAGAGTTAAACAACACAATAAAGGAGTGGAATAATTACAAATGGAGAAGTCAATTTGAGATTTAAACAACACATCGGAGGGGTAATAAAATAACAAATGAAAAACTCTACTTTGTTTTTTTTATATTAAGGCGGTGTCAAGCTCCTATTATTAAAGAAAAACAATAAACTCACGAGGGTTTATAAGAACAACGAAAAACTCTACTTGAGAGTGAAACAATACACAAGAGGAGGGATAAACAAAAACGAAAACACCACTCGAGAGATAAACAACACATCAAAGGCGTGGGATAATGTCAAAGGAAGAAGTCTATTCAAGATTTAAACAATACAGAAGGAGTAAGAGTATCACAAACGAAGAACTCTACTTGAGAGTTAAACCACACACATAAGGAGTGGGATAAACAACAAATGTAAAATTCTACCGTAGTGTTAAACAACACAATAAAAGAGTGGAATAATTACAAATGGAGAAGTCAATTTGAGACTTAAACAACACATCGGAGGGTAATAAAATGACAAACGAAAAACTATATTTTGTTTTTTTATATTAAGGTGTCAAGCTCCTATTAAAGAAAACAATAAACTCACGAGGGTTTATAAGAACAATGAAAAACTCTACTTGAGAGTGAAACAATACACAAATGAGTGGGATATACAAAAAACGAAAACACCACTCGAGAGATAAACAACACATCAAAGGCGTGGGATAATGTCAAACGAAGAAGTCTATTCAAGATTTAAACAATACAGAGAAGGAGTAAGAGTATCACAAACGAAGAACTCTACTTGAGAGTTAAACCACACACATAAGGAGTGGGATAAACAACAAATGTAAAATTCTACTCGAGAGTTAAACAACACAATAAAGGAGTGGAATAATTACAAATGGAGAAGTCAATTTGAGACTTAAACAACACATCGGAGGGGTAATAAAATGACAAACGAAAAACTATATTTTGTTTTTTTTATATTAAGGCGGTGTCAAGCTCCTATTATTAAAGAAAAACAATAAACTCACGAGGGTTTATAAGAACAACGAAAAACTCTACTTGAGAGTGAAACAATACACAAAAGGAGTGGGATAAACAAAAAACGAAAACACCACTCGAGAGATAAACAACACATCAAAGGCGTGGGATAATGTCAAACGAAGAAGTCTATTCAAGATTTAAACAATACATAGAAGGAGTAAGAGTATCACAAACGAAGAACTCTACTTGAGAGTTAAACCACACACATAAGGAGTGGGATAAACAACAAATGTAAAATTCTACTCGAGAGTTAAACAACACAATAAAGGAGTGGAATAATTACAAATGGAGAAGTCAATTTGAGACTTAAACAACACATCGGAGGGGTAATAAAATGACAAACGAAAAACTATATTTTGTTTTTTTTATATTAAGGCGGTGTCAAGCTCCTATTATTAAAGAAAAACAATAAACTCACGAGGGTTTATAAGAACAATGAAAAACTCTACTTGAGAGTGAAACAATACACAAAATGAGTGGGATAAACAAAAAACGAAAACACCACTCGAGAGATAAACAACACATCAAAGGCGTGGGATAATGTCAAACGAAGAAGTCTATTCAAGATTTAAACAATACAGAGAAGGAGTAAGAGTATCACAAACGAAGAACTCTACTTGAAAGTTAAACCACACACATAAGGAGTGGGATAAACAACAAATGTAAAATTCTACTCGAGAGTTAAACAACACAATAAAGGAGTGGAATAATTACAAATGGAGAAGTCAATAAGAGACTTAAACAACACATCGGAGGGGTAATAAAATGACAAACGAAAAACTATATTTTGTTTTTTTTATATTAAGGCGGTGTCAAGCTCCTATTATTAAAGAAAAACAATAAACTCACGAGGGTTTATAAGAACAACGAAAAACTCTACTTGAGAGTGAAACAATACACAAAAGGAGTGGGATAAACAAAAAACGAAAACACCACTCGAGAGATAAACAACACATCAAAGGCGTGGGATAATGTCAAACGAAGAAGTCTATTCAAGATTTAAACAATACAGAGAAGGAGTAAGAGTATCACAAACGAAGAACTCTACTTGAGAGTTAAACCACACACATAAGGAGTGGGATAAACAACAAATGTAAAATTCTACTCGAGAGTTAAACAACACAATAAAGGAGTGGAATAATTACAAATGGAGAAGTCAATTTGAGACTTAAACAACACATCGGAGGGGTAATAAAATGACAAACGAAAAACTATATTTTGTTTTTTTTATATTAAGGCGGTGTCAAGCTCCTATTATTAAAGAAAAACAATAAACTCACGAGGGTTTATAAGAACAATGAAAAACTCTACTTGAGAGTGAAACAATACACAAAAGGAGTGGGATAAACAAAAAACGAAAACACCACTCGAGAGATAAACAACACATCAAAGGCGTGGGATAATGTCAAACGAAGAAGTCTATTCAAGATTTAAACAATACAGAGAAGGAGTAAGAGTATCACAAACGAAGAACTCTACTTGAGAGTTAAACCACACACATAAGGAGTGGGATAAACAACAAATGTAAAATTCTACTCGAGAGTTAAACAACACAATAAAGGAGTGGAATAATTACAAATGGAGAAGTCAATATGAGACTTAAACAACACATCGGAGGGGTAATAAAATGACAAACGAAAAACTATATTTTGTTTTTTTTATATTAAGGCGGAGTCAAGCTCCTATTATTAAAGAAAAACCATAAACTCACGAGGGTTTATAAGAACAACGAAAAACTCTACTTGAGAGTGAAACAATACACAAAAGGAGTGGGATAATCAAAAAACGAAAACACCACTCGAGAGATAGACAACACATCAAAGGCGTGGGATAATGTCAAACGAAGAAGTCTATTCAAGATTTAAACAATACAGAGAAGGAGTAAGAGTATCACAAACGAAGAACTCTACTTTAGAGTTAAACCACACACATAAGGAGTGGGATAAACAACAAATGTAAAATTCTACTCGAGAGTTAAACAACACAATAAAGGAGTGGAAAAATTACAAATGGAGAAGTCAATTTGAGACTTAAACAACACATCGGAGGGTAATAAAACGACAAACGAAAAACTATATTTTGTTTTTTTATATTAAGGCGGTGTCAAGCTCCTATTATTAAAGAAAAACCATAAACTCACGAGGTTTATAAGAACAATGAAAAACTCTACTTGAGAGTGAAACAATACACAAAAGGAGTGGGATAAACAAAAGCGAAAACACCACTCGAGAGATAAACAACACATCAAAGGCGTGGGATAATGTCAAACGAAGAAGTCTATTCAAGATTTAAACAATACAGAGAAGGAGTAAGAGTATCACAAACGAAGAACTCTACTTGAGAGTTAAACCACACACATAAGGAGTGGGATAAACAACAAATGTAAAATTCTACCCGAGAGTTAAACAACACAATAAAAGAGTGGGCTAATTACAAATGGAGAAGTCAATTTGAGATTTAAACAACACATCGGAGGGGTAATAAAATGACAAACGAAAAACTATATTTTGTTTTTTTATATTAATGTGTCAAGCTCTATTATTAAAGAAAAACAATTAGTCACGAGGGTTTATAAGAACAATGAAAAACTCTACTTGAGAGTGAAACAATACACAAAAGGAGTGGGATAAACAAAAACGAAAACACCACTCGAGATAAACAACACATCAAAGGCGTGGGATAATGTCAAATAAGAAGTCTATTCAAGATTTAAACAATACAGAGGAGTAAGAGTATCACAAACGAAGAACTCTACTTGAGAGTTAAACCACACACATAAGGAGTGGGATAAACAACAAATGTAAAATTCTACTCGAGAGTTAAACAACACAAGAAAGGAGGAATAATTACAAATGGAGAAGTCAATTTGAGACTTAAACAACACATCGGAGGGTAATAAAATGACAAACGAAAAACTATATTTTGTTTTTTTATATTAAAGGTGTCAAGCTCTATTATTAAAGAAAAACAATAAACTCACGAGGGTTTATAAGAACAATGAAAAACTCTACTTGAGAGTGAAACAATACACAAAAGGAGTGGGATAAACAAAAAACGAAAACACCACTCGAGAGATAAACAACACATCAAAGGCGTGGGATAATGTCAAACGAAGAAGTCTATTCAAGATTTAAACAATACAGAGAAGGAGTAAGAGTATCACAAACGAAGAACTCTACTTGAGAGTTAAACCACACACATAAGGAGTGGGATAAACAACAAATGTAAAATTCTACCCGAGAGTTAAACAACACAATAAAGGAGTGGGCTAATTACAAATGGAGAAGTCAATAAGAGACTTAAACAACACATCGGAGGGGTAATAAAATGACAAACGAAAAACTATATTTTGTTTTTTTTATATTAAGGCGGTGTCAAGCTCCTATTATTAAAGAAAAACAATAAACTCACGAGGGTTTATAAGAACAACGAAAAACTCTACTTGAGAGTGAAACAATACACAAAAGGAGTGGGATAAACAAAAAACGAAAACACCACTCGAGAGATAAACAACACATCAAAGGCGTGGGATAATGTCAAACGAAGAAGTCTATTCAAGATTTAAACAATACGGAGAAGGAGTAAGAGTTTCACGACGAAGAACTCTACTTGAGAGTTAAACCACACACATAAGGAGTGGGATAAACAACAAATGTAAAATTCTACTCGAGAGTTAAACAACACAATAAAAGAGTGGAATAATTACAAATGGAGAAGTCAATTTGAGACTTAAACAACACATCGGAGGGGTAATAAAATGTCAATGGATTACCTATATTTTGTTTTTTTTATATTAAGGCGGTGTCAAGCTCCTATTATTAAAGAAAAACAATAAGCTCACGAGGGTTTATAAGAACAATGAAAAACTCTACTTGAGAGTGAAACAATACACAAAAGGAGTGGGATAAACAAAAAACGAAAACACCACTCGAGTGATAAACAACACATCAAAGGCGTGGGATAATGTCAAACGAAGAAGTCTATTCAAGATTTAAACAATACAGAGAAGGAGTAAGAGTATCACAAACGAAGAACTCTACTTGAGAGTTAAACCACACACATAAGGAGTGGGATAAACAACAAATGTAAAATTCTACTCGAGAGTTAAACAACACAATAAAGGAGTGGAATAATTACAAATGGAGAAGTCAATATGAGACTTAAACAACACATCGGAGGGGTAATAAAATGACAAACGAAAAACTATATTTTGTTTTTTTTATATTAATGCGGAGTCAAGCTCCTATTATTAAAGAAAAACCATAAACTCACGAGGGTTTATAAGAACAACGAAAAACCCTACTTGACAGTGAAACAATACACAAAAGGAGTGGGATAATCAAAAAACGAAAACACCACTCGAGAGATAAACAACACATCAAAGGCGTGGGATAATGTCAAACGAAGAAGTCTATTCAAGATTTAAACAATACAGAGAAGGAGTAAGAGTATCACAAACGAAGAACTCTACTTGAGAGTTAAACCACACACATAAGGAGTGGGATAAACAACAAATGTAAAATTCTACTCGAGAGTTAAACAACACAATAAAAGAGTGGAATAATTACAAATGGAGAAGTCAATTTGAGACTTAAACAAAACATCGGAGGGGTAATAAAATGACAAACGAAAAACTATATTTTGTTTTTTTTATATTAAGGCGGTGTCAAGCTCCTATTATTAAAGAAAAACAATAAACTCACGAGGGTTTATAAGAACAATGAAAAACTCTACTTGAGAGTGAAACAATACACAAAAGGAGTGGGATAAACAAAAAACGAAAACACCACTCGAGAGATAAACAACACATCAAAGGCGTGGGATAATGTCAAACGAAGAAGTCTATTCAAGATTTAAACAATACAGAGAAGGAGTAAGAGTATCACAAACGAAGAACTCTACTTGAGAGTTAAACCACACACATAAGGAGTGGGATAAACAACAAATGTAAAATTCTACTCGAGAGTTAAACAACACAATAAAGTAGTGGAATAATTACAAATGGAGAAGTCAATATGAGACTTAAACAACACATCGGAGGGGTAATAAAATGACAAACGAAAAACTATATTTTGTTTTTTTTATATTAATGCGGGGTCGAGCTCCTATTATTAAAGAAAAACCATAAACTCACGAGGGTTTATAAGAACAACGAAAAACCCTACTTGACAGTGAAACAATACACAAAAGGAGTGGGATAATCAAAAAACGAAAACACCACTCGAGAGATAAACAACACATCAAAGGCGTGGGATAATGTCAAACGAAGAAGTCTATTCAAGATTTAAACAATACAGAGAAGGAGTAAGAGTATCACAAACGAAGAACTCTACTTGAGAGTTAAACCACACACATAAGGAGTGGGATAAACAACAAATGTAAAATTCTACTCGAGAGTTAAACAACACAATAAAAGAGTGGAATAATTACAAATGGAGAAGTCAATTTGAGACTTAAACAAAACATCGGAGGGGTAATAAAATGACAAACGAAAAACTATATTTTGTTTTTTTTATATTAAGTTGTCAAGCTCCTATTATTAAAGAAAACAATAAACTCACGAGGGTTTATAAGAACAATGAAAAACTCTACTTGAGAGTGAAACAATACACAAAAGGAGTGGGATAAACAAAAAACGAAAACACCACTCGAGAGATAAACAACACATCAAAGGCGTGGGATAATGTCAAACGAAGAAGTCTATTCAAGATTTAAACAATACAGAGAAGGAGTAAGAGTATCACAAACGAAGAACTCTACTTGAGAGTTAAACCACACACATAAGGAGTGGGATAAACAACAAATGTAAAATTCTACTCGAGAGTTAAACAACACAATAAAAGAGTGGAATAATTACAAATGGAGAAGTCAATTTGAGACTTAAACAACACATCGGAGGGGTAATAAAATGACAAACGAAAAACTATATTTTGTTTTTTTTATATTAAGGCGGTGTCAAGCTCCTATTATTAAAGAAAAACAATAAACTCACGAGGGTTTATAAGAACAATGAAAAACTCTACTTGAGAGTGAAACAATACACAAAAGGAGTGGGATAAACAAAAAACGAAAACACCACTCGAGAGATAAACAACACATCAAAGGCGTGGGATAATGTCAAACGAAGAAGTCTATTCAAGATTTAAACAATACAGAGAAGGAGTAAGAGTATCACAAACGAAGAACTCTACTTGAGAGTTAAACCACACACATAAGGAGTGGGATAAACAACAAATGTAAAATTCTACTCGAGAGTTAAACAACACAATAAAAGAGTGGAATAATTACAAATGGAGAAGTCAATTTGAGACTTAAACAACACATCGGAGGGGTAATAAAATGACAAACGAAAAACTATATTTTGTTTTTTTTATATTAATGCGGAGTCAAGCTCCTATTATTAAAGAAAAACCATAAACTCACGAGGGTTTATAAGAACAACGAAAAACTCTACTTGAGAGTGAAACAATACACAAAAGGAGTGGGATAATCAAAAAACTAAAACACCACTCGAGAGATAAACAACACATCAAAGGCGTGGGATAATGTCAAACGAAGAAGTCAATTAAAGATTTAAACAATACAGAGAAGGAGTAAGAGTATCACAAACGAAGAACTCTACTTGAGATTTAAACCACACACATAAGGAGTAGGATAAAAAACAAATGTAAAATTCTACTCGAGAGTTAAACAACAGAATAAAGGAGTGGGATAATTACAAATGGAGAAGTCAATTTGAGATTTAAACAACACATCGGAGGGGTAATAAAATAACAAACGAAAAACACTACTTGAGAGTTAAACAATACACAAAAAGAGAGGGATAAACAACAAACGAACAACACCACTCGAGAGATAAACAACACATCAAAGGCGTGGGATAATGTCAAATGAAGAAGTCTATTCAAGATTTAAACAATACAGAGAAGGAGTAAGAGTATCACAAACGAAGAACTCTACTTGAGAGTTAAACCACACACATAAGGAGTAGGATAAAAAACAAATGTAAAATTCTACTCGAGAGTTAAACAACAGAATAAAGGAGTGGGATAATTACAAATGGAGAAGTCAATTTGAGATTTAAACAACACATCGGAGGGGTAATAAAATAACAAACGAAAAACACCACTTGAGAGTTAAACAATACACAAAAGGAGAGTGATAAACAACAAACGAACAACACCACTCGAGAGATAAACAACACATCAAAGGAGTGGGATAATGTCAAACGAAGAAGTTTATTCGAGATTTAAACAATACACAGAAGGAGTAAGAGTATCACAAACGAAGAACTCTACTTGAGAGTTAAACCACACACATAAGGAGTGGGATAAACAACAAATGTAAAATTCTACTCGAGAGTTAAACAACACAATAAAAGAGTGGAATAATTACAAATGGAGAAGTCAATTTGAGATTAAACAACACATCGGAGGGGTAATAAAATGACAAACGAAAAACTATATTTTGTTTTTTTTATATTAAGGCGGAGTCAAGCTCCTATTATTAAAGAAAAACCATAAACTCACGAGGGTTTATAAGAACAACGAAAAACTCTACTTGAGAGTGAAACAATACACAAAAGGAGTGGGATAAACAAAAAACAAAAACACCACTCGAGAGATAAAAAACACATCAAAGGCGTGGGATAATGTCAAACGAAGAAGTCTATTCAAGATTTAAACAATACAGAGAAGGAGTAAGAGTATCACAAACGAAGAACTCTACTTGAGAGTTAAACCACACACATAAGGAGTAGGATAAAAAACAAATGTAAAATTCTACTCGAGAGTTAAACAACAGAATAAAGGAGTGGGATAATTACAAATGGAGAAGTCAATTTGAGATTTAAACAACACATCGGAGGGGTAATAAAATAACAAACGAAAAACACTACTTGAGAGTTAAACAATACACAAAAAGAGAGGGATAAACAACAAACGAACAACACCACTCGAGAGATAAACAACACATCAAAGGCGTGGGATAATGTCAAACGAAGAAGTCTATTCAAGATTTAAACAATACAGAGAAGGAGTAAGAGTATCACAAACGAAGAACTCTACTTGATAGTTAAACCACACACATAAGGAGTAGGATAAAAAACAAATGTAAAATTCTACTCGAGAGTTAAACAACAGAATAAAGGAGTGGGATAATTACAAATGGAGAAGTCAATTTGAGATTTAAACAACACATCGGAGGGGTAATAAAATAACAAACGAAAAACACTACTTGAGAGTTAAACAATACACAAAAGGAGAGGGATAAACAAGAAACGAACAACACCACTCGAGAGATAAACAACACATCAAAGGAGTGGGATAATGTCAAACGAAGAAGTTTATTCGAGATTTAAACAATACACAGAAGGAGTAAGAGTATCACAAACGAAGAACTCTACTTGAGAGTTAAACCACACACATAAGGAGTGGGATAAACAACAAATGTAAAATTCTACTCGAGAGTTAAACAACACAATAAAAGAGTGGAATAATTACAAATGGAGAAGTCAATTTGAGACTTAAACAACACATCGGAGGGGTAATAAAATGACAAACGAAAAATATAATTTTGTTTTTTTTATATTAAGGCGGAGTCAAGCTCCTATTATTAAAGAAAAACCATAAACTCACGAGGGTTTATAAGAACAACGAAAAACTCTACTTGAGAGTGAAACAATACACAAAAGGAGTGGGATAAACAAAAAACAAAAACACCACTCGAGAGATAAACAACACATCAAAGGCGTGGGATAATGTCAAACGAAGAAGTCTATTCAAGATTTAAACAATACAGAGAAGGAGTAAGAGTATCACAAACGAAGAACTCTACTTGAGAGTTAAACCACACACATAAGGAGTAGGATAAAAAACAAACGTAAAATTCTACTCGAGAGTTAAACAACAGAATAAAGGAGTGGGATAATTACAAATGGAGAAGTCAATTTGAGATTTAAACAACACATCGGAGGGGTAATAAAATAACAAACGAAAAACACTACTTGAGAGTTAAACAATACACAAAAAGAGAGGGATAAACAACAAACGAACAACACCACTCGAGAGATAAACAACACATCAAAGGCGTGGGATAATGTCAAACGAAGAAGTCTATTCAAGATTTAAACAATACAGAGAAGGAGTAAGAGTATCACAAACGAAGAACTCTACTTGATAGTTAAACCACACACATAAGGAGTAGGATAAAAAACAAATGTAAAATTCTACTCGAGAGTTAAACAACAGAATAAAGGAGTGGGATAATTACAAATGGAGAAGTCAATTTGAGATTTAAACAACACATCGGAGGGGTAATAAAATAACAAACGAAAAACACTACTTGAGAGTTAAACAATACACAAAAGGAGAGGGATAAACAAGAAACGAACAACACCACTCGAGAGATAAACAACACATCAAAGGAGTGGGATAATGTCAAACGAAGAAGTTTATTCGAGATTTAAACAATACACAGAAGGAGTAAGAGTATCACAAACGAAGAACTCTACTTGAGAGTTAAACCACACACATAAAGAGTGGGATAAACAACAAATGTAAAATTCTACTCGAGAGTTAAACAACACAATAAAGGAGTGAAATAATTACAAATGGAGAAGTCAATTTGAGACTTAAACAACACATCGGAGGGGCAATAAAATGACAAACGAAAAACTATATTTTGTTTTTTTTATATTAAGGCGGAGTCAAGCTCCTATTATTAAAGAAAAACCATAAACTCACGAGGGTTTATAAGAACAACGAAAAACTCTACTTGAGAGTGAAACAATACACAAAAGGAGTGGGATAAATAAAAAACGAAAACACCACTCGAGAGATAAACAACACATCAAAGGCGTGGGATAATGTCAAACGAAGAAGTCTATTCAAGATTTAAACAATACAGAGAAGGAGTAAGAGTATCACAAACGAAGAACTCTACTTGAGAGTTAAACCACACACATAAGGAGTGGGATAAACAACAAATGTAAAATTCTACTCGAGAGTTAAACAACACAATAAAGGTGTGGGATAATTACAAATGGAGATGTCAATTTGAGATTTAAACAACACATCGGAGGGGTAATAAAATAACAAACGAAACTCTACTTGAGAGTTAAACAATACACAAAAGGAGAGGGATAAACAACAAATGAACAACACCACTCGAGAGTGAAACAACACATCAAAGGAGTGGGATAATGTCAAACGAAGAAGTCTATTCGAGATTTGAACAATACACAGAAGGAGTAAGAGTATCACAAACGAAGAACTCTACTTGAGAGTTAAACCACACACATAAGGAGTGTGATAAAAAACAAATGTAAAATTCTACTCGAGAGTTAAACAACAGAATAAAGGAGTGGGATAATTACAAATGGAGAAGTCAATTTGAGATTTCAACAACACATCAGAGGGGTAATAAAATAACAAACGAAAAACACTACTTGAGAGTTAAACAATACCCAAAAGGAGAGGGATAAACAACAAACGAACAACACCACTCGAGATATAAACAACACATCAAAGGAGTTGGATAATGTCAAACGAAGAAGTCTATTCGAGATTTAAACAATACACAGAAGGAGTAAGAGTATCACAAACGAAGAACTCTACTTGAGAGTTAAACCACACACATAAGGAGTGGGATAAACAACAAATGTAAAATTCTACGCGAGAGTTAAACAACACAATAAAGGAGTGGAATAATTACAAATGGAGAAGTCAATATGAGACTTAAACAACACATCGGACGGGTAATAAAATGACAAACGAAAAACTATATTTTGTTTTTTTTTATATCAAGGCGGTGTCAAGCTCCTATTATTAAAGAAAGACCATAAACTCACGAGGGTTTATAAGAACAATGAAAAACTCTAATTGAGAGTGAAACAATACACAAAAGGAGTGGGATAAACAAAAAACAAAAACACCACTCGAGAGATAAACAACACATCAAAGGCGTGGGATAATGTCAAACGAAGAAGTCTATTCAAGATTTAAACAATACAGAGAAGGAGTAAGAGTATCACAAACGAAGAACTCTACTTGAGAGTTAAACCACACACATAAGGAGTGGGATAAACAACAAATGTAAAATTCTACTCGAGAGTTAAACAACACAATAAAAGAGTGGAATAATTACAAATGGAGAAGTCAATTTGAGACTTAAACAACACATCGGAGGGGTAATAAAATGACAAACGAAAAACTATATTTTTTTTTTATATTAAGGCGGAGTCAAGCTCCTATTATTAAAGAAAAACCATAAACTCACGAGGGTTTATAAGAACAACGAAAAACTCTACTTGAGAGTGAAACAATACACAAAAGGAGTGGGATAAACAAAAAACGAAAACACCACTCGAGAGATAAACAACACATCAAAGGCGTGGGATAATGTCAAACGAAGAAGTCTATTCAAGATTTAAACAATACTGAGAAGGAGTAAGAGTATCACAAACGGAGAACTCTACTTGAGAGTTAAACCACACACATAAGGAGTAGGATAAAAAACAAATGTAAAATTCTACTCGAGAGTTAAACAACAGAATAAAGGAGTGGGATAATTACAAATGGAGAAGTCAATTTGAGATTTAAACAACACATCGGAGGGGTAATAAAATAACAAACGAAAAACACTACTTGAGAGATAAACAATACACAAAAGGCACTACAAGAAAAACTGGACAAAACGACGTTATGGGGCGACGGATTTTATCCGTCGCCCCATAACGATGGATCGCTAATTGGGGCGACGGAATCTATCCGTCGCCCCAATTAGCGACGGATAATAGTTATCCGTCGCTAATAAGCGACGGATAACTATTATCCGTCGCTAATTGGGCGACGGATAATAATTATCCGTCGCCCAAGTTTGACTTTTGTTAAAAAAAAAAATTTTTTTTTTTTTTGAAAATTGGGCGACGGATAGATTAGCCGTTGCCTTATAGCGACGGATACCTATCCGTCGCCACTTTTGGCGACGGATCGACTCTGGGCCGACGGACACGTGTCCTCATTTTCTTCCTTCTCCCTTCTTCTTCCTCATTCTCTTCTTTTCCGTTTCCGGTGAATTGTTCGTTATTCCGGCCAATCTTGGTGCCTAATCGAAGCTAGTGGGACAAGGAGTTTGTTTCTTCGATCAATTTCAGATTTCTACCGATTAATCAAGGTATTTTGGCTAAAACCCTAGTTTTTTAAAATTTGGGAATTTTGTTTATTTTGATTAATTTGAGCAATTATATGTATATATGATAAGTATGTAGTAGTTAGTTTAGTTAATTTGATCAATTATATGTAATTTGTTCAATTTGATAGTTAGTTTAATTAATGATATGAATGTATGTAGTATGTTAAGTTTGGTATGTATGAATGTATGTAGTTAGTTTGATTTGTGTGTTAAGTATATATAGTTAGTTTAGTTAATTTGATATGTTTGTTAAGTATAGAAGTATGTAGTTTTGATTTGATAAATTTGTATGTTAAGTATGTAATTTGATATGAATATATGTAGTAATTAGATATGTATAGAGTAATTAGTTAATTTGATATGTATGTTAAGTATATAATATATGTACTAAGAGGTTGAAATGGTTATTATATATGTCCAATTTTGTAACACATCGAACACTTAATTAATAATTAATTTATAAGGAACATATAATAATTAACAATTAACCTCTACAATCTTCTTATCCGAATTGGAATCGATCTAATAAATTAAATACGATCTAATCAATTGGAACGTCTCAGGTTAAAAATAAAGTAAACAATGAATTCGACTGTTCATGGATGTACGATCGCATTTGCGTAAATGACATAGTTTCTAGGAGTTTCAGAGAAGGGGTTAAAGGTTTCATCTCGCTTGCCATGGGACATCCGGTTTGTGCAATTGGGGGTTGATAAAGTGTCCTTGCACATTGAAACTCGGAAACAAGCAATTTATGACGCCATCTGCAGATTCGAGCACTTGTGACGTTATGGATTCATGCCTGAGTATCATGTATGGATTCATCACGGTGAGGAAGCACCGTCCATGGCATACCTCCAGTGGAGGGAGAGGCGGGGTTTGGGGCCGCCTATTGAGTGCCTTTCTGCTTGTCGGAACATGTGCATGGTGTATTGGGAGGAGGATGTAGATCTGTTGGAATGCAATTTCTGTGGTAGGGAGCGCCAAGTGATGAGGAGGGGGTGCATGAGAATGAGGAGTTTCATCCGCTTTGTCTCTAGCTTGTATAACTAGTAATCATTAGTTGATATATATATGAAACCAAACATTACGGTAAAATTGAAGCTGATGTAACTTATATTATGTAATGCCTTAACAATTGACTGAAGCTAATATAACTTATATTACGTAGCAATTGATTGAATTATTGTGAAATTGATTTATTACCGTAAATGAAAGACCTCGATCTAATGAATTCAAACGTGTCAGGTTATTATCTAATTATTCAATGAATACCGATCGTGGATGGATGTATTGTCGTACTCTCAATGGCAGAGTTCAATGGAGTTTTCTGAAAGGGGTTGAAGGTTTCATTGAATTTGCAATGTCAAATCCGTCTTGTGTAAAGGATGGGTTGATAAAGTGTCCTTGTGCAATGAAACAGTGCAGAAACAAGCAATACGTGACTCCTAAAGTGGTAGTCCAACACTTGAGGAAAAATGGATTCCTTCCTGCGATCGTATGGAATCATCATGGTGAGGAAGCAGACCGTCAATACATATGACCAATCTGCATAACGTGGAAGGAAGAGAAAATGAACAAGTCGGGAACAATCCCAATCAAGGCGATGCTATTCGAGCTCGAGTCGAACAAATGGTGTACGATGTCATAGGGCGGAGTTCGTGGACAACCAACATCGAAACCGAGGTGGAGGTGCAGGAACCACCAAATCCCGAGGATCGCTTGTTCTTTGACTTGTTAGAATCATCAAGGAAGCCGTTTACCCGGTGTAAGCTCACCGAGTTGTCTTTGTTATCTCGGCTAATGAGTTGTAAGGCTAATGGCCACAATCAAACGAGCTTCAATGAATGGGTTGACGTAATGTCGGACCTTTGTCTCAAGAAAACCTAGTTCCACCAACTTTACCAAGCGAAGAAAAGATGCGGATTAGGGTCACTGGTAACCATGCATCGTTGTCCGAAAATGTGCATGATATATTGGGAGGAGGATGCAGATCTAATAGAATGCAAGTTCTGTGGTAAGGAACGGTACAAGCGTTACAAGGAGGGGCTGCAAAGAAACGACAAAAGAAAAATCTCTCACATAAGAAAATGTGGTACTTCCCTCTAGCACCTCGTTTGAAAAGATTGTATGCTTCAAGTGCTTCTGGATAAAATGCGGTGGCACAAGGAGCAGTAATCTCGGATAATGTCAAGGTGGTAGAATGGACCATCCAGCAGACTCACCCGCATGGAAATCGCTTTGACAAGACATATCCGAGTTTGCACAATCTAGAAATGTACGTTTGGGACTTTGTACGGATGGTTTTAACCTGCTCGTAGTGAACGTAAATACTCTTGTTGGCCAGTTATGCTCACACCGTACAATCTGCCCCCCGGTGAGTGCATGAAGGAGCCATTCATGTTTCTGACTGCATTGGTGCCTGGGCCGAAAGATCCTGGACTGACGTTGGATGTTTTCTTGCAACCCCTAATCAAGGAGCTGATCGAGTTGTGGACGGATGGTATCCTCAAGATATGATGTGTCGACAAAAAGAACTTCACCTTGAGAGCTCTTCTTTGACCGTGAGTGACTTCCCTGCGTACTCCATGCTATCTGGAAGGAAAACAGCAGGGAAATATGCATGTCCACATTGCTTGGAGGATACAGATGCATTTAGACTGAAGGGTAGTGGAAAATTTTGTTGGTTTGATTGTCATCGTAGGTTGCTAGAAAGTGACCATCCGTTCAGAAAGAACAAGGATCAATTCTTGAAAAATAAAGTCGTCAAAAAGCCCGACAAGACTTCGGTGCACAAATTCTTGCGAGATTAATAGATTGGGTCTTATGAAGGTGATCGAGCTTGGGTGGATGAAGCATAACGAGAAAATTGGTAAAAATGTGGTTGGAGGAAGAGAAGCATTTTCGGGACTTGCTTTACCGAGATCTTCTTATCCGTCACAACTTAGATTTCATGCACATTGAGAAGAATGTGTCTGAGAACTTATTCAATACACTTTGCAACATTGAGGGAAAAACAAAGGACCATGCGAAGTCTAGATCCGAGTTGTCGACGTGGTGTAAAAGGCCTGAGTTGACAAAGAAGGATGAGAATGGTAAGTGGCCGAAAGCGTGCTACACAATTGACAACGCTTCTAGGTCAATTTTGTTTGATTGGGTGAGGGCATTGAGTTTCCCAGATAATTACGCCTCAAATTTAGAGAGGTGTGTGGATTTGAAGAAGACAAAGGTTTATGGGATGAAGAGCCACGACTGTCATGTGTTCATGGAGAGGCTTATCCCGGTAGCATTTTGAGAGCTGCTGCCGAAACACGTATGGACTGCTATCACCGAGTTGAGCTTATTTTTCAAAAATTTAGGCACAAGGGTGGTTCATGATAAAGTGTTGGAAAATCTTGAAAGGAACATACCATTGATTCTATGCAAGCTCGAGCGTATCTTTCCACCGAGCTGGTTTGATTCTATGGAGCACTTGTCGGTTCACCTTCCTCATGAAGCGAGACTTGCTGGACCGGTTCAGTATCGATGGATGTATCCATTCGAGAGGTACTTGGGGAAATTGAAGAAGTATGTCAACAACAAAGGTAAACCTGAAGGTTCGATTGCCAATGCCTACATTCGAGAGGAAATTGCAACCTTCTGCTCTTATTACTTTGACGAACACGTCCACGAAGACAAAGAAGGCCTCGAAATGCGATACATTCGTAGTTCAAGCGGATGATGAGTTTTCCTATCTGCCTTCGTGGTATCGGGAGACCTCTTGGTGCAGCTAAGAAAGAATATCTTACGGATAAAGAGTTGAAAGCGACCAATATTATGTCCTCACGAATTGTCCGAGGTTGACCAAGATATGGTACTATTTACAGGTCAAGAACCATTTATTTAATTTTTAATATTTCTACTCTAGTCTCTATTTCAATTATAGACTTTTCATCTTATCAATGTTTGCGCTTTTTTCAAAAGCGTTGTTTGGAAGAAAATCCTCGATGAGAGGATACACTAGAGAACTACTGACTCAAAATTCCTCTGAATTTCCAGTTGGTTCCGAGAGTATGTCCGAATCCTATTAACAACGTCACATGCATATACTTAAAGGCTCTCGCAGAGGGTCCATTCAAAAGGTCTACACATTCCTGTTATATAGTCAATGGCCTTAGGTTCCACACATCGAATGTAACACGCCATGGCGACAAGCAACTCCGGTGTGTGTTAATGGTGCGTAAGAGTATGGAGACGCTACTTTGTTTGATTTCCACGGCAAGCTAAAACGAATTGTGAGGATTGAATATTCGGATTGCCATTTAAACGAACCTTCTTGTTTGACGTTGAGTGGTATGATCCTAATCCAGAGGTACGAGGAAGAACGAGCGGTATGAAATGGTTGATGTGAACCAAAAGAAGAGGTACCGAACCAAGTATGAACCATTTATTACGCGACTCAAGCACGACAAGTGGTGTTTCTTGAATATCCAAGCGTAAAACGCGATAAGGGGGAATGGTTAGCTGCGGTACCTATTCGTGTTTCGCCGAAAGTGGAGTACATTGAGAAAGACGACTCAATTACCAACTCGTACCAACAAGAGGATGTCGATAAACAAGCGTAAGATCCCATAGAAGCGTATGATGAGTTGTTTGATCCGCACGAGGACCAATATGTAGTCTTAGAGGACGCTATAATGGTATATTATGTGTATTATGAGTAATTATATGTGTTATTATAATCGTTATGTATTATAACCGTACTAACACATTTTTATCAGATTTATTACATTTTTTGCAGATGTCATGACAGGCCGCCCACCTATCGCCCCCCCACGCAGCCGCCGCATGATAGTGGTGGGTCGGGACACCGCTGCATGTGGAGGGCTCAAGATCGTGATGCAGGTCTCGATTCTCGAGACCCCGGCAGAGAGAGCAGCCGTGGCTCTACCAGCCCGGACACATCTTGGAGGACGACCACGATTGTCCCTACCGTGTTCGATCCAAACAATCCTAACGTCACGTGGACGGCACTGTGATTTTCCCTATTGGTCCCGCCAAGTAAGTATTATACATTCTTCTTAAATATGTAAAACATAACCGATAATGATAGTTGACAAGTATAAATTGTTGTACTAAAGTAATGCATATTCGCTTTCTTGTATCTTATACATTGACAACACTTATGGCCTGGAGGTGCACAACAAACTAGGTGACATCTTCCGAGCAGAGAGCCACCAAGGTGGTGGTGAGTGTTGGAGCCACATCTCGGAGCGCATGAGGGCCGAGTACCGATGAGCCGAGGTAAGTTAAAATATGACATTCATTTGTTTGTAATTATAATCGCTTTTAATATGAGTGGTATGTTAGCCCTTGTATGTGAGTGGTATGTTAGCCACTTTATTTGGGTGATATGTTAGTCACCATTGTGTTAGTAAATTTTAGGACAATGTGAGTGGTATGTTAGCCACTTGTATGTGAGTGGTATGTTAGCCACTTTATTTGGGTGATATGTTAGTCACCATTGTGTTAGTAAATTTTAGGACAATGTGAGTGGTATGTTAGCCAACGTATGTGAGTGGTATGTTAGCCACTATATGTGAGTGGTATGTTAGCCACTTTATTTGGGTGATATGTTAGTCACCATATTCATTATGTTGTTAGGACATGTATTGACTTTGATGTCGTATGAAATTGGGAATGTAGAAGGAGTACTTCATTCCCAGGTTGATCCCATGATCCGGGCGTATTTAGATTGTGGGATCCAAACTGCATGAGGATATGGTCTGCGTGGAAGGCCATTCGGGATCGGTGGCCCAATCCTCCACAGTTGATGCAACGGAGTGGGACCTGGGATGCCTATCGGCGCCGAATCGATGTCCAGACGCGTTTGACCAACAGTGTAACCGGCATCCTACCGACTGGCAGAAGGGCCGTTCACCACCTTGGGAGACGATCACATCGACATTATTATCAATCGGTATATATATGTGTTTTGCAATCTAGCATTACGTTATGTATGAAGTCTCTCGCTCTATTACTTGTAGATGATAAATTGTTGACTAGATCTGGTTTGATCTGTGGCACGGGGAGGTGACATCCAAGTATGCCATCTTCAAGAAGGCCAAGGTATATGGGTATGGACCGACGCCGCCTCGCCTATTGCGGTATGTTTATGTTGCTTAAAGTTCATATTTGTACACTATTACAAGTTACTTTTTAAAACAAGAATCGATCATTATATCGCTATTTACGATTTCAGCCGAGGTTGATGCTCGTGGCGAGGTGAGGACGAGACGGTGATGTGTTGTCAATCAACAAGTTGACAACATCTTCCTAGAGGTCAACAAACCCGACAAGAAAGGACGAATATATGGACTCGGAGCCTCGGTTTGCATCCGCTAGTCCGGCGTTCCTCATCATCCCAATCAGACGCGTTGCTTTACACAGTGACTGTCTCGGAAATGGTGCAACAAGGTCCGGGAACATGTTGCTCGGCTAACTCAAGAGATGGAGCAACAAAGGACGAGATGGAGCGCCATGACAGAGAACGAAGGGAGGAGAACGAGCGCCTTTCTGATGGAGCGCCATGTCCTGCCCGCCATCACCCACCCCACCCTGTCGATAGCTAGTTATGTATTATGTTCGGATTTTTTTCATATTTACACTTGTTTGATAATTTCTCCATTCAATATTACTTTTTATTCATTGAAACATTTTCCGTATTATTGATTTATTATCTAACATTATATTGATTAAATAGGTGAACTGAAAAAATAGGGATTAATATGAAATAAATAGTGACGATTGACGATTGATTGACCAATTATCCCATCCGCCACAGCCGATTTTTCAGAGTGTAAGATGTACGTACATTTTTATCGGGGACCGGGTGGTGTTAAGAAAGTGGCGGGTAAAGTGGGAGCATGTGTGCAAATCAAAAGTGCCTGAGGGTCAGTAAAAATTTAGAATGGTTCAATTTAGCTGTTAGCAAGTAATGAGGTTGCTAATCAAACAAATTCTCTTCGGTATGTTAAGATCGAAATATGGGAATTTTATCGATGTCGTGGAGTCGGTCAAAGTAGGTCATTCAAGGTGAAGTGGTCACCGTGGAGGAGGGATCTTGTGAAATTGGTGGGTTGTAGGATTGGTTTGGTCAGTTGGTGGGAGCGATGGAAAATCGACTTTGGCTTTTGGGAGGATTGTCGGGTAGATGTGGGGTAGTTAAAAGATCGCTTCCCCAGATTATATAATTTAGAGTTGTACAAAGGGTGCTCAAAGGTCGGATAGAGTGGTGTTGGGGATGGAAAAAGTAGACGAGTGGGGTTGGAGAAGAAACTTGTTCGAGTGGAAGCTAACCTCGCTTAGAGTCGCCTTTATGTAAACAAAGTTTAAAAATTTTGGAGATGGAGCCGATCATCGAGGTGGCAATTAATACCAAGAATATATATACCGAGGGATATAGACGATCGAGAAAGGACGCATGAGAGACGATGTTAACTAAGTATGGACCAACCCGATTTGGATAAAGTGGACTCGAACGGCTTAACTATTTTGTGTGGCGGTATTGCTTGAGCGGGTGGCTACATTGACCAATCAAGAAGAGAAGAATTTTGGGAGAAGAGGAGGTCTTTTGTAGATTATGTGATGTCCAGAAGAAGAAAATGGGTGATCTCTTCGCAATGTAAATTTGCAAACAATGTGTGGCAAAGTGTTCAATCGGTCGACCCAATATATTGCAGGTCGATTCGATTTCCGGATGTTTGAGTATATTATAATCATGTGGTCAAGAAAAAATGGGGTATGGATTACAAAGATTTCAACACTATGGACTTTATGGAATGCACGAATGAACTGATTTTGTGGTACATCTCCGAGCCTGTGTGACGCCGCATGTAAGATCAAATGGTACCTTTGGCTTCGTTTAAAAATAAATGGTGATCAATGCCGATATCGCTCGGATTGGGAAGGTTTTCCAACAGCAATTTTGTAGTAACTGTCGGATTGAGTAAACGCTGGCCCGCCATTTCATCATCCGTGTTAGTATGTGAAGGAAGGGCGATCTAGGTAGTTTTATCAATGTGTGAGGGGCTATCGTAAGTTGGCCATTTTTGTTGTTTCAGTTTCTGTGCACGGGTCATTTGGGTTCACCCTTGATCTCCGATTTTTTGGTTTGCCATTATGGAAACTATCACCTTTTCTTTCTCCCTCTGGTGATTTTATTTCGCCGTGGTGCACGCTTCTATCTCTTAACTCGCCAGACATCTCGGCAGCTTCACATGCTAGACGAGAGGTATCGGGTACTCCGTAAGTTTGGGAGATCGAGGTTCCTGCTGGATTTTGATTTGCTTATGTGTCTTTCGAGACTCGCTGATATTCGACCGATAGTTGTTGTTCTCGTATTGGTGGTAGTCGAGCATTTTGTAATCGACTATGTACCGGAACATTCCCGATGTTCCCGGAGCAATAAAATCTTTACTTATTCAAAAAAAAAAGAGAATAGAGGTTTTGATTAATAACATGTTTATTGATACACTAGGTCCGCCTCTAAATAAAGACCGTCTCGTAAGACTTACTCAAGAAATATATTGTGCTATTAAATTAATAACCTAGTACTTGTAATGATCTCATCGCCTAGTCATTTTAGAATGATCTATACTAGTGAGAAAGACACTACCAACAAGACATTACTGCAAAATATTGCATTGATAGCTTTTTCATTATAGGCATTCTTCCATTCATCATCACCCATCGCTTTTAGGTTTGTTTACAACATCCCCGCAAAGATCGTGTCTTTCGAGGAGGTTTATACCTTCTAGAACAGCATTTCCAAGCACGAGTATCAATTGATTTGATATGCTCTTATTCGGATACCCAATAGTGATAATTTGGGCCATCCAAAAAACAGGTAACTGCTTGCATTTGGATTGATTGAATCCATGTGAAAGTACCAAAGTCCAACACACCTACGGATTAGTGCCCGCTCTTGCCAATTGAAAGAATTAAAGGACCGAACTTTGTTGTTTCATCGACACACCCTGTATAGCAATGTTGCTATCACAAAGGAGTGTCACAAAGGACAAGAATCACTCAAATGCACAACGGAATTAAATAAACAATAACAGCAAACGAGATGATTCTTTCTAGTAGGTATATAAATATACCTACTGCGCCCAAGGCAAATATCCACTATAATAATGAGGATTTGCAAAACTAGGTTTAAACTCTTCAATGAGAAAAGATCAAACACTAGAACTAGTCGGAATGAGTTATTCCGAAGTACCTAAATTAGACACTTCAAAGACTAGTAAAAATATGAGAAGATTACAACTATTGATTGTGAATCTCAAATCTGTAAAATCCGTTATCTTCTTCATCACTTGATCTCGTATTTATAATGCTTTAATCATGTAGATACGCGTAATCAAGTCTTCATCTTTATCCTTATCTTCAAGAGTCCAAATCATTCAATCTTCTAAGAGTCCATAAGATATCGATTTCAAGAGTCCTCAGATCTGTCTTCTAAGACTCCACGGCTTTCAATATGTCGATCTTATCTCAAACCAAACAATCACAAACATGGAACTAGGTTATCGTTAGTGAAAAAGGCAATTATCAATTAAGTCCTTCAAAGTATATTCGATCGAATCATAATGCCATTGTTCAAAACAACATATCAATGTTTATAACAATGATTCAAACAGTTGTACTTTCATTCTCCCCCTTAATGCCTTTCTTCACAACACCTAGTGACATGTTAAATAGAAGGAACATAACAATAAACAAAAAATACTTCACATTAATTAAAAAGAAGACCACAATACAAAGAAAGAACCAAAATAGACAGAAAGACTTATTTTTTTTTTTTATTATTATTTTTTTTAACTAAAACACAAAAGATTCCATCCCCTTCTTCCTTCAACTTCAAAACTACTCTCCCCCCTTGTTGTGAGGGGAAGTAAAGTCTGACGTTCCTCCAGAAGCTCCTTGAGCTGATTATCAATGCGTAATCCTATCCATAATCATTTGATCACCGAGTCAATGGACGCCTGGCATCGTATCGCTGCACAAGGTGAGTAATAAAGGGCGTACTGGAATTCTTGCCGATGTCCAGGAAGATCTTGGACTCTGTAGAGTTGAGCAAACCGATGAGACGAGACAATCATGATTGAAACGGAGACACTAAAACCTCACCGGATCGTGGAGCAAAATTCCTAGCACAAATATACCCATAGAGGAGAGACGGATACATCAAATTCCCAACTGCTACTTTCAAACCAAAATAAGTCAGATGTTGAAAAATTCCCAACTAGTCACTAATTCCCAACTGCACCTGGACTGTGAGCAAAATTCCTAGCACAAATATACCCACAGGTCCGTCTCTAAATAAAGACCGTCTCTCAGAAGACTTACTCAAGATATATATCTATCCTAGTCATTTTAGAATGATCTATACTAGTGAGAAAGTACAGGCCAACAAGGTGCTAAGTAATAATCTATAACGTCACATGTAAAATATATTTATTATTATGTCTTAATTCTACTCTCCTAGCTAGCTTTAATTTTGCCACCCATTTATTATTAAATAAATCCAAAATCAACAACAATAAAAATTAAGATGCTATGCATTATAATCACAGTCTCTAGAGGTATTTCGATTAGTTATGTTGAAACAGGCTATATTTTTAAGAAAACTATTGATGTTAACATCTATGTAGTCAACAAAATGTATTTTTTTTTTTTTTTTTGCATATATGAAAAGACATCAATGTTAAAAATATAGAAGTTTTAATTGACAATATCGATTTATTTTCGAAAACATAGACCGTCTCAAGATAAGTTATTTAGAGACTGTCGTCGAGCAGAATTACTCCATTATAATTAGTTATGATTAACAAAACTAATTTTGACTTGTGAATGTAAATGAAAATATGAAACCAATTATGTCATTTGCACACCCATTAGTTTGGGATATAATGAATCAACAAGTCCTTTCAATTGTCAGAGGTCACTTTTCTATATATTCAATAAATGACAAAATTCAGAATGAATAAATTTTGAATAAATCAACCGCAAACGGAATTTCAACTCATGACGGCGTGAAAGAGGAAGAGATGCAGTGGGTTTGCAAGATTAATGATTTAATTGGCTACTAATTTGGTTTGGAGCAGTCTGTTATCCTGGAAGTAGTAAATTCTTGTGATAATGGGTGAAATGCTATAAACTAGAATTTGTATTTGATTGGGTGTATCAAAACTTTGATTGTATTATCGGAGCATTACTAATGCTCACGTAAACGTTATTTCGATATAATAATTTTTGTTGTTTCATAAATAATTGGAAAAACGGCTGAAAGAGTTGGTTTGGAGGGTACAACTCACGTGAAGAACATCAAAAATTATAAATAGTTACAAAAACAGTTGAATAAAAATAAGATAAAGTGAGAAGAAATATACCAAACAAACATTCTGATATTTTAGTAGAATGTGAAAACAAATTTGAGGAAAAATTGATGTTTAATTAAATGACTTGAGTATACTTTAAGAATGGTAAAATTTTGTATATTATATCGTTGGACAGTTTTCCACTTTTACAAATTTTTCTTCCGGGATTTGACATTTCAATATGTTACCTTGATGTGACAAATTATTACTTCCAAAACAATGTAATAAAAGTAGTGTTGTAGAACACTAACTTAACCACATATTCGTTCTCCAATGAGCTAACTAGGCAAAAGTAGCAGAGAAAGTAATGGACGTAAGAGTTTGCAAGAGTGGAATATGAGTTGTGTGATTGTACTTAAAGTTAAACTAGCAAAGCAATTAAACTTGGTTGAACTATGTGGAGAAATATGAACGCTGCAGTGATAATCGTAATGCAAGTAAATATATATACGGGTTATAGCCATGACATTCGCACGATTGTCAAGTGCTATTTGTCCAAAACCTTTAATACGATCTTAACCAATTTTTTCAAGATTTTAGACTAGCGTAATTACCAGATGGTTGCCGCAAATACCAATCCTTGATCAAACGGTTTGAATGTTTTTGACTAGCTAATCAATTAATGTGTTTTACTTAAGATTTTAGACTAGTTTAACTCAGACGCATGATTTTGAAAGCTTGATCCCCAATACGCAAGCATCGTCATATCACTACCGTATTCATAAGTTTAGCTACTTATGATCATGTGAATTGCATACAAAATCATTGTTGTTGAAAAGATAGACATAAGATTGATGGAGAAAACAATAGCAAGCATAAACCATCACAAGAAATCAAATTGCAAAAGTAATATGAATAGATTAATCAATGTCTCACCTTCGAATGCAAATCTAATCTTACCAATTCCAAAGAGTCGATCAAAGCCTACAACCAAATAGTTAAATTTCATTGTCAACTTGGTCACCCTGCCTAGTATGTCTAAATCAAGTCTAGTCGAGAGTTAGGGGTGACTTAATCCTAAACCAAGACCACAAATACGGAATACTCGGCACATGTAAACCGGACCAAAAGTGATGGTCCTTTGTGGCAACAAAAAGTATTACTGGGTCGACTAAAAACACACTAAAACCGCTAATTCAAAGATGACAATATATATTACCACGCTTCTACACACTATGCCTTTATCCAGCAATGACAAGTAATTTAAGCCGAGAGACTAAAGTCAGAATACCCTCCTTCTAGATTGACTTCACCTTCCACCCTATGCCCATTACTAGTGGCAAGAAATTTGGTGTAGTCCTAATCCGCCCCAAACTCGCCAACATCAGGAATCTCCAAATACCCAAACCATCATAAAACCGTTATAATACCCAAATTCTCCACCCTTTTTTGAATACCGTTAAAACCTTCCAAGGCTGCTCGTGCCACCCTTCCAATTTTTAAACTCCATCTCCACAACATAATCCAAGTTCATATGTCCCACTGCTGAGAAGTAGGAGAAAGTATTTTGTCAACCATAAATTGAACTCTCCTCCGAAGTTTACCAATTCTACCCCTATACATATTGAAAGTGTAATTTGTAACTAATATACCCAATCTAGCATGATAATTTTTTTATTTTTTTTATTTTTTACTTTTAGAATAACTCTGTGTGTACATAAGGATCGGAAGGCATATTATTTTGGTAGCTAGTGGCTATTTGAGCGAGGCATTGCAATTAGTATGAACTTACACACATGCATGCAGGCCTTTTGGTACATTGTTAGCCGTTGAGTTGAAATTCGTTTGCGGTTGATTTATTCAAAATTTATTCATTAGGAATTTTGTTATTTATTGAATAGAAAATTGACCTCTGGACAATTGAAAGGACTTGTTGATTCATTATATCCCAACTATTGGGTGTGAAAATGACTAATTGGTTTCATAATTTCATTTACATTCAGAAGTCGTAAGTATTTTAATGGCATCTTAATTTTCCTTTGTTGTTGATTTTGTATTTATTTAATTAGTGACAAATGGATGGCAAAAGTTAAAGCTAGCTAGGAGAGTAAATTAAGACTTAATGACATGACAAGAGAATTTACATCGAGATTATATTATAAGTCTATTATCTATCTATTACTCCTAAGATTTTAATTTGCAAATGTTGTAATTCATTCCAAAACTTCTTGCAACCATTTAATGTAATAATTCTTCTGGGAAATAAGATCAGTAACTCATATATTCAAATGCACTCGATGATGATAATATTCTTTGCAAACACTCCTGTGAGACGATCCATTTTCTAACTTAATAAATAATTAACTGATAATCTTATTTCTTAATTAAAACATGATGAAACAACTAATGTTTTTACGATGCATTTTATATCTTTTCGTTGAGAGATATTTTATATTATAAACAATTTTAGATGTGCACATTGGTGATTTATATAAAATTTAATATGTTTTCATCAAAATAGATTTTCCCATCTAATTTAACTGAGATCTTTTTAACTATAACCCATATATTTCCCATATATTCTCTACTTATTCATATAATAAATATATTTTACACGTGACGTTATAGAGTGTACTTGAGCGCGATGTTTTCTGACTGATGAGATGATTCCAGTAGTACATACTAGCTATATATATTTCCATTCGAAGATAAATTAATAGTTACAATCTAAGTACTTTGGAATTGAATTGGGCAATATTATGACATTTTCATTGTCAAAACCACACCAATCATATATCCGCGTACGTAGTAGTAGTCCTAGCTAATTTGTTTAATGAGATGAAACGTTATATTAATTAAAGCTCAGTAGTCAAATAAACCCATACATGTGGACAAAGTCAATTTAAACCATTCGTTCAATTTGTTGGTACCCTGACCCAATTTTTGTTGTTAGTTTGAGTTTAAACATTTATCGATTCCATAATTTCCAAATCAACTAATAATATACAGATCAATCCACCCTGCACTGAGAAAAAAGCTCACAATATCTCTACTACTCATCCGGCAGATCTCGGTCGCTGGTGTGATGGATTTTTGACTACGCATATATCATCTTCACACACACACACACACACACACGTATATAAAAGCAACCTTATTTTCCTTTTGTTATATATTTAATTTATTTTGCCCACGCCCTTAGCTACTGATTCAGATTCAGCCTTCTGAATAATGTTTTTTAATTCACTGTTTTACAATCCTTTTCAAATGAGATCTATGCTTGTCTTTCACACACATCACGAATAATTCTCTTTCAAATTTAATTTTTGTCAAACAAAACGGTATATTTTTTTCACCAACAAATTATTATCGTTTCGCTGTAATCTAAAATTTCATTTTAAATTACTTTCTTTAACCATGTAAATGAATAACCTAAGGTGCAACGAATTAAAGTGTGAAACCTTATTTGTGTAAAATAGAACGCAAGAATTTCCATTGATTAGATTTTGTTCAAGAAGAGGGGACAAGAGCTTACCTCAAGACAAGAATAAAACAAAATCAAGTTATATATTATGATGAATGAAATGAATGAATGAATGATTAGTTTGTATGGTACACAAGAATTGTACAATGAATGGGAGTGTATATTTTAAGCTCAAATTAAAGGATTAGTGATGCTGCACGGATTGTGCTTCTAATCTAAATCTAAGTGAACTTTCAAGGAGATCTTACCGAAAAGTGCCAGTGTAGAAGGGCGCTTCGGAATCGCTGAAAGGCGATTGTTAGCCCTTTTGCCAAGTGTATGCCGTCCCAAAAGAAGTAGTTGTTCGGGTCGGAGCAAACGGGCACCCCTCGAGACCCACAAAACCTTCTACTGTCATAATTGTATCTTCCTCCTATCCCACAACCTGATTGCAATGCTCTAGTTCCAGTAGCAATGTGTCTCGCGAATAAGTGCTAGCTCACTATTAAAAGTCGGCATATGATATGAATGTATTGGGAATTCACGTCAAGATTCTCAATCGCTGTCAGATCATTGTTTTTCAATACCATGAGGTCATTCACACTCCTCAAACATCCTATGTCGTAGTCGCAGTAATCAGCATCGCCAACTTAGTCAAGATAAAAGGATAGCATCCCATTGAGCATTTCGAATTATTACCGTAGTTTCATATTGATAACTTCCTAGATTCGCGAAGAATTACACTTTCGTTAGCTCGGTGACTCCACATTTGCAAACAATAACATCATGAATTAATAAGAACTTTTCGAAATAATGAATGTGGTACGTAGAATTATTACCCTCATTGCGCTTATTTGGGCTTGTTATATCGTAATGTAACTTTGGGATTCTTGAATAGATTTTCCTTGGAGTAGGGCGAATGTGATATCATTGGCTTCGACGTCTCCGAACAAGAAAAGAGAACTGACCAACCTATTTAGACGATCTGTTGCAAAATGAAATAAAAATAATTAATTACATAGGCAATTAACAATACACTAATTTGACATGAGTATTTGTTTGAAATATAATCGACAAAGCTAAGTTAGTATTAACCACAAACCTCCGGAGTGGATGAACTAGTCAAAGGTACTTTTTGAACCAATTCATTTGAACTCTCGGGAAGCAAATGGACGGATTCTAATGCCTCTTGCTCGAAAAATGAGGTCAAGAACGGACTTCTTGCTATCAAAACATGATGGCATTGGTCAAGAAGAATTCTCGCCAAGTAAGGTGTAATTCGAAAGCCTAGACCTTGGGCTGAAAATATAGACATATTACGTTTAATTTTAATTAGCTAACTAACGTGAGCAAAGAAATTAAATATATGACAAAGGAAAAAAGTAAGGTTTGCTAAAATATTAATATATGTATGTGAAGATAAATATTATATATATACATACCTCCGTAGTCAATGTCTAAAAGGCCATCGCACCATCGACCAGTAGATCTACCCGGATGAGTAGTGCCGTAAGGTGACCTTTACCGGCAATCGAGAACTCGATGGGATATTGGCAATTGCATTGCCGTTATCGAAGACTCCATCTCCCAAGTGGTATAAATAATCAAAAGACACCTATTCTTACGGTAGATGCAGTAACAAAAAGGACAATAGTAAAAGAGATAAGGAAGTGGCGAATTTCATGATCATCTATATATGATGCGCGCCTAACTAGTTTTTCTATATGTTTTTCTCGGTGCTAGAAATGTTTCTTCTCTAACGTAATTGCTGGTCGATCGATCCGGGACTTCAGATTGTTAGTTGATTTGGACAATTTATGGAATGGATGATGATATGTTTAAACTCAAGCTAAGGCATATATATAGCAGCAAGCAATATGGGTCAGGGGACCAACAAATTGAACGAATGGATTAAATTGACTTTGTCCACATGTATGGGTTTGTTTGGCTACTTGGCTTTAATTATAACTTTCATCTCATTAAACAAACTAGGTAGGACTAAAACGTACGCGGACATACGAATGGTGTGGTTTTGACAATGACAAAGTCATAATATTGCCCAATTCAATTCCAAACTACTAGCTTCTAATGTATAATTAATTTTATCATGGACACAAAAGGATCACGAAAGACGGTTATAGAGACGGCATGCGTTATTAAAAAAATCATCCATGTTTAATCAAACGTATACGTTGTATATGTTATTATTGAAATGAGTTCTTGATTAATAACATGTTTATTGATACACTAGGTCCGTCTCTAAGTAAAGACCGTCTCTCAGAAGACTTACTCAAGAAATATATATTGCTATTAAATCAATAACCTAGTACTTGTAATGATCTCATCACCTAGTCATTTTAGAATGATCTATACTAGTGAGAAAGCACAGCGCTCAGCGCGGTGCTAAGTACACTCTATAACGTCACGTGTAAAATATATTTATTATTATGTCTTAATTTACTCTCCTAGCTAGCTTTAATTTTTGCCACCCATTTATTATTAAATAAATCCAAAATCAACAACAATGAAAAATTAAGATGCCATGCATTATAATCACAAAGTCTCTAGAGGTATTTCGATTAGTTATCTTGAAACGGACCTATATTTTTAAGAAAACTATTGATGTTAACATCTATATAGTCAACAAAATGTTTATTTATTTATTTATTTTTTGCATATATGAAAAGACATCAATGTTAAAAATATAGACGTTTTAATTGACAATATCGACGATTTTCTTGAAAACATAGTCCGTCTCAAGATAAGTTATTTAGACCGTCATTTAAAGAATTACTCCATTATAATTAGTTATGATTAACAAAACTAATTTTGACTTGTGAATGTAAATGAAAATATGAAACCAATTATGTCATTTTCACACCCATTAGTTTGGGATATAATGAATCAACAAGTCCTTTCAATTGTCAGAGGTCCCTTTTCTATATATTCAATAAATGACAAAATTCAGAATGAATAAATTTTGAATAAATCAACCAATTGCAAACGGAATTTCAACTCAACGGCTAACAATGTACCAAAAAGGCCTGCATGCATGTGTGTAAGTTCATACTAATTGCAATGCCTCGCTCAAATGGCCACTAGCTACAACAATAATATGCCTTCCGATCCTTATGTACACGCAAGGAGTTATGGTTGCAATTGGTTGATTTATTCAAAATTTATTCATTAGGAATTTTGTTATTTATTGAATAGAAAATTGACCTCTGGACAATTGAAAGGACTTGTTGATTCATTATATCCGAACTATTGGGTGTGAAAATGACTAATTGGTTTCATAATTTCATTTACATTCAGAAGTCATAAGTATTTTAATGGCATCTTAATTTTCCTTTGTTGTTGATTTTGTATTTATTTAATGACAAATGGATGGCAAATATTAAAGCTAGCTAGGAGAGTAAATTAAGACTTAATGACATGACAAGAGAATTTACATCGAGATTATATTATAAGTCTATTATCTATCTCTTACTCCTAAGATTTTAATTTGCAAATGTTGTAATTCATTCCAAAACTTCTTGCAACCATTTAATGTAACTCATATATTCAAATGCACTCGATGATGATAATATTCTTTGCAAACACTCCTGTGAGACGATCCATTTTGTAACTTAATAAATGATTAACTGATAATCTTATTTCTTAATTAAAACATGATGTCTTAAAAGTAAAACAACTAATATTTTTACGATGCATTTTATATCTTTTCGTTGAGTGATATTTTATATTATAAACTATTCTAGATGTGCACATTGGTGATTTATATAAAATTTAATATGTTTTCTACAAAATAGATTTTCCCATCTAATTTAACTCAGGTCTTTTTAACTATAACCCATATATTCTTTACTTATTCATATGATACATATATTTTACGCGTGAGCTTATAGAGTGTACTTGAGCGTGGTGTTTTCTCGCTGGTATATGATAATTCTAAACAGTGTAGCTGATGAGATGATTCCAGTATTACATACTGGCTATATATATTTCTATTCGAAGATAAATTAATTATAATTACAATCTAAGTACTTTGGAATTGAATTGGGCAATATTATGACTTTTTCATTGTCAAAACCACACCAATCATATATCCGCGTACGTAGTAGTAGTCCTAGCTAATTTGTTTAATGAGATGAAAAGTTATATTAATTAAAGCTAAGTAGTCAAATAAACCCATACATGTGGACAAAGTCAATTTAAACCATGCATTCGTTCAATTTGTTGGTACCCTGACCCATTTTTTTGCTGCTATATATATATGCATGCCATTAGCTTGAGTTTAAACATATCATCATCGATCCATTCCATAAATTCTCCAAATCAACTAACAATATACAGATCAATCCACCTGCAATTACGTTAGAGAAGAAGAAACATTTCTAGCACCGAGAAAAACATATAGAAAAACTAGCTAAGGGTGCATCATATATAGATGATCATGAAATTCACCACGTCCTTATCTCTTTTACTACGTCGCTTTTGTCGTTATCGGCACTCAGAATACTAGGTGTCCTTTTGATTATTTATACCACTTGGGAGATGGAGTCTTCGATAACGGCAATGCAATTGCCAATATCCCATCAGTTCTCATTTGCCACCAAGGTCACCTTACGCACTACTCATCCGGTAGATCTACTGGTCGTTGGTGTGATGGACTTTTAGACAGTGACTACGGAGGTATGTATATAGTAGATTTATCTTCACACACACACCCACACACCCACAGATATATATATATATATATATATTTATATATATATATATATATATATATATATATATATATATATATATATATATATATATATATATATATATATATATATATATTAATATAAGCAACCCTTACTTTTCGTTGTTATATATTTAATTTATTTGCTCACGCCTTAGCTAACAATTGATCGTATTTCCTATATTGTCATTCAAGGTCTAGGCTTTCCGAAATTACACCTTACTTGGCCGAGAATTCTTCTTCAGCCAATGCCATCATGTTTGCAGTAGCAAGAAGTCCGGTTCTTGACCGCTCATTTTTCAGAGCAAGAGGCATTAGAATCCCGTCCCATGCTGCTTCCCTTAGAGTTCAAATGAATTGGTTCAAAAAGTACCTTGCGACTAGTTCATCCACTCCAACAGGTTTGTGGTTAATACTAACTTAATTGTTTGTCTGATTATATTTCAAACAAATACTCATGTCAAATTAGTGTATTGTTAATTGCCTATGTAATTAATTATTTTTATTTCATTTTGCAACAGATCGTCTAAATAGGTTGGTCAGTTCTCTTTTCTTGTTCGGAGACGTCGAAGCCAATGATATCACATTCGCCCTACTCCAAGGAAAATCTATTCAAGAAGCCCAAAGTTACATTACGTATATAACACAAGCCCAAATAAACGCAGCGAGGGTAATAATTCTTTACGTACCACATTCATTATTTCCGAAAAGTTCTTATTAATTCATGATGTTATTGTTTGCAAATGTGGAGTCACTGAGCTAACGAAAGTGTAATTCTTCGCCGAATACAGGAAGTTATCAATATGGGCGCTACACGAGTAATAATTCCAGGAAATGCTCCAATGGGATGCTATCCTTTTATCTTGACAAAGTTGGCCAGTAACAGTTCTGCTGACTACGACGACATAGGATGTTTGAGGAGTGTGAATGACCTCATGGTATTGAAAAACAATGATCTGCAGCAAGCGATTGAGAATCTTCGACGTGAATTCCCCAATACATTCATATCATATGCCGACTTTTACAATAGTGAGCTAGCACTTATTCGCGAGACGACAGTTGCTAATGGAAATAGAGCATTGCAATCATGTTGTGGGATAGGAGGAAGATACAATTATGACAGTAGAAGGTTTTGTGGGTCTCGAGGGGTGCCCGTTTGCTCCGACCCGAACAACTACTTCTTTTGGGACGGCATACACTTGACGCAAGAGGCTAACAATCGCCTTTCAACAGCGAGTCGCGCCTTCCTACACTTGGTCGCCAAGATAGCCAAGATCTCCTTGAAAGTTCTACTTATATTAAGATCATGCACAATCCCGTGCAGCATCACTAATCCTTTAATTTGAGCGAAAATATACACTCCCATTCATTGTACAATTCTTGTGTGTACCATACCAACTAATCATTCATTCATTCATTTCATTCATCATAATATATAACTTGATTTTGTTTTATTCTTGTACTGAGGTAAGGCTCTTGTCCCCCTCTTCTTGAACAAAATCTAATCAATGGCAATTTGCAGTTCTATTTTACACAAATAAGGTTTCACACTTTAATTCGTTGGCACCTTGGAGTTATTCATTTACATGGTTAAAATGAAAGTATTAATTAATACACACACACACACACACACACGATGGATGAGTGACTGCAAACTTGAGGAGAAGGATTGATACTTGCATTTTGTTCGGGTGCATTTCTTATGATCTTTGTAATTTTCGAAGGATTATCTACAAAATTTGTAGATTTAAAAAAATAAATTAATATCCAGCTTGTTTAATACTATAACCTTATAGATCGCCAAAATGATAGTATCAAACAGTTCCCAGTTCAGTTAATTGCTTCGAACCGTTTGTCTCCATTCTCGTCCTCGGATGATCATGTTTTTTCCGCTGGCTGTGACATGTACAATATACATAAGTGCATGTGAATTGAATTTTTCAAGAAATAAAGATGCGGTAACAATGAACGATAATTCAGAACTGGCTAGATCTATTCTGTGCTAAAGGTGTTTGGGATTAGGTATAAGGATCTCAGTAAGAAATTTAAGCTTCCATTAGTTGAATTTTCCATCCCACTAGAATCTAATATATGTATGAATGTATAAGAAAATAAAATTACTAGTCACTAGTCAGCAGCCCGGTCCATTGTGTCTTTACCCTTTCATTATTGCTTTCAACCTGTTTATGAAATTTACATGCTTCAGAGCTTTCAATTGATTTGTCTCAAAACAGCCCCAGAAGATTGTTTACGTTTACGTCAATTACAATTTGATTTTCCAACTTTGTGTCTTGATTTGTTAGTTCATATGCCAAGTATCCAGAGAGAACGACACTCCGAGTCAACTTTCTGCTATACTAACTATGTGTTCGTGGATTTGTAGGCTTCCGACTTTATAAATAACAAAACTTCGCGAGTGTTTTGGTGAACGTCTCATCAAGCACCCGTCACGTGTTCCAACATGTCTTTCTGAAGTCGTGCATGTATTGCCATATTATGTAAGTCTATCCTTTTACTTGGCAGTTTTGATTAGACATTGTGCTTCTCAGTTTTGAGGCCCATTACTTTGGCATGAGTTGTGATTTGTTGTGGTCTATGTCTCTTGTGTTTCTGTAACTCTTGAACACTCCTGGTGTTCTTTGTCTTTGAAGTGAATAAATCTTTAGATTCTTCAAAATAAGTAGTACTCTTAGTGCCCGTTTGGTTTGAGGGTTTTTGGGGTTTTGTCAATACCCTCAATAATCGGTTAGTTGCTTTTTGTCGGCCGAAAAAATGGATTATTTGGAATAATCCAATTTCTCCAGCCCGCCTCAAGCCCTCAAATTTGTACATGAATAATCCAATTTCAAATACCTTCTATGAGGAGGTATTTACTTTTGGATTATCTTCTTTCTCATGAAATGTCTAATCTTATACAACTTCCCATCAATTACTAAATATGCCATCCAAATCCAAGAACACCAATCGATTCACATCAATGCACTTTTTTTTCTTTCCTAATTTCCACCTTCCATTTCTTCTTTTATATTTTCCTAGTTTTGCACTCTTTCTTTTTCATTTTTTCCGTTTCCTGGATTCCACCTTTCTTTTTTTTTTTCCCCAATGGTTTCCTAGTTTTTCACCCTTTCTTTTCATTTTGTACCTCTGTAATATTTATTTCTCTTTTCTACTCATTTACTCATTAGACCTTTTATACTTTTGTTTTTTGGCGTATCTTATTTGTATTGACATCAAAATTAATTTTGTTTGTTTAATAGTATAACCAACTTTTTTATAAGAATGATTAAACAAAAAAATACTAATAATTAAAAAAATTGGTTAGCGTTGCTTACGAGAATAACGATGATAATTTAGAGTTGTCGGTTCAAGAACGTTTTTTCTTCATCATTTTTTGAAAAAATATTCTAGCATATTAAATATGTGCAAATTTTGACAGATATGTGTTTTGAATACAAAATATGCATCGTTAATTACATATATGTGATTTTTTTTTACTTTATATATTATAAAAACAACATTTATATAATTAAAAGTTTGAGTTTTTATTTGTGCCCTACCTGACCTAAAATCATGGCTCCGTCACTGACTTTGGCGTTTTACATGCTTTACACTTTTATGTTTAAAATGTAGAAAAATTTATGTTTAGATGGGATGATAAACATATGCGATGTCGATTTCAATCGCCAAAAATAATTATTCTATACGCATGAGATGAAAAATATGGGATTATAAATTTCACTCATATGAAATATCGATCTTATAAGGAAACATGTATTTCGTTAAGATAATTATTACACAGATTATAAACAATATCTATAAACTAAATTTTAATGGTCAAGTCATATAAACTCAAAATCGATGCCAAAGTTATCAACAATGGCAATGTAACTATGGATGCAATAATTTCAAAGATTTTCGGACAATTTTGTATACGAAATTCATATGATCAAAATTCCAGAATTTCCCGATTAAACACGAAGATGGTAAAAATTTGCTCCCCTAAAATTATGTTCACATGTAATTTTCACTAAATCAAATTGAAAATCAAACTCGATTTTATACAATAAGTGGGAAAGCATAGAGGTATATCAGTAATTCCACTTTGCTTTATCCTACTGAATAATCCAAAATCAATTCAGAACCAAACAGGATTTTATTGAAAATAGTTCAATTCGTAGAGTCCAACCAAACAAGATTTTTAGGCGAAAACCCCCAAACATAATCCAATTCCTTAAATGGGCCGAATAATCCAGTTTTGCAAAATGAAATACCCATTTTCAAACCAAACGGACACTTAGTCTTTAGGGTACTCTTTAGTTTGGACATTGTAAAATTAAGAGGAACATAGTTGACTTTTAGTTAGTCACTTGTACAAGTGTTAGGTTTTTCAGAGTATGCAATTTTTTATTTTTGAGTGAATGTTTACTAGTCATATCAATTTACAAATGTTGTTGGGAATCCTTTAAACATCATGAGATTAATTTTAACGTTTGGGAGTCAATGCGAATGCCATTTCAGAGGAGTAATTTTGTTTTATCGTTGAAATCAGAGATACTTAGAAACAAATATATATTCTATGGTAGTTTGAGTAATTAATTTCCTATTCGGGATTTGTCCAGCACAAATCCAACAGTCACCCGGGATTGTACAATAATCTCTGAAAATGTGCAATTCGTCACAAGAAATTCTTATTTTAGTGTGTAATTGGTTTAATAAGAGGGGGACATTAACCTTACCACGAATATAATTAATTAATAATCTAACCAATTGATAAATTAATAATAATGAAAGAATGAATGTTAACTATATGTACGCGCGTTTTCAGGGATGTGAGCCTAGAGTACTAGCTAGTGATGTTGATGATGTTTACTCACTTCTAGCAACGAATAATATAGGTTTGGTTATATTGTGCAACCATGTGTAGGAAGAGCAGCCTCACCAAGCTTAGTTGACAGAGGAGGAAGAGAGAGTTGAAAAGCATTTCAATAGCTAAGGAAATATGTCCTTCAAAACTCTCCTTTTCCATCGAAAATATATATATGCCATAAGTATCTTCGAGTAAAAAAAACTAATACTTTCATTTTAACCATGATAATAAATAACTCCAAGGTGCAAATGAATTAAACTGTGAAACCTTATTTGTGTAAAATAGAACTGCAAATTGCTACTGATTAGATTTTGTTCAGGAAGAGGGGGACAAGAGCCTTACCTCAGTACAAGAATAAAACAAACTCAATTAATATATTATGAAACGAATGAATGAATGATTAGTTGGTATGGTACACACAAGAATTGTACAATGAATGGGAGTGTATATTTTCGCTCAGAGGATTAGTAATGCTGCACGGGATTGAGCCTGATCTTAATCTAAGTAGAACTTTCAAGGAGATCTTGGTTATACTGAGCAGCCAAGTGTGGGAAGGGCAGCTTCTGCCAGAACTGTTGAAAGACGATTGTTAGCCTCTTGCGTCAAGTGTATGCCGTCCCAAAAGAAGTAGTTGTTCGGGTCGGAGCAAACGGGCACCCCTCGAGACCCACAAAACCTTCTACTGTCATAATTGTATCTTCCTCCAATCCCACAGCATGATTGCAATGCTCTATTTCCATTAGCAACTGTCGTCTCACGAATAAGGGCTAGCTCACTATTGTAAAAGTCGGCATATGATATGAATGTATTCGGGAATTCACGTCGAAGATTCTCAATCGCTTCGGAGATCATTGTTTTCAATACCATGAGGTCATTCACACTCAAAACATCCTATGTCGTGTAGTCGCAGAATCACATCGCCAACTTAGTCAAGATAAAAGGATAGCATCCCATTGGAGCATTTCTGGAATTATTACTGTGTAGCGCCCATGTTGATAACTTCAGATTCGCATAGAATTAAACTTTCGTTAGCTCAGTGACTCCACATTTGCAAACAATAACATCATGAATTAATTAGAACTTTTCGGAAATAATCAAGGTGGTAGGTACGTAAAAAATTATTACCCTCGCTGCGTTTATTTGGGCTTGTGTTATATACGTAATGTAACTTTGGACTTCTTGAATAGATTTTCCTTGGAGTAGGGCGAATGTGATGTCATTGGCTTCCACGTCTCCGAACAAGAAAAGAGAACTGGCCAACCTATTTAGACGATTCAAGGTAAAATGAAATAAAAATAATTAATTACATAGGCAATTAACAATACACTAATTTGACATGAGTATTCGGTTGAAATATAATCAGACAAACAATTAAGTTAGTATTAACCACAAACCTGCTGGTGTGGATGAACTAGTGGCAAGGTACTTTTTGAACCAATTCATTTGAACTCTCAGGGAAGCAGCGTGGGACGGGATTCTAATGCCTCTTGCTCTGAAAAATGAGCGGTCAAGAACCGGACTTCTTGCTACTGCAAACATGATGGCATTGGCTGAAGAAGAATTCTCGGCCAAGTAAGGTGTAATTTCTGGAAAGCCTAGACCTTGGGCTGAAAATATAGACGAAATACAGTTTAATTTTTAATTAGCTAACGAACGTGAGCAAAGAAATTAAATATATGACAAAGGGAAAAAAGTAAGGTTTGCTAAAATATTAATATATGTACGTGAAGATAAATGTAATATATACATACCTCCGTAGTCAATGTCTAAAAGGCCATCGCACCATCGACCAGTAGATCTACCCGGATGAGTAGTGCCGTAAGGTGACCTTGCAGCTGGCAGTCGAGAACCTGATGGGATATTGGCAATTGCATTGCCGTTATCGAAGACTCCATCTCCCAAGTGGTATAAATAATCAAAAGGACACCTAGTATTCTGAGCGGTAGCGGTAACAACAAAAAGGGACAATAGTAAAAGAGATAAGGAAGTGGCGAATTTCATGATCATCTATATATGATGCGCGCCTAACTAGTTTTTCTATATGTTTTTCTCGGTGCTAGAAATGTTTCTTCTCTAACGTAATTGCTGGTCGATCGATCCGGGACTTCAGATTGTTAGTTGATTTGGACAATTTATGGAATGGATGATGATATGTTTAAACTCAAGCTAAGGCATGCATATATATAGCAGCAAGCAATATGGGTCAGGGGACCAACAAATTGAACGAATGGATTAAATTGACTTTGTCCACATGTATGGGTTTGTTTGGCTACTTGGCTTTAATTATAACTTTCATCTCATTAAACAAACTAGGTAGGACTAAAACGTACGCGGACATACGAATGGTGTGGTTTTGACAATGACAAAGTCATAATATTGCCCAATTCAATTCCAAACTACTAGCTTCTAATGTATAATTAATTTTATCATGGACACAAAGGATCACGAAAGACGGTTATAGAGACGGTATGCGTTATTAAAAAAATCATCCACGTTAATCAAACGTATACGTTGTATATGTTGTTAATAAAATGAGTTCTTATACCAATGTTGAGAACATAAAGGTTTTGATTAATAACATGTTTATTGATACACTAGGTCCGTCTCTAAATAAAGACCGTCTCTCAGAAGACTTACTCAAGAAATATATATTGCTATTAAATCAATAACCTAGTACTTGTAATGATCTCATCAGCTAGTCATTTTAGAATGATCTATACTAGTGAGAAAGCACAGCGCTCAGCGCGGTGCTAAGTACACTCTATAACGTCACGTGTAAAATATATTTGTTATTATGTCTTAATTTACTCTCCTAGCTAGCTTTAATTTTGCCACCCATTTATTATTAAATAAATCCAAAATCAACAACAATGAAAAATTAAGATGCCATGCATTATAATCACAAAGTCTCTAGAGGTATTTCGATTAGTTATCTTGAAACGGACATATATTTTTAAGAAAACTATTGATGTTAACATCTATGTAGTCAACAAAATGTATTTTTTTTTTTGGCATATATGAAAAGACATCAATGTTAAAAATATAGACGTTTTAATTGACAATATCGACGATTTTCTTGAAAACATAAAATGCCGCAAGATAAGTTATTTAGAGGCGTATCAGGAAGAATTACTCCATTATAATTAGTTATGATTAACAAAACTAATTTTGACTTGTGAATGTAAATGAAAATATGAAACCAATTATGTCATTTTCACACCCATTAGTTTGGGATATAATGAATCAACAAGTCCTTTCAATTGTCAGAGGTCACTTTTCTATATATTCAATAAATGACAAAATTCAGAATGAATAAATTTTGAATAAATCAACCGCAAACGGAATTTCAACTCATGAAGGCGTGAAAGAGGAAGAGATGCAGTGGGTTTGCAAGATTAATGATTTAATTGGCTACTAATTTGGTTTGGAGCAGTCTGTTATCCTGGAAGTAGTAAATTCTTGTGATAATGGGTGAAATGGTATAAACTAGAATTTGTATTTGATTGGGTGTATCAAAACTTTGAAAGTATTATCGGAGCATTACTAATGCTCACGTAAACGTTATTTCGATATAATAATTTTTGCTGTTTCATAAATAATTGGAAAAAAAACGGCTGAAAGAGTTGGTTTGGAGGGTACAACTCACGTGAAGAACATCAAAAATTATAAATAGTTACAAAAACAGTTGAATAAAAATAAGATAAAGTGGGAAGAAATATACCAAACAAACATTCTGATATTTTAGTAGAATGTGAAAACAAATTTGAGGAAAAATTGATGTTTAATTAAATGACTTGAGTATACTTTAAGAATGGTAAAATTTTGCATATTATATCGTTGGACAGTTTTCCACCTTTACAAATTTCTCTTCCGGGATTTGACATTTCAATATGTTACCTTGATGTGACAAACTATTACTTCCAAAACAATGTAATAAAAGTAGTGTTGTAGAACACTAACTTAACCACATATTCGTTCTCCAATGAGCTAACTAGGCAAAAGTAGTGCGTGAGTAATGGACGTAAGAGTTTGCAGAGTGGAATATGAGTTGTGTGATTGTACTTAAAGTTAAACTAGCAAAGCAATTAAACTTGGTTGAACTATGTGGAGAAATATGAACGCGGTAGTGATAATCAGAATGCAAGTAAATATATATATGGGTTATAGCTATGACATTCGCATTTAATGTCAAGTGCTCTTTGTCCAAAAACCTTTATCTGATCTTAACCAATTCGTTTTCGAAGATTTCAGACTAGCGTAATTACCCAGATGGTTGCCAGACAGTCAATCCTTGATCAAACGGTTTGAATGTTTTTTACTAGCGAATCGAATTAACAGGTTTTACGAAGATTTTAGACTAGTTTAACTCGTACGCATGATTTTGAAAGCTTGATCCCTAATACGTGCGAATCGTCATATCACTACCGTATTCATAAGTTTAGCTACTTATGATCATGTGAATTGCATGCAAAATCATTGTTGTTGAAAAGATAGACATAAGATTGATGGAGAAAACAATAGCAAGCATAAACGATCACAAGAAATCAAATTGCGAAAGTAATATGAATGGATTAATGAATGTCTCACCTTCAAATGCAAATCCACGAATCTTACCGTCAATTCCAAAGAGCCGGATCAAAGCCTACAACCAAATAGTTAAATTTCGTTGTCAACTTGGTCACCCCGTCGTCTAGTATGTCTAAATCGAAGTCTAGTCGAGAGTTAGGGGTTGCGGACGAATCCTAAACCAAGACCACAAATACGGAATACTCCTGGCACATGTAAACTGGACCAAAAGTGATGGTCCTTAGTGGCAACAAAAAGTGCATTACTAAAATTCGACTAAAAATGCACTAAAAATCGTCAATTCAAAGATGACAATATATATTACCTACGCCCCTACACACTATGCTCTTTATCTGAGCAAGTGACAAGTAATTTAAGGCGAGGTACTCAAAGCTCGCAAATACCCTCCTTCTAGATTGACTTCACCCTTCCACCCTATGCCCATTACAGACTAGTGGCAAGAAATTTAAGGTGTAGTCCTAGAATTCGGCCCCAAACTCGCTCCACATCAGGAATCTCCAAATACCCAAACCATCATGTTGGTCCATATAACGGCAAAGTAAAAGACTAGAGGGGGGGGGGGGTGAATAGTCTTTTAAAACTTTTGTCGATAAAAACTATTTCTCAGATATCTGAGTAGATATCTGATACTTAGATTCAGAGCGCGGAAGACTTAAGATAGATAAGTGCGAAGCTTAAAATGTGTGTGTGTTGCTGAAATGTAAGTACGGAAAAGTAAATAACACAGCAAGTATAGTGGTATCTGTAGGTGGCGTAATCCTCCAACTAATCCACTTCGGTCTTTCAGAGACCTAGAATTCACTAGAATAGATAATTGAGGTCACCTTACAAAAATCCTATTCTAAGATTCCTTTAAACAGATGGTTCCCAACCAAATGTTCCCCCTGAGTTGTTCCCCGGCTTTCACAGCCAAGTACTTCCTATACTCAGAAACCTTTTTGAGTTATTCCCAAGCTTCCCAAGCTAAGTACTTCCTATACTCAATAACCTTGGAGTTATTCCTTAGTTTCCCAAATCAAGTACTTCCTATACTCCGTTAACCTTGGAGTTATTCCCTGATTTTTCAAACTAAGTACTTCTTGTACTCCACGCCAGTTATGGTGTTGGTTTCGGTTTGAGTTGTCAGATGAGCTTCTTTAATAACTTATTCAGTTATTCAGATAGCTCTGTGAATCAAGTATACTTAATACACTTTTCAATGTATGGTATCTTGTTCTTTTTACTGACCCAAGTCTTAGATAAGTGTTCAAGAGAATGAATCTCAGATACTTGATCTTTCAATTCAACTCTTTCACAGATAGCTATGCTTGATTAGGATCAGGACACTTAGAACTTCAGTGTTACTCAAGATCAAAAGCTTTGGTCGCAACAGAAAGCTTTGAGAGTAAGTAGTTTGCTTTGAGAGAGTAAGATGTTCAGCGTTTTTATGCAGTTCAAGGTGTGTCTTCTCAAGCAGTCTAAGTGTTGATATTTATAGATGAATTTGAATGCCATTTGAATAGTATCCGTTAGGCTCAAATTCAAACTATTGATATCATGTATAATCTTATGTGAGTTTTGTCTTCTTCTTCAGAAGCTGCCGTTGCTTTTGTTCAGACATCTCTGTCTGTGTATTAAATGCATTGTACTATACTTTTTGTCCTATAGTGCCAACGGAACTATGCTTTGTATCAGAGACTAGAATTATCTGATTCTTTGCACGTCCTTATCTTCAATCTTCAGATACCACATTTATTGAAACAACTTTGTTTGCAATATATATATTTCTTTTTCAGAAATGTGGTTAAAGCTCAAGGTATCTGAGAATAGATATCTGTGGACACTTTTCTTGTTTTCAGATAGACCTTTTATTTCTCATATATCTCTTGTGACACAGTTTGTTTAAAACTATTCGTATCTTCAAGATATCTGGCTAAGGTATCTGAAAAACTATTTCAGTAATCTTGTGCAGTTTCTTCAAGTCTTCAATATCGTTGAGCTTGTTCTGCTTGGATGTCTTCTTCTTGGTCTTCTCTTCATAAAATAAAAATTACATTTTGAGACCTAACATCCTATACAAGATTAGCTAGACTATCATACTTAGTGGGTTTCCTCTTTTACAATGTTCAAGTGAACCAAGAGTACTAATCACCTTTCTGAGACTAAGATAAGTCATCATGTTGCTGATCAAAATCTAAACAGATATTTCTAACAAAATATCTAACAAAACAAATTTCCCAACAAATTTCCCCCTTTTTGATCAGTCAACGATGACTATCTGACCTATTACAAATCTGGATGAGTGAACAATCCAACACTTAATCTTTTCTTAAGATTTTCAATTCATTCAATTAAGCGTAAACATCAACCAAATCACAAGGTGTGATCTTTGCTGACAAGTTATCTTTTATAGAATACTATCTGAGAGTAAGTTCTTCAGATAAGTTACAAAGAGAGATTACAGATAACTTCAATACATAGAACAAGTTTAGCTCAGTCAGCAAAAATACAAAAATTACATAGTAAATTAGGACAACAGGAGTAACCAAGCTCCAAGTAAACATCCTAATAGACTAGTCTTCAACTCTTCAAGTCTTCAACAGTAGTTCTATGGATCAGTCTTCAAATTTCCTGTCTCCAAACCTTTTGATGTCATCAGAATAATCATAGAGAAGTGTTCTGACGAGCATCTCAGTGTCTCTGGCAAATCCACAGACCTCTTTGTAGGTTTTGGTAGGATTTTTCTTGACAAAATGTTTGACCCACAGATACTTTCCCCACTTCCAGGCATGCTCTATTCTGATATCTGAAAGCTTGAAGTATTTGTAGATAATCCTCAGATATCTGATGTCACCCTTGTATTGATCTTCAGTTAGATAGAACGACTCATAGGGTTCCACAGCGAGTCTTGCTCTTGTGCCTGTTCCTGTGATATTCGATTCTGCACATCATCGCTTCCCATATGGACATTCATCGAGAGGTCCTTTCTCATGGCTTCTCTTGACAACTTCAAAATCCAACCAGGGCTTTAATGTGATTGGTGTTGATCAAGGTTGGCTTATCTTTTCTCCATGCCATAAGTTGTTTATGGATTGGTTACGGAAATCTTGAATTTACCAAGAGATGCTTAAGTTCCGTAATCCAATAGCCATTTTTCGATTGATGCACCAGACGGAGGAATCATTGTCATACTTCACATACTCTATTTTGGCTTCTTACGGCTTGAGTGGAAGTTGACTTTGTCTTTGCTCGACTCTCACCTGTTCCTTCTGTCTTGAATTCTCTTTGGGGTTGTTGCTTGAAGAACCACGGATAGACTTGGTATTTCTAGAGGGTGTTTTAGCCGCTAGGGCTTTGCGACTATGGGCTCGATTAGGCTTTCAATTTTCCTTTTCTTGTGAAGAGGAGCTTCATCTTCATTAGTTTCCTCATCATCATCAAGATTAAATCTTGTGAGAGTTTCTGACCTTCTTCATTGCCTGTGGACTTGATTTGACCTTCTTCTTCTTCTTCAGAAGATTCATCAATCCCTTTAACTTGTCTTCTCCTTGGAGCCTTGGTACTCCTTGGAGGTTTCTGTGCCATGGCCCTTATTATCATTGTAGTTCCTTCAGTAGGTTTCTGGGAAGCAGCTACTATTTGCAAAGCAACTTGGCTTGAGGAGGGTTCATTGATTCTGAGTGGTGGCTGGGAAGTTTTCATGTTTCTTCTTCCTCTCTGAGCCGCACCAGCTCCAGATTTCTTCTTGTTTTCTTCTCCTTCTTCCCATTCCCCCTGACTTTGAGGTCCGGATTTGTACACTCTTTCCCCCTTAGTCATTGTTGGCTGACTCAGTCTCATAAAGGAATCTGAGAGAGAGTTAAAATGCCCTTGTAAATAATTATAGGCAGTGACCAACTTCTGAAGTTCGGCTTTGAGCTCCTGATTTTGTTTGATAAGTCCATTGTCCTTATCAGTGAGCTCTGCCAATGGGCCTAGGATGGCATCTGGTTTTCCAGCAGTGTAACTTGCCTCTTGGAAAGCTTTTTCAGCTAAAGACGTATCATCGTCCCTTATCATTCCCATATCTTTCTGAGCAATGACTATGCTAGTTGTTCTCTGAGTGATGAGCTTAGTGAACGTTTTCATTTCAGAGGGGACGGAGGCAATTACTTCCTTGTTTTGTGAAGACATCTCCTTTTGCAGATGAGCCAGTACTTGGTATCTGTTCATGTATTCATGGGAGTGGACATTTGGCAGTTTGCTGAATATTGCAGGAGCAATCAACTTCCTTTTCAAGTGAGAGACCGCTAGATGTTCATTGCGGTGCTCTGCCAAAGTCTTGTCTTCTTCATCATCTGAGTAATCAGCCCAGTGATCTTCATCCTCTTGGACATTCTCATCGATTGTATCAAGTCCAGCAACCATCTCAGAGATTGGTTTCTTTCCTTTCTGGGAGGAGGATGGTACTTCTTTTGAAGATGATGCGGCCTTAGCATCATGCTTGACTTCAGATATTTCTTCAGTATCGAGTTCTTTGGTGATATCATGCACAGCATCCTGTAGCTCTTTAACCTCAGAGTAAGCAATCATTTCTTGTAAGTATTGATCTTGTAGTTGATCAAGCTTGTCTCTGGATCTAGCTATTTGATCTTCCAGTTGAAGATGGAGCTGTTGTTCTTCTTCCAACAGTTGTCTGAGTTGAGCGATTCGGTTTGAGTGTTTAATATTTTCTGATTGGTTTCTTCAGAAAGCTCAACTACTTGTTCAGTAGTAACTGGGTGTTGGTTAGAAGATGGATGAGTAGATTTCTGAGGAGATGGAGACGGAGATTTCTGTGAAGTCTTCTCAGTGTGCTTTTCAGCAGCTGAGGCATTATTTCTTAGAGAAATTCCTCCGGTCCCTGGTGCAGGGGCATCATCATCATCCTTTTTGTCTGTGTCATCCTTTTGGTGATGGTCAGTGGGAGGTTCATCGAAGTCATTTTCGTTTATCTCTTCCTCCTCATCATCTTCAGATACAAGATTTATCACTTCAGGAATAGTGATCTTCTGCCCATTAACCTCTTCTTGTTCAGAAGGTATAAATTGCAGAGTTTGGGGCAAAACTGACTTGAATGCCATTTGTAATCTTGTCTGACCATCTGCCTGCTCAAAGTCTTGTATCAAAATGTGCGCCACTTCTCTGGAGAAATCCTTATGCAATAAAGTCGCAACTGTGTACTGTTCGGTAGGGAACATTGCATGGATATATGTCTCCAAGTCAAGAGCTCGTGCTCGTCTGTTTGGTTGATCTGTGATTCTCAATATTTCAGAGAGATCAGAGCACCTTAACCTTTGCCATTTCTTAAAGCATTGAATATGCTTTGGCAGGGTGTGAGCTTTGAAGAAGGGAAGTAGGTCCCTTGTCTCAACATTGGGAGCCTGCTTGGCACTCGTTTGAGCCTGAAAGAAAGAGTTTTGAGTGAACTTCAAAACCTTTTATAGATATCTGAGTAGAAGTGTAGTTTAGTTTCTGAGTTTCCTGAGTAAGTACTTCAGGCTCAGAGACTTGTGCTACTGAGACAAATGGTGTCTCAGATATCTTGTTGTGAGGCGGAGACTTGGAAGTCTGGTCCTCATCAACCTTTCTTTCTTGATCCTGAGAATTAAAATTATCACAATACTTAGGAAATTTTATCAAGAAAACTTTTAGATGACAAATCAGATATCTGAGAGGTCAATTACCTCCATGGGAGGCTCAGATATTTGTCTCTCAGAGACTTGTGCAGTCTCTGGAATATTTTCTTGTGATGAAGGCCTTGATGCCTCATCAGTTTCCATAGGTGCAGGGGATGTCGCAACTCTGTCCCCTTGCACTTCTACTTCTGAGTGAGCCTGTGAGTAGAAAGTATTGAGTAATTTAGAGAAGAAGTTTTAGTTAACCCAAGGTGAAGAATATTTATCATTGATTTTCATATACCTTCATACTGGAAGGCTCAATGATCTGTTCTTCAGAAACCTTGTCGGTTTCTGGGTTTTCTTCTGGCATTTCTGCCTTATCTTCCTCTTTCTCAGTTGGAGCATGTTAGAAACATTTATTTTAAATGATCAAGCACATAAACATATAACTGAAGAAGTGTTATCTTAAGAATCAGTTATTACCTGTGGCACAGGCTCAGATATCTTAAGAGGCGAGGTTGAGGGAACCTCCTTCTCAGTTTCTGAGGTAAGCTTTTCAGCTTCCTCTTGTTTTTGTGTTTCTAACTCAGCCTGTAACAAAGAATTTTTATAAATAACAAGATGTACAAGCATAAAATTTGCACAAGATAAGAGTTAAACCATTCAACTACCTGATCCGTGTCAGGCTGATTGGTCTCTGAAACTTGTGACCTTTCTATACATTGGTCTTCTTGTTCCAGTATTTCTTCTTTGTTTGAAGTTTCAGGTACTTCACACCTTTCCTGAGTATGCAATTCAGTTGCCTCCCCTGGTTGATCATTCTGAGTAGATGTCTCAGTTTGATCCCTCTCATTGAGTTAGGGAACCTGCTCTTTTGCAGGATTTTCTTCAGCATACTGCATTGCTGGTAATTCGAAATGGAGTTCATTTACCATTTCATCAACCACTTGTGGCTGTTGTGGTTGTTGTGTTTGTGGTTGTCTGGAAGCAGAGGATTGGTCAGTAGAATGTTCTTCCAGATTTTTAGATGTGGCATTTTCATCAGCATCTGCCAGCACTAAATTACCACTCATCAGGGCTTCTTGAAGTTGTGCATAAGAAACGTTCCCTGATGAAGTATTTGTACCAACAACCTTTGCTATAGGTGCTTGTTCAGCAACCTGTGGTGTAGGTTCTTTTTCAGATACCTTTTCACCAGTTACTATTTCAGTAACCTTAGCCCTCTTTGCTCTTTCTAGGACTTGAGAGATGACTAATTCATCATCTTCATCGTCAGAGCTCTCATCAGCATTGGGAACTGATTGGTCCATTACTCTTGCGGTTTCTGTAGATAGGGCTTGGTGTTTTTTCACCACTTTTGGCAGCATTTATGAGTTCATCAGCAAGGCATTCTGCATTAGTCGCAACATTTCTGAATGCACTTTCTCTTGCTGAGTCTACTTGTTCAGTAGTTGATAACTCTTTTGCAGCATTGATGAGTTCATCTGCCTTTAACAGTTCATCGGCAATGCCTGCAGATATCTGAGAATCGACAACCTCTTTGGGTGTGTCTTCTAATTTGCCAGCAGACTTCTTTCTTGAAGTTCTGGGCTTCTTGGTCGCAACCTTTTCTTCAGATACCTTTTCAGACTTTCGCTTCTTAGAACCTTTCTGAGACCCAGTAACCTTTTTCATCATGTTCGTATACTCATATTTGTAGCACTACAAAAAATCTGGGCTGTAGCGACGGATAGATCCGTCAGATAGCCAATATCCGTCGCCTCACTCGGACGGATAGAAATCCGTCGCCCGAGGCTGTGGCGGGATAAAATCGTCGTCAATTCGCGATTGACGACGGATTGACCTTTTTTAAAAAAATGATTATGGGCGACGGATAGATCTATCCGTCGCCCATTTTTTAAAAAAATAAAATCGATATTTTTATATTCAGTATCTGGATTAATTCGAGTGGTGGTGCGGTGGTGGCAGTGGTGGTGCGGTGGGTGTGGTGCAGGTGGTGGTGGTGGTGGAAGGGTGGTGGTGGTGGTGGAGGAGATGGTGGTGGTGGCAGGGTGGTGGTGGTGGAGGAGATGGTGGTGGTGGCAGGGTGGTGGTGGGAGTAGAGAGGTGGTGGTGGTGGAGATGGTGGTGGAGGAGGATGGTGGAGGAAAGGAGGTGGTGGCAGTGGTGGTGGTGGAGGATGGTGGTGGTGGCAGGGTGGTGGTGGTGGGAGGAGAGAGGTGGTGGTGGTGGTGGTGAGATGGTGGTGGAGGAAAGGAGGTGGTGGAGGAGATGGTGGTGGTGGAGGATGGTGGTGGTGGGAGGAGAAAGGTGGTGGTGGAGGATGGTGGTGGTGGGAGGAGGAGAAAGGTGGTGGATGATGGTGGTGGGGGTGGTTGGTGGTGGTGGGTGGAGTTGGTGGTGGTGGGAGGAGAAAGGTGGTGGTGGGAGGAGGAGGAGAGGAGAAGTAGTGGAGAAAAGGAGGTGGTGGAGGAGATATATTATATTTTTTTTAGGTTTTTAGCGACGGATAGATCTAGATCTATCCGTCGCTAATTTTTTTTTTTTTTTAATTTTCCGGCCTTGTAGCGACGGATAAATCTATCCGTCGCTAAAATTTTTTTTTTTTTTTTATTTTGGTGGCGCTCAGGCGACGGATAATTTTATCGGTCGCTACAGAGCGACGGATAACCTTTATCCGTCGCCAAACGGGCGACGGATAGAATCCGTCGCCCCAAGTAGCGATCCGTCGCTACAGGGGCGACGGATTTTATCCGTCGCCCCTTTCCGTCCCGTTACGGATGGATTCTTGTAGTGTAGAGTAGGTTACTGTTGGCGATTTCAGCCGTCTCTCTGAGCTCAATGCCAAGCTTTTCCAGCAAGTAGCATATCTTCAGACCATAGACTACTGTGGCCTTTGGCTCAGCTAGTCCTTTGGCAATCTTAGGCTCGAAGCCTTGAATCTTCTTCACAAACTTCATGAAGGCGTACTTTCCCCAGTTAAAAGGGTTTTCCAGCCTTTCGTCTTGTTGATTCAGCAAGAACGTCATGATCCATCGTTCTTGGCTTATCTGGTCAGCACCTCCTTGTAGACCATCAAAGCATCTGTGAAGAATGCAAGCCAATACATCCCAGTGAACCATCAGATGTCTGGTTCGGATGTCAGCAAGTTTGAACTCAGTGGGTGTATCTGATTTTTCAAGATCACACACACCACTGTACAGTTCTTTAACACCTTCAAGGAGATCATCGTCCTTCGTGTTTATTTCAAAATCCTTTCCAAGATTTTGAAATTCAAACAACTTACAGAAAGTAAGTCCAGAAGGATTTCCTTTCCGTGGACTGAGGTTTTGACAGACACTATTGCAGTGCCTTCAGAAACACAGGAAATAATCCTGGAGTTGTTGTAGAATTCTAACACATCGAGTGATGAAATTCCACTAGGGCGAGCAGATAGAAAACCCTTGATTTGTGCCTTTTCAAGCATGTCAAGAATCAGCTTTCTGTCGATTTGGTTTTCAATTGCAGCTGTGAGGTATTCCTCAACCATGGCACCACCCCAAATCATTCTGTGATTTGAAGTCCAATGGTCAGGATTAAAATCTCCTACCAGTCGGTTGTTCACAATAACCAACTCTGGTGCTTGCTTTTCAGCAGTACCAGTGGAGGATTGAGATTTCTGTGTGGTTGAACTTTTAGGGGCCATCTCTTTATATAGTGTAGGGAATTTGGATTGGTGTTTGAAAGAGATTTGATTCAGTAATTCTTTGTAGAAAAACTTAATCTTGATTTGCAGAGATTGTAGAGGGTTTGCAGAGAATCAAGAGAAGGATTTGCTATTTTTGTGCAAGATGAGTTTTCGGATTAGGCAAAAGTGATTTCTTATGCCAAAATCCTATATATATAGCAATAGAATTTCAACAGACATATACACACATATTGATTTTGTGTGTACGAATCTGTGATTTGCAAGCAGGCGTGAGCAAAAGCTAGTTCGGCATTAAATGCAAAGTGGGCTTTGTCAGAATTTTTACAGTCCACTATTTACTGTGAATTAATTTCCACCGTACAGATCAATCGCTTAATTTCATCAAGGGTCACCATTGCTTCTTCAGCAATGATCACAATCAACAAGTGTAATTGTGCCCATTTAATGAATTTTGACTAATAGCTATCTGAATCACGTTTTTGTATGACCAAGAACACTGTTTGCATCTGAATCTGTCTTATACTTAGGATTTTTCCAAGTTTTTCACCAAGATAGAAATAATGCGAATTTCAAGAGAGTAGTTGACTGCAGATAGTTGTACTATTCTCTTTTGTGTTCCCCGTTTATAGAGTGATTCAGATATCTGAGTTCCCGTCTCAGAGATCCTAAGTCATCTTTTGCTCTTTAGCCTTTTGACTTACGGATACCGTTCGCATTTCTCTTCTCTTCTCTGGATACCCGTTCGGATACCTCTTCTCTGGATGCCCGTTCGGATACCTCTTCTCTGGATGCCCGTTCAGCATTCACGAACTCTTCGGTTCATTGGTAGTTCCATTAGTCCAAGACTATGTCTTAAGGCTAAGAATCTACTTTCTTGTAGTGGCTTAGTGAAGATATCTGCAAGTTGGTCTTCAGTGCCAATCTTGAGTATCTCTATATTGCCTTTTTCAACATGGTCTCTGATGAAGTGATGTCTAACATCAATATGCTTTGTTCTGGCATGAAATTTAGGATTCTGTGTAATCGCAATAGCACTTGTGTTGTCACAGAAAATGGGAGTTTTCTTCTCATCGAGTCCATAGTCTTTAAGTTGTTGTATCCACAGAATTTGTGTTGCACAACAACCAGCAGCAATATATTCAGCCTCTATGGTAGAAGTTGCAATTGAGTTTTGCTTCTTGCTAAACCACGAGATAAGTCTAGTACCCAGAAACTGACAAGTTCCTGAGGTGCTTTTCCTATCAAGCAGTGATCCAGCATAATCAGCGTCTGAGTACCCAGCTAAACTCAATCCGCTTTCTTTAGGATACCACAATCCTACATCTACTGTACCTTTTACATACCTTAATATTTTCATAGCAATGTTGTAGTGTGTTTGCATTGGATTTGTCTGAAATCTAGCACACACTCCAACGGCGTATTGAATATCAGGTCTACTTGCAGTGAGGTAAAGTAGTGAACCTATCAATTTCCTATACTTATGTTCTTCAACACTCTTATCTGATTCAGTATAGGTCATTTTGGTTCCAATGCTCATAGGTATCTTAGCATTCTTTTCAGAAGGCTTAAGATTGAATTTTGTGAGCATATCTTTTGCATACTTTGTTTGACTAATGAATATTCCATCATTGAGTTGCTTGACTTGCAATCCTAGAAAATAATTCATTTCTCCCATCATGCTCATCTCAAACTTACTTTTCATGAGATTTGCAAAGTCATTACAAAGTTGCTTGTCCTTAGATCCAAATATGATGTCATCAACATATACTTGAACTAAGAGTAGTTTCCCATCATGATTTAAGGTAAATAAAGTTTTATCAACTTCACCTTTCTTGAAACCACTTTGCAGAAAATATTTGGCCAAAGTGTCATACCATGCTCTTGGAGCCTGTTTCAGTCCATACAGAGCTTTCTGTAGTTTATAGACCATTCTACTTTCTGAGGAAACTTCAAAGCCAGGTGGTTGTTCAACATAAACTTCTTCTGCAAGTTCACCGTTCAAGAATGCACTTTTGACATCCATCTGATAAACTTTAAAATCTTTATGAGCTGCAAAGGCTAGAAAGAGTCTTATTGCATCCAATCGCAACCGTGCATATGACTCATCAAAATCTAAGCCTTCAGTCTGGGTAAATCCCTTGGCAACCAATCTTGCTTTGTTTCTGGTTATTTCACCAGATTCATTCATTTTGTTTCTGAAAACCCATTTAGTTCCAATCACAGATATTCCTTCTACAAATGGAACTAGTTTCCAGACTTTGTTTCTCTCAAATTGATCCAACTCTTCTTGCATTGCAGAGATCCAGTCTTGGTCTCCTAATGCTTCTTCTATATTTTTAGGTTCAATATTTGAGATGAAACATCCAAAGAGAGAATTAGCATTTTCAGCTATTGCTCTCCTAGTCCTAACACCTTGATTAATTGGTCCAATCACATCTTTTGCAGGATGATCCTTGATCCATCTCATCATAGGTTTAGTGCTAGTAGGATCAATATCCAAGTGATTTGAATGTGAATCACTAAGATTATGATTTGATACTATTTCAGTATCTAAGACATTTTGCTTCTCAGAAGGGCAATTAATGTCTGACACTTGCTCAATGTTTGAGCTATCTGGAACATGTCTTTCAGAGAGATTGTTTCCAGAGATAGCTTCATGATGAACATCTTCAGTTTCCATTTCTGGAAGTTTCATAGGAAATTCTTCATCATGTTTGTGAGTCATCTTGTTGTTACTAGGCACTTCATGCTTTTCTACGTCAGAGTCATCCTCACTTTCCATAATGATATTTCTCCTTTCTGAGGATTCTTCTTCAGAATCCCTCAGCAATAGTTCTTTGAACCTATCTGAGAGTTCATCATTAGGAGGTGTTTTCTTACTTCCTTCATAGAATACAACATGAACTGATTCTTCAATTTTCTTTGTTCTTTTGTTGTAAATTCTGTAGGCTTTGCTATTCGTGGAATAACCAAGAAATACACCTTCATCTGCCTTTGGTTGAAATGTTCTCAGATAATCTTTCCCATTGTTTAGAACAAAACATTTACAACCAAATACTCTCAGATGTTTGATATTAGGGGGTCTACCAACCAAGATTTCATAGGGGGTCTTGTCATGGTGTTTGTTTATCAAACATCTATTACGAGTGTAGCAAGTGTTTACGACTTCAACCCAATATATTTCACTTATTTGATGTCGCTAGCATCGCCCTTAGCTTCTTTAAGGTTCTGTTTTCCTTTCGCAACACCATTTTGTTGAGGTGTTCTTACAGAGGAAAGTTGGTGTTGTATACCTTTGCAGGTACAAAACTCCTTTATGTACTGGTTGACAAACTCAGTACCATGGTCTGTTCTGATTGCAGATACCTTGTCATTTTTCATGATTTCAAGCTTTTTCAGCAAGTTTGGTATCTCCACCGGCATCGATTGTGTTTCGGAAAGACAACCCAAGTGAATCTTGAGAAGTCATCTACAACAACCATACTTCTTTCTGCATAACTAGTTACATATGATTCAAAAAGATCCATGTAATAGTTGCGTGGTCTAACACTAGAGTGTCCGATTTTGGACTTGAAAGAGATCTTAGATTGTTTCCCCATCCGGGCGAGCAGATACCATCCTTTCCGAAGATGTTCAGGAAGTCCAACCACTAACTCTTTCTTGCAAGTCTCGTGAGTTTTGAAGTTCAAGTGACTCATTCTTTTGTGCCATAACCAGTGCTCTTCTGTGTGACCAGATTGACTCACCATGAGACATTCTTCAGTTGTGGCAGATGCCCAATCGGCAACATAAAGACTGCCTTTCCGCCGAGCAACCAAGACTGTCTGCTTTGACTCATTGTCAATTAGTTTGCAGTATTTTGCTTTGAATTTTATAGTAAAACCCTTGTCTGCAAACTGGCTCATGCTAAATAGATTATATTTCAAATCCTTAACATGTAATACGTGATTGTTAATGTTCCCAATTTGACGCGTTGCCAAATCCCGAGGGATTTAATTCTCCTCCAACAAATATGATATCTGGTCCTGTGTTGCAAGCTTTGTAATTGACCAGATTTGCTTTGTCTCCTGTCATGTGCTTTCCGCATCCACTATCAAATAGCCATTGTGCTTTAGTCCAGGAAGCATTCTGCACACAACAGGAAACAGGAGATTAGGTTCTCAATTTACAGTTGGAACCATCAGGACTAAACAATCTTCCAGTAGGAATCCATTTTTGAATGAATTTTCTTAGAACATTCTTTTGTCTGATAGGAACATAAGGAGGAATTCTAATTGAATGATCATCATTATTGAGAATTATTTTCTTCCTTGGTGTGTTCCTAGGTGCTCCATTTGGTGCTTTCAGATACCTGTCAGGTTTCTGAGTTTGCTTTTCAGCAAACTTAGCTTTCCTTGCCAGATTTCTTCTAGCCCTGGCATTCAGATTTTCAGTGGCTTGATTCAACTTCCACTTCTGATAATTGCTTTGAGCAATTCTAACTTTTAGCCATCGTTCTTGCTCCTGTTTGTATTCATGAGCAAGTCGTTTCCCGATGCCTTTATAGCCAATACCGTTTCGAGCACTTGAAGCTATCTGAGATCTTTTCTCAGCAGCTTTGCTAGTCTCTGGTTGGTCCAATTTCTTTCCAGAAAAAGTGACATGGGAGAATTTGCCAGCTCCTGCAATTCTACCCTTTTGAGAGACATAGCACTGTGGGTGTTTACACTTTTCAGTGTTGTGTTTCTTTTCAGAAACGTGCCCAACAGTTTTGTTTTTGACTTGTTTTTCCCACAAAGGTTTAGTCGCAACTGCCTTTCCTTTGTGAACAATCTTCGTCTTCTCACCGATACTATAGATTGCATGGGAACCGTCTTGCTGAGTACTTACAAATGTTCTTCTTTCCTTACTCTTATTCAGAGTAATAGAACAATCTGTCTGTGTATTCAGCCCAAGTCCTTTCTTTTCTGAAGGATCTCTTAAGTAAGATTGTAATTCAGTAAGAGTGTCACTAGCTTTGGCACAAGATTGAAAAGATAGTTCTTTCTTCTTGAGTTCCTTGTTCTTAGAAAGAAGATCTTCATATTTCTTTCGTAATTTAGCCATTGCTTCTTTATGTGACTTTTCAGTCTCAGATATCTGAGCTTTGAGAATGCATTTTCAGCATCCTTTTTCTCAGATACCTTAACTAATTGAGAATTTTCCTTTGCAAGAGAATTCTTTTCTTCTTCAAGATTTTCGGCTCTAGCTCGGATCATTAGAAATTCTTTTTCATAGATGTCGAGTTCTCTCCTGAGATTTTCTAGATCTTTTATTTCTTCTTCATCACTTTCATAAGTATAACAAGAAGTATGTGTTACCTCATCATCCATAAGACAGATTTCTATGTTGGAGATGTCTGGACCGTCAATTTCAGCAACTCAACACATTTCATTCTTCTTGAGGCCGAAGTCGATTATATCATGAGTAACTCCACATAATTCTGGTGATGGTAAGGTTGAGTCATCTGAATTGTCATCTTCAGAATCTGTCTCAACGTCTAGAGCATCCAGTTGAATTTGGATTTTCTTTCTTTCTTCAGTTAATAAAGCTTTCTGGCTTCTTCTGAAGATTCTTCTATCTTTCTTGTCACCTGTCCTTAGTTTGTTGAAGGCAGGACAATCCTTCTTGAAGTGGCCAGGTTTCTGACAATAGAAACAGATATCGTTTCCAATTTCTGCTTCCTTAGTACATGATGCTTTCTGAGCTGGCTTGTTCAGCGAGCTTTGCATATTTTTGTACTGGTGATAGTTTGAGCCTAGATGCTTTTTCAGCTTCTCTTTGGCTTTTCTTCTCTCAATTTCTCGACTGACAAATTTGCTCATTTGCTTTGCAGCAAGAGCATCCTCAGTCTCTTCCTTGCTTTTCTTCTTTTCAGAAGTTCCTTGAGCAACTAGAGCAACATTCTGCAACTTTTCAGTTGTTTGTTCTCTTTGTGTTGTCTCATAATGTACCGTAGCAAGATGTGAGAAGAGTTCCACTGGAGTGATATTTGGCATTCCTTGGTTAAAATAAAAGAATTTGGTATGCTCCCAGTTGTGGTTAAGACTTCTGACAATAGTCTTAATCTTTTATGACTGGGAGTATCTGTTGCTTTCCCCAAGTGCTGCCATATCACTCATGAGAGTGGTAAATCTGATTCAAGTTCTTCCAGAGTTTCAGTGGGTCCTTATTTGAAATTTTGAAATTTCAACTTGAGAACTTCGAACTTGTTTTCTTTGGTTTTCGGTTAAGATGATTTCTTCAATCGGTTGCCAACTTCGCCGTTTAGCACCCTACGCTTTACATCGTATGTGCTCAGTGTTGATCGATGATGATATTACGAGCTTGACCATCCAGACGATTCCTCTTGGCATCTTCGATGTCCAGAGTTCGTGGGCTTAACCGTAAATAACTTGACTAGTAGATCTCCCACTTGTTGACGCATCGGTTTGTGAAGATCCTTCGCTTTGATCTCTGTCTCTACCATTAGAAACCTCCATGACTTGTTTGAGTTGTTGAATGACTATTGGGCCATTCTTTATCACTTCGATCATTTCGTCACTTATGGCTTGAAGGTGGAGCATCAAGTTATTTTTCCATTTCTCGTAGTTCTCTGGTTTGAGAACGGGTGCATCACTCAGAGACATTCCTGCACACTTAACACACAAATTAAATAGTCCTCAAAAATGGACAAAGTTCCTTCACCTATCTGGGGATCTAGGTTCAGTGCAGAAGGCTTGTGAACCTCCTGCTCTGATACCACTTGTTGGTCCAGATAACGACAAAGTAAAAGACTAGGGGGGGGGGAGGGGGGTGAATAGTCTTTTAAAACTTTTGTCGATAAAAACTATTTCTCAGATATCTGAGTAGATATCTGATACTTAGATTCAGAGCGCGGAAGACTTAAGATAGATAAGTGCAGAAACAATTAAAATGTGTGTGTGTGTTGCTGAAATGTAAGTACGGAAAAGTAAATAACACAGCAAGTATAGTGGTATCTGGAGGTGGCGTAATCCTCCAACTAATCCACTTCGGTCTTTCAGAGACCTAGAATTCACTAGAATAGATAATTGAGGTCACCTTACAAAAATCCTATTCTAAGATTCCTTTAAACAGATGGTTCCCAACCAAATGTTCCCCCTGAGTTGTTCCCCGGCTTTCACAGCCAAGTACTTCCTATACTCAGAAACCTTTTTGAGTTATTCCCTAGCTTCCCAAGCTAAGTTCTTCCTATACTCAATAACCTTGGAGTTATTCCTTAGTTTCCCAAATCAAGTACTTCTTATACTCCGTTAACCTTGGAGTTATTCCGTGATTTTTCAAACTAAGTACTTCCTGTACTCCACGCCAGTTATGGTGTTGATTTCGGTTTGAGTTGTCAGATGAGCTTCTTTAATAACTTATTCAGTTATTCAGATAGCTCTGTGAATCAAGTATACTTAATACACTTTTCAATGTATGGTATCTTGTTCTTTTTACTGACCCAAGTCTTAGATAAGTGTTCAAGAGAATGAATCTCAGATACTTGATCTTTCAATTCAACTCTTTCACAGATAGCTATGCTTGTTTAGGATCAGGACACTTAGAACTTCAGTGTTACTCAAGATCAAAAGCTTTGGTCGCAACAGAAAGCTTTGAGAGTAAGTAGTTTGCTTTGAGAGAGTAAGATGTTCAGCGTTTTTATGCAGTTCAAGGTGTGTCTTCTCAAGCAGTCTAAGTGTTGATATTTATAGATGAATTTGAGTGCCGTTTGAATAGTATCCGTTAGGCTCAAATTCAAACTATTGATATCTGTGTATAGTACTGTAGCAGGTTTTGTCTTCTTCTTCAGAAGCTGCCGTTGCTTTTGTTCAGACATCTCTGTCTGTGCATTAAATGCATTGTACTATACTTTTTGTCCTGTAGTGCCAACGGAACTATGCTTTGTATCAGAGACTAGAATTATCTGATTCTTTGCACGTCCTTATCTTCAATCTTCAGATACCACATTTATTGAAACAACTTTGTTTGCAATATATATATTTCTTTTTCAGAAATGTGGTTAAAGCTCAAGGTATCTGAAAATAGATATATGTGGACACTTTCCTTGTTTTCAGATAGACCTTTTATTTCTCAGATATCTCTTGTGACACAGTTTGTTTAAAACTATTCGTGTCTTCAAGATATCTGGCTAAGGTATCTGAAAAAGCTTCGATAATCTTGTGCAGTTTCTTCAAGTCTTCAATGTCGTTGAGCTTGTTCTGCTTGGATGTCTTCTTCTTGGTCTTCTCTTCATAAAATAAAAATTACATTTTGAGACCTAACATCCTATACAAGATTAGCTAGACTATCATACTTAGTGGGTTTCCTCTTTTACAATGTTCAAGTGAACCAAGAGTACTAATCACCTTTCTGAGACTAAGATAAGTCATCATGTTGCTGATCAAAATCTAAACAGATATTTCTAACAAAATATCTAACAAATTTCCTAACAAATTTCCCAACACATCATAAAACCGTTATAATACCCAAATTCTCCACCCTTTTTTTGAATACCGTTAAAACTTGCCAAGCAGTCGTTCGTGCCACCCCTTCCAATTTTTAAACTCCATCTCCACAACATAATCCAAGTTCATATGTCCGACCGTTGGAGAAGTAGGATGTCAACCATAAATTGAACTCTCCCTCCGAGCTTACCACCCCCCCCCCCCCCGACATATTGAAAGTGTAATTGGTAACGGTAACATACCCAATCTCGCATGATAATTTTTTTTATTTTTTTACTTTAGAATAACTCCTTGCGTGTACATAAGGATCGGAAGGCATATTATTTTGGTAGCTAGTGGCCATTTGAGCGAGGCATTGCAATTAGTATGAACTTACACACATGCATGCAGGCCTTTTTGGTACATTGTTAGCCGTTGAGTTGAAATTCCGTGTGATGTTGATTTATTCAAAATTTATTCATTGGGAATTTTGTTATTTATTGAATAGAAAATTGACCTCTGGACAATTGAAAGGACTTGTTGATTCATTATATCCCAACTATTGGGTGTGAAAATGACTAATTGGTTTCATAATTTCATTTACATTCAGAAGTCATAAGTATTTTAATGGCATCTTAATTTTCCTTTGTTGTTGATTTTGTATTTATTTAATGACAAATGGATGGCAAAAATTAAAGCTAGCTAGGAGAGTAAATTAAGACTTAATGACATGACAAGAGAATTTACATCGAGATTATATTATAAGTCTATTACTATCTATTACTCCTAAGATTTTAATTTGCAAATGTTGTAATTCATTCCAAAACTTCTTGCAACCATTTAATGTAATAATTCTTCTGGGAAATAAGATCAGTAACTCATATATTCAAATGCACTCGATGATGATAATATTCTTTGCAAACACTCCTGTGAGACGATCCATTTTGTAACTTAATAAATGATTAACTGATAATCTTATTTCTTAATTAAAACATGATGTCTTAAAAGTAAAACAACTAATATTTTTACGATGCATTTTATATCTTTTCGTTGAGTGATATTTTATATTATAAACTATTCTAGATGTGCACATTGGTGATTTATATAAAATTTAATATGTTTTCTACAAAATAGATTTTCCCATCTAATTTAACTCAGGTCTTTTTAACTATAACCCATATATTCTTTACTTATTCATACGATTAGGTATAGGGATCTCAGTAAGAAATTTAAGCTTCCATTAGTTGAATTTTCCATCCCACTAGAATCTAATATATGTATGAATGTATAAGAAAATAAAATTACTAGTCACTAGTCAGCAGCCCGGTCCATTGTGTCTTTACCCTTTCATTATTGCTTTCAACCTGTTTATGAAATTTACATGCTTCAGAGCTTTCAATTGATTTGTCTCAAAACAGCCCCAGAAGATTGTTTACGTTTACGTCAATTACAATTTGATTTTCCAACTTTGTGTCTTGATTTGTTAGTTCATATGCCAAGTATCCAGAGAGAACGACACTCCGAGTCAACTTTCTGCTATACTAACTATGTGTTCGTGGATTTGTAGGCTTCCGACTTTATAAATAACAAAACTTCGCGAGTGTTTTGGTGAACGTCTCATCAAGCACCCGTCACGTGTTCCAACATGTCTTTCTGAAGTCGTGCATGTATTGCCATATTATGTAAGTCTATCCTTTTACTTGGCAGTTTTGATTAGACATTGTGCTTCTCAGTTTTGAGGCCCATTACTTTGGCATGAGTTGTGATTTGTTGTGGTCTATGTCTCTTGTGTTTCTGTAACTCTTGAACACTCCTGGTGTTCTTTGTCTTTGAAGTGAATAAATCTTTAGATTCTTCAAAATAAGTAGTACTCTTAGTCTTTAGGGTACTCTTTAGTTTGGATATTGTAAAATTAAGAGGAACATAGTTGACTTTTAGTTAGTCACTTGTACAAGTGTTAGGTTTTTCATGAGTATGCAATTTTTTATTTTTGAGTGAGTCATATCAATTTACAAATGTTGTTGGGAATCCTTTAAACATCATGAGATTAATTTTAACGTTTGGGAGTCAATTCGAATGCCATTTCAGAGGAGTAATTTTGTTTTATCGTTGAAATCAGAGATACTTAGAAACAAATATATATTCTATGGTAGTTTGAGTAATTAATTTCCTATTCGGGATTTGTCCAGCACAAATCCAACAGTCACCCGGGATTGTACAATAATCTCTGAAAATGTGCAATTCGTCACAAGAAATTCTTATTTTAGTGTGTAATTGGTTTAATAAGAGGGGAACATTAACCAATTGATAAATTAATAATAATGAAAGAATGAATGTTAACTATATGTACGCGCGTTTTCATAATATATTTTGGTTATATTGTGCAACCATGTGTAGGAAGAGCAGCCTCACCAAGCTTAGTTGAAAGAGGAGGAAGAGAGAGTTGAAAAGCATTTCAATAGCTAAGGAAATATGTCCTTCAAAACTCTCCTTTCCATCGAAAATATATATATGCCATAAGTATCTTCGAGTAAAAAAAACTAATACTTTCATTTTAACCATGATAATAAATAACTCCAAGGTGCAAATGAATTAAACTGTGAAACCTTATTTGTGTAAAATAGAACTGCAAATTGCTACTGATTAGATTTTGTTCAGGAAGAGGGGGACAAGAGCCTTACCTCAGTACAAGAATAAAACAAACTCAATTAATATATTATGAAACGAATGAATGAATGATTAGTTGGTATGGTACACACAAGAATTGTACAATGAATGGGAGTGTATATTTTCGCTCAGAGGATTAGTAATGCTGCACGGGATTGAGCCTGATCTTAATCTAAGTAGAACTTTCAAGGAGATCTTGGTTATACTGAGCAGCCAAGTGTGGGAAGGGCGACTCGCCTGTTGAAAGGCGATTGTTAGCTTTAGGCCAAGTGTATGCCGTCCCAAAAGAAGTAGTTGTTCGGGTCGGAGCAAACGGGCACCCCTCGAGACCCACAAAACCTTCTACTGTCATAATTGTATCTTCCTCCAATCCCACAGCATGATTGCAATGCTCTATTTCCATTAGCAACTGTCGTCTCACGAATAAGGGCTAGCTCACTATTGTAAAAGTCGGCATATGATATGAATGTATTCGGGAATTCACGTCGAAGATTCTCAATCGCTTGCTGGAGATCATTGTTTTTCAATACCATGAGGTCATTCACACTCCTCAAACATCCTATGTCGTTGTAGTCAGCAGAACTGTTACTGGCCAACTTAGTCAAGATAAAAGGATAGCATCCCATTGGAGCATTTCCTGGAATTATTACTCGTGTAGCGCCCATGTTGATAACTTCCTGTATTCGGCATAGAATTAAACTTTCGTTAGCTCAGTGACTCCACATTTGCAAACAATAACATCATGAATTAATTAGAACTTTTCGGAAATAATCAAGGTGGTAGGTACGTAAAAAATTATTACCCTCGCTGCGTTTATTTGGGCTTATGTTATATACTAATGTAACTTTGGACTTCTTGAATAGATTTTCCTTGGAGTAGGGCGAATGTGATGTCATTGGCTTCCACGTCTCCGAACAAGAAAAGAGAACTGGCCAACCTATTTAGACGATCTGTTGCAAAATGAAATAAAAATAATTAATTACATAGGCAATTAACAATACACTAATTTGACATGAGTATTCGGTTGAAATGTAATCAGACAAACAATTAAGTTAGTATTAACCACAAACCTGCTGGTGTGGATGAACTAGTGGCAAGGTACTTTTTGAACCAATTCATTTGAACTCTCAGGGAAGCAGCGTGGGACGGGATTCTAATGCCTCTTGCTCTGAAAAATGAGCGGTCAAGAACCGGACTTCTTGCTACTGCAAACATGATGGCATTGGCTGAAGAAGAATTCTCGGCCAAGTAAGGTGTAATTTCTGGAAAGCCTAGACCTTGGGCTGAAAATATAGACGAAATACAGTTTAATTTTTAATTAGCTAACGAACGTGAGCAAAGAAATTAAATATATGACAAAGGGAAAAAAGTAAGGTTTGCTAGAATATTAATATATGTACGTGAAGATAAATGTAATATATACATACCTCCGTAGTCAATGTCTAAAAGTCCATCGCACCATCGACCAGTAGATCTACCCGGATGAGTAGTGCCGTAAGGTGACCTTGCACCGGCAAATGAGAACTCGATGGGATATTGGCAATTGCATTGCCGTTATCGAAGACTCCATCTCCCAAGTGGTATAAATAATCAAAAGGACACCTAAGATTCTCGGTAGAATGCAGAATAACAAAAGGGACAATAGTAAAAGAGATAAGGAAGTGGCGAATTTCATGATCATCTATATATGATGCGCGCCTAACTAGATTTTCTATATGTTTTTCTCGGTGCTAGAAATGTTTCTTCTCTAACGTAATTGCTGGTCGATCGATCCGGGACTTCAGATTGTTAGTTGATTTGGACAATTTATGGAATGGATGATGATATGTTTAAACTCAAGCTAAGGCATGCATATATATAGCAGCAAGCAATATGGGTCAGGGGACCAACAAATTGAACGAATGGATTAAATTGACTTTGTCCACATGTATGGGTTTGTTTGGCTACTTGGCTTTAATTATAACTTTCATCTCATTAAATAAACTAGGTAGGACTAAAACGTACGCGGACATACGAATGGTGAGGTTTTGACAATGACAAAGTCATAATATGGCCCAAGTCAATTCCAAACTACTAGCTTCTAATGTATAATTAATTTATCATGGACACAAAGCTCACGAAAGACGGTTATAGAGACGGCATGCGTTATTAAAAAAATCATCCATGTTTAATCAAACGTATACGTTGTATATGTTGTTAATGAAATGAGTTATACTTGATTAATAATATATTTATTGATACACTAGGTCCGTCTCTCAGGAGACTTACTCAAGAAATATATATTGCTATTAAATCAATAACGTAGTACTTGTAATGATCTCATCAGCTAGTCATTTTCGAATGATCTATACTAGTGCGAAAGCATAAATAAATAGCAAAGATAAGACTCTATAACGCCATAAAAAATATATTTATTATTATGTCTTAATTTACTCTCCTAGCTAGCTTTAATTTTTGCCACCCATTTATTATTAAATAAATCCAAAATCAACAACAATGAAAAATTAAGATGCCATGCATTATAATCACAAAGTCTCTAGAGGTATTTCGATTAGTTATCTTGAAACGGACATATATTTTTAAGAAAACTATTGATGTTAACATCTATGTAGTCAACAAAATGTATTTTTTTTGCATATATGAAAAGACATCAATGTTAAAAATATAGACGCTTTTAATCGACAATATCGACGATTTTCTTGAAAACATAAATGCCCCAAGATAAGTTTATTTGTAGATCGTCGTCGAAGACTTACTCCATTATAATTAGTTAGGATTAACAAAAATAATTTTGACTTGTGAATGTAAATGAAAATATGAAACCAATTATGTCATTTTCACACCCATTAGTTTGGGATATAATGAATCAACAAGTCCTTTCAATTGTCAGAGGTCACTTTTCTATTCAATAAATGACAAAATTCCTAATGAATAAATTTTGAATAAATCAACCGCAAACGGAATTTCAACTCATGAAGGCGTGAAAGAGGAAGAGATGCAGTGGGTTTGCAAGATTAATGATTTAATTGGCTACTAATTTGGTTTGGAGCAGTCTGTTATTCTGGAAGTTGTAAATTCTTGTGATAATGGGTGAAATGGTATAAACTAGAATTTGTATTTGATTGGGTGTATCAAAACTTTGATTGTATTATGAGAGCATTACTAATGCACACGTAAACGTTATTTCGATATAATAATTTTTGCTCTTTCATAAATTATTGAAAAAAAAAACGGCTGAAAGAGTTAGTTTGGAGGGTACAACTCACGGGAAGAACATCAAAAATTATAAATAGTTACAAAAACAGTTAAATAAAAATAAGATAAAGTGAGAAGAAATATACCAAACAAACATTCTGATATTTTAGTAGAATGTGAAAACAAATTTGAGGAAAAATTGATGTTTAATTAAATGACTTGAGTATACTTTAAGAATCGGAAAATTTTGCATATTATATCGTTGGACAGTTTTCCACTTTAACAAATTTTTCTTTCGGGATTTAACATTTCAATATGTTACCTTGATGTGACAAACTAATACTTCCAAAACAATGTAATAAAAGTAGTGTTGTAGAACACTAACTTAACCACATATTCGTTCTCCAATGAGCTAACTAGGCAAAAGTAGTACAGCAGAGTAATGGATGTAAGAGTTTGCAGAGTGGAATATGAGTTGTGTGATTGTACTTAAAGTTAAACTAGCAAAGCAATTAAACTTAGTTGAACTATGTGGAGAAATATGAACGCGGTAGTGATAATCAGAATGCAAGTAAATATATATATGGGTTATAGCTATGACATTCGCATTTAATGTCAAGTGCTCTTTGTCCAAAAACCTTTAATACGATCTTAACCAATTCGTCAAGATTTCGACTAGCGTAATTACCAGATGGTTGCCGCATACCAATCCTTGATCAAACGGTTTGAATGTTTTAGACTAGCGAATCGAATTAACAGGTTTTATGAAGATTTTAGACTAGTTTAACTCGTACGAATGATTTTGAAAGCTTGATCCCTAATACGTGCGAATCGTCATATCACTACCGTATTCATAAGTTTAGCTACTTATGATCATGTGAATTGCATACAAAATCATTGTTGTTGAAAAGATAGACATAAGATTGATGGAGAAAACAATCGCCAGCATAAACGATCACAAGAAATTAAATTGCGAAAGTAATATGAATAGATTAATGAATCTCTCACCTTCGAATGCAAATCCACGAATCTTACCGTCAATTCCAAAGAGCCGGATCAAAGCCTACACCCAAATAGTTAAATTTCGTTGTCAACATGGTCACCCCATCGTCTAGTATGTCTAAATCAAAGTCTAGTCTAGAGTTAGGGGTCGCAGACGAATCCTAAACCAAGACCACAGAGACGGAATACTCCTAGCACATGTAAACTGGACCAAAAGTGATGGTCCTTTGTGGCAACAAAAAGTGCATTACTCGGGGTCGACTAAAAAACCGTAAATTCAAAGATGACAATCTATATTACCTACGCCCCTACACACTATGCTCTTTATCTGAGCAAGTGACAAGTAATTTAAGGTGAGGTACTCAAAGCTCGCAAATACCCTCCTTCTAGATTGACTTCACCCTATGCCCATTACGGACTAGTGGCAAGAAATTTAAGGTGTAGTCCTAGAATTCGGCCCCAAACTCGCTCCAAATCAGGAATCTCCAAATACCCAAACCATCATAAAACCGTTATAATACCCAAATTCTCCACCCATTTTTTTTAATACCGTTAAAACTTGCCAAGCAGTCGTTCGTGCCACCCCTTCCAATTTTTAAACTCCATCTCCACAACATAATCCAAGTTCATATGTCCGACCGTTGGAGAAGTAGGAGAAAATATTTTTGTCAACCATAAATTGAACTCTCCCTCCGAGTTTACCGCCCCCCCAAACGCATATATTGAAAGTGTAATTGGTCATGTAACATACCCAATCTCGCATGATAATTTTTTTTATTTTTTTACTTTAGAATAACTCCTTGCGTGTACATAAGGATCGGAAGGCATATTATTTTGGTAGCTAGTGGCCATTTGAGCGAGGCATTGCAATTAGTATGAACTTACACACATGCATGCAGGCCTTTTTGGTACATTGTTAGCCGTTGAGTTGCAATTCCGTTTGCGGTTGATTTATTCAAAATTTATTCATTAGGAATTTTGTTATTTATTGAATAGAAAATTGACCTCTGGACAATTGAAAGGACTTGTTGATTCATTATATCCCAACTATTGGGTGTGAAAATGACTAATTGGTTTCATAATTTCATTTACATTCAGAAGTCATAAGTATTTTAATGGCATCTTAATTTTCCTTTGTTGTTGATTTTGTATTTATTTAATGACAAATGGATGGCAAAAATTAAAGCTAGCTAGGAGAGTAAATTAAGACTTAATGACATGACAAGAGAATTTACATCGAGATTATATTATAAGTCTATTACTATCTAATAAATGATTAACTGATAATCTTATTTCTTAATTAAAACATGATGTCTTAAAAGTAAAACAACTAATATTTTTACGATGCATTTTATATCTTTTCGTTGAGTGATATTTTATATTATAAACTATTCTAGATGTGCACATTGGTGATTTATATAAAATTTAATATGTTTTCTACAAAATAGATTTTCCCATCTAATTTAACTCAGGTGTTTTTAACTATAACCCATATATTCTTTACTTATTTATATGATAAATATATTTTACGCGTGAGCTTATAGAGTGTACTTGAGCGTGGTGTTTTCTCGCTGGTATATGATAATTCTAAACAGTGTAGCTGATGAGATGATTCCAGTATTACATACTAGCTATATATATTTCTATTCGAAGATAAATTAATTATAATTACAATCTAAGTACTTTGGAATTGAATTGGGCAATATTATGACTTTTTCATTGTCAAAACCACACCAATCATATATCCGCGTACGTAGTAGTAGTCCTAGCTAATTTGTTTAATGAGATGAAAAGTTATATTAATTAAAGCTAAGTAGTCAAATAAACCCATACATGTGGACAAAGTCAATTTAAACCATGCATTCGTTCAATTTGTTGGTACCCTGACCCATTTTTTTGCTGCTATATATATATGCATGCCATTAGCTTGAGTTTAAACATATCATCATCGATCCATTCCATAAATTCTCCAAATAAACTAACAATATACAGATCAATCCACCTGCAATTACGTTAGAGAAGAAGAAACATTTCTAGCACCGAGAAAAACATATAGAAAAACTAGCTAAGGTTGCATCATATATAGATGATCATGAAATTCACCACGTCCTTATCTCTTTTACTACTTTCGCTTTTTGTCGTTATCGCACCGCCGTAATACTAGGTGTCCTTTTGATTATTTATACCACTTGGGAGATGGAGTCTTCGATAACGGCAATGCAATTGCCAATATCCCATCGTTCTCTACCGCCAAATGCAAGGTCACCTTACGGCACTACTCATCCGGGTAGATCTACTGGTCGTTGGTGTGATGGACTTTTAGACATTGACTACGGAGGTATGTATATATTACATTTTTCTTCTCTCTCTCTCACACACACACACACACACACACACACACACACACATATATATATATATATATATATATATATTAATATAAGCAACCCTTACTTTTTCCTTTGTTATATATTTAATTTATTTGCTCACGTTCCTTAGCTAACAATTGATCTCAGATTGCCTATATTGTCAGCCCAAGGTCTAGGCTTTCCCGAAATTACACCTTACTTGGCCGAGAATTCTTCTTCAGCCAATGCCATCATGTTTGCAGTAGCAAGAAGTCCGGTTCTTGACCGCTCATTTTTCAGAGCAAGAGGCATTAGAATCCCGTCCCATGCTGCTGCCCTTAGAGTTCAAATGAATTGGTTCAAAAAGTACCTTGCGACTAGTTCATCCACTCCAGCAGGTTTGTGGTTAATACTAACTTAATTGTTTGTCTAATTATATTTCAAACAAATACTCATGTCAAATTAGTGTATTGTTAATTGCCTATGTAATTAATTATTTTTATTTCATTTTGCAATGATCGCCTAAATAGGTTGGTCGCTTCTTTTCTTGTTCGAGACGTCAAGCCAATGATATCACATTCGCCTACTCCAAGGAAAATCTATTCAAGAAGCCCAAAGTTACATTACGATATAACACAAGCCCAAATAAACGCAATGAGGGTAATAATTTTACGCATCACATTCATTATTTCCGAAAAGTTCTTATTAATTCATGATGTTATTGTTTGCAAATGTGGAGTCACTGAGCTAACGAAAGTGTAATTCTTCGCCGAATACAGGAAGTTATCAATATGGGCGCTACACGAGTAATAATTCCAGGAAATGCTCCAATGGGATGCTATCCTTTTATCTTGACAAAGTTGGCACAAGAATAGCTCACTGACACATTACGACATAGGATGTTTGAGGAGTGTGAATGACCTCATGGTATTGAAAACAATGATCCGCAGAAGTTTATTGAGAATCTTCGACGTGAATTCCCAATACATTCATATCATATGCCGACTTTTACAATAGTGAGCTAGCACTTATTCATGTAGACGACGCTAGCTAATGGAAATAGAGCATTGCAATCATGTTGTGGGATAGGAGGAAGATACAATTATGACAAGAGAAGGTTTTGTGGTCTCGAGGGTGCCCGCTTGTTCAACCAACAACTACTTCTTTGGGACGGCATACACTGACGCAAGAGGCTAACAATCGCTTTTCAACAGCTTCCGCGTAAGTCGCCTTCCTACACTGGGTCGCCAAGATAGCCAAGATCTCCTTGAAAGTTCTACTTAGATTAAGATCGTGCACAATCCCGCAAAGATCACTAATCCTTTAATTTGAGCGAAAATATACACTCCCATTCATTGTACAATTCTTGTGTGTACCATACCAACTAATCATTCATTCATTCATTTCATTCATCATAATATATAACTTGATTTTGTTTTATTCTTGTACTGAGGTAAGGCTCTTGTCCCCCTCTTCTTGAACAAAATCTAATCAATGGCAATTTGCAGTTCTATTTTACACAAATAAGGTTTCACACTTTAATTCGTTGGCACCTTGGAGTTATTCATTTACATGGTTAAAATGAAAGTATTAATTAATATATACACACACACACACGATGGATGAGTGACTGCAAACTTGAGGAGAAGGATTGATACTTGCATTTTGTTCGGGAGCATTTCTTATGATCTTTGTAATTTTCGAAGGATTATCTACAAAATTTGTAGATTTAAAAAAAATAAATTAATATCCAGCTTGTTTAATACTATAACCTTATAGATCGCCAAAATGATAGTATCAAACAGTTCCCGCTCAGCTTAATTGCTTCAACTGCTTTCCATTCTCGCCCCTGATGATCATGTTTTTTCCGCTGGCTGTGACATGTACAATATACATAAGTGCATATGAATTGAATTTTTCAAGAAATAAAGATGCGGTAACAATGAACAATAATTCAGAACTGGCTAGATCTATTCTGTGCTAAAGGTGTTTGGGATTAGGTATAAGGATCTCAGTAAGAAATTTAAGCTTCCATTAGTTGAATTTTCCATCCCACTAGAATCTAATATATGTATGAATGTATAAGAAAATAAAATTACTAGTCACTAGTCAGCAGCCCGGTCCATTGTGTCTTTACCCTTTCATTATTGCTTTCAACCTGTTTATGAAATTTACATGCTTCAGAGCTTTCAATTGATTTGTCTCAAAACAGCCCCAGAAGATTGTTTACGTTTACGTCAATTACAATTTGATTTTCCAACTTTGTGTCTTGATTTGTTAGTTCATATGCCAAGTATCCAGAGAGAACGACACTCCGAGTCAACTTTCTGCTATACTAACTATGTGTTCGTGGATTTGTAGGCTTTCGACTTTATAAATAACAAAACTTCGCGAGTGTTTTGGTGAACGTCTCAAGCACCTGGCCACGTGTTCCAACATGTCTTTCTCAAGTCGCATGTATTGCCATATTATGTAAGTCTATCCTTTTACTCGCGCTTTGATTAGACATTGTGCTTCTCGCTTTGAGGCCCATTACTTTGGCATGAGTTGTGATTTGTTGTGGTCTATGTCTCTTGTGTTTCAGAACTTGAACACTCCGGTGTTCTTTGTCTTTGAAGTGAATAAATCTTTAGATTCTTCAAAATAAGTAGTACTCTTAGTGCCCGCTTGGTTTGAGGGGTTTTGGGGTTTTGTCCAATACCTCAATAATCTGGTTGTTTTTTACTCAAAAAAATGAATTATTTGAATAATCCAATTTCTCCAAATTTCACCAAGCCCTCAATTTGTACATGAATAATCCAATTTCAAATACCTTCTATGAGGAGGTATTTACTTTTGGATTATCTTCTTTCTCATGAAATGTCTAATCTTATACAACTTCTCATCAATTACTAAATATGACATCCAAATCCAAGAACACCAATCGATTCACATCAATGCACTTTTTTTTCTTTCCTAATTTCCACCTTCCATTTCTTCTTTTATATTTTCCTAGTTTTGCACTCTTTCTTTTTCATTTTTTCCGTTTCCTGGATTCCACCTTTCTTTTTTTTTTTTTTCCCAATGGTTTCCTAGTTTTTCACCCTTTCTTTTCATTTTGTACCTCTGTAATATTTATTTCTCTTTTCTACTCATTTACTCATTAGACCTTTTATACTTTTGTTTTTTGGCGTATCTTATGTGTATTGACATCAAAATTAATTTTGTTTGTTTAATAGTATAACCAACTTTTTTATAAGAATGATTAAACAAAAAAATACTAATAATTAAAAAAATTGGTTAGCTGCTTACTTAGAATAACGATGATAATTTAGAGTTGTCGGTTCAAGAACGTTTTTTCTTCATCATTTTTTGAAAAAATATTCTAGCATATTAAATATGTGCAAATTTTGACAGATATGTGTTTTGAATACAAAATATGCATCGTTAATTACATATATGTGATTTTTTTTTACTTTATATATTATAAAAACAACATTTATATAATTAAAAGTTTGAGTTTTTATTTGTGCCCTACCTGACCTAAAATCATGGTTCATTAACGACTTTCATGCTTTTACATGCTTTACACTTTTATGTTTAAAATGTAGAAAAATTTATGTTTAGATGGGATGATAAACATATGCGATGTCGATTTCAATCGCCAAAAATAATTATTCTATACGCATGAGATGAAAAATATGGGATTATAAATTTCACTCATATGAAATATCGATCTTATAAGGAAACATGTATTTCGTTAAGATAATTATTACACAGATTATAAACAATAAACTAAATTTTAATGGTCAAGTCATATAAACTCAAAATCGATGCCAAAGTTATCAACAATGGCAATGTAACTATGGATGCAATAATTTCAAAGATTTTCGGACAATTTTGTATACGAAATTCATATGATCAAAATTCGCACTTCCGATTAAACACGAGAAGATGGTAAAAATTTGCTCCCCTAAAATTATGTTCACATGTAATTTTCACTAAATCAAATTGAAAATCAAACTCGATTTTATACAATAAGTGGGAAAGCATAGAGGTATATCAGTAATTCCACTTTGCTTTATCCTACTGAATAATCCAAAATCAATTCAGAACCAAACAGGATTTTATTGAAAATAGTTCAATTCGTAGAGTCCAACCAAACAAGATTTTTAGGCGAAAACCCCCAAACATAATCCAATTCCTTAAATGGGCCGAATAATCCAGTTTTGCAAAATGAAATACCCATTTTCAAACCAAACGGACACTTAGTCTTTAGGGTACTCTTTAGTTTGGACATTGTAAAATTAAGAGGAACATAGTTGACTTTTAGTTAGTCACTTGTACAAGTGTTAGGTTTTTCATGAGTATGCAATTTTTTATTTTTGAGTGAATGTTTACTAGTCATATCAATTTACAAATGTTGTTGGGAATCCTTTAAACATCATGAGATTAATTTTAACGTTTGGGAGTCAATGCGAATGCCATTTCAGAGGAGTAATTTTGTTTTATCGTTGAAATCAGAGATACTTAGAAACAAATATATATTCTATGGTAGTTTGAGTAATTAATTTCCTATTCGGGATTTGTCCAGCACAAATCCAACAGTCACCCGGGATTGTACAATAATCTCTGAAAATGTGCAATTCGTCACAAGAAATTCTTATTTTAGTGTGTAATTGGTTTAATAAGAGGGGGACATTAACCTTACCACGAATATAATTAATTAATAATCTAACCAATTGATAAATTAATAATAATGAAAGAATGAATGTTAACTATATGTACGCGCGTTTTCAGGGATGTGAGCCTAGAGTACTAGCTAGTGATGTTGATGATGTTTACTCACTTCTAGCAACGAATAATATAGGTTTGGTTATATTGTGCAACCATGTGTAGGAAGAGCAGCCTCACCAAGCTTAGTTGACAGAGGAGGAAGAGAGAGTTGAAAAGCATTTCAATAGCTAAGGAAATATGTCCTTCAAAACTCTCCTTTTCCATCGAAAATATATATATGCCATAAGTATCTTCGAGTAAAAAAAACTAATACTTTCATTTTAACCATGATAATAAATAACTCCAAGGTGCAAATGAATTAAACTGTGAAACCTTATTTGTGTAAAATAGAACTGCAAATTGCTACTGATTAGATTTTGTTCAGGAAGAGGGGGACAAGAGCCTTACCTCAGTACAAGAATAAAACAAACTCAATTAATATATTATGAAACGAATGAATGAATGATTAGTTGGTATGGTACACACAAGAATTGTACAATGAATGGGAGTGTATATTTTCGCTCAGAGGATTAGTAATGCTGCACGGGATTGAGCCTTATCTTAATCTAAGTAGAACTTTCAAGGAGATCTTGGTTATACTGAGCAGCCAAGTGTGGGAAGGGCAGCTTCTGCCAGAACTGTTGAAAGACGATTGTTAGCCTCTTGCGTCAAGTGTATGCCGTCCCAAAAGAAGTAGTTGTTCGGGTCGGAGCAAACGGGCACCCCTCGAGACCCACAAAACCTTCTACTGTCATAATTGTATCTTCCTCCAATCCCACAGCATGATTGCAATGCTCTATTTCCATTAGCAACCGCTGCCTCACGAATAAGGGCTAGCTCACTATTGTAAAAGTCGGCATATGATATGAATGTATTCGGGAATTCACGTCGAAGATTCTCAATCGCTTGCTGGAGATCATTGTTTTTCAATACCATGAGGTCATTCACACTCCTCAAACATCCTATGTCGTTGTAGTCAGCAGAACTGTTACTGGCCAACTTAGTCAAGATAAAAGGATAGCATCCCATTGGAGCATTTCCTGGAATTATTACTCGTAGCGCCCATGTTGATAACTTCCTGTATTCGGCATAGAATTAAACTTTCGTTAGCTCAGTGACTCAACATTTGCAAACAATAACATCATGAATTAATTAGAACTTTTCGGAAATAATCAAGGTGGTAGGTACGTAAAAAATTATTACCCTCGCTGCGTTTATTTGGGCTTGTGTTATATACGTAATGTAACTTTGGACTTCTTGAATAGATTTTCCTCGAGTAGGGCTAATGTGATGTCATCGCTTCCACGCTCCTAACAAGAAAAGAGAACGCCAACCTATTTAGACGATCTCAAGGTAAAATGAAATAAAATAATTAATTACATAGGCAATTAACAATACACTAATTTGACATGAGTATTCGTTGAAATATAATCGACAAACAATTGTTAGTATTAACCACAAACCTGCTGGTGTGGATGAACTAGTGGCAAGGTACTTTTTGAACCAATTCATTTGAACTCTCAGGGAAGCAGCGTGGGACGGGATTCTAATGCCTCTTGCTCTGAAAAATGAGCGGTCAAGAACCGGACTTCTTGCTACTGCAAACATGATGGCATTGGCTGAAGAAGAATTCTCGGCCAAGTAAGGTGTAATTTCTGGAAAGCCTAGACCTTGGGCTGAAAATATAGACGAAATACAGTTTAATTTTTAATTAGCTAACGAACGTGAGCAAAGAAATTAAATATATGACAAAGGGAAAAAAGTAAGGTTTGCTAAAATATTAATATATGAACGTGAAGATAAATGTAATATATACATACCTCCGTAGTCAATGTCTAAAAGGCCATCGCACCATCGACCAGTAGATCTACCCGGATGAGTAGTGCCGTAAGGTGACCTTGCAGCTGGCAGTCGAGAACCTGATGGGATATTGGCAATTGCATTGCCGTTATCGAAGACTCCATCTCCCAAGTGGTATAAATAATCAAAAGGACACCTAAGATTCTAGCCAGGTAATAAATAAAAAGGACAATAGTAAAAGAGATAAGGAAGTGGCGAATTTCATGATCATCTATATATGATGCGCGCCTAACTAGTTTTTCTATATGTTTTTCTCGGTGCTAGAAATGTTTCTTCTCTAACGTAATTGCTGGTCGATCGATCCGGGACTTCAGATTGTTAGTTGATTTGGACAATTTATGGAATGGATGATGATATGTTTAAACTCAAGCTAAGGCATGCATATATATAGCAGCAAGCAATATGGGTCAGGGGACCAACAAATTGAACGAATGGATTAAATTGACTTTGTCCACATGTATGGGTTTGTTTGGCTACTTGGCTTTAATTATAACTTTCATCTCATTAAACAAACTAGGTAGGACTAAAACGTACGCGGACATACGAATGGTGTGGTTTTGACAATGACAAAGTCATAATATTGCCCAATTCAATTCCAAACTACTAGCTTCTAATGTATAATTAATTTTATCATGGACACAAAGGATTACGAAAGACGGTTATAGAGACGGCATGCGTTATTAAAAAAATCATCCATGTTTAATCAAACGTATACGTTGTATATGTTATTATTGAAATGAGTTCTTGATTAATAACATGTTTATTGATACACTAGGTCCGTCTCTAAATAAAGACCGTCTCTCAGAAGACTTACTCAAGAAATATATATTGCTATTAAATCAATAACCTAGTACTTGTAATGATCTCATCACCTAGTCATTTTAGAATGATCTATACTAGTGAGAAAGACATTACCAACATGCTAAGACACTCTATAACGCCACGTAAAATATATTTATTATTATGTCTTAATTTACTCTCCTAGCTAGCTTTAATTTTTGCCACCCATTTATTATTAAATAAATCCAAAATCAACAACAATGAAAAATTAAGATGCCATGCATTATAATCACAAAGTCTCTAGAGGTATTTCGATTAGTTATCTTGAAACGGACATATATTTTTAAGAAAACTATTGATGTTAACATCTATGTAGTCAACAAAATGTATTTTTTTTTTTTTTTTTGCATATATGAAAAGACATCAATGTTAAAAATATAGACGTTTTAATTGACAATATCGACGATTTTCTTGAAAACATAGTCCGTCTCAAGATAAGTTATTTGTAGACCGTCGGTAAGAATTACTCTATTATAATTAGTTATGATTAACAAAACTAATTTTGACTTGTGAATGTAAATGAAAATATGAAACCAATTATGTCATTTTCACACCCATTAGTTTGGGATATAATGAATCAACAAGTCCTTTCAATTGTCAGAGGTCACTTTTCTATATATTCAATAAATGACAAAATTCAGAATGAATAAATTTTGAATAAATCAACCGCAAACGGAATTTCAACTCATGAAGGCGTGAAAGAGGAAGAGATGCAGTGGGTTTGCAAGATTAATGATTTAATTGGCTACTAATTTGGTTTGGAGCAGTCTGTTATCCTGGAAGTAGTAAATTCTTGTGATAATGGGTGAAATGGTATAAACTAGAATTTGTATTTGATTGGGTGTATCAAAACTTTGATTGTATTATCGGAGCATTACTAATGCTCACGTAAACGTTATTTCGATATAATAATTTTTGCTGTTTCATAAATAATTGGAAAAAACGGCTGAAAGAGTTGGTTTGGAGGGTACAACTCACGTGAAGAACATCAAAAATTATAAATAGTTACAAAAACAGTTGAATAAAAATAAGATAAAGTGAGAAGAAATATACCAAACAAACATTCTGATATTTTAGTAGAATGTGAAAACAAATTTGAGGAAAAATTGATGTTTAATTAAATGACTTGAGTATACTTTAAGAATGGTAAAATTTTGCATATTATATCGCTGGATGCTTTTCCACTTTTACAAATTTTTCTTCCGGATTTGACATTTCAATATGTTACCTTGATGAGACAAACTATTACTTCCAAAACAATGTAATAAAAGTAGTGTTGTAGAACACTAACTTAACCACATAATCGTTATCCAATGAGCTAACTAGGACAAAGTAGTGCAGCAGAGAAAAGGACGTAAGAGTTTGCAGAGTGGAATATGAGTTGTGTGATTGTACTTAAAGTTAAACTAGCAAAGCAATTAAACTTGGTTGAACTATGTGGAGAAATATGAACGCGGTAGTGATAATCAGAATGCAAGTAAATATATATATGGGTTATAGCTATGACATTCGCACGAATGTCAAGTGCTCTTTGTCCAAAAACCTTTAATACGATCTTAACCAATTCGTTTTCGAAGATTTCAGACTAGCGTAATTACCCAGATGGTTGCCGCATACCAATCCTTGATCAAACGGTTTGAATGTTTTTACTAGCTTAATCAATTAATGTGTTTTACGTAAGATTTTAGACTAGTTTAACTCAGACGCATGATTTTGAAAGCTTGATCCCTAATACGTGAATCGTCATATCACTACTGTATTCATAAGTTTAGCTACTTATGATCATGTGAATTGCATGCAAAATCATTGTTGTTGAAAAGATATACATAAGATTGATGGAGAAAACAATAGCAAGCATAAACGAACACACGAAAACAAATTATAAAGTAATATGAATGGATTAATGAATGTCTCACCTTCAAATGCAAATCCACGAATCTTACCGTCAATTCCAAAGAGCCGGATCAAAGCCTACAACCAAATAGTTAAATTTCGTTGTCAACTTGGTCACCCCGTCGTCTAGTATGTCTAAATCGAAGTCTAGTCGAGAGTTAGGGGTTGCGGACGAATCCTAAACCAAGACCACAAATACGGAATACTCCTGGCACATGTAACCGGACCAAAAGTGATGGTCCTTTGTGGCAACAAAAAGTGCATTACTGGGGTCCCACTAAAAAACACACTAAAAACCATCAATTCAAAGATGACAATATATATTACCTACGCCCCTACACACTATGCTCTTTATCTGAGCAAGTGACAAGTAATTTAAGGCGAGGTACTCAAAGCTCGCAAATACCCTCCTTCTAGATTGACTTCACCCTTCCACCCTATGCCCATTACAGACTAGTGGCAAGAAATTTAGTGTAGTCCTAGAATTCGCCCCAAACTCGCTTCCACATCAGAATCTCCAAATACCCAAACCATCATAAAACCGTTATAATACCCAAATTCTCCACCTTTTTTTGAATACCGTTAAAACTTGCCAAGCAAATGCTCGTGCCACCCCTTCCAATTTTAAACTCCATCTCCACAACATAATCCAAGTTCATATGTCCGACTGCTGGAGAAGTAGGAGAAAACATTTTGTCAACCATAAATTGAACTCTCCTCCGAAGTTTACCACCCCCCCAAACGCATATATATTGAAAGTGTAATTGGTTGCGTGTAACATACCCAATCTCGCATGATAATTTTTTTATTTTTTTATTTTTACTTTAGAATAACTCCCTGCGTGTACATAAGGATCGGAAGGCATATTATTTTGGTAGCTAGTGGCCATTTGAGCGAGGCATTGCAATTAGTATGAACTTACACACATGCATGCAGGCCTTTTTGGTACATTGTTAGCCGTTGAGTTGAAATTCCGTTTGCGGTTGATTTATTCAAAATTTATTCATTAGGAATTTTGTTATTTATTGAATAGAAAATTGACCTCTGGACAATTGAAAGGACTTGTTGATTCATTATATCCCAACTATTGGGTGTGAAAATGACTAATTGGTTTCATAATTTCATTTACATTCAGAAGTCATAAGTATTTTAATGGCATCTTAATTTTCCTTTGTTGTTGATTTTGTATTTATTTAATGACAAATGGATGGCAAAAATTAAAGCTAGCTAGGAGAGTAAATTAAGACTTAATGACATGACAAGAGAATTTACATCGAGATTATATTATAAGTCTATTACTATCTATTACTCCTAAGATTTTAATTTGCAAATGTTGTAATTCATTCCAAAACTTCTTGCAACCATTTAATGTAATAATTCTTCTGGGAAATAAGATCAGTAACTCATATATTCAAATGCACTCGATGATGATAATATTCTTTGCAAACACTCCTGTGAGACGATCCATTTTGTAACTTAATAAATGATTAACTGATAATCTTATTTCTTAATTAAAACATGATGTCTTAAAAGTAAAACAACTAATATTTTTACGATGCATTTTATATCTTTTCGTTGAGTGATATTTTATATTATAAACTATTCTAGATGTGCACATTGGTGATTTATATAAAATTTAATATGTTTTCTACAAAATAGATTTTCCCATCTAATTTAACTCAGGTCTTTTTAACTATAACCCATATATTCTTTACTTATTCATATGATACATATATTTTACGCGTGAGCTTATAGAGTGTACTTGAGCGTGGTGTTTTCTCGCTGGTATATGATAATTCTAAACAGTGTAGCTGATGAGATGATTCCAGTATTACATACTGGCTATATATATTTCTATTCGAAGATAAATTAATTATAATTACAATCTAAGTACTTTGGAATTGAATTGGGCAATATTATGACTTTTTCATTGTCAAAACCACACCAATCATATATCCGCGTACGTAGTAGTAGTCCTAGCTAATTTGTTTAATGAGATGAAAAGTTATATTAATTAAAGCTAAGTAGTCAAATAAACCCATACATGTGGACAAAGTCAATTTAAACCATGCATTCGTTCAATTTGTTGGTACCCTGACCCATTTTTTTGCTGCTATATATATATGCATGCCATTAGCTTGAGTTTAAACATATCATCATCGATCCATTCCATAAATTCTCCAAATCAACTAACAATATACAGATCAATCCACCTGCAATTACGTTAGAGAAGAAGAAACATTTCTAGCACCGAGAAAAACATATAGAAAAACTAGCTAAGGGTGCATCATATATAGATGATCATGAAATTCACCACGTCCTTATCTCTTTTACTACTGTCGCTTTTTGTCGTTATCGCACCGCCGTAATACTAGGTGTCCTTTTGATTATTTATACCACGTGGGAGATGGAGTCTTCGATAACGGCAATGCAATTGCCAATATCCCATCAGGTTCTCGGCTGCCAGCTGCAAGGTCACCTTACGGCACTACTCATCCGGGTAGATCTACGGGTCGTTGGTGTGATGGACTTTAGACATTGACTACGGAGGTATGTATATATTACATTTATCTACACACACACACACACATATATATATATATATATATATATATATATATATATATATATATATATATATATATATATATATATATATATATTAATATAAGCAACCCTTACTTTTTCCTTTGTTATATATTTAATTTATTTGCTCACGTTCCTTAGCTAACAATTGATCTGTATTTCGTCTATATTGTCAGCCCAAGGTCTAGGCTTTCCCGAAATTACACCTTACTTGGCCGAGAATTCTTCTTCAGCCAATGCCATCATGTTTGCAGTAGCAAGAAGTCCGGTTCTTGACCGCTCATTTTTCAGAGCAAGAGGCATTAGAATCCCGTCCCATGCTGCTTCCCTTAGAGTTCAAATGAATTGGTTCAAAAAGTACCTTGCGACTAGTTCATCCACTCCAACAGGTTTGTGGTTAATACTAACTTAATTGTTTGTCTGATTATATTTCAAACAAATACTCATGTCAAATTAGTGTATTGTTAATTGCCTATGTAATTAATTATTTTTATTTCATTTTGCAACAGATCGTCTAAATAGGTTGGTCAGTTCTCTTTTCTTGTTCGGAGACGTCGAAGCCAATGATATCACATTCGCCCTACTCCAAGGAAAATCTATTCAAGAAGCCCAAAGTTACATTACGATATAACACAAGCCCAAATAAACGCAAATGAGGGTAATAATTTTACGCATCACATTCATTATTTCCGAAAAGTTCTTATTAATTCATGATGTTATTGTTTGCAAATGTGGAGTCACTGAGCTAACGAAAGTGTAATTCTTCGCCGAATACAGGAAGTTATCAATATGGGCGCTACACGAGTAATAATTCCAGGAAATGCTCCAATGGGATGCTATCCTTTTATCTTGACAAAGTTGGCCAGTAACAGTTCTGCTGACTACGACGACATAGGATGTTTGAGGAGTGTGAATGACCTCATGGTATTGAAAACAATGATCCGCAAAGAAGTTTATTGAGAATCTTCGACGTGAATTCCCCAATACATTCATATCATATGCCGACTTTTACAATAGTGAGCTAGCACTTATTCGCGAGACGACAGTTGCTAATGGAAATAGAGCATTGCAATCATGTTGTGGGATAGGAGGAAGATACAATTATGACAGTAGAAGGTTTTGTGGGTCTCGAGGGTGCCCGCTTGTTCAATTCAACAACTACTTCTTTTGGGACGGCATACACTTGACGCAAGAGGCTAACAATCGCCTTTCAACAGTTCTGGCAGAAGCTGCCCTTCCTACACTTGGCTGCTCAGTATAGCCAAGATCTCCTTGAAAGTTCTACTTAGATTAAGATCAGGCACAATCCCGTACAGCATCACTAATCCTTTAATTTGAGCGAAAATATACACACCCATTCATTGTACAATTCTTGTGTGTACCATACCAACTAATCATTCATTCATTCATTTCATTCATCATAATATATAACTTGATTTTGTTTTATTCTTGTACCGAGGTAAGGCTCTTGTCCCCCTCTTCTTGAACATAATCTAATCAATTGCAATTTGCAGTTCTATTTTACACAAATAAGGTTTCACACTTTAATTCGTTGGCACCTTGGAGTTATTCATTTACATGGTTAAAATGAAAGTATTAATTAATATATACACACACACACACGATGGATGAGTGACTGCAAACTTGAGGAGAAGGATTGATACTTGCATTTTGTTCGGGAGCATTTCTTATGATCTTTGTAATTTTCGAAGGATTATCTACAAAATTTGTAGATTTAAAAAAAATAAATTAACATCCAGCTTGTTTAATACTATAACCTTATAGATCGCCAAAATGATAGTATCAAACAGTTCAGCTCAGCTTAATTGCTTCAACTGCTTTCCATTCTCGCCCCTGATGATCATGTTTTTTCCCATTGGTCAGGACATGTACAATATACATAAGTGCATATGAATTGAATTTTTCAAGAAATAAAGATGCGGTAACAATGAACAATAATTCAGAACTGGCTAGATCTATTCTGTGCTAAAGGTGTTTGGGATTAGGTATAGGGATCTCAGTAAGAAATTTAAGCTTCCATTAGTTGAATTTTCCATCCCACTAGAATCTAATATATGTATGAATGTATAAGAAAATAAAATTACTAGTCACTAGTCAGCAGCCCGGTCCATTGTGTCTTTACCCTTTAATTATTGCTTTCAACCTATTTATGAAATTTACATGCTTGAGCTTTCAATTGATTTGTCTCAAAACATTTCGTAAGATTGTTTACGCCACGCCAATTACAATTTGATTTTCCAACTTTGTGTCTTGATTTGTTAGTTCATATGCCAAGTATCCAGAGAAACACACCGAGTCAACTTTCTCGCTATACTAACTATGTGTTCGTGGATTTGTAGGCTTCCGACTTTATAAATAACAAAACTTCATGAGTGTTTTGGTGAACGCCTCATCAAGCACCGCCACGTGTTCCAACATGTCTTTCAAGTCGTGCATGTATTGCCATATTATGTAAGTCTATCCTTTTACTTGGCGCTTTGATTAGACATTGTGCTTCAGCTTTTGAGGCCCATTACTTTGGCATGAGTTGTGATTTGTTGTGGTCTATGTCTCTTGTTTTCAGAACTCTTGAACACTCTCGGTGTTCTTTGTCTTGAAGTGAATAAATCTTTAGATTCTTCAAAATAAGTAGTACTCTTAGTGCCCGCTTGTTTGAGGGGTTTTGGGGGTTTTGTCCTAATACCTCAATAATCCAGCTTGTTGCTTTTTGTCGGAAAAAATGAATTATTTGGAATAATCCAATTTCTCCACCCTCAAGCCCTCAAATTTTTACAATAATAATACAAATTCAAATACCTTCTATGAGGAGGTATTTACTTTTGGATTATCTTCTTTCTCATGAAATGTCTAATCTTATACAACTTCCCATCAATTACTAAATATGCCATCCAAATCCAAGAACACCAATCGATTCACATCAATGCACTTTTTTTTCTTTCCTAATTTCCACCTTCCATTTCTTCTTTTATATTTTCCTAGTTTTGCACTCTTTCTTTTTCATTTTTTCCGTTTCCTGGATTCCACCTTTCTTTTTTTTTTTTCCCAATGGTTTCCTAGTTTTTCACCCTTTCTTTTCATTTTGTACCTCTGTAATTTTTATTTCTCTTTCTACTCATTTACTCATTAGACCTTTTATACTTTTGTTTTTCATGATCTTATGTGTATTGACATCAAAATTAATTTTGTTTGTTTAATAGTATAACCAACTTTTTATAAGAATGATTAAACAAAAAATACTAATAATTAAAAAATTGGTTAGCGTTGCTTACTTAGAATAACGATGATAATTTAGAGTTGTCGGTTCAAGAACGTTTTTTCTTCATCATTTTTTGAAAAAATATTCTAGCATATTAAATATGTGCAAATTTTGACAGATATGTGTTTTGAATACAAAATATGCATCGTTAATTACATATATGTGATTTTTTTTTACTTTATATATTATAAAAACAACATTTATATAATTAAAAGCTTTAGTTTTTATTTGTGCCCTACCTGACCTAAAATCCTGGCTCATAACGACTTTCTGCTTTTACATGCTTTTACACTTTTATGTTTAAAATGTAGAAAAATTTATGTTTAGATGGGATGATAAACATATATGCATGTCGATTTCAATCGCCAAAAATAATTATTCTATACGCATGAGATGAAAAATATGGGATTATAAATTTCACTCATATGAAATATCGATCTTATAAGGAAACATGTATTTCGTTAAGATAATTATTACACAGATTATAAACAATATCTATAAACTAAATTTTAATGGTCAAGTCATATAAACTCAAAATCGATGCCAAAGTTATCAACAATGGCAATGTAACTATGGATGCAATAATTTCAAAGATTTTCGGACAATTTTGTACTGAAATTCATATGATCAAAATTCGCATTTCCGATTAAACACGAGAAGATGGTAAAAATTTGCTCCCCTAAAATTATGTTCACATGTAATTTTCACTAAATCAAATTGAAAATCAAACTCGATTTTATACAATAAGTGGGAAAGCATAGAGGTATATCAGTAATTCCACTTTGCTTTATCCTACTGAATAATCCAAAATCAATTCAGAACCAAACAGGATTTTATTGAAAATAGTTCAATTCGTAGAGTCCAACCAAACAAGATTTTTAGGCGAAAACCCCCAAACATAATCCAATTCCTTAAATGGGCCGAATAATCCAGTTTTGCAAAATGAAATACCCATTTTCAAACCAAACGGACACTTAGTCTTTAGGGTACTCTTTAGTTTGGACATTGTAAAATTAAGAGGAACATAGTTGACTTTTAGTCACTTGTACAAGTGTTAGGTTTTTCATGAGTATGCAATTTTTTATTTTTGAGTGAATGTTTACTAGTCATATCAATTTACAAATGTTGTTGGGAATCCTTTAAACATCATGAGATTAATTTTAACGTTTGGGAGTCAATGCGAATGCCATTTCAGAGGAGTAATTTTGTTTTATCGTTGAAATCAGAGATACTTAGAAACAAATATATATTCTATGGTAGTTTGAGTAATTAATTTCCTATTCGGGATTTGTCCAGCACAAATCCAACAGTCACCCGGGATTGTACAATAATCTCTGAAAATGTGCAATTCGTCACAAGAAATTCTTATTTTAGTGTGTAATTGGTTTAATAAGAGGGGGACATTAACCTTACCACGAATATAATTAATTAATAATCTAACCAATTGATAAATTAATAATAATGAAAGAATGAATGTTAACTATATGTACGCGCGTTTTCAGGGATGTGAGCCTAGAGTACTAGCTAGTGATGTTGATGATGTTTACTCACTTCTAGCAACGAATAATATAGGTTTGGTTATATTGTGCAACCATGTGTAGGAAGAGCAGCCTCACCAAGCTTAGTTGACAGAGGAGGAAGAGAGAGTTGAAAAGCATTTCAATAGCTAAGGAAATATGTCCTTCAAAACTCTCCTTTTCCATCGAAAATATATATATGCCATAAGTATCTTCGAGTAAAAAAAACTAATACTTTCATTTTAACCATGATAATAAATAACTCCAAGGTGCAAATGAATTAAACTGTGAAACCTTATTTGTGTAAAATAGAACTGCAAATTGCTACTGATTAGATTTTGTTCAGGAAGAGGGGGACAAGAGCCTTACCTCAGTACAAGAATAAAACAAACTCAATTAATATATTATGAAACGAATGAATGAATGATTAGTTGGTATGGTACACACAAGAATTGTACAATGAATGGGAGTGTATATTTTCGCTCAGAGGATTAGTAATGCTGCACGGGATTGAGCCTTATCTTAATCTAAGTAGAACTTTCAAGGAGATCTTGGTTATACTGAGCAGCCAAGTGTGGGAAGGGCAGCTTCTGCCAGAACTGTTGAAAGACGATTGTTAGCCTCTTGCGTCAAGTGTATGCCGTCCCAAAAGAAGTAGTTGTTCGGGTCGGAGCAAACGGGCACCCCTCGAGACCCACAAAACCTTCTACTGTCATAATTGTATCTTCCTCCAATCCCACAGCATGATTGCAATGCTCTATTTCCATTAGCAACTGTCGTCTCACGAATAAGGGCTAGCTCACTATTGTAAAAGTCGGCATATGATATGAATGTATTCGGGAATTCACGTCGAAGATTCTCAATCGCTTGCTGGAGATCATTGTTTTTCAATACCATGAGGTCATTCACACTCCTCAAACATCCTATGTCGTTGTAGTCAGCAGAACTGTTACTGGCCAACTTAGTCAAGATAAAAGGATAGCATCCCATTGGAGCATTTCCTGGAATTATTACTCGTGTAGCGCCCATGTTGATAACTTCCTGTATTCGGCATAGAATTAAACTTTCGTTAGCTCAGTGACTCCACATTTGCAAACAATAACATCATGAATTAATTAGAACTTTTCGGAAATAATCAAGGTGGTAGGTACGTAAAAAATTATTACCCTCGCTGCGTTTATTTGGGCTTGTGTTATATACGTAATGTAACTTTGGACTTCTTGAATAGATTTTCCTTGGAGTAGGGCGAATGTGATGTCATTGGCTTCCACGTCTCCGAACAAGAAAAGAGAACTGGCCAACCTATTTAGACGATCTGTTGCAAAATGAAATAAAAATAATTAATTACATAGGCAATTAACAATACACTAATTTGACATGAGTATTCGGTTGAAATATAATCAGACAAACAATTAAGTTAGTATTAACCACAAACCTGCTGGTGTGGATGAACTAGTGGCAAGGTACTTTTTGAACCAATTCATTTGAACTCTCAGGGAACAGGACGGATTCTAATGCCTCTTGCTCGAAAAATGAGCGGTCAAGAACGGACTTCTTGCTAAACATGATGGCATTGGTCAAGAAGAATTTCGCCAAGTAAGGTGTAATTTCGAAAGCCTAGACTGGGCTGAAAATATAGATTTAAATACAGTTTAATTTTTAATTAGCTAACGAACGTGAGCAAAGAAATTAAATATATGACAAAGGGAAAAAAGTAAGGTTTGCTAAAATATTAATATATGAACGTGAAGATAAATGTAATATATACATACCTCCGTAGTCAATGTCTAAAAGGCCATCGCACCATCGACCAAAGAGATCTACCGGATGAGTAGTGCCGTAAGGTGACCTTGCGGTGGCAATGAGAACTCGATGGGATATTGGCAATTGCATTGCCGTTATCGAAGACTCCATCTCCCAAGTGGTATAAATAATCAAAAGGACACCTAGTATTCTGAGCGGTAGCGGTAACAACAAAAAGGGACAATAGTAAAAGAGATAAGGAAGTGGCGAATTTCATGATCATCTATATATGATGCGCGCCTAACTAGTTTTTCTATATGTTTTTCTCGGTGCTAGAAATGTTTCTTCTCTAACGTAATTGCTGGTCGATCGATCCGGGACTTCAGATTGTTAGTTGATTTGGACAATTTATGGAATGGATGATGATATGTTTAAACTCAAGCTAAGGCATGCATATATATAGCAGCAAGCAATATGGGTCAGGGGACCAACAAATTGAACGAATGGATTAAATTGACTTTGTCCACATGTATGGGTTTGTTTGGCTACTTGGCTTTAATTATAACTTTCATCTCATTAAACAAACTAGGTAGGACTAAAACGTACGCGGACATACGAATGGTGTGGTTTTGACAATGACAAAGTCATAATATTGCCCAATTCAATTCCAAACTACTAGCTTCTAATGTATAATTAATTTTATCATGGACACAAAGGATCACGAAAGACGGTTATAGAGACGGCATGCGTTATTAAAAAAATCATCCATGTTTAATCAAACGTATACGTTGTATATGTTGTTAATAAAATGAGTTCTTATACCAATGTTGAGAACATAAAGGTTTTGATTAATAACATGTTTATTGATACACTAGGTCCGTCTCTAAATAAAGACCGTCTCTCAGAAGACTTACTCAAGAAATATATATTGCTATTAAATCAATAACCTAGTACTTGTAATGATCTCATCAGCTAGTCATTTTAGAATGATCTATACTAGTGAGAAAGCACAGCGCTCAGCGCGGTGCTAAGTACACTCTATAACGTCACGTGTAAAATATATTTATTATTATGTCTTAATTTACTCTCCTAGCTAGCTTTAATTTTTGCCACCCATTTATTATTAAATAAATCCAAAATCAACAACAATGAAAAATTAAGATGCCATGCATTATAATCACAAAGTCTCTAGAGGTATTTCGATTAGTTATCTTGAAACGGACATATATTTTTAAGAAAACTATTGATGTTAACATCTATGTAGTCAACAAAATGTATTTTTTTTTTTGGCATATATGAAAAGACATCAATGTTAAAAATATAGACGTTTTAATTGACAATATCGACGATTTTCTTGAAAACATAGTCCGTCTCAAGATAAGTTATTTAGAGACTGTCGTCGAGAAGAATTACTCCATTATAATTAGTTATGATTAACAAAACTAATTTTGACTTGTGAATGTAAATGAAAATATGAAACCAATTATGTCATTTTCACACCCATTAGTTTGGGATATAATGAATCAACAAGTCCTTTCAATTGTCAGAGGTCACTTTTCTATATATTCAATAAATGACAAAATTCAGAATGAATAAATTTTGAATAAATCAACCGCAAACGGAATTTCAACTCATGAAGGCGTGAAAGAGGAAGAGATGCAGTGGGTTTGCAAGATTAATGATTTAATTGGCTACTAATTTGGTTTGGAGCAGTCTGTTATCCTGGAAGTAGTAAATTCTTGTGATAATGGGTGAAATGGTATAAACTAGAATTTGTATTTGATTGGGTGTATCAAAACTTTGATTGTATTATCGGAGCATTACTAATGCTCACGTAAACGTTATTTCGATATAATAATTTTTGCTGTTTCATAAATAATTGGAAAAAAAACGGCTGAAAGAGTTGGTTTGGAGGGTACAACTCACGTGAAGAACATCAAAAATTATAAATAGTTACAAAAACAGTTGAATAAAAATAAGATAAAGTGAGAAGAAATATACCAAACAAACATTCTGATATTTTAGTAGAATGTGAAAACAAATTTGAGGAAAAATTGATGTTTAATTAAATGACTTGAGTATACTTTAAGAATGGTAAAATTTTGCATATTATATCGTTGGACAGTTTTCCACTTTTACAAATTTTTCTTCCGGGATTTGACATTTCAATATGTTACCTTGATGTGACAAACTATTACTTCCAAAACAATGTAATAAAAGTAGTGTTGTAGAACACTAACTTAACCACATATTCGTTCTCCAATGAGCTAACTAGGCAAAAGTAGTGCAGCAGAGTAATGGACGTAAGAGTTTGCAGAGTGGAATATGAGTTGTGTGATTGTACTTAAAGTTAAACTAGCAAAGCAATTAAACTTGGTTGAACTATGTGGAGAAATATGAACGCGGTAGTGATAATCAGAATGCAAGTAAATATATATATGGGTTATAGCTATGACATTCGCACGAATGTCAAGTGCTCTTTGTCCAAAAACCTTTAATACGATCTTAACCAATTCGTTTTCGAAGATTTCAGACTAGCGTAATTACCCAGATGGTTGCCAGACAGTCAATCCTTGATCAAACGGTTTGAATGTTTTTTACTAGCGAATCGAATTAACAGGTTTTACGAAGATTTTAGACTAGTTTAACTCGTACGCATGATTTTGAAAGCTTGATCCCTAATACGTGTGAATCGTCATATCACTACCGTATTCATAAGTTTAGCTACTTATGATCATGTGAATTGCATGCAAAATCATTGTTGTTGAAAAGATAGACATAAGATTGATGGAGAAAACAATAGCAAGCATAAACGAACACAAGAAATCAAATTGCGAAAGTAATATGAATAGATTAATGAATGTCTCACCTTCGAATGCAAATCCACGAATCTTACCATCAATTCCAAAGAGCCGGATCAAAGCCTACAACCAAATAGTTAAATTTCGTTGTCAACTTGGTCACCCCGTCGTCTAGTATGTCTAAATCGAAGTCTAGTCGAGAGTTAGGGGTTGCGGACGAATCCTAAACCAAGACCACAAATACGGAATACTCCTGGCACATGTAAACTGGACCAAAAGTGATGGTCCTTTGTGGCAACAAAAAGTGCATTACTCGGGGTCGACTAAAAAACACACTAAAAACCATCAATTCAAAGATGACAATATATATTACCTACGCCCCTACACACTATGCTCTTTATCTGAGCAAGTGACAAGTAATTTAAGGCGAGGTACTCAAAGCTCGCAAATACCCTCCTTCTAGATTGACTTCACCCTTCCACCCTATGCCCATTACAGACTAGTGGCAAGAAATTTAAGGTGTAGTCCTAGAATTCGGCCCCAAACTCGCTCCACATCAGGAATCTCCAAATACCCAAACCATCATAAAACCGTTATAATACCCAAATTCTCCACCCTTTTTTTGAATACCGTTAAAACTTGCCAAGCAGTCGTTCGTGCCACCCCTTCCAATTTTTAAACTCCATCTCCACAACATAATCCAAGTTCATATGTCCGACCGTTGGAGAAGTAGGAGAAAACATTTTTGTCAACCATAAATTGAACTCTCCCTCCGAGTTTACCACCCCCCCCCCCCAAACGACATATTGAAAGTGTAATTGGTTGCGGTAACATACCCAATCTCGCATGATAATTTTTTTTATTTTTTTTTATTTTTTTACTTTAGAATAACTCCTTGCGTGTACATAAGGATCGGAAGGCATATTATTTTGGTAGCTAGTGGCCATTTGAGCGAGGCATTGCAATTAGTATGAACTTACACACATGCATGCAGGCCTTTTTGGTACATTGTTAGCCGTTGAGTTGAAATTCCGTTTGCGGTTGATTTATTCAAAATTTATTCATTAGGAATTTTGTTATTTATTGAATAGAAAATTGACCTCTGGACAATTGAAAGGACTTGTTGATTCATTATATCCCAACTATTGGGTGTGAAAATGACTAATTGGTTTCATAATTTCATTTACATTCAGAAGTCATAAGTATTTTAATGGCATCTTAATTTTCCTTTGTTGTTGATTTTGTATTTATTTAATGACAAATGGATGGCAAAAATTAAAGCTAGCTAGGAGAGTAAATTAAGACTTAATGACATGACAAGAGAATTTACATCGAGATTATATTATAAGTCTATTACTATCTATTACTCCTAAGATTTTAATTTGCAAATGTTGTAATTCATTCCAAAACTTCTTGCAACCATTTAATGTAATAATTCTTCTGGGAAATAAGATCAGTAACTCATATATTCAAATGCACTCGATGATGATAATATTCTTTGCAAACACGACGATCTATTTGTAACTTAATAAATAATTAACTGATAATCTTATTTCTTAATTAAAACATGATGAAACAACTAATGTTTTTACGATGCATTTTATATCTTTTCGTTGAGAGATATTTTATATTATAAACTATTCTAGATGTGCACATTGGTGATTTATATAAAATTTAATATGTTTTCTACAAAATAGATTTTCCCATCTAATTTAACTCAGGTCTTTTTAACTATAACCCATATATTCTTTACTTATTCATATGATACATATATTTTACGCGTGAGCTTATAGAGTGTACTTGAGCGTGGTGTTTTCTCGCTGGTATATGATAATTCTAAACAGTGTAGCTGATGAGATGATTCCAGTATGTATATATATTTCTATTCGAAGATAAATTAATTATAATTACAATCTAAGTACTTTGGAATTGAATTGGGCAATATTATGACTTTTTCATTGTCAAAACCACACCAATCATATATCCGCGTACGTAGTAGTAGTCCTAGCTAATTTGTTTAATGAGATGAAAAGTTATATTAATTAAAGCTAAGTAGTCAAATAAACCCATACATGTGGACAAAGTCAATTTAAACCATGCATTCGTTCAATTTGTTGGTACCCTGACCCATTTTTTTGCTGCTATATATATATGCATGCCATTAGCTTGAGTTTAAACATATCATCATCGATCCATTCCATAAATTCTCCAAATCAACTAACAATATACAGATCAATCCACCTGCAATTACGTTAGAGAAGAAGAAACATTTCTAGCACCGAGAAAAACATATAGAAAAACTAGCTAAGGGTGCATCATATATAGATGATCATGAAATTCACCACGTCCTTATCTCTTTTACTACTGTCGCTTTTTGTCGTTATCGGTACCGCTCAGAATACTAGGTGTCCTTTTGATTATTTATACCACTTGGGAGATGGAGTCTTCGATAACGGCAATGCAATTGCCAATATCCCATCAGGTTCTCGGCTGCCAGCTGCAAGGTCACCTTACGGCACTACTCATCCGGGTAGATCTACTGGTCGTTGGTGTGATGGACTTTTAGACATTGACTACGGAGGTATGTATATATTACATTTATCTTCACACACACACACACACACACACAGATATATATATATATATATATATATATATATATATATATATATATATATATATATATATATATATATATATATATATATATATATATAAGCAACCCTTACTTTTTCCTTTGTTATATATTTAATTTATTTGCTCACGTTCCTTAGCTAACAATTGATCTGTATTTCGTCTATATTGTCAGCCCAAGGTCTAGGCTTTCCCGAAATTACACCTTACTTGGCCGAGAATTCTTCTTCAGCCAATGCCATCATGTTTGCAGTAGCAAGAAGTCCGGTTCTTGACCGCTCATTTTTCAGAGCAAGAGGCATTAGAATCCCGTCCCATGCTGCTTCCCTTAGAGTTCAAATGAATTGGTTCAAAAAGTACCTTGCGACTAGTTCATCCACTCCAACAGGTTTGTGGTTAATACTAACTTAATTGTTTGTCTGATTATATTTCAAACAAATACTCATGTCAAATTAGTGTATTGTTAATTGCCTATGTAATTAATTATTTTTATTTCATTTTACCTTGATCGTCTAAATAGGTTGGTCGGTTCTCTTTTCTTGTTGAGACGTGAAGCCAATGATATCACATTCGCCTACTCAAGGAAAATCTATTCAAGAAGCCCAAAGTTACATTACGTATATAACACAAGCCCAAATAAACGCAGCGAGGGTAATAATTCTTTACGTACCACATTCATTATTTCCGAAAAGTTCTTATTAATTCATGATGTTATTGTTTGCAAATGTGGAGTCATTGAGCTAACGAAAGTGTAATTCTTCGCCGAATACAGGAAGTTATCAATATGGGCGCTACACGAGTAATAATTCCAGGAAATGCTCCAATGGGATGCTATCCTTTTATCTTGACAAAGTTGGCCAGTAACAGTTCTGCTGACTACGACGACATAGGATGTTTGAGGAGTGTGAATGACCTCATGGTATTGAAAAACAATGATCTGCAGCAAGCGATTGAGAATCTTCGACGTGAATTCCCCAATACATTCATATCATATGCCGACTTTTACAATAGTGAGCTAGCACTTATTCATGACGACAGTTGCTAATGGAAATAGAGCATTGCAATCATGTTGTGGGATAGGAGGAAGATACAATTATGACAGTAGAAGGTTTTGTGGGTCTCGAGGGGTGCCCGTTTGCTCCGACCCGAACAACTACTTCTTTTGGGACGGCATACACTTGACGCAAGAGGCTAACAATCGCCTTTCAACAGTTCTGGCAGAAGCTGCCCTTCCTACACTTGGCTGCTCAGTATAGCCAAGATCTCCTTGAAAGTTCTACTTAGATTAAGATCAGGCACAATCCCGTGCAGCATCACTAATCCTTTAATTTGAGCGAAAATATACACTCCCATTCATTGTACAATTCTTGTGTGTACCATACCAACTAATCATTCATTCATTCATTTCATTCATCATAATATATAACTTGATTTTGTTTTATTCTTGTACTGAGGTAAGGCTCTTGTCCCCCTCTTCTTGAACAAAATCTAATCAATGGCAATTTGCAGTTCTATTTTACACAAATAAGGTTTCACACTTTAATTCGTTGGCACCTTGGAGTTATTCATTTACATGGTTAAAATGAAAGTATTAATTAATATATACACACACACACACGATGGATGAGTGACTGCAAACTTGAGGAGAAGGATTGATACTTGCATTTTGTTCGGGAGCATTTCTTATGATCTTTGTAATTTTCGAAGGATTATCTACAAAATTTGTAGATTTAAAAAAAATAAATTAATATCCAGCTTGTTTAATACTATAACCTTATAGATCGCCAAAATGATAGTATCAAACAGTTCCCAGTTCAGTTAATTGCTTCGAACCGTTTCTCTCCATTCTCGTCCTCGGATGATCATGTTTTTTCCGCTGGCTGTGACATGTACAATATACATAAGTGCATATGAATTGAATTTTTAAAGAAATAAAGATGCGGTAACAATGAACAATAATTCAGAACTGGCTAGATCTATTCTGTGCTAAAGGTGTTTGGGATTAGGTATAAGGATCTCAGTAAGAAATTTAAGCTTCCATTAGTTGAATTTTCCATCCCACTAGAATCTAATATATGTATGAATGTATAAGAAAATAAAATTACTAGTCACTAGTCGTGACCCGGTCCATTGTGTCTTTACCCTTTCATTATTGCTTTCAACCTGTTTATGAAATTTACATGCTTCAGAGCTTTCAATTGATTTGTCTCAAAACAGCCCCAGAAGATTGTTTACGTTTACGTCAATTACAATTTGATTTTCCAACTTTGTGTCTTGATTTGTTAGTTCATATGCCAAGTATCCAGAGAGAACGACACTCCGAGTCAACTTTCTGCTATACTAACTATGTGTTCGTGGATTTGTAGGCTTCCGACTTTATAAATAACAAAACTTCGCGAGTGTTTTGGTGAACGTCTCATCAAGCACCCGTCACGTGTTCCAACATGTCTTTCTGAAGTCGTGCATGTATTGCCATATTATGTAAGTCTATCCTTTTACTTGGCAGTTTTGATTAGACATTGTGCTTCTCAGTTTTGAGGCCCATTACTTTGGCATGAGTTGTGATTTGTTGTGGTCTATGTCTCTTGTGTTTCTGTAACTCTTGAACACTCCTGGTGTTCTTTGTCTTTGAAGTGAATAAATCTTTAGATTCTTCAAAATAAGTAGTACTCTTAGTGCCCGTTTGGTTTGAGGGGTTTTTGGGGGGTTTTGTCCGAATACCCTCAATAATCCAGTTTGGTTGCCTTTTTGTCGGCCCGAAAAAAATGAATTATTTGGAATAATCCAATTTCTCCAGCCCGCCTCAAGCCCTCAAATTTGTACATGAATAATCCAATTTCAAATACCTTCTATGAGGAGGTATTTACTTTTGGATTATCTTCTTTCTCATGAAATGTCTAATCTTATACAACTTCCCATCAATTACTAAATATGCCATCCAAATCCAAGAACACCAATCGATTCACATCAATGCACTTTTTTTTCTTTCCTAATTTCCACCTTCCATTTCTTCTTTTATATTTTCCTAGTTTTGCACTCTTTCTTTTTCATTTTTTCCGTTTCCTGGATTCCACCTTTCTTTTTTTTTTTCCCCAATGGTTTCCTAGTTTTTCACCCTTTCTTTTCATTTTGTACCTCTGTAATATTTATTTCTCTTTTCTACTCATTTACTCATTAGACCTTTTATACTTTTGTTTTTTGGCGTATCTTATGTGTATTGACATCAAAATTAATTTTGTTTGTTTAATAGTATAACCAACTTTTTTATAAGAATGATTAAACAAAAAAATACTAATAATTAAAAAAATTGGTTAGCGTTGCTTACGAGAATAACGATGATAATTTAGAGTTGTCGGTTCAAGAACGTTTTTTCTTCATCATTTTTTGAAAAAATATTCTAGCATATTAAATATGTGCAAATTTTGACAGATATGTGTTTTGAATACAAAATATGCATCGTTAATTACATATATGTGATTTTTTTTTACTTTATATATTATAAAAACAACATTTATATAATTAAAAGTTTGAGTTTTTATTTGTGCCCTACCTGACCTAAAATCATGGCTCCGTCACTGACTTTGGCGTTTTACATGCTTTACACTTTTATGTTTAAAATGTAGAAAATTTATGTTTAGATGGGATGATAAACATATGCGATGTCGATTTCAATCGCCAAAAATAATTATTCTATACGCATGAGATGAAAAATATGGGATTATAAATTTCACTCATATGAAATATCGATCTTATAAGGAAACATGTATTTCGTTAAGATAATTATTACACAGATTATAAACAATATCTATAAACTAAATTTTAATGGTCAAGTCATATAAACTCAAAATCGATGCCAAAGTTATCAACAATGGCAATGTAACTATGGATGCAATAATTTCAAAGATTTTCGGACAATTTTGTATACGAAATTCATATGATCAAAATTCCAGAATTTCCCGATTAAACACGAGAAGATGGTAAAAATTTGCTCCCCTAAAATTATGTTCACATGTAATTTTCACTAAATCAAATTGAAAATCAAACTCGATTTTATACAATAAGTGGGAAAGCATAGAGGTATATCAGTAATTCCACTTTGCTTTATCCTACTGAATAATCCAAAATCAATTCAGAACCAAACAGGATTTTATTGAAAATAGTTCAATTCGTAGAGTCCAACCAAACAAGATTTTTAGGCGAAAACCCCCAAACATAATCCAATTCCTTAAATGGGCGAATAATCCGGTTTGCAAAATGAAATATCCATTTTCAAACCAAACGGACACTTAGTCTTTAGGGTACTCTTTAGTTTGGACATTGTAAAATTAAGAGGAACATAGTTGACTTTTAGTTAGTCACTTGTACAAGTGTTAGGTTTTTCATGAGTATGCAATTTTTTATTTTTGAGTGAATGTTTACTAGTCATATCAATTTACAAATGTTGTTGGGAATCCTTTAAACATCATGAGATTAATTTTAACGTTTGGGAGTCAATGCGAATGCCATTTCAGAGGAGTAATTTTGTTTTATCGTTGAAATCAGAGATACTTAGAAACAAATATATATTCTATGGTAGTTTGAGTAATTAATTTCCTATTCAGGATTTGTCCAGCACAAATCCAACAGTCACCAGGATTGTACAATAATCTCTGAAAATGTGCAATTCGTCACAAGAAATTCTTATTTTAGTGTGTAATTGGTTTAATAAGAGGGGGACATTAACCTTACCACGAATATAATTAATTAATAATCTAACCAATTGATAAATTAATAATAATGAAAGAATGAATGTTAACTATATGTACGCGCGTTTTCAGGGATGTGAGCCTAGAGTACTAGCTAGTGATGTTGATGATGTTTACTCACTTCTAGCAACGAATAATATAGGTTTGGTTATATTGTGCAACCATGTGTAGGAAGAGCAGCCTCACCAAGCTTAGTTGACAGAGGAGGAAGAGAGAGTTGAAAAGCATTTCAATAGCTAAGAAATATGTCCTTCAAAACTCTCCTTTTCCATCGAAAATATATATATGCCATAAGTATCTTCGAGTAAAAAAAACTAATACTTTCATTTTAACCATGATAATAAATAACTCCAAGGTGCAAATGAATTAAACTGTGAAACCTTATTTGTGTAAAATAGAGCGCAAATTACTCTTGATTAGATTTTGTTAGGAAGAGGGGACAAGAGCCTTACCTCGGTACAAGAATAAAACAAACTCAATTAATATATTATGAAGCGAATGAATGAATGATTAGTTGGTATGGTACACACAAGAATTGTACAATGAATGGGAGTGTATATTTTCGCTCGGAGGATTAGTAATCTTTGCAGGATTGAGCCTTATCTTAATCTAAGTAGAACTTTCAAGGAGATCTTGGTTATCTTTGACCGAGTGTGGGAAGGCGACTTCGCGGAAGCATTGAAAGGCGATTGTTAGCCTCTTGCGTCAAGTGTATGCCGTCCCAAAAGAAGTAGTTGTTCGGGTCGGAGCAAACGGGCACCCCTCGAAACCCACAAAACCTTCTACTGTCATAATTGTATCTTCCTCCAATCCTGACATGATTGCAATGCTCTATTTCCATTAGGCTGTCGTCTCACGAATAAGGGCTAGCTCACTATTGTAAAAGTCGGCATATGATATGAATGTATTAGAATTCACGTGAAGATTCTCAATAAACTTCTTTGGAGATCATTGTTTTTCAATACCATGAGGTCATTCACACTCCTCAAACATCCTATGTCGTTGTAGTCAGCAGAACTGTTACTGGCCAACTTAGTCAAGATAAAAGGATAGCATCCCATTGGAGCATTTCCTGGAATTATTACTCGTGTAGCGCCCATGTTGATAACTTCCTGTATTCGGCATAGAATTAAACTTTCGTTAGCTCAGTGACTCCACATTTGCAAACAATAACATCATGAATTAATTAGAACTTTTCGGAAATAATCAAGGTGGTAGGTACGTAAAAAATTATTACCCTCGCTGCGTTTATTTGGGCTTGTGTTATATACGTAATGTAACTTTGGACTTCTTGAATAGATTTTCCTTGGAGTAGGGCGAATGTGATGTCATTGGCTTCCACGTCTCCGAACAAGAAAAGAGAACTGGCCAACCTATTTAGACGATCTGTTGCAAAATGAAATAAAAATAATTAATTACATAGGCAATTAACAATACACTAATTTGACATGAGTATTCGGTTGAAATATAATCAGACAAACAATTAAGTTAGTATTAACCACAAACCTGCTGGTGTGGATGAACTAGTGGCAAGGTACTTTTTGAACCAATTCATTTGAACTCTCAGGAAGCGTGGGGCGGGATTCTAATGCCTCTTGCTACGAAAAATGAGCGGTCAAGAACCGGACTTCTTGCTACTGCAAACATGATGGCATTGGCTGAAGAAGAATTCTCGGCCAAGTAAGGTGTAATTTCTGGAAAGCCTAGACCTTGGGCTGAAAATATAGACGAAATCTGATTTAATTTTAATTAGCTATGACGTGAGCAAAGAAATTAAATATATGACAAAGGGAAAAAAGTAAGGTTTGCTAAAATATTAATATATGAACGTGAAGATAAATGTAATATATACATACCTCCGTAGTCAATGTCTAAAAGGCCATCGCACCATCGATCAGTAGATCTACCCGGATGAGTAGTGCCGTAAGGTGACCTTGCAGCTGGCAGTCGAGAACCTGATGGGATATTGGCAATTGCATTGCCGTTATCGAAGACTCCATCTCCCAAGTGGTATAAATAATCAAAAGGACACCTAGTATTCTGAGCGGTAGCGGTAACAACAAAAAGGGACAATAGTAAAAGAGATAAGGAAGTGGCGAATTTCATGATCATCTATATATGATGCGCGCCTAACTAGTTTTTCTATATGTTTTTCTCGGTGCTAGAAATGTTTCTTCTCTAACGTAATTGCTGGTCGATCGATCCGGGACTTCAGATTGTTAGTTGATTTGGACAATTTATGGAATGGATGATGATATGTTTAAACTCAAGCTAAGGCATGCATATATATAGCAGCAAGCAATATGGGTCAGGGGACCAACAAATTGAACGAATGGATTAAATTGACTTTGTCCACATGTATGGGTTTGTTTGGCTACTTGGCTTTAATTATAACTTTCATCTCATTAAACAAACTAGGTAGGACTAAAACGTACGCGGACATACGAATGGTGTGGTTTTGACAATGACAAAGTCATAATATTGCCCAATTCAATTCCAAACTACTAGCTTCTAATGTATAATTAATTTATCATGGACACAAAGCTCACGAAAGACGGTTATAGAGGCGGTATGCGTTATTAAAAAATCATCCATTTAATCAAATTATCGTTGTATATGTTGTTAATAAAATGAGTTCTTATACCGATGTTGAAACGTAAAGGTTTTGATTAATAACGTGTTTATTGATACACTAGGTCCGTCTACAAATAAAGGCAAATCTAGAGAAAACTTTCGAGAAATATATATTGCTATTAAATCAATAACGTAGTACTTGTAATGATCTCATCAGCTAGTCATTTTCGAATGATCTATACTAGTGCGAAAGCATAGCGTTCAGCGCGGTGCTAAGTACACTCTATAACGTCACGTGTAAAATATATTTATTATCATGTCTTAATAATTTACTCTCCTAGCTAGCATTAATTTTTGCCACCCATTTATTATTAAATAAATCCAAAATCAACAACAGTGAAAAATTAAGATGCCAAGCATTATCATCACAAATTCTCTAGAGGTCTTTCGATTACTTATCTTGAAACGGACCTATATTTTTAAGAAAACTATTGATGTTAACATCTATGTAGTCAACAAAATGTATTTTTTTTGCATATATGAAAAGACATCAATGTTAAAAATATAGACGTTTTAATTGACAACATCAACGATTTTTATTGAAAACATAGTCCGTCTCAAGATAAGTTATTTAGAGACTGTAGTCCAGAAGACTTACTCCATTATAATTAGTTAGGATTAACAAAAATAATTTTGACTTGTGAATGTAAATGAAAATATGAAACCAATTATGTCATTTTCACACCCATTAGTTTGGGATATAATGAATCAACAAGTCCTTTCAATTGTCAGAGGTCACTTTTCTATATATTCAATAAATGACAAAATTCAGAATGAATAAATTTTGAATAAATCAACCGCAAACGGAATTTCAACTCATGAAGGCGTGAAAGAGGAAGAGATGCAGTGGGTTTGCAAGATTAATGATTTAATTGGCTACTAATTTGGTTTGGAGCAGTCTGTTATCCTGGAAGTAGTAAATTCTTGTGATAATGGGTGAAATGGTATAAACTAGAATTTGTATTTGATTGGGTGTATCAAAACTTTGATTGTATTATGAGAGCATTACTAATGCACACGTAAACGTTATTTCGATATAATAATTTTTGCTGTTTCATAAATAATTGGAAAAAAAACGGCTGAAAGAGTTGGTTTGGAGGGTACAACTCACGTGAAGAACATCAAAAATTATAAATAGTTACAAAAACAGTTGAATAAAAATAAGATAAAGTGAGAAGAAATATACCAAACAAACATTCTGATATTTTAGTAGAATGTGAAAACAAATTTGAGGAAAAATTGATGTTTAATTAAATGACTTGAGTATACTTTAAGAATGGTAAAATTTTGCATATTATATCGTTGGACAGTTTTCCACTTTTACAAATTTTTCTTCCGGGATTTGACATTTCAATATGTTACCTTGATGTGACAAACTATTACTTCCAAAACAATGTAATAAAAGTAGTGTTGTAGAACACTAACTTAACCACATATTCGTTCTCCAATGAGCTAACTAGGCAAAAGTAGTGCAGCAGAGTAATGGACGTAAGAGTTTGCAGAGTGGAATATGAGTTGTGTGATTGTACTTAAAGTTAAACTAGCAAAGCAATTAAACTTGGTTGAACTATGTGGAGAAATATGAACGCGGTAGTGATAATCAGAATGCAAGTAAATATATATATGGGTTATAGCTATGACATTACATACGAATGTCAAGTGCTCTTGTCCAAAAACCTTTAATACGATCTTAACCAATTCGTTTTCGAAGATTTCAGACTAGCGTAATTACCCAGATGGTTGCCAGACAGTCAATCCTTGATCAAACGGTTTGAATGTTTTTTACTAGCGAATCGAATTAACAGGTTTTACGAAGATTTTAGACTAGTTTAACTCGTACGCATGATTTTGAAAGCTTGATCCCTAATACGTGTGAATCGTCATATCACTACCGTATTCATAAGTTTAGCTACTTATGATCATGTGAATTGCATGCAAAATCATTGTTGTTGAAAAGATAGACATAAGATTGATGGAGAAAACAATAGCAAGCATAAACGAACACAAGAAATCAAATTGCGAAAGTAATATGAATAGATTAATGAATGTCTCACCTTCGAATGCAAATCCACGAATCTTACCATCAATTCCAAAGAGCCGGATCAAAGCCTACAACCAAATAGTTAAATTTCGTTGTCAACTTGGTCACCCCGTCGTCTAGTATGTCTAAATCGAAGTCTAGTCGAGAGTTAGGGGTTGCGGACGAATCCTAAACCAAGACCACAAATACGGAATACTCCTGGCACATGTAAACTGGACCAAAAGTGATGGTCCTTTGTGGCAACAAAAAGTGCATTACTCGGGGTCGACTAAAAAACACACTAAAAACCATCAATTCAAAGATGACAATATATATTACCTACACACTATGCTCTTTATCTGAGCAAGTGACAAGTAATTTAAGGCGAGGTACTCAAAGCTCGCAAATACCCTCCTTCTAGATTGACTTCACCCTTCCACCCTATGCCCATTACAGACTAGTGGCAAGAAATTTAAGGTGTAGTCCTAGAATTCGGCCCCAAACTCGCTCCACATCAGGAATCTCCAAATACCCAAACCATCATAAAACCGTTATAATACCCAAATTCTCCACCCTTTTTTTGAATACCGTTAAAACTTGCCAAGCAGTCGTTAATTGCCACCCCTTCCAATTTTTAAACTCCATCTCCACAACATAATCCAAGTTCATATGTCCGACCGTTGGAGAAGTAGGAGAAAACATTTTTGTCAACCATAAATTGAACTCTCCCTCCGAGTTTACCACCCCCCCCCCCCAAACGACATATTGAAAGTGTAATTGGTTGCGGTAACATACCCAATCTCGCATGATAATTTTTTTTATTTTTTTACTTTAGAATAACTCCTTGCGTGTACATAAGGATCGGAAGGCATATTATTTTGGTAGCTAGTGGCCATTTGAGCGAGGCATTGCAATTAGTATGAACTTACACACATGCATGCAGGCCTTTTTGGTACATTGTTAGCCGTTGAGTTGAAATTCCGTTTGCGGTTGATTTATTCAAAATTTATTCATTAGGAATTTTGTTATTTATTGAATAGAAAATTGACCTCTGGACAATTGAAAGGACTTGTTGATTCATTATATCCCAACTATTGGGTGTGAAAATGACTAATTGGTTTCATAATTTCATTTACATTCAGAAGTCATAAGTATTTTAATGGCATCTTAATTTTCCTTTGTTGTTGATTTTGTATTTATTTAATGACAAATGGATGGCAAAAATTAAAGCTAGCTAGGAGAGTAAATTAAGACTTAATGACATGACAAGAGAATTTACATCGAGATTATATTATAAGTCTATTACTATCTATTACTCCTAAGATTTTAATTTGCAAATGTTGTAATTCATTCCAAAACTTCTTGCAACCATTTAATGTAATAATTCTTCTGGGAAATAAGATCAGTAACTCATATATTCAAATGCACTCGATGATGATAATATTCTTTGCAAACACGACGATCTATTTGTAACTTAATAAATGATTAACTGATAATCTTATTTCTTAATTAAAACATGATGTCTTAAAAGTAAAACAACTAATATTTTTACGATGCATTTTATATCTTTTCGTTGAGTGATATTTTATATTATAAACTATTCTAGATGTGCACATTGGTGATTTATATAAAATTTAATATGTTTTCTACAAAATAGATTTTCCCATCTAATTTAACTCAGGTCTTTTTAACTATAACCCATATATTCTTTACTTATTCATATGATACATATATTTTACGCGTGAGCTTATAGAGTGTACTTGAGCGTGGTGTTTTCTCGCTGGTATATGATAATTCTAAACAGTGTAGCTGATGAGATGATTCCAGTATGTATATATATTTCTATTCGAAGATAAATTAATTATAATTACAATCTAAGTACTTTGGAATTGAATTGGGCAATATTATGACTTTTTCATTGTCAAAACCACACCAATCATATATCCGCGTACGTAGTAGTAGTCCTAGCTAATTTGTTTAATGAGATGAAAAGTTATATTAATTAAAGCTAAGTAGTCAAATAAACCCATACATGTGGACAAAGTCAATTTAAACCATGCATTCGTTCAATTTGTTGGTACCCTGACCCATTTTTTTGCTGCTATATATATATGCATGCCATTAGCTTGAGTTTAAACATATCATCATCGATCCATTCCATAAATTCTCCAAATCAACTAACAATATACAGATCAATCCACCTGCAATTACGTTAGAGAAGAAGAAACATTTCTAGCACCGAGAAAAACATATAGAAAAACTAGCTAAGGGTGCATCATATATAGATGATCATGAAATTCACCACGTCCTTATCTCTTTTACTACTGTCGCTTTTTGTCGTTATCGGTACCGTTCAGAATACTAGGTGTCCTTTTGATTATTTATACCACTTGGGAGATGGAGTCTTCGATAACGGCAATGCAATTGCCAATATCCCATCAGGTTCTCGGCTGCCAGCTGCAAGGTCACCTTACGGCACTACTCATCCGGGTAGATCTACTGGTCGTTGGTGTGATGGACTTTTAGACATTGACTACGGAGGTATGTATATATTACATTTATCTTCACACACACACACACACACACAGATATATATATATATATATATATATATATATATATATATATATATATATATATATATATATATATATATATATATATATATTAATATAATCCACCCTATGTTTGTCCTGTGTTATATATTTAATTTATTTGCTCACTTTCCTTAGATAACAATTGATCTGTATTTCGTCTATATTGTCAGCCCAATGTCTAGGCTTTCCCGAAATTACACCTTACTTGGCGAATTCTTCTTGACCAATGCCATCATGTTTGCGATAGCAAGAAGTCCGTTCTTGACCGCTCATTTTTCAGAGCAAGAGGCATTAGAATCCCGTCCCATGCTGCTTCCCTTAGAGTTCAAATGAATTGGTTCAAAAAGTACCTTGCGACTAGTTCATCCACTCCAACAGGTTTGTGGTTAATACTAACTTAATTGTTTGTCTGATTATATTTCAAACAAATACTCATGTCAAATTAGTGTATTGTTAATTGCCTATGTAATTAATTATTTTTATTTCATTTTGCAACAGATCGTCTAAATAGGTTGGTCAGTTCTCTTTTCTTGTTCGGAGACGTCGAAGCCAATGATATCACATTAAGCCTACTCGAGGAAAATCTATTCAAGAAGCCCAAAGTTACATTACGTATATAACACAAGCCCAAATAAGCGCATGAGGGTAATAATTCTTTACGTACCACATTCATTATTTCCGAAAAGTTCTTATTAATTCATGATGTTATTGTTTGCAAATGTGGAGTCATTGAGCTAACGAAAGTGTAATTCTTCGCCGAATACAGGAAGTTATCAATATGGGCGCTACACGAGTAATAATTCCAGGAAATGCTCCAATGGGATGCTATCCTTTTATCTTGACAAAGTTGGCCAGTAACAGTTCTGCTGACTACGACGACATAGGATGTTTGAGGAGTGTGAATGACCTCATGGTATTGAAAAACAATGATCTGCAGCAAGCGATTGAGAATCTTCGACGTGAATTCCCGAATACATTCATATCATATGCCGACTTTTACAATAGTGAGCTAGCACTTATTCGCGAGACGACAGTTGCTAATGGAAATAGAGCATTGCAATCATGTTGTGGGATAGGAGGAAGATACAATTATGACAGTAGAAGGTTTTGTGGGTCTCGAGGGGTGCCCGTTTGCTCCGACCCGAACAACTACTTCTTTTGGGACGGCATACACTTGACGCAAGAGGCTAACAATCGCCTTTCAACAGTTCTGGCAGAAGCTGCCCTTCCTACACTTGGCTGCTCAGTATAGCCAAGATCTCCTTGAAAGTTCTACTTAGATTAAGATCAGGCACAATCCCGTGCAGCATCACTAATCCTTTAATTTGAGCGAAAATATACACTCCCATTCATTGTACAATTCTTGTGTGTACCATACCAACTAATCATTCATTCATTCATTTCATTCATCATAATATATAACTTGATTTTGTTTTATTCTTGTACTGAGGTAAGGCTCTTGTCCCCCTCTTCTTGAACAAAATCTAATCAATGGCAATTTGCAGTTCTATTTTACACAAATAAGGTTTCACACTTTAATTCGTTGGTACCTTGGAGTTATTCATTTACATGGTTAAAATGAAATTATTAATTAATATATACACACACACACGATGGATGAGTGACTGCAAACTTGAGGAGAAGGATTGATACTTGCATTTTGTTCGGGAGCATTTCTTATGATCTTTGTAATTTTCGAAGGATTATCTACAAAATTTGTAGATTTAAAAAAAATAAATTAATATCCAGCTTGTTTAATACTATAACCTTATAGATCGCCAAAATGATAGTATCAAACAGTTCCCAGTTCAGTTAATTGCTTCGAACCGTTTCTCTCCATTCTCGTCCTCGGATGATCATGTTTTTTCCGCTGGCTGTGACATGTACAATATACATAAGTGCATATGAATTGAATTTTTAAAGAAATAAAGATGCGGTAACAATGAACAATAATTCAGAACTGGCTAGATCTATTCTGTGCTAAAGGTGTTTGGGATTAGGTATAAGGATCTCAGTAAGAAATTTAAGCTTCCATTAGTTGAATTTTCCATCCCACTAGAATCTAATATATGTATGAATGTATAAGAAAATAAAATTACTAGTCACTAGTCAACAGCCCGGTCCATTGTGTCTTTACCCTTTCATTATTGCTTTCAACCTATTTATGAAATTTACATGCTTCAGAGCTTTCAATTGATTTGTCTCAAAACAGCCCCAGAAGATTGTTTACGTTTACGTCAATTACAATTTGATTTTCCAATTTTGTGTCTTGATTTGTTAGTTCATATGCCAAGTATCCAGAGAGAACGACAGTCAACTTTCTGCTATACTAACTATGTGTTCGTGGATTTGTAGGCTTCCGACTTTATAAATAACAAAACTTCGCGAGTGTTTTGGTGAACGTCTCATCAAGCACCCGTCACGTGTTCCAACATGTCTTTCTGAAGTCGTGCATGTATTGCCATATTATGTAAGTCTATCCTTTTACTTGGCAGTTTTGATTAGACATTGTGCTTCTCAGTTTTGAGGCCCATTACTTTGGCATGAGTTGTGATTTGTTGTGGTCTATGTCTCTTGTGTTTCTGTAACTCTTGAACACTCCTGGTGTTCTTTGTCTTTGAAGTGAATAAATCTTTAGATTCTTCAAAATAAGTAGTACTCTTAGTGCCCGTTTGGTTTGAGGGGTTTTTGGGGGGGTTTTGTTAGAATACCTCAATAATCGATTTAGTTGCCTTTTTGTCAGCCAGAAAAAATGAATTATTTGGAATAATCCAATTTCTCCAGCCCGCCTCAAGCCCTCAAATTTGTACATGAATAATCCAATTTCAAATACCTTCTATGAGGAGGTATTTACTTTTGGATTATCTTCTTTCTCATGAAATGTCTAATCTTATACAACTTCCCATCAATTACTAAATATGCCATCCAAATCCAAGAACACCAATCGATTCACATCAATGCACTTTTTTTTCTTTCCTAATTTCCACCTTCCATTTCTTCTTTTATATTTTCCTAGTTTTGCACTCTTTCTTTTTCATTTTTTCCGTTTCCTGGATTCCACCTTTCTTTTTTTTTTCCCAATGGTTTCCTAGTTTTGCACCCTTTCTTTTCATTTTGTACCCCTGTAATATTTATTTCTCTTTTCTACTCATTTACTCATTAGACCTTTTATACTTTTGTTTTTTGGCGTATCTTATGTGTATTGACATCAAAATTAATTTTGTTTGTTTAATAGTATAACCAACTTTTTTATAAGAATGATTAAACAAAAAAATACTAATAATTAAAAAAATTGGTTAGCGTTGCTTACGAGAATAACGATGATAATTTAGAGTTGTCAGTTCAAGAACGTTTTTTCTTCATCATTTTTTGAAAAAATATTCTAGCATATTAAATATGTGCAAATTTTGACAGATATGTGTTTTGAATACAAAATATGCATCGTTAATTACATATATGTGATTTTTTTTTACTTTATATATTATAAAAACAACATTTATATAATTAAAAGTTTGAGTTTTATTTGTGCCTACGACCTAAAATCATGGCTCAAATCCTTGACTTTGGCGTTTTACATGCTTTACACTTTTATGTTTAAAATGTAGAAAAATTTATGTTTAGATGGGATGATAAACATATGCGATGTCGATTTCAATCGCCAAAAATAATTATTCTATACGCATGAGATGAAAAATATGGGATTATAAATTTCACTCATATGAAATATCGATCTTATAAGGAAACATGTATTTCGTTAAGATAATTATTACACAGATTATAAACAATATCTATAAACTAAATTTTAATGGTCAAGTCATATAAACTCAAAATCGATGCCAAAGTTATCAACAATGGCAATGTAACTATGGATGCAATAATTTCAAAGATTTTCGGACAATTTTGTATACGAAATTCATATGATCAAAATTCCAGAATTTCCCGATTAAACACGAGAAGATGGTAAAAATTTGCTCCCCTAAAATTATGTTCACATGTAATTTTCACTAAATCAAATTGAAAATCAAACTCGATTTTATACAATAAGTGGGAAAGCATAGAGGTATATCAGTAATTCCACTTTGCTTTATCCTACTGAATAATCCAAAATCAATTCAGAACCAAACAGGATTTTATTGAAAATAGTTCAATTCGTAGAGTCCAACCAAACAAGATTTTTAGGCGAAAACCCCCAAACATAATCCAATTCCTTAAATGGGCCGAATAATCCAGTTTTGCAAAATGAAATACCCATTTTCAAACCAAACGGACACTTAGTCTTTAGGGTACTCTTTAGTTTGGACATTGTAAAATTAAGAGGAACATAGTTGACTTTTAGTTAGTCACTTGTACAAGTGTTAGGTTTTTCATGAGTATGCAATTTTTTATTTTTGAGTGAATGTTTACTAGTCATATCAATTTACAAATGTTGTTGGGAATCCTTTAAACATCATGAGATTAATTTTAACGTTTGGGAGTCAATGCGAATGCCATTTCAGAGGAGTAATTTTGTTTTATCGTTGAAATCAGAGATACTTAGAAACAAATATATATTCTATGGTAGTTTGAGTAATTAATTTCCTATTCGGGATTTGTCCAGCACAAATCCAACAGTCACCAGGATTGTACAATAATCTCTGAAAATGTGCAATTCGTCACAAGAAATTCTTATTTTAGTGTGTAATTGGTTTAATAAGAGGGGGACATTAACCTTACCACGAATATAATTAATTAATAATCTAACCAATTGATAAATTAATAATAATGAAAGAATGAATGTTAACTATATGTACGCGCGTTTTCAGGGATGTGAGCCTAGAGTACTAGCTAGTGATGTTGATGATGTTTACTCACTTCTAGCAACGAATAATATAGGTTTGGTTATATTGTGCAACCATGTGTAGGAAGAGCAGCCTCACCAAGCTTAGTTGACAGAGGAGGAAGAGAGAGTTGAAAAGCATTTCAATAGCTAAGGAAATATGTCCTTCAAAACTCTCCTTTTCCATCGAAAATATATATATGCCATAAGTATCTTCGAGTAAAAAAAACTAATACTTTCATTTTAACCATGATAATAAATAACTCCAAGGTGCAAATGAATTAAACTGTGAAACCTTATTTGTGTAAAATAGAGCGCAAATTGCTACTGATTAGATTTTGTTCAGGAAGAGGGGGACAAGAGCCTTACCTCAGTACAAGAATAAAACAAACTCAATTAATATATTATGAAACGAATGAATGAATGATTAGTTGGTATGGTACACACAAGAATTGTACAATGAATGGGAGTGTATATTTTCGCTCAGAGGATTAGTAATGCTGCACGGGATTGAGCCTTATCTTAATCTAAGTAGAACTTTCAAGGAGATCTTGGTTATACTGAGCAGCCAAGTGTGGGAAGGGCAGCTTCTGCCAGAACTGTTGAAAGACGATTGTTAGCCTCTTGCGTCAAGTGTATGCCGTCCCAAAAGAAGTAGTTGTTCGGGTCGGAGCAAACGGGCACCCCTCGAGACCCACAAAACCTTCTACTGTCATAATTGTATCTTCCTCCAATCCCACAGCATGATTGCAATGCTCTATTTCCATTAGCAACTGTCGTCTCACGAATAAGGGCTAGCTCACTATTGTAAAAGTCGGCATATGATATGAATGTATTCGGGAATTCACGTCGAAGATTCTCAATCGCTTGCTGGAGATCATTGTTTTTCAATACCATGAGGTCATTCACACTCCTCAAACATCCTATGTCGTTGTAGTCAGCAGAACTGTTACTGGCCAACTTAGTCAAGATAAAAGGATAGCATCCCATTGGAGCATTTCCTGGAATTATTACTCGTGTAGCGCCCATGTTGATAACTTCCTGTATTCGGCATAGAATTAAACTTTCGTTAGCTCAGTGACTCCACATTTGCAAACAATAACATCATGAATTAATTAGAACTTTTCGGAAATAATCAAGGTGGTAGGTACGTAAAAAATTATTACCCTCGCTGCGTTTATTTGGGCTTGTGTTATATACGTAATGTAACTTTGGACTTCTTGAATAGATTTTCCTTGGAGTAGGGCGAATGTGATGTCATTGGCTTCCACGTCTCCGAACAAGAAAAGAGAACTGGCCAACCTATTTAGACGATCTGTTGCAAAATGAAATAAAAATAATTAATTACATAGGCAATTAACAATACACTAATTTGACATGAGTATTCGGTTGAAATATAATCAGACAAACAATTAAGTTAGTATTAACCACAAACCTGCTGGTGTGGATGAACTAGTGGCAAGGTACTTTTTGAACCAATTCATTTGAACTCTCAGGGAAGCAGCGTGGGACGGGATTCTAATGCCTCTTGCTCTGAAAAATGAGCGGTCAAGAACCGGACTTCTTGCTACTGCAAACATGATGGCATTGGCTGAAGAAGAATTCTCGGCCAAGTAAGGTGTAATTTCTGGAAAGCCTAGACCTTGGGCTGAAAATATAGACGAAATCTGATTTAATTTTAATTAGCTATGACGTGAGAAAAGAAATTAAATATATGACAAAGGGAAAAAAGTAAGGTTTGCTAAAATATTAATATATGAACGTGAAGATAAATGTAATATATACATACCTCCGTAGTCAATGTCTAAAAGGCCATCGCACCATCGACCAGTAGATCTACCCGGATGAGTAGTGCCGTAAGGTGACCTTGCAGCTGGCAGTCGAGAACCTGATGGGATATTGGCAATTGCATTGCCGTTATCGAAGACTCCATCTCCCAAGTGGTATAAATAATCAAAAGGACACCTAGTATTACGGCGGTGGCGTAAATAAAAAGGGACAATAGTAAAAGAGATAAGGAAGTGGCGAATTTCATGATCATCTATATATGATGCGCGCCTAACTAGTTTTTCTATATGTTTTTCTCGGTGCTAGAAATGTTTCTTCTCTAACGTAATTGCTGGTCGATCGATCCGGGACTTCAGATTGTTAGTTGATTTGGACAATTTATGGAATGGATGATGATATGTTTAAACTCAAGCTAAGGCATGCATATATATAGCAGCAAGCAATATGGGTCAGGGGACCAACAAATTGAACGAATGGATTAAATTGACTTTGTCCACATGTATGGGTTTGTTTGGCTACTTGGCTTTAATTATAACTTTCATCTCATTAAACAAACTAGGTAGGACTAAAACGTACGCGGACATACGAATGGTGTGGTTTTGACAATGACAAAGTCATAATATTGCCCAATTCAATTCCAAACTACTAGCTTCTAATGTATAATTAATTTTATCATGGACACAAAGGATCACGAAAGACGGTTATAGAGACGGCATGCGTTATTAAAAAAATCATCCATGTTTAATCAAACGTATACGTTGTATATGTTGTTAATGAAATGAGTTCTTATACCAATGTTGAGAACATAGAGGCTTTGATTAATAATATATTTATTGATACACTAGGTCCGTCTCTCAGGAGACTTACTCAAGAAATATATATTGCTATTAAATCAATAACGTAGTACTTGTAATGATCTCATCAGCTAGTCATTTTCGAATGATCTATACTAGTGCGAAAGCACAGCGTTCAGCGCGGTGCTAAGTACACTCTATAACGTCACGTGTAAAATATATTTATTATTATGTCTTAATTTACTCTCCTAGCTAGCATTAATTTTTGCCACCCATTTATTATTAAATAAATCCAAAATCAACAACAGTGAAAAATTAAGATGCCAAGCATTATCATCACAAATTCTCTAGAGGTCTTTCGATTACTTATCTTGAAACGGACCTATATTTTTAAGAAAACTATTGATGTTAACATCTATGTAGTCAACAAAATGTATTTTTTTTGCATATATGAAAAGACATCAATGTTAAAAATATAGACGTTTTAATTGACAACATCAACGATTTTTATTGAAAACATAGTCCGTCTCAAGATAAGTTATTTAGAGGCGTAAATAGGAAGACTTACTCCATTATAATTAGTTAGGATTAACAAAAATAATTTTGACTTGTGAATGTAAATGAAAATATGAAACCAATTATGTCATTTTCACACCCATTAGTTTGGGATATAATGAATCAACAAGTCCTTTCAATTGTCAGAGGTCACTTTTCTATTCAATAAATGACAAAATTCCTAATGAATAAATTTTGAATAAATCAACCGCAAACGGAATTTCAACTCATGAAGGCGTGAAAGAGGAAGAGATGCAGTGGGTTTGCAAGATTAATGATTTAATTGGCTACTAATTTGGTTTGGAGCAGTCTGTTATTCTGGAAGTTGTAAATTCTTGTGATAATGGGTGAAATGGTATAAACTAGAATTTGTATTTGATTGGGTGTATCAAAACTTTGATTGTATTATGAGAGCATTACTAATGCACACGTAAACGTTATTTCGATATAATAATTTTGCTGTTTCATAAATAATTGGAAAAAAAGCGGCTGAAAGAGTTGGTTTGGAGGGTACAACTCACGTGAAGAACATCAAAATTATAAATAGTTACAAAAGCAGTTGAATAAAAATAAGATAAAGTGGAAGAAATATACCAAACAAACATTACGATATTTTAGTAGAATGTGAAAACAAATTTGAGGAAAAATTGATGTTTAATTAAATGACTTGAGTATACTTTAAGAATGGTAAAATTTTGCATATTATATCGTTGGACAGTTTTCCACTTTTACAAATTTTTCTTCCGGGATTTGACATTTCAAGATGTTACCTTGATGTGACAAACTATTACTTCCAAAACAATGTAATAAAAGTAGTGTTGTAGAACACTAACTTAACCACCTATTCGTTCTCCAATGAGCTAACTAGGCAAAAGTAGTGCGTGAGTAATGGGCGTAAGAGTTTGCGAGTGGAATATGAGTTGTGTGATTGTACTTAAAGTTAAACTAGCAAAGCAATTAAACTTGGTTGAACTATGTGGAGAAATATGAGCCTTGGTAGTGATAATCGAATGCAAGTAAATATATATATGGGTTATAGCTATGACATTACTTACGAATGTCAAGTGCTCTTGTCCAAAAACCTTTAATCTGATCTTAACCAATTCGTTTTGAAGATTTCGGACTAGCGTAATTACGGATGGTTGCAGACGGTCAATCCTTGATCAAGCGGTTTGAATGTTTTTTACTAGCGAATCGAATTAACAGGTTTTACGAAGATTTTAGACTAGTTTAACTCGTACGCATGATTTTGAAAGCTTGATCCCTAATACGTGTGAATCGTCATATCACTACTGTATTCATAAGTTTAGCTACTTATGATCATGTGAATTGCATGCAAAATCATTGTTGTTGAAAAGATAGACATAAGATTGATGGAGAAAACAATAGCAAGCATAAACGAACACAAGAAATCAAATTGCGAAAGTAATATGAATAGATTAATGAATGTCTCACCTTCGAATGCAAATCCACGAATCTTACCATCAATTCCAAAGAGCCGGATCAAAGCCTACAACCAAATAGTTAAATTTCGTTGTCAACTTGGTCACCCCGTCGTCTAGTATGTCTAAATCGAAGTCTAGTCGAGAGTTAGGGGTTGCGGACGAATCCTAAACCAAGACCACAAATACGGAATACTCCTGGCACATGTAAACTGGACCAAAAGTGATGGTCCTTTGTGGCAACAAGAAGTGCATTACTAAAATTGACTAAAAACACACTAAAACCATCAATTCAAAGATGACAATATATATTACCTCGCCCTACACACTATGCTCTTTATACGAGCAAGTGACAAGTAATTTAAGCGAGGTACTCAAAGCTCATAAATACCCTCCTTCTAGATTGACTTCACCCTTCCACCCTATGCCCATTCTGGACTAGTGGCAAGAAATTTAAGTGTAGTCCTGAATTGACCCCAAACTTCGCTCCATCAGGAATCTCCAAATACCCAAACCATCATAAAACCGTTATAATACCCAAATTCTCCACCCTTTTTTGAATACCGTTAAAACTTGCCAAGCGATCGTTCGTACCACCTTCCAATTTTTAAACTCTATCTCCACAACATGATCCAAGTTCATATGTCCGACCGTTGGAGAAGTAAGAGAAAACATTTTTGTCAACCATAAATTGAACTCTCCCTCCGAGTTTACCACCCCCAAGCGACATATTGAAAGTGTAATTGGTTGCGTAACATACCCAATCTCGCATGATAATTTTTTTATTTTTTTATTTTTTTACTTTAGAATAACTCCTTGCGTGTACATAAGGATCGGAAGGCATATTATTTTGGTAGCTAGTGGCCATTTGAGCGAGGCATTGCAATTAGTATGAACTTACACACATGCATGCAGGCCTTTTTGGTACATTGTTAGCCGTTGAGTTGAAATTCCGTTTGCGGTTGATTTATTCAAAATTTATTCATTAGGAATTTTGTTATTTATTGAATAGAAAATTGACCTCTGGACAATTGAAAGGACTTGTTGATTCATTATATCCCAACTATTGGGTGTGAAAATGACTAATTGGTTTCATAATTTCATTTACATTCAGAAGTCATAAGTATTTTAATGGCATCTTAATTTTCCTTTGTTGTTGATTTTGTATTTATTTAATGACAAATGGATGGCAAAAATTAAAGCTAGCTAGGAGAGTAAATTAAGACTTAATGACATGACAAGAGAATTTACATCGAGATTATATTATAAGTCTATTACTATCTATTACTCCTAAGATTTTAATTTGCAAATGTTGTAATTCATTCCAAAACTTCTTGCAACCATTTAATGTAATAATTCTTCTGGGAAATAAGATCAGTAACTCATATATTCAAATGCACTCGATGATGATAATATTCTTTGCAAACACTCCTGTGAGACGCGATCCATTTGTAACTTAATAAATGATTAGCGATAATCTTATTTCTTAATTAAAACATGATGTCTTAAAAGTAAAACAACTAATATTTTTACGATGCATTTTATATCTTTTCGTTGAGTGATATTTTATATTATAAACTATTCTAGATGTGCACATTGGTGATTTATATAAAATTTAATATGTTTTCTACAAAATAGATTTTCCCATCTAATTTAACTCAGGTCTTTTAACTATAACCCATATATTCTTTACTTATTCATATGATACATATATTTCTGCGTGAGCTTATAGAGTGTACTTGGCGTGGTGTTTTCTCATTTGGTATATGATAATTCTAAGCATTGTGGTGATGAGATGATTCGATTACATCTTGGCTATATATATTTCCATTCGAAGATAAATTAATAGTTACAATCTAAGTACTTTGGAATTGAATTGGGCAATATTATGACATTTTCATTGTCAAAACCACACCAATCATATATCCGCGTACGTAGTAGTAGTCCTAGCTAATTTGTTTAATGAGATGAAACGTTATATTAATTAAAGCTCAGTAGTCAAATAAACCCATACATGTGGACAAAGTCAATTTAAACCATTCGTTCAATTTGTTGGTACCCTGACCCATTTTTTTTGCTGCTATATATATATGCATGCCATTAGCTTGAGTTTAAACATATCATCATCGATCCATTCCATAAATTCTCCAAATCAACTAACAATATACAGATCAATCCACCTGCAATTACGTTAGAGAAGAAGAAACATTTCTAGCACCGAGAAAAACATATAGAAAAACTAGCTAAGGGTGCATCATATATAGATGATCATGAAATTCACCACGTCCTTATCTCTTTTACTACTGTCGCTTTTTGTCGTTACCGGTACCGCTCAGAATACTAGGTGTCCTTTTGATTATTTATACCACTTGGGAGATGGAGTCTTCGATAACGGCAATGCAATTGCCAATATCCCATCAGGTTCTCGGCTGCCAGCTGCAAGGTCACCTTACGGCACTACTCATCCGGGTAGATCCACTGGTCGTTGGTGTGATGGACTTTTAGACATTGACTACGGAGGTATGTATATATTACATTTATCTTCACACACACACACACACACACACAGATATATATATATATATATATATATATATATATATATATATATATATATATATATATATATATATATATATATATATATATATATATATATATATTAATATAAGCAACCCTTACTTTTTCCTTTGTTATATATTTAATTTATTTGCTCACGTTCCTTAGTTAACAATTGATCTGTATTTCGTCTATATTGTCAGCCCAAGGTCTAGGCTTTCCCGAAATTACACCTTACTTGGCCGAGAATTCTTCTTCAGCCAATGCCATCATGTTTGCAGTAAGAAGTCCGGTTCTTGACCGCTCATTTTTCAGAGCAAGAGGCATTAGAATCCCGTCCCATGCTGCTGCCCTTAGAGTTCAAATGAATTGGTTCAAAAAGTACCTTGCGACTAGTTCATCCACTCCAGCAGGTTTGTGGTTAATACTAACTTAATTGTTTGTCTAATTATATTTCAAACAAATACTCATGTCAAATTAGTGTATTGTTAATTGCCTATGTAATTAATTATTTTATTTCATTTTGCATGATCGTCTAAATAGGTTGGTCGGTTCTCTTTTCTTGTTAGGAGCGTGAAGCCAATGATATGACATTCGCCCTACTCCAAGGAAAATCTATTCAAGAAGCCCAAAGTTACATTACGTTATATATAACAAGCCCAAATAAACGTAGCGAGGGTAATAATTCTTTACGTACCACATTCATTATTTCCGAAAAGTTCTTATTAATTCATGATGTTATTGTTTGCAAATGTGGAGTCATTGAGCTAACGAAAGTGTAATTCTTACGAATCTGAAGTTATCAATATAGGCGCTACGAGTAATAATTCAGGAAATGCTCCAATGGGATGCTATCCTTTTATCTTGACAAAGTTGGCGATGTTCTGACTACTGACGACATAGGATGTTTGAGGTGTGAATGACCTCATGGTATTGAAAAACAATGATCTGCTGACAGCGATTGAGAATCTTGACGTGAATTCCCAATACATTCATATCATATGCCGACTTTTACAATAGTGAGCTAGCACTTATTCGCGGCAACGATTGCTAATGGAAATAGAGCATTGCAATCATGTTGTGGGATAGGAGGAAGATACAATTATGACAGTAGAAGGTTTTGTGGGTCTCGAGGGGTGCCCGTTTGCTCCGACCCGAACAACTACTTCTTTTGGGACGGCATACACTTGACGCAAGAGGCTAACAATCGCCTTTCAACAGTTCTGGCAGAAGCTGCCCTTCCTACACTTGGCTGCTCAGTATAGCCAAGATCTCCTTGAAAGTTCTACTTAGATTAAGATCAGGCACAATCCCGTGCAGCATCACTAATCCTTTAATTTGAGCGAAAATATACACTCCCATTCATTGTACAATTCTTGTGTGTACCATACCAACTAATCATTCATTCATTCATTTCATTCATCATAATATATAACTTGATTTTGTTTTATTCTTGTACTGAGGTAAGGCTCTTGTCCCCCTCTTCTTGAACAAAATCTAATCAATGGCAATTTGCAGTTCTATTTTACACAAATAAGGTTTCACACTTTAATTCGTTGGCACCTTGGAGTTATTCATTTACATGGTTAAAATGAAAGTATTAATTAATATATACACACACACACGATGGATGAGTGACTGCAAACTTGAGGAGAAGGATTGATACTTGCATTTTGTTCGGGAGCATTTCTTATGATCTTTGTAATTTTTGAAGGATTATCTACAAAATTTGTAGATTTAAAAAAAATAAATTAATATCCAGCTTGTTTAATACTATAACCTTATAGATCGCCAAAATGATAGTATCAAACAGTTCCCAGTTCAGTTAATTGCTTCGAACCGTTTCTCTCCATTCTCGTCCTCGGATGATCATGTTTTTTCCGCTGGCTGTGACATGTACAATATACATAAGTGCATATGAATTGAATTTTTAAAGAAATAAAGATGCGGTAACAATGAACAATAATTCAGAACTGGCTAGATCTATTCTGTGCTAAAGGTGTTTGGGATTAGGTATAAGGATCTCAGTAAGAAATTTAAGCTTCCATTAGTTGAATTTTCCATCCCACTAGAATCTAATATATGTATGAATGTATAAGAAAATAAAATTACTAGTCACTAGTCAGCAGCCCGGTCCATTGTGTCTTTACCCTTTCATTATTGCTTTCAACCTATTTATGAAATTTACATGCTTCAGAGCTTTCAATTGATTTGTCTCAAAACAGCCCCAGAAGATTGTTTACGTTTACGTCAATTACAATTTGATTTTCCAACTTTGTGTCTTGATTTGTTAGTTCATATGCCAAGTATCCAGAGAGAACGACACTCCGAGTCAACTTTCTGCTATACTAACTATGTGTTCGTGGATTTGTAGGCTTCCGACTTTATAAATAACAAAACTTCGCGAGTGTTTTGGTGAACGTCTCATCAAGCACCCGTCACGTGTTCCAACATGTCTTTCTGAAGTCGTGCATGTATTGCCATATTATGTAAGTCTATCCTTTTACTTGGCAGTTTTGATTAGACATTGTGCTTCTCAGTTTTGAGGCCCATTACTTTGGCATGAGTTGTGATTTGTTGTGGTCTATGTCTCTTGTGTTTCTGTAACTCTTGAACACTCCTGGTGTTCTTTGTCTTTGAAGTGAATAAATCTTTAGATTCTTCAAAATAAGTAGTACTCTTAGTGCCCGTTTGGTTTGAGGGGTTTTTGGGGGGTTTTGTCCGAATACCCTCAATAATCCAGTTTGGTTGCCTTTTTGTCGGCCCGAAAAAAATGAATTATTTGGAATAATCCAATTTCTCGACCGCCTCAAGCCCTCAATTTGTACATGAATAATCCAATTTCAAATACCTTCTATGAGGAGGTATTTACTTTTGGATTATCTTCTTTCTCATGAAATGTCTAATCTTATACAACTTCCCATCAATTACTAAATATGCCATCCAAATCCAAGAACACCAATCGATTCACATCAATGCACTTTTTTTTCTTTCCTAATTTCCACCTTCCATTTCTTCTTTTATATTTTCCTAGTTTTGCACTCTTTCTTTTTCATTTTTTCCGTTTCCTGGATTCCACCTTTCTTTTTTTTTTTTCCCAATGGTTTCCTAGTTTTTCACCCTTTCTTTTCATTTTGTACCTCTGTAATATTTATTTCTCTTTTCTACTCATTTACTCATTAGACCTTTTATACTTTTGTTTTTTGGCGTATCTTATGTGTATTGACATCAAAATTAATTTTGTTTGTTTAATAGTATAACCAACTTTTTTATAAGAATGATTAAACAAAAAAATACTAATAATTAAAAAAATTGGTTAGCGTTGCTTACGAGAATAACGATGATAATTTAGAGTTGTCGGTTCAAGAACGTTTTTTCTTCATCATTTTTTGAAAAAATATTCTAGCATATTAAATATGTGCAAATTTTGACAGATATGTGTTTTGAATACAAAATATGCATCGTTAATTACATATATGTGATTTTTTTTTACTTTATATATTATAAAAACAACATTTATATAATTAAAAGTTTGAGTTTTTATTTGTGCCCTACCTGACCTAAAATCATGGCTCCGTCACTGACTTTGGCGTTTTACATGCTTTACACTTTTATGTTTAAAATGTAGAAAAATTTATGTTTAGATGGGATGATAAACATATGCGATGTCGATTTCAATCGCCAAAAATAATTATTCTATACGCATGAGATGAAAAATATGGGATTATAAATTTCACTCATATGAAATATCGATCTTATAAGGAAACATGTATTTCGTTAAGATAATTATTACACAGATTATAAACAATATCTATAAACTAAATTTTAATGGTCAAGTCATATAAACTCAAAATCGATGCCAAAGTTATCAACAATGGCAATGTAACTATGGATGCAATAATTTCAAAGATTTTCGGACAATTTTGTATACGAAATTCATATGATCAAAATTCCAGAATTTCCCGATTAAACACGAGAAGATGGTAAAAATTTGCTCCCCTAAAATTATGTTCACATGTAATTTTCACTAAATCAAATTGAAAATCAAACTCGATTTTATACAATAAGTGGGAAAGCATAGAGGTATATCAGTAATTCCACTTTGCTTTATCCTACTGAATAATCCAAAATCAATTCAGAACCAAACAGGATTTTATTGAAAATAGTTCAATTCGTAGAGTCCAACCAAACAAGATTTTTAGGCGAAAACCCCCAAACATAATCCAATTCCTTAAATGGGCCGAATAATCCAGTTTTGCAAAATGAAATACCCATTTTCAAACCAAACGGACACTTAGTCTTTAGGGTACTCTTTAGTTTGGACATTGTAAAATTAAGAGGAACATAGTTGACTTTTAGTTAGTCACTTGTACAAGTGTTAGGTTTTTCATGAGTATGCAATTTTTTATTTTTGAGTGAATGTTTACTAGTCATATCAATTTACAAATGTTGTTGGGAATCCTTTAAACATCATGAGATTAATTTTAACGTTTGGGAGTCAATGCGAATGCCATTTCAGAGGAGTAATTTTGTTTTATCGTTGAAATCAGAGATACTTAGAAACAAATATATATTCTATGGTAGTTTGAGTAATTAATTTCCTATTCGGGATTTGTCCAGCACAAATCCAACAGTCACCAGGATTGTACAATAATCTCTGAAAATGTGCAATTCGTCACAAGAAATTCTTATTTTAGTGTGTAATTGGTTTAATAAGAGGGGGACATTAACCTTACCACGAATATAATTAATTAATAATCTAACCAATTGATAAATTAATAATAATGAAAGAATGAATGTTAACTATATGTACGCGCGTTTTCAGGGATGTGAGCCTAGAGTACTAGCTAGTGATGTTGATGATGTTTACTCACTTCTAGCAACGAATAATATAGGTTTGGTTATATTGTGCAACCATGTGTAGGAAGAGCAGCCTCACCAAGCTTAGTTGACAGAGGAGGAAGAGAGAGTTGAAAAGCATTTCAATAGCTAAGGAAATATGTCCTTCAAAACTCTCCTTTTCCATCGAAAATATATATATGCCATAAGTATCTTCGAGTAAAAAAAACTAATACTTTCATTTTAACCATGATAATAAATAACTCCAAGGTGCAAATGAATTAAAGCTGAAACCTTATTTGTGTAAAATAGAGCGCAAATTACTCTTGATTAGATTTTGTTCAGGAAGAGGGGGACAAGAGCCTTACCTCAGTACAAGAATAAAACAAACTCAATTAATATATTATGAAACGAATGAATGAATGATTAGTTGGTATGGTACACACAAGAATTGTACAATGAATGGGAGTGTATATTTTCGCTCAGAGGATTAGTAATGCTGCACGGGATTGAGCCTTATCTTAATCTAAGTAGAACTTTCAAGGAGATCTTGGTTATACTGAGCAGCCAAGTGTGGGAAGGGCAGCTTCTGCCAGAACTGTTGAAAGACGATTGTTAGCCTCTTGCGTCAAGTGTATGCCGTCCCAAAAGAAGTAGTTGTTCGGGTCGGAGCAAACGGGCACCCCTCGAGACCCACAAAACCTTCTACTGTCATAATTGTATCTTCCTCCAATCCCACAGCATGATTGCAATGCTCTATTTCCATTAGCAACTGTCGTCTCACGAATAAGGGCTAGCTCACTATTGTAAAAGTCGGCATATGATATGAATGTATTCGGGAATTCACGTCGAAGATTCTCAATCGCTTGCTGGAGATCATTGTTTTTCAATACCATGAGGTCATTCACACTCCTCAAACATCCTATGTCGTTGTAGTCAGCAGAACTGTTACTGGCCAACTTAGTCAAGATAAAAGGATAGCATCCCATTGGAGCATTTCCTGGAATTATTACTCGTGTAGCGCCCATGTTGATAACTTCCTGTATTCGGCATAGAATTAAACTTTCGTTAGCTCAGTGACTCCACATTTGCAAACAATAACATCATGAATTAATTAGAACTTTTCGGAAATAATCAAGGTGGTAGGTACGTAAAAAATTATTACCCTCGCTGCGTTTATTTGGGCTTGTGTTATATACGTAATGTAACTTTGGACTTCTTGAATAGATTTTCCTTGGAGTAGGGCGAATGTGATGTCATTGGCTTCCACGTCTCCGAACAAGAAAAGAGAACTGGCCAACCTATTTAGACGATCTGTTGCAAAATGAAATAAAAATAATTAATTACATAGGCAATTAACAATACACTAATTTGACATGAGTATTCGGTTGAAATATAATCAGACAAACAATTAAGTTAGTATTAACCACAAACCTGCTGGTGTGGATGAACTAGTGGCAAGGTACTTTTTGAACCAATTCATTTGAACTCTCAGGGAAGCAGCGTGGGACGGGATTCTAATGCCTCTTGCTCTGAAAAATGAGCGGTCAAGAACCGGACTTCTTGCTACTGCAAACATGATGGCATTGGCTGAAGAAGAATTCTCGGCCAAGTAAGGTGTAATTTCTGGAAAGCCTAGACCTTGGGCTGAAAATATAGACGAAATACAGTTTAATTTTTAATTAGCTAACGAACGTGAGCAAAGAAATTAAATATATGACAAAGGGAAAAAAGTAAGGTTTGCTAAAATATTAATATATGAACGTGAAGATAAATGTAATATATACATACCTCCGTAGTCAATGTCTAAAAGGCCATCGCACCATCGACCAGTAGATCTACCCGGATGAGTAGTGCCGTAAGGTGACCTTGCAGCTGGCAGTCGAGAACCTGATGGGATATTGGCAATTGCATTGCCGTTATCGAAGACTCCATCTCCCAAGTGGTATAAATAATCAAAAGGACACCTAGTATTCTGAGCGGTAGCGGTAACAACAAAAAGGGACAATAGTAAAAGAGATAAGGAAGTGGCGAATTTCATGATCATCTATATATGATGCGCGCCTAACTAGTTTTTCTATATGTTTTTCTCGGTGCTAGAAATGTTTCTTCTCTAACGTAATTGCTGGTCGATCGATCCGGGACTTCAGATTGTTAGTTGATTTGGACAATTTATGGAATGGATGATGATATGTTTAAACTCAAGCTAAGGCATGCATATATATAGCAGCAAGCAATATGGGTCAGGGGACCAACAAATTGAACGAATGGATTAAATTGACTTTGTCCACATGTATGGGTTTGTTTGGCTACTTGGCTTTAATTATAACTTTCATCTCATTAAACAAACTAGGTAGGACTAAAACGTACGCGGACATACGAATGGTGTGGTTTTGACAATGACAAAGTCATAATATTGCCCAATTCAATTCCAAACTACTAGCTTCTAATGTATAATTAATTTTATCATGGACACAAAGGATCACGAAAGACGGTTATAGAGACGGTATGCGTTATTAAAAAAATCATCCATGTTTAATCAAACGTATACGTTGTATATGTTGTTAATAAAATGAGTTCTTATACCAATGTTGAGAACATAAAGGTTTTGATTAATAACATGTTTATTGATACATTTAGTCTACAAATAAAATAGTCTCGTAAAACTCTTCAAGAAATATATATTGCTATTAAATCAATAACCTAGTACTTGTAATGATCTCATCAGCTAGTCATTTTAGAATGATCTATACTAGTGAGAAAGCACGGTACATGATCTTACAAATCTCTATAACGTCACGTGTAAAATATATTTATTATTATGTCTTAATTTACTCTCCTAGCTAGCTTTAATTTTTGCCACCCATTTATTATTAAATAAATCCAAAATCAACAACAATGAAAAATTAAGATGCCATGCATTATAATCACAAAGTCTCTAGAGGTATTTCGATTAGTTATCTTGAAACGGACATATATTTTTAAGAAAACTATTGATGTTAACATCTATGTAGTCAACAAAATGTATTTTTTTTTTTTTTTTTGCATATATGAAAAGACATCAATGTTAAAAATATAGACGTTTTAATTGACAATATCGACGATTTTCTTGAAAACATAGTCCGTCTCAAGATAAGTTATTTAGAGACTGTCGTCGAGAAGAATTACTCCATTATAATTAGTTATGATTAACAAAACTAATTTTGACTTGTGAATGTAAATGAAAATATGAAACCAATTATGTCATTTTCACACCCATTAGTTTGGGATATAATGAATCAACAAGTCCTTTCAATTGTCAGAGGTCACTTTTCTATATATTCAATAAATGACAAAATTCAGAATGAATAAATTTTGAATAAATCAACCGCAAACGGAATTTCAACTCATGAAGGCGTGAAAGAGGAAGAGATGCAGTGGGTTTGCAAGATTAATGATTTAATTGGCTACTAATTTGGTTTGGAGCAGTCTGTTATCCTGGAAGTAGTAAATTCTTGTGATAATGGGTGAAATGGTATAAACTAGAATTTGTATTTGATTGGGTGTATCAAAACTTTGATTGTATTATCGGAGCATTACTAATGCTCACGTAAACGTTATTTCGATATAATAATTTTTGCTGTTTCATAAATAATTGGAAAAAAAACGGCTGAAAGAGTTGGTTTGGAGGGTACAACTCACGTGAAGAACATCAAAAATTATAAATAGTTACAAAAACAGTTGAATAAAAATAAGATAAAGTGAGAAGAAATATACCAAACAAACATTCTGATATTTTAGTAGAATGTGAAAACAAATTTGAGGAAAAATTGATGTTTAATTAAATGACTTGAGTATACTTTAAGAATGGTAAAATTTTGCATATTATATCGTTGGACAGTTTTCCACTTTTACAAATTTTTCTTCCGGGATTTGACATTTCAATATGTTACCTTGATGTGACAAACTATTACTTCCAAAACAATGTAATAAAAGTAGTGTTGTAGAACACTAACTTAACCACAAATTCGTTCTACAATGAGCTAACTAGGCAAAAGTAGTGCAGCAGAGTAATGGACGTAAGAGTTTGCAGAGTGGAATATGAGTTGTGTGATTGTACTTAAAGTTAAACTAGCAAAGCAATTAAACTTGGTTGAACTATGTGGAGAAATATGAACGCGGTAGTGATAATCAGAATGCAAGTAAATATATATATGGGTTATAGCTATGACATTCGCACGAATGTCAAGTGCTCTTTGTCCAAAAACCTTTAATACGATCTTAACCAATTCTTTTCGAAGATTTCAGACTAGCGTAATTACCCAGATGGTTGCCAGACAGTCAATCCTTGATCAAACGGTTTGAATGTTTTTTACTAGCGAATCGAATTAACAGGTTTTACGAAGATTTTAGACTAGTTTAACTCGTACGCATGATTTTGAAAGCTTGATCCCTAATACGTGCGAATCGTCATATCACTACCGTATTCATAAGTTTAGCTACTTATGATCATGTGAATTGCATGCAAAATCATTGTTGTTGAAAAGATAGACATAAGATTGATGGAGAAAACAATAGCAAGCATAAACGATCACAAGAAATCAAATTGCGAAAGTAATATGAATAGATTAATGAATGTCTCACCTTCGAATGCAAATCCACGAATCTTACCATCAATTCCAAAGAGCCGGATCAAAGCCTACAACCAAATAGTTAAATTTCGTTGTCAACTTGGTCACCCCGTCGTCTAGTATGTCTAAATCGAAGTCTAGTCGAGAGTTAGGGGTTGCGGACGAATCCTAAACCAAGACCACAAATACGGAATACTCCTGGCACATGTAAACTGGACCAAAAGTGATGGTCCGTTGTGGCAACAAAAAGTGCATTGCTCGGGGTCGACTAAAAAACACACTAAAAACCATCAATTCAAAGATGACAATATATATTACCTACGCCCCTACACACTATGCTCTTTATCTGAGCAAGTGACAAGTAATTTAAGGCGAGGTACTCAAAGCTCGCAAATACCCTCCTTCTAGATTGACTTCACCCATATATTCTTTACTTATTCATATGATACATATATTTTACGCGTGAGCTTATAGAGTGTACTTGAGCGTGGTGTTTTCTCGCTGGTATATGATAATTCTAAATAGTGTAGCTGATGAGATGACATACTGGCTATATATATTTCTATTCGAAGATAAATTAATTATAATTACAATCTAAGTACTTTGGAATTGAATTGGGCAATATTATGACTTTTTCATTGTCAAAACCACACCAATCATATATCCGCGTACGTAGTAGTAGTCCTAGCTAATTTGTTTAATGAGATGAAAAGTTATATTAATTAAAGCTAAGTAGTCAAATAAACCCATACATGTGGACAAAGTCAATTTAAACCATGCATTCGTTCAATTTGTTGGTACCCTGACCCATTTTTTTGCTGCTATATATATATGCATGCCATTAGCTTGAGTTTAAACATATCATCATCGATCCATTCCATAAATTCTCCAAATCAACTAACAATATACAGATCAATCCACCTGCAATTACGTTAGAGAAGAAGAAACATTTCTAGCACCGAGAAAAACATATAGAAAAACTAGCTAAGGGTGCATCATATATAGATGATCATGAAATTCACCACGTCCTTATCTCTTTTACTACTGTCGCTTTTTGTCGTTACCGGTACCGCTCAGAATACTAGGTGTCCTTTTGATTATTTATACCACTTGGGAGATGGAGTCTTCGATAACGGCAATGCAATTGCCAATATCCCATCAGGTTCTCGGCTGCCAGCTGCAAGGTCACCTTACGGCACTACTCATCCGGGTAGATCTACTGGTCGTTGGTGTGATGGACTTTTAGACATTGACTACGGAGGTATGTATATATTACATTTATCTTCACACACACACACACAGATATATATATATATATATATATATATATATATATATATATATATATATATATATATATATATATATATATATTAATATAAGCAACCCTTACTTTTTCCTTTGTTATATATTTAATTTATTTGCTCACGTTCCTTAGCTAACAATTGATCTGTATTTCGTCTATATTGTCAGCCCAAGGTCTAGGCTTTCCCGAAATTACACCTTACTTGGCCGAGAATTCTTCTTCAGCCAATGCCATCATGTTTGCAGTAGCAAGAAGTCCGGTTCTTGACCGCTCATTTTTCAGAGCAAGAGGCATTAGAATCCCGTCCCATGCTGCTTCCCTTAGAGTTCAAATGAATTGGTTCAAAAAGTACCTTGCGACTAGTTCATCCACTCCAGCAGGTTTGTGGTTAATACTAACTTAATTGTTTGTCTGATTATATTTCAAACAAATACTCATGTCAAATTAGTGTATTGTTAATTGCCTATGTAATTAATTATTTTTATTTCATTTTGCAACAGATCGTCTAAATAGGTTGGTCAGTTCTCTTTTCTTGTTCGGAGACGTCGAAGCCAATGATATCACATTCGCCCTACTCCAAGGAAAATCTATTCAAGAAGCCCAAAGTTACATTACGTATATAACACAAGCCCAAATAAACGCAGCGAGGGTAATAATTCTTTACGTACCACATTCATTATTTCCGAAAAGTTCTTATTAATTCATGATGTTATTGTTTGCAAATGTGGAGTCACTGAGCTAACGAAAGTGTAATTCTTCGCCGAATACAGGAAGTTATCAATATGGGCGCTACACGAGTAATAATTCCAGGAAATGCTCCAATGGGATGCTATCCTTTTATCTTTACAAAGTTGGCCAGTAACAGTTCTGTTGACTACGACGACATAGGATGTTTGAGGAGTGTGAATAACCTCATGGTATTGAAAAACATTGATCTCCAGCAAGCGATTGAGAATCTTCGACGTGAATTCCCCAATACATTCATATCGTATGCCGATTTTTACAATAGTGAGCTAGCACTTATTCGCGAGACGACAGTTGCTAATGGAAATAGAGCATTGCAATCATGTTGTGGGATAGGAGGAAGATACAATTATGACAGTAGAAGGTTTTGTGGGTCTCGAGGGGTGCCCGTTTGCTCCGACCCGAACAACTACTTCTTTTGGGACGGCATACACTTGACGCAAGAGGCTAACAATCGCCTTTCAACAGTTCTGGCAGAAGCTGCCCTTCCTACACTTGGCTGCTCAGTATAGCCAAGATCTCCTTGAAAGTTCTACTTAGATTAAGATCAGGCTCAATCCCGTGCAGCATCACTAATCCTTTAATTTGAGCGAAAATATACACTCCCATTCATTGTACAATTCTTGTGTGTACCATACCAACTAATCATTCATTCATTCATTTCATTCATCATAATATATAACTTGATTTTGTTTTATTCTTGTACTGAGGTAAGGCTCTTGTCCCCCTCTTCTTGAACAAAATCTAATCAATGGCAATTTGCAGTTCTATTTTACACAAATAAGGTTTCACACTTTAATTCGTTGGCACCTTGGAGTTATTCATTTACATGGTTAAAATGAAAGTATTAATTAATATACACACACACACACGATGGATGAGTGACTGCGAACTTGAGAAGAAGGATTGATACTTGCATTTTGTTCGGGAGCATTTCTTATGATCTTTATAATTTTCGAAGGATTATCTACAAAATTTTTAGATTTAAAAAAATAAATAAATATCCAGCTTGTTCAATATCATACCAAGGTAACTATAACCTTATAGATCGCCAAAATGATAGTATCAAACATTATATATATATATATATATATATATATATATATATATATATATATATATATATATATATATATATATATGAGTCGACATTGAAGATAGATACACGAAGCAAGCTTATTATTCTCTTAAAAATATTCATATAGATTCGTGTATTGTCTAAGGTTTTTCCGAGTTGTAACTATCTAGTGTTCTCTATAGGTTAGAGATTGATAGGTAGATTGGTAGAGGTAGCTCTTTACGTCTACTCGGTTGTTTTGCATCTAGAGATATTCGTAAGAATAAATCTAGACTAGTCTTGTATTCATTAACGTCATTGATTAGTGGATATTTTCGCCTTGAGGCTCGGTGGATTATAGCAATATAATCTGCTAGAAACTTATATCTTGTCTTGTTTATTTAGTGTCAAGTATAAGTTTGTGTTAGGTTTTCAAGATCGGTGTCTTCTACACATTGGTTCAAGGTACAGCAGAACAGGTGTTCTGTAGACACTGGTCTAGCTGATAGTTTTAGTTTAGTGTCAAATCTGAGTCCTTAAACTATTTCAATTGGCATCAAAAGCTAGGCACCAAATCAATTGGTGTTTGGATTTGATACTAAAGAGATGTATTTTGCTAACCCCAATGCCAACAGGTTACCTATCTTGGATGGTCCGAACTACCGCTACTAGAGCATACGCATGAGAACGTACATCAAGTCCATAGATGTTCGTGCTTGGAGGTGTATCACTGAAGGCTACCGTATTCCCATGTTGGAGCCCGATAAAGATGGTGATGTCCTGCCCAAACCAGAATCGACTTATACCCCAGGAGAGTTAAATGATGCTACTTTTCATGAAAAAGCTCTTAATAGTATATTTGCTCATGTTAATCATCACATGTTTAAGTTGATTCAATCTTGCACTTCTGCTAAATCCACTTGGGATATTCTTCAAACCCATTGTGAGGGTGATGCTAGTGTCAAACTGTCTAGATCTCAATTGCTTAGTAGTAAATTTGAGAACTTAAGAATGGCTGATGATGAAAGCATAACTGAGTATTTTGAAAAACTGATGGATATTGCCAATGAGAGTCAAATACTTGGTGATGCTTACTCTAACAAGCAGATGGTTTTTAAGGCTCTTAGAACACACTCTAAGCGTTATGAGATGAAAAGAATTACTATTGAAACTGCTAACAATTTGTCAACTATGGACTTGCAAACGTTGATGAACATACGTTTGAATTATGAGATCTCTATGACTGATCCACCACCTAGTGTTGATAGGAACAAAAGTGTTGCTCTTCAAACAAAAGCTGTTGAAGTGTCTGATGATGATTTTGATGAAGAAACTATTGATAATAAACTTCTTAATGCTATTGTTAAACGTTTTAAGAAAAGCAGTCTTAAGGACAAATTCAAAGCAGGTTCAAGTAGTAATTCTTCTAAATCCGTTGTTAAACCTGCTTATAAGAAACCATCTGCTGAAGAAGTTAACCAACTAAAGAAAAAGAAGTGTTTTGCATGTGAAGGCTATGGTCACTTTGCTAATGAATGTGCTAATACCCTTCGTAACAAGGGAGGTGCTTATTGGGTATGTATAAGTGAAGATAATGCAGCATCTGAAGATGATGAAGATGCTCCACAAGAGGATAATATTCAGACCTCAGTCCTACGTTCTTCAGTCCTACTGGATGAAGATTATGATGCATGGTGTGCTGAGAACACTGAAGATGCACATGAAGCTTTCTTTGCAGATTTTCCAGACTCTATGTGTTTTGAGAACACTGATGATGAGATTTTTTATGAGGACACTAACTTCTTATGCATGAGTAGTAGTATTGATCTTAATGATGGTACAGGTACCGAATCTGACAATGAATCATGCAATGAAGAAATAGTGGAGGAACTGAAGAGCATCTATGCTGATCTCATTGATGAATGGAAGAAGGCGATCAAGAATGCTAAAGACCTCAAGAAGGAGAACAAGTATCTCAAAGATACAGTCTCACGTATGGAAGCTACTCTTACTCAAAAAGAGGCTGAACTTGAAAAGGTACAATCAAGGTTAGAAAAGCATGAACTTACTTTTGCTAAGATTAATTCTGGTACCTCTAAACTTGATGAAATACTCAGTATTGGAAATGATGGAACTACTGGTCTGGGTTATCATAAGCATGTTGATGATGTTTTGACTATATCTAAATCTGAGTTAGCTTTATCTACTGGACCAATTTTTGTCAAAGCTAAAGAAACTGTTGAGAAAACTTTAGAAAAACAAAAGAAGGTTTTTATTTGCGAAAATTGTTCTAATCCAGGACACATCAAGCCTTATTGCTATAAGTTGCTTAAGAAAAAGGGGAAACTAACCAACTCTGATGACAGTGTTGTCAAGACACCCACTGATCACAGTAACAAAGAAAACAGTGAACTCAGTGTTGTCCCAACACCAGTTCCTGATACTGAAAAAGAGAAATCTGTGGAGAGTGTCTCAACAACACCTGGAATCAGAGTCTCAGCTAAGAAAAGGGAAAACAAATTGAAACAGGCTTGGAAAATCAAGACTAAGATACTTAGCACAGTTGTTTTCACTGCTTTGAAATCTAACCCTGCAGGTGCATGGTACTTTGATAGTGGTTGCTCTCGTCATATGACTGGAGAAAAGTCACATCTTAGTGATTTTGTGAAACTAACTACAAGTACCGTAACATATGGCGGTGGGACCAAAGGTAGAATAATTGGTAAAGGAGTATTGAATCTCCCTGGATTCCTTCCATTGAAAGGAGTTCTCTTGGTAAAAGGGTTGATGGCTAACGTAATCAGTATTAGTCAATTGTGTGATGATAACCTAATGGTACTGTTTAGTAAGAACACTTGTGAGGTGTTCGATTCTGTAAATCGTTACATTATGACAGGCACCAGGTCCAAGGACAATTGCTATGTGGTGAACAATCAAGTCAAATGCAATCAGGCCAAACTAGAAGATGTGGTACTCTGGCATAAAAGGCTTGGACAAGTAAACTACAAAAATCTTGAGAAGTTGATCAAGATTGAAGTAGTCCGAGGACTTCCAAAGCTGAGTAGTCCAGGGAAGATAGTATGTGAGGATTGCCTCAAAGGGAAATGTTATAACGTAGGATCCCGGATTGGTGCTTGGAACAAGATCACCAGACAATGTTGCCAACAATGTTGTTCAACAATGTCTTCAACACAGTAAACAAAACGCATCGGATGAATATTAATGAAACTTCTATTACCAAGCCAACATATATAAAAATGTTCAAAACACTGCATGCTAGTATAGTCAATTTGTATGGTTCATCTGTTCTTCGTATTAGATCAGATCATGGAACTGAATTTGAGAATAAATTTTTTGCTGATTTTTGTGATGAACATGGAATCTTTCATGAGTACTCTGCTCCTAAAACACCTCAGTAAAATGGCATAGCTGAACGTAAGAATAGGACTTTGAAAGAAATGGCTAGGGTAATGTTGAACTCTATGAATGTTTCCAAACGTCTCTGGGCTCAAGCTTTAAATACTGCATGTTATCTAACCAATAGAGTCTATCTTAGGCCAGGTACAACCAAAACTCCCTATGAGTTTCTCAAAGACAAGAAGCCCAATATTGCACATCTTCGTGTATTTAGGTGCACCTGCTATATCTTAAATGATAGGGACAAATTGAGTAAATTTGATCCTAAGAGTGAAAATGGAATTTTTGTTGGCTACTCCGTAAATAGTCATGCGTATAGGATCTATGTCCCTACACGCAGAACTATTATGGAGTCAGTCAATGTTGTATTTGATGATTGTGTTAGTGATGCAGAAGCACAGGTTGAAGAAGAACCGTACAGTGTTGTGAAAACACCCACTGACGAAGTACCCAGTGTGTCCAACACACCTGAAGCAACTCAAGTCCCAGTTCCAACTAATGAACAAGTTGACAGTGGGTCAGACATATCAGATGCTGAGCAAGACGAAGATTCAGCTAAATCTCCTTGCATACGTACGCATTTCTTTAGCATAACAATCATTTCTGGAAACACCACCAGGTGACAACACAACAGGTGGAATCTTTGAAGATCATCCGACAGGTGACAATGCAAGGCGTGATCCTCCGCCACGAATCAGAAAAGATCATCCATCCACTCAGGTTATTGGAGAGCTCACTGATGGTATGAAAACGCGTGTCAAAGAATGCTTGGATTACAAAAAGATGGTAAATCTTCATGTGTGTTGTCAACACACTACTGATCAAGTGCAAGTTTCTTGTTTTGTATCCTTCTTTGAACCTAAAAATGTGAATCAAGCGCTTCAGGATACTCATTGGATAAATGCAATGCAGGAAGAACTTTTACAATTTACCAAAAACAAAGTTTGGACTCTTGTTCCACGCCCCAATAATGTCAATATAATTGGGACTAAATGGATTTTCAAGAATAAAAGCGATGAAAATGGTATAATTGTTAGAAATAAGGCACGGTTAGTTGCTCAAGGATTTACACAGGTTGAAGGAGTGGACTTTGATGAGACTTTTGCTCATGTGGCTAGAATTGAATCTATTCGTTTACTTCTTGCTATTGCTTGTCATCTGCGTATTACCTTGTATCAAATGGATGTAAAGGCAGCATTTCTAAATGGATACATTGACAAAGAGGTCTATGTTGAACAACCCAAAGGGTTTGTTGATCCTTATCATCCTGAGTATGTGTATAAACTTGATAAGGCTTTGTATGGCTTAAAACAAGCACCTAGAGCTTGGTATGATAGACTTACAGAATTTTTATTAAAGTTTGGTTTCATTCGTGGTGAAGGGGATCGGACCTTGTTTATACTCAGATCTAAGAAAGATGTGTGTGTTGCTCAGATTTATGTTCATGACATAGTTTTTGGCTCAACTAACAAGTCTACTCTAGACAAGTTTGTTGAAACTATGACAGGTACATTTGAGATGAGCATGATTGGCGAACTTTCTTTCTTTTTAGGTTTGCAAGTTAAGCAGAAACCCAATGGGATGTTTCTATCACAGGAAAAGTATGCTAAAAACCTAGTGGAAAGGTTTGGGTTAACTACAGCAAAGCCCTACAAGACACCCATGTCCTCCAGTATCAAGATCTCCAAGGATGGTGCAGGCGAGTGTGTTGACCACACCATGTATCGCTCCATGATTGGGAGTATTCTATACCTCTCAGCCACTCGACCAGACATCATGTACTCAGTATGTGTATGCGCCAGGTATCAGGCTGATCCTCGTGCTTCCCATTTAGTAACTGTTAAAAGAATCCTTAGATACATTTCTGGTACTGCTTCTTTGGGCATTTGGTATTCTAGAGACACTAATGCCAATCTTGTTGGTTATAGTGATTCAGATTGGGCAGGGGATCTTGATGATAGAAAATCTACAAGTGGTGGATGTTTCTATTTAGGGAATAATCTAGTGTCTTGGTACAGTAAAAAACAGAATTGTGTATCTCTTTCAACCGCTGAATCCGAGTACATAGCCGAAGGTAGTTGTGTAACCCAATTAGTATGGTTAAATCACATGTTGCATGATTATGATTTGGAAAGTGATACTCTTTTGATGTTCTGTGACAATTTGAGTGCTATTAATATATCCAAAAATCCTGTCCAACATTCTAGAACAAAGCACATAGATATAAGACACCATTTTTTGCATGATTTGGTCGAGTCAAAGCTTATTGATATTCAACATATAGAAACCACAAATCAGTTAGCTGACATCTTTACCAAACCCCTGGATGCTGAGAGATTTCTTAGTCTTAGAAAATCTCTTGGAATGTGCATAGTCTAAAAGTCTAAGTGCTTTGGTGTGTCTGCAACACCACCAGAACACATCTGTATTGTTTGTGGTGTTATGTGTTATAATCTTGTTCTAAATCCTTCTCCACTTCTCTTTCTTACAGTTACTATAGGTTTTAACCATGTTTGAGTCTAGGTCTCTCAATTTCTTGACTTTTTGGGCTCTTAACTGTCTTGATACATGTGCCTCCTTTTTGTAAATAAAGTGCTCGTGTGTGTGCAGAACACCATGTGATTTGTGGGTTAAAGTCACCTGATTATGGCTTGTTTTTTTACCACTCTCTGGACAAATAAAAACTCCATTTTTCTTTACTTTTTGGTAGTTGATGGGATACCATATATAGTCGGTAGTTGTACTGGGGTGTGAGGAGTTCCGGCTACCTGCAATCGGTGTGACTATTTGACTTGAGGTTTTCTCTAAAAAGGTGATGTGGTAAATTTGTACGCATTAGGTTACTGGGGTGTTGAAGTTCCGGTTGCCTCCATTCAGTGCATATGTACTCACGCATGTTGCTGAAAAGGCTTGTGGTACGATTGGGATGTTAGGAATTCCGGCTGCCTCCATTCAATTAGTTACCCTTGTCAAATAAAAATAAATAAAAAAATAATAATAAAACAAAACGTATATAAACTTGCTTCTAATTTTGTTTATCTTGCTGGAGTATAATAAAAGTTTCAGTTTGGGTATCTAATGATCTGTGATTAGGTAATCTGACAACACCATGGTCGTGAGTGTGTTCTGCCAACACTTTTCTTTCTCCTTCTTCTTCTATGTGGAGGTCTGTGTTTTCAGTTCAGTTTGAGTTTCTCTTTGTCTTTGAGTTGGGGTGTTCTGGACACACCATGCTTATGCCTGCTAGTACTGTTATGTGTTTCCTTCCTTCTCTTTTTCTCTTTCTGCATGGGGTGCATGTGGTTATGGGTGTTACTTTGAGTCTTACGTTTAAGATGAGTTAGTTAGTACTGAGACTTAGTTCTGTTTGTTACTGTACCATTAAAATAGAATTATTCCTTAAATACTAATTTTTATCAATTATTGATTTTGTATTACTCATTATCCTTGATTGCTCAAAGGATTTACAATTGTGCCTCTTTAATGCTAATTGCCCATTTTTAGTATACTTGCAGTTAAGAGCTACCATTACTCCCAATGTGCTCCCATTACTCCCTTAATCACCGCCCACACCTCGAGCCTCCCACTCCTAGATTCTCTTCCCCACGTCTGTCAGTCCCCCTCCTTTTATTCCCTTTCTCTGTTTCTTCTTTCTCTCTTACACTCTCACAGTCCCTCGTCTCTCCCAATCTCCATTCTCTCATACCCTTCCAAATTCTCTCACTCTCAATGGCCCCCAAATCCGCCAAGAAATCGGCAAAACGGAAATTCTCCCAACCCCCAAAAGCCCCTAAGAAACCTAGGGTTTCCACCTCCACCAAAGGTTAAGTTCACGGATTGCACAATGATTGCGGGATTGCAAAAGAAGTGTCAATCTGGATGTTTTGTTTTCCACACATCAAGGGGGAGAATAGTGGTGTTTTGCAAACACCAGTGGCATGAATTTGGATTTCTGTTTTCTGTTTCTTTCTTTTTAATTCAGACACTACTCTATTATTATTTTGGGTCTGTAATATTCTGAATTCTAGCTTCTGGCTTGTTTGACTTTTTGGATCTTTTGTTGTTTTATGCTAGTATGATCATTATGAATTTGAGGGGGAGCAATTTCTCTTCTGTTTATTTTGTTTGGTTAGTATATGTTGTGGACATATGTTACAGGTTTAAGGTGATGTGAAGAAAGGCAAAAACTAAGGGGGAGAATGTAAGTGTGACTACTGGGGGTGTTTTGTTAACATCCACATTATTTGTACTAGTGTTTTAAGAACACTGTGGATTCATTGTTGTCGTCACACTAGTTAATTAGTCACACTTCGATATATATATTTATTATAGTTTTTACCTTTATTCTAACTCTAATATTGTTCCACAGTTTTAGTTGGATTCCGTGTGCAGATATTTTAGGATACAAGATCTTTTGGAATCTAGGAGATTTGAGAAAATCAAGGAGTGTGTATTCGTGTGTGCCAAGGAAGGAAGTAGAATCCGACTAGGATTCTAGTTACAGGGTTATAACAAGTATCAATGTAGGACTCTACGTAGATCTGCAGCGGCTTTCTAGATATATATGAGTCGACATTGAAGATAGATACATGAACCAAGCTTATTATTCTCTTAAGAATATTCATATAGATTCGTGTATTGTCTACGGTTTTTCCGAGTTGTATCTATCTAGTGTTCTCTATAGGTTAGAGATTGATAGGTAGATTAGTAGAGGTAGCTCTTTACGTCTACTCGGTTGTTTTGCATCTAGAGATATTCGTAAGAATAAATCTAGACTAGTCTTGTATTCATTAACGTCATTGATTAGTGGATATTTTCGCCTTGAGGCTCGGTGGATTATAGCAATATAATCTGCTAGAAACTTATATCTTGTCTTGTTTATTTTCGCTGTTTATTTAGTGTCAAGTATAAGTTTATGTTAGGTTTTCAAGATCGGTGTCTTCTACACATTGGTTCAAGGTACAGCAAAACAAGTGTTCTGTAGACACTGGTCTAGTTAATAGTTTTAGTTTAATGTCAAATCTGGGTCCTTAAACTATTTCATGATCTGCAATAGAGAAAACAAGAACTCACAAAACTTTAAAGTTATCACCATAGCTCAACAGACAGGCACAAATTAAATAACATAATTAATTGATTAATTATTCAAATTAATCATTTAATGAAATGTAGTGTATTTTTATAAATAGGTCCAACAGGATGGATATATATTTGATGTTTCATGGTTCTGAGACTTCCGGAGATGATATCTCCCCTCATTCAACTTTGTCAAATCATATGACGTGTAAGTCATGCTCGTCACTATTCATGTGTACAACGGATTTAGAATTCGTTAATCAAAAGGACCTCAAGTTCATGAGCTCATTTTCTATCATCATCATGATGTAATCGAATGGACTTACATGTAAGATCCCCAATTACATGTCCATTGAATTTCACATATGCTTATCTATTTCTCTCGCAGTTCCATGTATACCGGTATATCAAATCTCTTTGTTAGAGTTTCAAGTCAGTATTGATCATCATCAATATCTGAATATTTTTTGGAGGTACCATTTCCTTTCATATAGGTCATCTATTATAATTCAGATATCTATGCCATTCATGGCGTTCATTACTCCTCAAGAGTACCAACTGCTTTATCTTGCCATTCTTCGTGTATTGTATTTAGCATTGGAACCGTATTTCACTCACGTGAATAAATCATTAATACAATAGGCAAGTTATCTCAAGGTCCAACACATGACATTCTATAATCAATATGCAACTCTGTACGCCTCAAAATATAGGGTCATAACGGGTTAAATTCAAATCATAAAATATTATGTTCGAACATATCTTGATATAGTAACATAAAGCTAAATCTTTAGTTCAAGTTTGAACATTCACATATATGGGGATCAATTCGCTTCACGAATTTATTTTTACCAGCTTCCTCATGTTCTTCCTCCCCTAAGCTGGGAAAAACTAGCTCATACTAGTAATAAGGGCTGAACATAGAAATTACCATGCCCAACTTAGATTATCATATATGCTGACAACCATCTAGTATGCTTCACGCATTAGTTCTCGACGAAGAACAATATGATAGGGAGTCAATATTTGCACAGTTGGATTTTCTTGTGCTGAAAATAAATTTGCCCTTAAATTGGAGATCATACTTGTGGGTTTCCGGCCACTTATATATCAATCACTGTCAACTTTAAGAGTGTGACTTTTGCTCATTTCAAGATCTCCATTTTCATGCTTAATCTCAGTGTTGTGTCTTGCCATAATAATAATTACAACATGAGAAATTTTTCAGCACATAATTATATGGAAACTTCATGTTTCACAACAACAGGTACTTATACCCGGATGGCCTAATTTGTCACATTGAGATCATCTCTCATACTTCACTTGTATTTGGCCTTTCTATAATGTGACAATTGGACACAGTCAATGTGCCTTTAATAATTGGCAAGACTAACCAATGTCAGTTCCTTCAGGAATTTAGTCAAATATATGTTCCTGAGCACAGTTTTGCGAGAGTAAAAACTCTTGTATATATGATGATGAAATCAAGCCATACACTTTCATTATGTTTTCTCAATATAATCCATCTCTAGAGGGTATATATAAACTTGAGCATTTACAATATCATGCTCCCCTCAAATGCTCATGGCACCTTTCATATTTTACCAATTTCATGTTGGTAATCATATATATCTCACGAAATCAGACAAGTTTATGAGGAGACGATTCCGACAGTTTTCCATGACACTTTTCTTGTCGGATTTCACTGATGTCTTTACCATTTTCACTCATGGTCTCAACATGATATTCATTCATTCGAATATCTTTAAAGCTCACTAGAATAAGTTGAGATTTAGAAGAAATACAACGTATCTTCAATAGCAATCTTTGTCCCATTTGGTAGTGTTATATTCGCTCTATCAAAGCCTTCAATCAATTTTGTGCACTACTAGAAATTGTGTTCACATGTGTTTGTCTCATTGACAAGCAGTCAAAATATTTGACATTGATTGTCATATTTGTCTCAAGAAATGACGCATGCCTTTTTCACGATATTGTTACTATATTAGCATATTAGAGGCATGCAAAATAGTGTATGCTTTTCTAGCATATCATCATCAATAACTGTCTCACAACATAAGTGATTTTGATATATCCAACTATGCCGGTTTGTTATCCACACTTTCATTGATTTTGAAAATTGACATACATCCCAACTACGCCGGTTGGTTATTCTTCACATTCAGTGATTTTTGAAAGTATATCCCAACTATACCGGTTGGTTATTTTACACTTTGCATCACCATCATTCTTAATATGGGTGTGCATTCAATATTTAGTATGGCAGACCATTGATCCATCCGTTTATGGATATAGATTCATCTTGTCTATTTTGTGGCTCTTTGAGGTCCAGTAAATAATAAATATTGATATGATAAGAAAAGAGACTCATCACTTTACTTACCTGCTTCCGTAAAATACCTGATTTTTTTAGCTTACTTCTGTTGGTAATCAAACTTGATGAGAAATCGTTAAACTGTATATCAGATGCACATCTACACGGACTGTGATAGCAAATTCCCTCAGGATCATAATTCACGGAAGTCATAAGCTTTTGTCTTTCTCATCCATGTGGTCTTCAATCAGAGCACTTGTCGGAAGGCTCAGGTGACCCATGTCCAATTTTAGAATTTCATCGAGACCTGTACAAAAGGAGAAAAAGAAATTTTATCATCATTATGATTAAACTGGTGCATGGGAAAGAGTGAGCAGGTGGAGCTAGGGAAGAAATAGTAGTAATCCGTTTTTGATGGTCATGGGATTGGTTGGTAATCGATTCATCACGGCCGTGTGCATGTAGTTTTGGTTAAGCTAGCACTATCGTGCTATAACGTGTTGAGAAATAACTGTAGTGTTATTCTGTATAGTTAATATCAAATGATGGTACATAAAGTATATATAAGTATGGGAGAATCTTATAGAGCTTATTTATAAGGTATTTGACTACATGTAGAAGAGTATTTATAACAGATAATACTTCATCTAGTTACAAGTTTAACGAGATACAAACTCTTATAGTGTTATTCTGTAGAGTCCGTCTTGCGAGAGACCTCCTATATATAGGAGAGTCCAGAAAATCCCCTTCAAATGTTAAAACTAGACAATTATACCTTTTTTCAAGACTTGGTTTCTGATGGTTTTTCGCGGATCTTTTGATCCGGATTCATTAAAAACAGTCAAGTATAAATAAAGAAAGTTACCATATTCCTAGACAATATAATGTAAAAACTAGAGAATTTCTCGCATAAACTAGACAATATAATGTAAAAACTAGACAATGTAATGTAAATTTAATATCATGTAAAACTAGAGAATTCCTTTCATAAACTAAACAATATAGTGTAAAAACCTAGACAATATAGACAATTATGTTTCACTGAGTAAATTTCTGGATAAGTAATAAAACTATACAATTCATTTACAAAACTAGAAAATTCAGTTACAAAACTAGACAATATCATCATCAGTTCAAAAACACTAATTTTTCTTCGATTGCTTTAGTTTCTTCAGAGCATTCTTCTTCAAATCATCCAATACACCCTCTTTAAAATCATCATCAACAGAAGGTCTCTTATATCAAAGAAAAGGAGTTCCTTGAAACAGCTCCATATGCTTCATCAGAAAAACATCATAGTCAGAAGTTTCAAGTTTACCAGTCCAATCAAGCTTGACAATTTATACAAAAAACATTGAACAATATTTATACAAAAACTAGAAAATTCCTCTCATAAACTAGACAATATAATGTAATTAAAAACTAGAGAATTCCTCTCTTAAACTAAACAATATAGTGTAAAAACTAGACAATATAGACAATTATGTTCATGTTTGATAATAAAACTAGACAATATACACTAAAATCTAGACAATATCTCGTAAAAACTAGACAAATATGTCGAGCTCAGTTAGTAAATTTGATAGTTGAAGGTGAAGGTGAAAATGTAAAAACTAGAGAATTCCTAGATATAATGTAAAAACTAGAGAATTTATCGCATAAACTAGACAATATAATGTAAATTTAATATCATGTAAAAACTAGAGAATTTCTTTCATAAACTAAACAATATAGTGTAAAAACTAGACAATATAATCAACACACAGTAAAAAAATTTAATATTCACTGGATGGCATGCTTTTAAGCAAAATGCAACAATCGACACAATGCATGCTCCAAAACAAATCCATTAAAACACAATCACCACAACAAAATCCAAGCTCCAAACATCAAATGCACCCAAACGGAACAGAACACAATAACAAAACAATTCTAAAACACTAAAACTGCCAAATCATGAAATAATCAACTATAACTACTACAACTAAAACTCAGCTCCAAAAGGAATCCATTAAGAAACAATCATCTCAACGAACTCGAAGCTCCAAACATCAAATGCACAGATCTAAAAAACCACAGATCTAGCGAAAAGCATCAATTCACTAACAGCTTGAGTCATCTAACTTCAAAAACATCAGCCTAGCTCAATTTTCCAGCTACGAAGCAAACTAAAGCCAGATACGTTCAAAACTAAAATCAATACCTCGAGCTCTTTTGCCGATATCGGAGTAGAGACCAGGTCCTTTCGCAATTGTTGTTTCTGAAGCTAAAGCATGCTTAACGAGAGAGATTTCTAGAGAATTGATGCTTAAACCACATATTCTTCAGAAAAGCTTGGTTGATATACCATCACAGATCCAGAAAACTACTTTCGATCTCCGATCTAATCGCAACTCCTCCACTTGATCTCCAATCTCCGATCTCCGTTCGATCTGATCCGGAATCGCTGATAACCGACTCGTATTTCCACCACCGGAATCTACATCGGCACCGACAACATCAACATTCAAGCTCGATTCGGCCATTGAAGAAACTAAAAATCGAAATCGAAATTAAAAAGCTCAAATACAGATAAACAACAACTAAATCAACTTTAAAACACTGAAAATCGTAGAGAAACAAAACAAACCTGATGATCGCGAGTGAAAACGAGCAGATTAGGGTTCTTCGCCAAATTTTGAGAGAAAACAGACGGTTTACTGGAAGAAACAGGAGAGGAATAGAAAAAGGGGGAAAATGGGCTTCTTATACTAAATCCAGTTAAAAAAATCGATCGACCCGGATCCAGATTTTAAGCACCAAACCCGTCAAACTGGATCCGCAAAAAATGTCAAACGGGTAAATGTAAAATGTAGGCAATTTCATATCAAAACTAGTGGACTCTTTGGACTCTCCAAATGGAACAAGACTTTTATAAGACTTAGTATATTCTGTATATTCAAGTGATAGTACATAGAGTATATATATAAGTATGGGAGAATCTTCTAGAGCTTATCTACAAGGTATTTGACTGCATCTAAAAGAGTATTTACAACATATAATACTTCATCTAGTTACAAGTCTAACGAGATACAAACTCTTGTACATTTATCTCTAACAACTATTAGTTTATTGCTTATTGTAGAAATGTTTGTTTTTAAGAAAGCTAATAGTTTATTGCGAGAATCCTCTTTATTTTTTTCTCCCTTTACATTATTTTTTTTTTGAGTTCCTTGTAGTTATTTGGTGTGTTTGTAAATAACGGGCTAAGAATCGATTTTACTAGAATAAGTGTTTTTATCCTTAATCTTTTTACGAATCGAACATTTTCAATTAGCTCGCGAGCTTTTCCATAATTTGACAAACCGATCTCAAGCTCAAATATATGATGATCATCGATCACGAGTCGATTACGATCTCATGTCAAAATCAGACGAGCAATGATCGATTGGGCTGAAAATCGGCAGCCCTAGGAGAAGGTATGAGTATCTCTTCAAATTTGCCCAAGATCAATCTTAATTACTCATCCGCAAAGATTGTACAAGAATCAATAACCAAAAAGTGTGTTGCTCTTGATCATCCATTCATATACCTTGAGCAAAACAAAAGAACATAGTATATATTGTACATAAAAATGAAACAAATCATTCAGCAGCCAAGCATTGATCATCCTGAATGACCCTTGAAAACTTTACCCAACCCTTTGACTTGCACAACTTCATCAAGAAATACCATCCAATCCCACCAAGAGTCATCAATCCAGAAACCAAGTAGACAACCCTTGTAGCAATGGCCATTATGACAACCAAGAAAATAGCAGGAATCAAGCATATAACCACCAAACCAGGAAGAGGCAAAGGCACTTCATACGGCCGCTTCATCTGAGGATACTTTTTTCTCAACCAAAGAAAAGATGAGAACTCTAATAGCATACCTAAGCTGTACAAGAAATTCGCTGAAGCAACGATATCCGTAAACGTCATATAAGAGACACCTAATGCGATCAGGGTTGAAAACAGAATCCCCACCCATGGAGTATCGAACCATTTTGAACGAAAAGCAAAAAAACTTGGCAAGAAGGCCAAATCAGCCATGCCCTGAAGCTGATAAGCACAGCTACTTAACTGTGCTTCATAGAGCCCAATTGATGATAAAACTGCTCCTATTTCAATCCAAATCTTCAGCCACTTGCCTGCAATTGACCAAAGCTTAATTATCAGCCTCAACATTTTATAAAAACTAATGTCATGGCTTAAAAGTTCAACACATTTTCTTTCAAAATTTATACTCCTGTGTAAGTTCGAACATCCGATATATGTTCAAAGACAGCCATACTACCAAAACAGTTTGTTGAGTGAATACCTAGCTCGTGGTTGATCGCCGAGTTGACCTAATATGAAAAGCTACCATAGGGAGTTTATACTAAAAGTCGCCATTACTTAAAATCAGCAATGATTAGATCAGCTACATTGTGTAACTTAGACACCTGTATTAAAATCAGCTAACTTATCAACAAAGCAAGCTTATCAACTCCATAGAATTTTATATTTGTAAACTTTGGGACCTAGTTTATCGGACAGTTTTGCTAACCATAGACTATTGTAACGCCTAGGCTACATTGTAGCCTAGTTCTAGAGATTACCTGAAATAATTTCGGCAGCATCCGCCATGAATCCAGTCTCCCAGTCACTCTGATCAACAACAACCGCCCCAGTGACGGCGACAAGAGGTATAATATACCCCAAACAAGTAAAAATAACCCCCCAAAACAACGCTAACGGAAAAGTCTTATTTGGCTGATGGACCTCACCAGCCAAGGTACTAACATTATCCCAAAAGTTCAAGTTCCAAAAGAGGGTGTTAAAGAACAAGTTCCAGTCTTTCTTAACTCCTTTCTGCCCCAAACTAAGCCACCTGACCGGCTTAATCTGCGGAATCGCAATAACGGACATCAAAAGAAAGGGAGCAAGAGACACAACCCCCAATCCAACAGCCACATAGCCCACAATAGCCAAACCAGTGTAGTTTAAAACCGAAAGTAAGACGGTAGAAATGAGTAAAGCCAAAGTCCTGGGCAAACCGGAGGAGAAAATGGGAAAGAGACGCTTTAGATAGTCGACGCAAAGAGCTGGAAAAGCGGCAATGTTGATGACACCGCTGAGGAACCTTAACGTGCCCATCAAGGAACCGAAGAATGGACCGAAAGCGCAGTCAGCCCAGATGACGAAACCGCTGTTGTTTGGGAAAGCGGTGGAGAGTTCGGCGGTGACGAGGGCTTCGGGGATGCTCCAGATGAAGGGGAAGATGAGGAAGCCGAGGATGGCGAAAAGTGGGCCAGCGGCCTGGACGGCAGGTTCTTCGCCATATGGGCCGCCAGCGACTTCGAAGTAGATGAGGAAGATTAAGGGGAGGATGGTTAGTTTTTTGGACGTAGGATTTGGCGGAGCGGTGGTGGTGGGTAGTGGTTCTGTCATCGTAGAGTATCTGGAACGAGCAGAGTCTTGGGGTGTTTGTTTATATTTTCAGGAACGTACTTGGCTGGGTCTGGAAAAATTTATGTTTTGGTGGACTCTTGTAGAGAGATTGCAATTTAGATAACTTCTCTATTTAGATAACTCGCGAGGTTTTGAACGAGCTCGATATAGATCGTGCTCGAGATCGAATTCGACTTCTATAAAGCATCAAAACGCTCGATCTGAATCGGCTTGTTGACACCCCTCGTCATGATCAAAGACACGACGGATTTAAACTACACAAATAACTTATAGATATGGTGTTCAATAAAATTATCAATGTTATTAATCAAAATGCTTATGATATAGTGAAATGGGTTCCTTTTTCTAATATGAAAAGAAAACCAATGTTGAGAACATACTACACGTTTTTATTAATAACATCGAAGATTATATTAATAACCTAGATGCGTCTCTTGAGAAATTATTTAAATACCGTCTCCCAGGAGACTTAGGCTATATTCTCTTCGTCTGAACTGAACTGATTCTAGTATAAAATATAACTAAGCAAAACTGAACTGAACTGAATGTATCTGAACTGAAATTAATGAGTTTTCAGATGAAGAAAACAGAGTCTTACTCATTAATTAAATGGAACATTACATATAAGGCTCGTTTTTTCAAATTTGAAATTCTTGAACTAAATCGAATGGAATCGAATCGAATCGAATCAAATCAAACGAAGCAAATCAAAACGAATCAAACTTAAACGAACTGAAGAAATTACATTTGTCCCATTTTTTTTAATAATAATGAATACTACATCCGGTCCATTAATAAATTCGTAAGGAGACTTTTTTCTGGACGTTGACTGTAATTACTCGCAAATTACACGACAAAAGAATATAATAAAATTATATTATAAAAATAAATTAAGTATATTTGACTAACATAACTTTGTAGAGTTTTGGTTCGACTTTAGTTTGGTTTAACTTGTTTTGGAGTTTTTGGGAGTCATTTGAAAGACTTGTAGAGTTTGGTATAACTTGTTTTTTATTTATTAAGTTTGAGAAAAAACTCAACCTATGCTTTTGAGTTTACTTCTATTGTTCTAATATCTTCCAATAAAAGAACATGTCGATTTTTTGTTAGAGATGTACGTATATGCTCAGATTCCTGTAGTTTCTTATCTTAACTCAACTTTTACGGTAGAAAAGAAGGGTAATTCGAATCGTAACTATACTTTTTATTTCATTGATCTACTAAAAGTCGTGTTAAAAAGAAAGAAAGAAAAAGGTTGAAAACATCTCAATTGGATAAATTTTCTTATTTTCCTCGTACAAAAGATGGGTTGTGTAAATAAATGATAAAATAATAATAATAACAATAATAATAATAATAATAATAATAATAATAATAATAATAATAATAATAATAATAATATGAATTTAATGAACTTAAGAGAAATGAATCAAGAAAGTCGAATCAAGAGAGCCGAATCAAGACGAAATAATCGAATCGAATCAACTGAATCGAATGAATCGAATCGAATCGAATCGAATGAAGCCAAATAAAAGAACAGAGACTAAATCAGCTACAAACAACTATAGCAAAAAAGACCCCTCGCTAAAACTATTACAAATAAGGACAATCTAAAATATTACAATCATGATTGTACAAAAATGCCCCCAATTATCTCGCTCGTTCCAATTGAAACGGCACTGTCTCCTAAAACTACCATAATCTTCAACTGAAATTCTCTTCAATTTTTGTTCGTAACGAGTTAGTTAAAACCATCCATTGAAGAAAATGTCAAGATATAACCGTGAAAATGAAGCCAAGCCGAAAATTAAGAAATGTATGACAACCCCAATTTTTTTTTCATTATCAACACGAATATGTGAACTATGAACGCCGATTCCAATGGATGTTGGTTTGTTTCAGTTTATTAATAACTTTTTTGTCCATCGTATGAAGCTCTGGTCGATCTTTGAAGCAAAAGTGTGGCGTGGAAATTAATTCTTCGGCGTTTCAGAATAACATGTCGTCTCAGGATGGACAAATTCGGCGTTCTTTTGGGAAAAGTTGTGCCAATGCCCAAATTGGGCGTCAAAGCTCAACGAGCGACCTGTGAAAATTGGATTTATTTAAATAACGACCGAAATCTCAGATCATAAAGTCAAAATGTAAAAAATGTCAGATAGAAATGCAAACGGTTTCACACCTAAAACTGTACATTTAATGTGACGATATACAATTTTTCACTATATCATAGAGTGCAAATAATACAGTGGTCGTTTTTTGAAATATCATTTCTCAAGCGGTACCGGCCCAAATCCTTCCCCGTTCTTTTTCAGGTGAGGCATTTGGGCCAAGTGCCTTTGGAAAAGTGCCATGTTAGGCCCAATATCTTGTGGTGATGAAAGCTGGGAGTATCTGTTTATTTTAACTATGGTATGCATGGAGCTCCAACAGGACGGGTCACGGGACAGATGTTGGATGACGATGAATGCTCTTCACTTCCTGGTTAGTTAGTTTTAGCTGATGATGATGAATACTGTACTAATTTTGTTGAGATGCACAATCAGTACACTTTATGTTTATAAAGGAGTTGTGCCTAAGGGATTGCGTTTGTTCATAGTGCAATACTAGTAGTACATAGCGTTATTTGTATGTTAGGAGAGATTTTTTGTTATATTATAACTCTACTTCATTACGCAATCATCTTGTTCATTCATACAATTCACAACTTCCTACATCAATGGAAACTGTTGCTTCTTGATTCAGTCTCTTTCTCACAATACAAACATTCACAATTTCAACCACTACGTATAATTAATCAATAGATTATCATATATATATCAGGAACGAACGAGTTCTAAGTTTATCAACTATCAACTAATAGACGGTCTTATGAAGAGATTAAAATAGATGGACAAACATTACAGTTATATTCAAAAACATTAGAGGTTTTACTAAAAACATTGGTGGTATACATATACATAAAAAAATGATATAAAATGTACATTCATAAAACATTACTGATATTATTTATAACATTATTCATATATTTAAGAATATCAATCCGTCTTTTAGGTCTCTCACTAATACACGTTTTTTTCAAGGAGAAGTTTTATATGTGTGCAATGTCAGTATAGTTGGAGAAAGTGGTAAGATATTGAATTTTGTTAGAAGTTTAACATATGTATTGTGTGATTTAAGATAGTTAGAGTATATGAGTCAACAGTGGTTGTTTTGATTTTGTTGTTGGGAGGTGAACTTTGGTGTTATAATTTATTTATTTGTATTTTTAGTATAGAACATTAAAAGAAAAATAAAGACATGTATCCCTAAGTTAAAATCTACGTTAAAATTTAAAAGTTGACCTGTGATTCTGTGAAAATCAGGAAAAGTCCTAGTTGGACTGTTTATTTCAGTAATTTCTATATATGCATGTAGGTCACTCTTAAAATTTAGTAAGTTATCTTTTATTTCGAATATACTGATGCACATAAAGAAACAAATTACTATTGTTAGATTAATGGTGAGGAACTTTAGCTCAATTAGGCTATGTTATTTTCAACTGAAAACTCATTCAGTTCAGTTCAGCTCGGTTCAGTTCATTAAATTCATATTATTATTATTATTATTGTTGTTGTTGTTGTTGTTGTTGTTGTTGTTATTATTATTATTATTAGTATCATTATTATTTTATCATTTATTTACACACCCGATCTTTTATACGAGAAAAATAAGAAAATTTATCCAATTAAGTTATTTTCAACTTTTTTTTCTTTCTTTCTTTCTTTTTAATACGACTTTTAGTAGATCAATGAAATAAAGAGTATAGTTACAATTTGAATTACCCTTCTTTTCTACCGTAAAATGTAAGTTAAGATAAGAAACTACAGGAACCTGAGAGTACCATACAATCTGGTTCACATACTCTGTACGTACATCTCTAACAAAAAATCTACATGTTCTTTTGTTGGAAGATATCAGAACAATAGAATTAAACTCAGAAGCTAACGTTGAGTTTTTTCTCAAACTTAACAAATTAAACCACTAAACATCGATTTTTAATCAAATATACTTCCGGTCCATTATTAACTTTCTAAGGAGAATTTTTTCATAAAAGTTGAAATATGAGTATTGAGATTTTTTTTCATACTTGCAAATTACAAAAAAAAAAAAAAAAAAAAAAAAAAGTATAAAACAAAGTTACGTTAATCAAATATACTTAATTTATTTTCATAAAAGTTGAAATATGAGTATTGGGACATTAAAGTTGAAGAAGCAGTTTGAAAAATGGAACAAGGCTAGAGGTTCTGGACAAGAAAGAGTGTTGATGTAAAGTTGTTGGCACGAGCTTGTGCATGGTTTATGTACTAGTGATTTTGGTTAAGCTTTTAATTATTTTATTTGCCGAACATTGTTTATGCTCTTGTAAATGTTTTCAAGTTGTAATAAATTTTACCGATTCAAAAAAAAAAAACTAGATAAAGACAGTTTGTACGACGATTAAAATTCGGTTTTAATCGAGTTATCATTCTCATATTGTTTTTCACGCGGTTGGTTTTAAAGTTTGTTATACAGTAATAAATAAAAGGTAAAGTGACAGAAAAAGAGTAGGAAGAGTGTGAGAAAGATGACAAAAATAATATATTTTTTTTAATTGTGATTATATATACCATCATATAATTGTTATTATTATTACAAAATAATTTCTTCAGTTCAGTTCATTTCAGTTTCAGTTCAATTGAAAATTGCAGTTGAAAATAACACAGCCGTACTCGTAAGGTCACATCTTCGAATCTCATGTAAAAAAGACGGTCGCCAGGACCTCAAAAAGGGCAGACACTACATTGCTCGATCCGTTGTAGTCGCACGCAGTAACAAATTCAAAAGAACCATACAAATCACATACAATGCGCATTTGATTAATTCCAAGTGCAGGCACATGTTCACAATTCCCCTGCAAAAGAACTTAAATTGTGCCTTAAGACACAAAATACATACAGAATCTCCCAAATCTTTGCTTTAATTGAGGTCAACTTGTAATAAATTCTAATATAATAACATACTTAATACTACTATCCTTATTCTAGATCTTCTTCTTCATCAATAATAACCCTTCTAAACCTAAACCACTTCTTAGACCTACAGAGATTCATCAAAAAATACCATCCAATCCCACCAGCAGTCATCAAACCAGCAACTAAATAAGTCAGCTTTGTAGCAATGGCCATTATAAGTATCAAAAAAGCAGATGGGACTAAACACATGACCACCAAAGCAGGCAGCTTCAATGGCACCTTATAAGGCCTTCTCATTTGAGGATGTTTCCATCTCAGCCACAGGAAAGATGAGAACTCTAACAGCATACCTAAACCGTACAAGAAATTCGCGGATGCAACAATGTCTTGGTAATTCATGTAGGACATGCCCAGTGCAATCAGACTTGGGACTAAGATTCCGACCCATGGAGTGCCGAACCATTTTGATTTTGATGCGAAAAACCTTGGCAGTATTGCCAAATCTGCCATGCCTTCAATTTGATATGCGCAGCTGGTTAGTGCTGCTTCAAATAGCCCGATTGAGGATAAGACCGCCCCGATTTCTATCCATATTTTCAGCCATTGTCCTGCGTCGATCATTATAGCTTAACATTCTGTAACGATGTAGTGGCCAACAAATTTTAAACATCTAACATGTACATTGAAAAGTGACAAGTTATCTGGCCTAATCTCGGAAGCATGCATACGTTTCTGACCTGGGGTATTCAACCTGCGTGCGTATTTAGTACGGATACGCTGAAATACGTCAAGAATACATTTTTTTGTCTTTCCAAGCATTAGTTATACTCAACTGTTATCTTTTTTGATAGAACTGAATCTTGGAAGAGTTCTTCTCAACAAGACTTTTTATATTTGTCACTAAATAGGCCAAAGTTCAAAAGTTTTGTGATTTAATTACTAAAATCCTAATTTAATAGATCTAATTCTGGCATATAAATATCCATATCACAACATAAAAATATATAAGTATAAATAACCAAACGTATTTTTGACATATTCATATTTTAATATTTTAGATTTTATCGTTTTTCGTATTCATATTCGCATGCATATTCGTGCTTCCTAGGGCCTAATTGATCATAGAAAGGCCCAGTTAATCACTTCAGTGTTGACTAAACGTCTAAAATGTCGATCCTTCATATTCTCATTGTGAAAGTAATTTGACCCAACTAACCGTAGAAAGCCCCTAATTTCATCATTTCGACAATAAGTAAAAGTCCAAAAATGTTCATATACTCTTTTAGAAAAAGTAATTAGACTATCTCATTGTAGAAATCCCCAATTTGATCAGTTCAGGATAAGCAAAAGTCCACAGAGGTTCATATTGAAAACATTACACCATATATATTCAATGGAAAATGAAGCAATGTTGTTACCTGATATCATTTGTGCTGCATCAGCCATGAATCCGGCCTCCCAGTCATTCTGATCGACAACAACCGACCCTGTGACCGCGACGAGGGGTATAATATACCCCAAACAAGTAAAAATCACGGCGCAAAACAGGGCTAAAGGGAATGTCTTGTTGGGCTTATCAACCTCCCCTGCCACAGTACTGACACTATCCCAAAAGTTCAAGTTCCAGAACAGAGTGTTAAAGAACAAGTTCCAGTCTCTCTTCACTCCCTCCTGCCCTAAACTAAGCCACCTACGAGGCTGAATCTGCGGTATAGCGATCAACGACATCAAAATGAACGGTGCAAGCGAAACAATCCCCAATACAACAGCAACCCATCCAACTATGACTAATCCAGTGTAGTTTAAGAACGATAAGGAAGCTGTGAAAATGAAGATAGCTAAAGACCGAGGCCACCCGGATTCGAAAACAGGGAAAAGTCTCATTAGATAGTCCATACAAAGGGCAGGAAAAGCAGCTGTGGAAATGACTCCTGTTAGGAACTTCCATGTTCCCATCATGGACCCAAAGAACGGGCCGAATGCTTTGTCCGCCCAAATGACGAATCCTCCGTTGCCTGGGAAGGCTGTGGAGAGCTCCGCGGTGATTAGAGCTTCCGGGATACTCCATATGAATGGGAAGATGAGGAAGCCAAGGATCGCGAGTAGCGGTCCGGCTGCCTGGACAGCCGGTTCTTCGCCGTATGGGCCACCGGCCACTTCAAAGTAGATGAGGAAGATGAGTGGGATGAGTGTGAGTTTTTTGGTGGTCGTGACGGTGGTGGCGGGGGTGGTGGTTATGGGTAGAGAGGTGGTGGTTGGTGGTGCTGGTGCTGGTAGTGGTTTATCTTGATCATTTTTCATGGTTGGTTGTGGAATGAAAGAAAAGTCAAGTGATGGTTTTTGTGATTGGTGAATGAGAGGGAATCTTGGATATGAAAGTGAGATTTTTGTTTGGTGATAATTCTTCTTCTTGTACTATTCTCAGCTGTATCTGATTGAATGATTTGTATTCATTCTTGTTCTTGTATTATTGTCTGTGTATTGGCTGAGCCTGATTGTGTGATTTTAATACTACATGTTGAGTTTGGCAGGGTTATTTGTAGGAAGAAATCTGAGTTTAACAGCTATTGAGTTCTATTTTCTAACAATATCATGAGGGAAATATCTCATTAGATATGTAAAAGGCAGGCTACCATTGGCCCCACCTAGCCCAAAATCAAAAATCAAAAAAGAAAAAGAAAATTTATAGATGTAAGTAATTATAGTAAAAGAAAACGGAAATCAAAGTGAATATTGAAATCTTTTTTTTTTCTTCCACCTTCAAATATTTCTTCATGATGGTACCATAAGGTTATTTCGAACCGAATGGTGGCATTAAAGAACGTTAGTTATGTGGGTTTGGTTAGTTCGGTTCGTGTTTGTGTTCGGAAAAATTGCTAATCACTTGTTCGTGTTCGACTCGTTAAAATTTTATATATTTCGTGTTCATTTGTTATCATTCGATTGTTAGACTCATTTTGATCATTCGTTTGTTCATTGTGGGAGATGGTAATAAATTAAGAAATATATTGAATAAAGTAGAGAGATAGGGAATTAAGTATGAGAAATATTTTTCATTAAAGAGATAGAAGTTGAAATTAGGACGAGTTAAATGCATAACACCCCCCGAGTTATTAATAATGTGCGCGAAATCCCCCTTAGTTAACGAATTAGTATCAAACCCCCTAAAGTTATTAAAAATGGACACAAAACCCCCCACCCTTTATTTTTAAAGTGTATGAGGTACACTCTCATTAGGTGCGACTATAGATGTTTGTTTATGTTATATTACACCAAATCAATGCAAAAAAAAAATCATAGTTATTAAAAATATGCGCAAAATTCCAGGGAATTCTTATAAAGTCATTGCAATACCCCTTTTACATAAATATTAAATATACATGATGAATTCATATTGTGTGCAGTTTGATTCGTTAGTCCAATTTTTCGAAAATATTAAAATGACTTAAATTTGAACTATTAAAAATAGTAAAACTCTATTTTTTTCCTGATTAAATAAACAACAAAAATCGATCACACACTACTAGTTATATAGCACTGAAATATATAAATAACAACCATAGATAACACTAATTAAGATTGTCATTACATATCAACAACATATACCAATTCATTATTAGTGTAAACGGAAAAAGTGAGGGCAAAAGATAATAAACTGAAACTATGAATGTCCAGTCCACCTAGTCGCGTTAATTTGGAGTAAGAAAACCTAAAAGAACATCTATCGTCGCACTTAACATGAGCACGCCGTAAAAAGAAAAAAGGCTGAGGGGGTTCCACGCACATGTTTTAATACCTCGGGGGGTTTCGCGCACATTTTTCATAACTCAGGGACTAATTTATTAACTCAAGTGGGTTTCGCGCACATTTTTTAATAACTCAGTGATGTTTGGTACTAATTTGTTAACTCAAGAGGGTTTCGCGCACATTTACAATAACTTAGGGGGGTATTTTGCATTTAACCCAAATTAGGACGTCCCAAATGGAATTTTCGAAGTTAAATTCGGGACGGATAGAGTATATATTTACTCATTCGTTTGGGAGCTAATGAACGTATGTGTATGTCACGAAGTGTTCGAGTTTGATCGACTGAATACTAATTGACGTTGAACGAACTTTTTCTCAAACTTTTTATATGATTGCTTAGTTCGTTTACATCCCTACTCCTATTAAAGTGGCCAATTTTGACTTCACACACTTGTTTAAAGTGGCCAACAATTATTTCGAAAAATATTTAGAATTAATTTCCCGAAATTGCTGAAGTTTGATTTACTATGCAAAATTGAATTTTTTTGTCTTTGGTTGATCAATAACAATCCATAACAAAATGAAATTTGTCAAACTGTAACGCACATTACATAAGTTAGAGATCAATCAACTCGTATTTCTCAGTTCTAAGAGGGTATGCCAGAAATACAAACTCACGCCCCAAGTATCCGGGCATATTTTTAGAGGTATACGAGGTGAAAGGTGCAAATAAGCTATTTCTAAGGGGTGATAGTGTAAATTTCCAAATATAGGAGATAATTTTGACTATGCCAGGTAGTCACTGGAAAGATGAGGGTGATTTGCTAAAGAATTTGACCTTGAATATCTTAAAGAGTATAGGATAAGTAGGTATTGAAAAACGTGTTCGTGATACATCCATACAGGCACATTTAATTAAAGCAAAATAATACTTTAATTATAATATATCCTACTTCCTGAATAATTTTAAACTTTGATTTTTTTATTGACTTTTTTTTAATTAATCTTAAACCGCAAATGTAAAATGTTCAATTTTTTTATATAAAATATATAAAAAAATTAAACATTTTATATTTACGGTTTAAGATTAATTCGTAATAAAGCTAAAAAGCTGATCGCAAAAATCAAAGTTAAACTTTATTAGAGTAAAACTACAACATAAAAGAGCAAAATACTTTTCAGAAGAGACTGCCCTGCCATGTAAAATTAACAAATTTAAACTACTTTATTAGTTTAATTTTTAATTAGTATGTCGGTACGTACAACTCAAGTGTGAAAACTGACGACAAAATTTAGTTTAATGGGATGGACTTGTTTGACCGATTGATAGGTAAAAAGCTCATTTGAAGACTTACAACAGGAATGAAATTTGGGATCGAGAAGTGAAAAGCTTCTTTTCACAAGATCAACAAGAATGAAAATTTCTTTGAGGTGGAGAGCCTTTTTTTCTTTGGAGACCAAGAGAATGGAGAATTCCGAGAAGTGAAAAACTTCCACCCATACTTTTTACAAGATCAACAGGAATGAAAAATTCCTTGAGGAGAGCCTCTTTTCGTCAAGATCAAGAGAATGGAGAATTCCGAGAAGAAAAAAACTTAGACCCAAAATACTTTCAAAAGTTCCACAGCTATTTGTACCGGATACTTGAAAACCGAGGGATATATGTTGAGATTAATTAAATATTCTCCTACGAATCAAGACAAATTACCACAGACTAAGGTATGAGGCTTGAGCCAAATGCGCAAAGGGATACCGTCCCAAAGGCAATATCCGAGAAGCATTTGGATTCCAACCCGCTAAACTTAGAGATTCTCAGATAATTATGTCCTCGAGATGTACTACTTATCATCTCCGGCCCACTGAGGTCCACTGAGCATGCCTCCATACACTAAGACCACTCTCAGATTGACACGTGGATGTCCTACCTACTGGGACAGTGACACCAGCTATAAATAGGCTCACTTCTCAAGATGACCAGGTAATTAATTTGTGCATTTATGGTTCAATTTTTACCTCCGAGGGACCTATAGCTTACTGCTTGAATCCCATCAGTTAAGTCTAAGACTTGTATGTACGAGGCAGATCACCATATAAGACTCCACATGTAGTTTACGTGTGCAAGATCCAATGAACACTTTTTGCAGAGCATAACCAGAAGAACTTACAACCCTTTTTCCCTAGAATATTTTGCTTTGTCGTGATGTCATCAACACGCGTTTTACCCTTATCACTACTGATTGCTAACTGTGGTCAGAGCTTAAACCGCAACTAGAATGTTAACTTGATCAATACGTTGTTCTGGGAAGAAGATTACATGTTGCTATTTTTCCATCCCGATTGCTGGCCTCACTGATAATGACATCCGAGTTTGGTATTATACCAAACACAGACTTTTACTCAATGAAGTAGGCATACTATTCGTAGTCTTCGAGATAGGGGAAGTACGCAGCGTACAGTAGTAGTTCTTCGACAACAGAGAGTGATTAGAATTTTGTTTGGAAAGCAAAACTTCCGAATAAAATTAAAGTGTGCTTCTGGCTTCTTTTAGGGCAAATTCTTCATGTTCTCTTTAATTCTTAGAATCGCTGACCGATTGGAAAGTTCCCGGTTTGTGCACAAATGAGGACAAAGTGCACGAGAAATGCTTATGTTGTTGGTACGAGCATATAACTCGGAAAGCAGTCCATGAGTAATCGTGTCGGCTCATAAGGTTGGCCTCTGTATACAAAGGAAGGGGCATTCCGTGTCTGTTTGGTTAAGAACTTTAATTCAGAAAACTAGGTTAAAAACACCTAAATTTCTACACAACTCAAAGGTTTTAGCTTTATACCAGTCTAATTGTTTTAGTTTTTTGCTTGTTTTTTTCAACCGTAACTTCCTCAAGTAAATTTAAGCTACGTTTCCATTTGAAGTGTTAACCAAGGAACACGATTTAGAGGAAATTGATGATCCAGTATTTATTTGTGTTGGGCTCAATGAAATTTGGGGAGAAAGGAATATGGGTTCGAAATTCTTGATTTCATCAACTCATTGGATTAATATTCACTCACTTGGAATCAAATCTTCAGGTCGTAATTTTCTGTATTCCCCCTTTATTCTCCATGCCAAGAAATCCAGCTATCAAGGTATACTATACTATTACAATCTCTTCTACTTCATTTTTCGATTTCAATTTCTTGTTCTGGACAAGTTTCATTCATTCACTGATTATTGTTAGTATAGTGCATATATAGGCAGAAAGGAAGCGTTACTTGTAAGAACATGTGCTGTGAAATTGAGGTTTGCATCACCATGTCTTGAGTTTAGGTATTTTAGCCTTAATTTCTCGGTTTCACCTATTGTTTGTTGGATAGAGTTGATTTTTTGGAACAGTTGGTGTCCATTTGCCATTTTTTTTACTTGATTGATTAATTTTCCATCAGAATCCACTGACAAATAAGGGCGAGTTTCTCTCAGAGAGCACTGCAGTGTTAGAGGTGGTACTGAGAAGAGTATCTTGGCAAACCCCACAACTGCAATCAGCTTCCAACAACTCCGAGCAAACCGACTCTCCCACGAACTCTTTACTCCCGACGGTCTGCTGCAATGAAGAAATCCCTCACTCTGAATCAGATTATGAACTCAACCAGGAGGAAGAATAAGCTGAGGATGAAGAAAGCCATTCCAAATATCATCCGCCAACCAAATGCCCAATCCCACGCTTCTCAGTTGTTCGGAGAAATCACCACCTCTTACTGCTCTCCGAGAGAAACTCGTCCTTTGTCAGTTGATTACGAGAGAAATCAATCAAACAAATCAAAAAATGGTGAATGAACACAAACTGTTCCAAGAAATCAACTCCGAAACCACCAAATTCCTCTACAGGTTTTAAGGTTTCAGGGGATTGAGAAATGACTATCTGAAAAGGGATTTTGTAATTGTTTGATTAGTCTGATTTTTTTTGATGTATCCCACATAGTTAATGTGTTGTTATATTTGATCTTTTCCACGTCTCTTTGGCATGATAATCTGCTAGTATCACGTTCAAGATAAAATCGGGATATAAATAAAATTCAAGAAGCTGATATCTAGTCTGTAATATGTCAAAGGTCGAGGAATGGTAGCGGGAGTGTGCTTCTGAATTGGTAGTTTCGTTTGGAACATTTTCTTTGCTTTTGTAGATGGAAAATGTCTGTTGGATAATAGAACAACGATATGTGTGATATGTTGCAACTTCTTTTGCCTGAAATGAAAGAATATATAGGCTCTATCGTGTGTTTACGTTCATTAATGGGGCTGAGTGCTTCATTCAGATTTTCAGGAATATGCGAAGCCCGCAAAACTCTTACCTGCCTCTAAAGTGAAATTATGGACAGATGCTTCCAATGGAAGTGTGTCTGCTTCTTCAATACTTGGCAGATACGAGTGCTTGTACAGAGTCAGGCTACAAACAAGTAAAATTTCTGGGTCAAGTCTCACAGACATGAATTCTGGAGTCCTACTGTGTTTAATTGATGAGAACGGATCCTCAATTTTACAACGATTACCTTCTACCTCAGTTGATGAGGACAAGGTCATGAGTGATACATTGCATTTCCAAAGAGGTTGTATTGACGAGTTTTCTTTCGAGGGACCTGCACTTGGGAAAATCGAAGCTGTTTGGATCAGCTTGGAATCAGGTTAATATATGTTACATAAAACATGTGTTTTGTCATTTCCAGTTTATCAAATAAATTCCCTGGCTCTGAATGCACAAAAATATGGACATGGAGATGGTCAAGTATAATCTAAATTAAAAATAGAACTTTTCATAAGATTTTTCAAGTAGTTACCATGTCCAGATAAAGAAGCAAAATACAAATCAATTGCCTAAATGATCTTGATATAGACTGTTTAGTTGACGAGTTCTCTGTAACCTGTGTCGCATCTTGTTGTTCATGAACATATATTATTTTCTAGATTCTACAATGGACTAATGGAGAACGGCATAACTGCAACATATGTGTTAGAATATCTGAAGATAAACCAAAATCTTCTCATTTGCATTCGAAAAGCTGTTGGCATATTCCGCTCCTTTTCTTTTCTTTTTTTGGTAACAGTAGGATGTGTTCAACTTATCTAAAACTCTGTAAAGATGGAATAGATTGTATATTTTATGCCCAAATGTTGGCTAATCTTCCTTCCAAAATAATAGATAAATTAGTAATTTTATGTAATATCTATAGTGTACTTCGGATGTTTGAACTTCTTTGAGTTGTACACGGGTTCTTATAAACACCGTGAATTTTCTTTCTTATTATAAATAAATGCTAGAAAATTGCTCCAAGAAAAAAAAAAGATTAAATCTTGTAGGGAAAAACGGGGTGTGGATAGTCAACTATCCCCTTTTTGGCCTTTTCCCTGCAAGATTTAATCTTTGAAGTTGTATTTAGTTGTATTTAACAACTATAAATACAATATAGGTAATATACAAAAACCTATTCTATATTTATTATTTTTGTAGATAAGGTAGAACTCATCCTAGTGTTACAGAAATTCAGGAGCAGAGTATGCTAACAGCTTTTTTCATTGCTAAGCAGAAGATTCAGGTTCATCTTGAGATATTCTAACAATATGCTCATAATTTGGTGTGCAAAAGGGTGTCATAGATCAGTATAACCTACTGATTAGCAGCATTGTTGGAATTTTGACAAAAAGTTCTGATTGTGGGAAAACCTATACTGCCTTTTCTTTATTATATATAGCAGTAGCACTAGCTCGCAGTGAAGTGCAAAACCTAAAAGAAAAAGATAGTGAGAGTGAGATCTAATGTGAACGTTGCTGCTATGTCTGGAGATTCCTAATGAAAAAATACTGTGATCTTCAAGACATTAATAGGGAGTTTTTGAATGGCTGTGTAGAAGTTATAATATGTTAAGTAAGATGAAATATTAGAGTATTTGACTAAGTTCAATATCCACTCGATTAAAAATAAAATTTTTACACCCCTCATGCTGTAAATGCAGGTCAATGGAGAGTAGGAGGGCTAGGTCTGAGTGTCATAAATCACAGTCGGCTGTCATCTGCTGGTATTAATCAAGAAAACTTATTGCAAGGTGGACTATGCTACAACTTTGAGGTTGAGGATATCTTACTTGGGGAAAACAGTGAAACTTCTATGATGGAACTCAAACCTTATTCAATTACTCCAGTCTCTGATTTCACCTTGTTTAATGAGAGATCTTCCACTGGATCATCCTCATTTGGTAGTTATTTCCAGTCAAATGAAGAAAGCATGAAGGAATATGCAGACCTCAAGTTCTCTCTGTTATTTTACGATGCAATGCTTATCCTGGCTGGCTCCTCAGTCACATCCATTTTGACCGGGGAAAGTGCTTTATATTCATTCCTTACTGGAGGAACATGTGGATTTCTGTACCTGTTATTGTTGCAAAAGTCTGTCGATGGACTGCGAGCAACAGAACTCATTCCAAGTGAGGAAAATGAAAGCTTCAGTCTTGGAAAATTAAAGGGGCCTGTTTCAAGCCTAATATTGGCTTTTGCTTTCGCCATTATAACACTGAAATATGCTTCAGGGGAGGATGCTGTTAAGCTGACGTCGAAAGATCTTGTCTTTGGGATGATGGGTTTTCTCCTGTGTAAAGTGTCTGTTGTTTTGGCTGCATTCAAACCATTGCCATTTGGTTTGAAGAATGCCAAAGAGTAGTTACAATCTGACATGAAATGTTTACTGAGTTAGTGTTAAGAAGTTATGGATGTATATATACTACACTACATAGAACTTGAATAAGTTTGCCTACCTCTCCGTGGTTTATAGCTTACGACCCGAGTAAATAATGATTTATTCTGTGCTTCCCTTAAACTGCAGTTAGCAATGGGTTGAGATGGATTTATTCTCTGCATTGCACTTAAATTGCATTTACCAATGGGTTGAGTCGGTCTTCATACGTCTCTGTCAAACAAGAAAATGTAGGTTTCGACTTCTGAACGTATATGAAATGATTGTTCGTGTTGCTGAAGATGTGTTAGGAACAATAAAAACTGAAAAAGGATTGTTGTGTTGCGGAAACAGGACTGCTATCCAACAAGAAATAAGGTTTCGACATCTGAACGTATATGAAATGATAGTTCATGTTGCTGAAGAAGTGTTAGGAACAATAAAAATTGAAAAAGGATTGTTGTGTTGCGGAAACAGGATTAAAAAAGAACTTGCGTTTGCCGGGAGTCGAACCCGGGTCTATTGCTTGGAAGGCAATTATCCTAACCGTTGGACTACAAACGCTGCTGATGTAAAATTTAGTTGTTCATTTATCAATCGTTCATTTCTTGCCTCGAATTGTATGCCAACTTCGTTCCATCCCACTCATATTGTGTCATATGGTTTGTGGGTCGATATTTTTATAACGAATTACTCTCAAGTCATGTTGCTAAAAAAGTAGTTCTTCCGTCTCGTCTCATGTTTTTCAATTTAACTTTTTTCAGTTAACCGTCTTCAACTTTAACTACGAATTAATCTTAAATTAAAAATGTAAAATATTTAATTAAATTATGTTATGAAACTTCAGTGTCTAAAGATAATTTTTTACATACTATACTGAGAGTTGTGATACTTGTATGATGGTTAGTGATTTAGTTGAGAAATTGTCCAGGTTAATATCTTCTAGCGTAATTAAAAGGTTTAATCAGATTTGGAGTTATATATGCTCTGCGTTTCTATCTCTGATTAGTACTCTTGAGTGGTTCATATAGAATTTGGGGATTTCCTAGCAATTCCGATGCTATTGGAATTTTGGGTTCTATCATTGAACTTTGAGTATAATTTTTAGATTTTACCCCAAATGAAAATGTTGTTTTCTAATTATCAAAACAATCTCTTTCAAACATCATCTTTTGGTGCTTTGATACAACAGGATTCGTTAAATTAAGAATCCCATTCGGACAAAACTACCTTTCTAAGTTGATGTCATCTTCGATGACAAGCATTTTATGCCATTTGTCTTGTGAATCGAGATTAGAGAACATTACTCGTTCGCAACAAGGTGATAAACAAAAATTCGATATCATTGAGAACAAGAAATAGACGCAAATGTACAAACAGGAAAAACACAAAAATGCACTAAAACCTTACCAAGTAGCTCATTAAGATTCGATCCGTTTTTGCAAAAGAACATATTTACAGAAGACTAAATCAACACCTCATATCTAATTAGAAATATGAGTACATTATATGAAAGTGTATGTGATGTATGTACATGAAATATACAATATTTAAAGTTAAAAATATAATATTTGTAATTAAAAATATGATGTTCGTATTTAACTACGTATTGATATTTACATATTATTTGATAAAAAGTGAATATTTCAAAAGTTTGTATTATTCATGATGTTGATTAATTAATTACGTTAATTCAATTTGCCTTTATTGGCATCCGCGATCAGCTCAACGACAATTAGACTCAACTTATCGAGATGCTTCATTACAAGACAAATACTTCCCTCAGGTATCATAGGTGGCCAAGATCCTTAATTTATTTAAGACAAAATCAGCATCTTTCTGATCATACATAGAATAATTCCTCATCTTGTTTGCCTTTCAATTTTAGTTTGTTCACATCAACCAAAGTTTCAAATTTTAACAATATATTTTGTCAAGAACTTTGTTTCATAATTTCTGAAAAGAGTTCCTTACATTTCTTTGATAACACCCTTAAATTTTTACTACATACTTTATTGTACAGTTTAATATCTACTTGTACACTCTTTCAAATTTATCCTTAATTCAATATGATATTTACCATTTTAAGCATTATCAAGTTTGACTAATTGATTCCTATAACCAATCTAATTATAGAAGAGACTACAATTAATATTGCACTTCTCTAAATTCCACACAAATAAAATGATTGTCAGATCTCCATGAATGACTTCTCAATTACTGAAAAACAAGCATCACTTTTAAGGAAATTATGCATCATACTGAAAAACAAGTATCAATGTATCATAGAATTCAAGCATCATAATCACTTAAAATCAAGTATTGCTTTTTAGAAAAATCAAGCATCACATTTCTAGAAAACAAGCATCATAAGTAATGAAAATCAAGCATCATAATTATGGATAAACAAGCGTCACATATCAAAAGAGTTTTTTTTTTTAAATAGTGAGTATAACGTTTGATGAGTAGTCAAGAATGGTAATGTTTCAATTCAAAATTACTAAATTAACAAGGTGATTAATTTGTAGATATGTTTTGACTAATTTGTAGATTTTTTTTTTTTTTTTTTTTTTTTGAGCAAGAATGAGATTTCATTCAATAAAGAAGAGTTTACAAGTTGAAGAAAGAGAGCTTCAACCAAAGCAAAGCAGGGAGCATTTGCTGCTATTACAGGAAATTCGAAAAAATACACTAATATAGGATCAAATCATCTCGACAAAATCGAAAGGCAGGGAGCCAAAACCGTTGGAGTTTATTCCAATATCCCGGCCACTTGTCAAGAATCCGTTGGCTTCTCGACGGATGTGTCGATTGAGCGACCAAGAAAGTCATCAAGTAACTGCTTTATCTGAGAGTACAAGGTTCCTACCGTGCCAGAAGTAGAATGGTTGGAAGTAAGACCTTGAATAACCAATAGACAGTCGCCTTCAACGATGATGTGCTGATAGTCCATGTCTTTAGCAAGAAGAACAGCTAGGCGAGCCGCGTAGGCTTCAGCAACTTCAATAGCGGGGGATCCTTATACCATTTTCCTTGACCAAGCCAAGACCAAACCAGTGTGGTCTCTAGCAACCGCAACAATGCCACCCAAGCTGCCATTCCGGGGAACTGAGGCATCAAAATTGAGTTTTATATATCCCAACGGAGGGGGGTCCATGGACGCTGCTGTTGGCTATTCACTTGCCCAACAGGACGATAAATGTTTGCCTTAACAAAGGTTACATAGTTGCGAGCATAACTCACCGATTCAATGGACGCAAAGTGAAGCTGGTCATGAACGACCCCGTTCCTGCTGTACCAAATACACCAGCAAGACACAATAAAGAAATCGAAATCACCACTATCCATTCGGATACGAACACCGTTAACCCAATCCCAAATCGAGTCACAATGAAAGTATATAGTAGACAAAGAGATATTGGCAAGTGCCCAATACATCCGAGAGAAGTGACAATCCCGCATAAGATGGAGGGTGGATTCGGATCCCCCACCGCAAACTGGACAAAGATCATCCGAGGTCACATGCCTTCTTTTCAGCTCAGAAGAAGTGGGAAGAGAGACATGGAGAAGTCGCCAGAGAAAGTGTTTGATTTTGCCAGGAAGCTTGACATTCCAAACAAAGTTCCAATTCTTGACAATGGCACTAGAGGAACTGCCCCGAGTAGAAGCAAGCGCCTTGTGCTTGCTGTCCATCGCCAAATGATAGGCGGAAGAGACCGAATATTTACCATTCCGTGAAAAATGCCAAATCAAAGTATCATCAACATCCCTATTGGCAAGAGGGATTTTCAAGATCTCATCTTTATCATCCTGCCAAAACAAGTGGTTAAGAACAGGCAAATCCCACTCATCAAATGAGGGGTGGATAAAAAAAGAGACGGGGAGGGGCCCTTCATGATGAATATCCGGGGTTTTAATTTTAAAAGAGTTTGAACCCGGAATCCATTTATCTTTCCAAATATCAATATTTTCACCATTTCCAACTCTCCAACGAATTCCATCATTGACTAACTGAAGAGCAGCACAAATACTCTTCCAGGTGTAAGAAGAATTAGCCTTAGGAATAACATGGAGAATGTCTGAGTTGGGAAAATACTTAACTTTGTAAACCCGACTAAGAAGGGAGTGGGGATGCTCAAGAATCCTCCAAATCTGTTTTCCAAGTAAGGCCAAGTTAAAAGAATGTAAATCTCTAAAGCCAAGGCCACCATCTCTCTTACTTTTAGTCATGGTTGGCCAATTAATAAAATGCATTTTGTTTTTCCCTTCATCACTCCACCAGAAATTATTAATTAAAGATTCAAGATCTTTTATAAGATAATCGGGGAGTTTAAAACAACTCATGACGTAAGAGGGGATGGCTTGGAAAACAGATTTTACAAGGACTTCCTTACCCGCTTTGGATAGGAGTTTTCCATCAAAAGATTGAGCTTTTTTTCCAAATTTTATCACGTAACCAACCAAAAACTTCCTTCTTATTTTTCCCCATAGAAAGTTTTTTTTATGTGTGACTGATGTGTATACAGTTTTTGAAAGTAATAATATTTTATAATTATTCCATATGCAAATATGCACTCATGTTATTTAAATTACACGTCTGCACTCTTCACACTCATTTCAGCCCATTACATATAATTACAGTGTGTATGTATAACAATCTCCATATTTGCATGTGGGTTTGTTTTTCTGAGACATAAAAAAAATCTGAAAAAATTCACAAAAAATATAAAAATAATAAAAATAGAAATTTTGAATAAATTAAAATTTATAATAAATTTAATGTAGTTCCAAAAAATTAAAAAAGAATTATGTAACATAATAGAAAACTTATTAAATATGGAAAAAATTCAAAAACTACCCCTTAAATTTGTCCACATTTCATTTTGGTACCTAGATTGACGACTATTACAGATTAACCCAAAATTTACAAAGACGAAATTTAAAAATTACATTCAAACCCAAAAGTCAACTTTTTCACCTATTTTATCTTTTCTTTATAATTCCATAATTACATTAGTTTTATTTCATTGCAAAATAAGTCCCAACAACTTTAAATTTTTATAAATAAATCCCCAAAACTTTTACTTATTAAAATTCCTATCCTCCTTCTTCCACTTTCTTCCCCACCACACCACCACCGATAATACACAAACCCTTTTCTTCCCCAGTCGGACGAAGTACTAAGCATTTCTTGATATAAGGTTACCTGACCATTGGATCGAAATAAGTATGTTACACGTTTAGAGTTAATCACAAATTAATCAGAATGCTTTAAATGGAAGGGGGAGCATTTTTCTAAATAAATTAGGTGATAAACTAGCTCATTACCGAAATACAAACTTTTGTAAGAGAACGTCACTACGAGAAACGAGATCAACTTCATATAATATTTTGTTAGAAATATCACATGTTTAACTTTTCATGCATGTGTGTATCTGAATATGTGATGTTAATTAGATCTCTCAGATAACGCCCTCTTACAAAAATAACTGTCCGCTAAATATGCAATGTTGGTATCTATATATAATGTAGGTGCCCAAACACATGACATTCATCATCAACTAACTTATTTTTTATAATAATAACCAATCTGAGGTAGTTTATTATATCAGCTTGTTCATGTTACATACTTTTTGTGGTTAAGTATTTAATAAAATAATCTCATCTAAGTAAGGAGAGGGTAATAGTAAAACCATTGTTTTGAACATACAATATATTTGTATTTTGCCACATAAGCGATAGTTATTATGAGATTTATGGAATATCTTGTGACCCCTTGGAAATATAACCACTTAGCCAGTAGCAGACAATAAGGAATCTTGGTTTGAATACTTCCATCTGATCCTCAATTCCTTCAAGTATATAAGATCATACATAGAACTCATTATAGATAAATCTTTTAGGCCAGTTTCAGAATAAACTTGCTTGAGAGACTTCCAAATTGGCCAAAATGAACGCAACAGTTCCTTACACGTCTAAGCCTTGCACCAATATAACCTGTTGCAACAACTTCTTGTCAAACAAGTACAGAAGAACAACTGCAAGAGCTGCTATAGCCATGCCGAAGAGAAACAAAGATTTTACCCATCCCGATTTGTCACTTAACGGAGTTCATAGCACTGATCAGCTTGTTTACGAAATCGCTCAACGCCAGTCTGCAAAAACTGGCCTCAGCACACCAAATCTTAGTCAAAAGAAGCCGACTTTTAGTCCAATGTTTCTTGAACAAGCTTATGACAGATGCAGAGATGTTTGTGCTGAATATGCCAAGACATTCTACTTAGGTAATATATTTGATTGCTTCATATCAGCATAAACCATTTCGGTACGTAAATAGGAAGTTCTAAACAGAGAAAATGACCTGTTTTACATGATGTAGGGACACTGCTTATGACCGAGGAACGACAGAAGGCCATATGGGCTATTTACGGTGAGTTCTTGTTCTAAAATATTGAAAATATCCAAGCTTGCTTGAACTAAGTCTTGATTATTTTACTGTTGTAATCTTTAACTTATTCTCTGTTTCCTTGCTTTCGTTCAGTTTGGTGCAGAAGAACAGATGAACTGGTAGACGGTCCAAATGCAACCCATATCACCTCTGCTGCACTTGATAGATGGGAAGAACGACTAGAAGATATATTTAGTGGCCGCCCGTATGATATGCTTGATGCTGCACTTACTGATACAGTTCAAAGATTTCCCTTGGACATTAAGGTAAGAAACAGATAACAATTACCTCATTTATTGTGTTACTCAACTATTTGGCAAATTATAATGATTTATGTTTAAATGTTCAGCCATTTAAAGACATGATCGAAGGGATGAGAATGGACACAAGGAAAGACAGATACTCAAACTTTCAGGAACTTTATTTGTATTGCTATTATGTTGCTGGAACAGTTGGCCTAATGAGCGTTCCAGTGATGGGGATCGCACCAGAATCATCTGTTTCCACTCATAGTATCTATAATGCAGCGTTATATTTGGGAATCGGCAATCAGCTTACAAACATTCTTAGAGATGTGGGAGAAGAGTGAGTTTTTGTTTCCAAATTTACTACTTTTTTCTTTCTTGCTGCGGATGATCATATGATGTATGGATTTTGATTTGTTCTCGGACTTATATGGTGACGTATTTGTTTCCAGTGCAGCAAGAGGGAGAGTTTATCTTCCCCAAGATGAACTGGCAAAATTTGGCCTATGCGATAATGATGTGTTCTCACCGAAAGTGACAGACGGATGGAGAGAATTCATGAAAGAGCAGATAACCAGGGCAAGGTTCTATTTTGATCAAGCTGAGGAAGGTGCTTCTCAGCTTCATAAGGCTAGCCGCTGGCCGGTAATCCCCTAATTTGTACATGTCTAACAGTTAGACCGTCTAACACAAGTTATTGTCATGCATATACTATTTAAGCACAAATTCATTTGATCTGAGCTGTTAACATGACTGATTTGCAGGTATGGTCTTCTCTAATGTTGTACCGGATGATCCTGGATTCGATTGAAAACAATGACTACGACAACTTGACAAAGCGAGCTTATGTTGGGAGGACCAAGAAACTGATGACATTGCCTTTGGCATACACAAGATCTCTATCAAATCCCACCATGCTTCTTAGGTAGTTATTAAATGTAGATACAACAAGACATGCTCAGGATCATACACTAAGCTACAGACTACTTTGCTCTACTTGTATAAATTCACCCATGCCATTGTGAGTTGTGAATCTTAATTTACATCCTTTTGGCGATTTACAGTGTTCATATACATGTGATTAGGTGCTGCAATTTTCATTAGTATAAGTACATCCTTTAAGAACAGATCTAAACCCAGATCTCGATCCATGTTGGAACCACTGAGCGTGTCCATTTGGGATTTTAACAATTCAGATCCGATTCAACGCCAAACTTTGCCACTCCTAACCATGAACTGATTGGATGATCCAGATGTAAAATGTTTAGCAAAATCACCTATAACATTGAATTGGGTGTTTTGTATAAGGGTTCAAGTCTCTTCCTTCCATATTCATAGTTGAGACCACTACCAATGGGAGTGGTCGCCGATGCCGCCGTGCACCACGGCGCGCCGTGGTGACGGCGAACCTCAGATCTCGCCGTCAATCTGAGACCATTCCCAATGGGTCGTGGCGATGGCCGTGAATAGTAGCAGCCGTGAGCGACGGCTGAAACGATAACCACATCTGAAGAAATCCTGTCCAATAGGTCGTCGCGTGAATAGTGTTTATTTTATTTTATTTTTTATTTTTCTTAACATGTTTAACATATTATAAGAGTGCTTAGAAGTTGAAATTAATCAAATTGCATTTATAAAAGTCGTTTTATAATTTATTGAGGTCAAATCATACGGTTACAACAAAACAACATTACGAAGTGAAATTTGCATTGGAATAAAATGAAAACACACAACATCCAACATAGAAGCAATCACATTCCGAACTCGAACTTTAATTATTCATGTGAAGTTGGATCGCATTGAGCCGAGTCCATCTACAACGAAGAGAATGAGCAGATCTTTCCGTAAGACCAATAAGAACTATCCCATCTTGTAGCACAGCTTGATCCCATATCTATTTCACTTTGTAGAAAACACGAGGGGGCTTAGTAAGGTGAAAATGGGATCTTCACTTGCTGGTATTATTTGTGAGAGCAAGATCTTCATTCTTTAAGTACTTGGAATCGGGCCAGCTAGTGGTTGAAACACTTCATTCCATGATTACGGAAGAATGGTAGTAGAAGGGTTGAGGTGTGGTGAAATGAGTGTAGATTGGACAGAATTTATAGGTGTTGAGAAAAATATAGCCGTTTTTATATCCGTTTGAAAAACATATCCGTTCGAAACAACATTGTACTGAAAATCATACGAATTCATATATTAAAATCATACGGTTACAACAAAACAACATTACAGTCCTAATACATGATTGAAAATGAAAACACACAACATCAAACAATATTGAAACGGCTACTTGAAATAAAATGAAAGCACATAACAACAAACATAGAAGGTATCACAATATGAAGTTGGACTTCAGCTTCTGCAGGATAGCATGCTCCATCTGTGTCAAGTTGTCGTACTTGTTTTGTAGCTCGATCATCATTGTGTACTTGCCCAACGTAGCAGCTTGAAGTTAACTCTCAGTAAGTATCCTCGTATCCTCATACTTCTTCTCCAACTTCAATCACATCACTTCAAGCTTCCTCAAACTCAAGCCTCTTCGCATCAGCTTGCTTCTTTTCTTCAATCTTCTTCAGCTTAATCTATAGCCTCTTCTCCTCAATTGTATTCATTCCTTGGAAGGAATCGTTCAGACCGTCCATGACCGAGCTGCCACTTGAACCCCCCTTGTTCTGAAGGGCCTTTGCCTTATCACGGCCCATAGGGCGCTCCGATGCAGCTTCACTCCCATCGTTACTGAATTCGAAACCTCATTTGCTACTGCTCCCACCACTTTCCTCCACTGGGATAGCATCAGTAGTTGAATCACCACTTTTACGAGGAAGCGACCTGTTACTTTTCGTCGTTGCGCTGGTGAAATTCATGTGGGAACGCGACAACGGATAGGTCCTCATTGCTTGCCAACAATGAAGCATCGAAAATTTGCTCTTCAGCCTCTGTTTGTATAGTTTCTTGGCCAGACTGACCACATCATCGTCATTGTAACCACTTTTGTCTCCAACAGTTCGTTCTGCCTCATCATAACATGAGACGAAATGGTTGACTTCTTCCTTTACCCGAGTCCATCTACCACGGAGTGGATTCGCAGTTCGTTTTGTAAGACCGGTAAGAGGTTTGTCATCTTTAATCTCTTGATCCCACATTGCCTTCACATCCGCAAACATCGAAGTGTATGTGCCGTTGGTGGCTTTTACTGCATCCTCGCTTAACTGCATGAAAATCTGGATGAGAGCAAGATCTTCAGCCACGGTGTACGAAACCCTTGGGCCACTTTCTTTTTCTTCATCATTCCCTGCGGATGTGGCTACCTTTTTTGCACTAGCCTTGCGAGGTTTCTTTCCCTTGGGTTCCAGTTGAGTCTCCGGAACAGACTCCGGTGGTGGTTGTGTAGAGTTGGGTTGATAATAGGTGGAGTCTGGGGCATATGGATTGTAACAGCCGGTCGTATCGTAGAATGATTGACTTGGGACATTTGGTGAGATGGGGATTTGGGAGTTGCAAATTTGAGTGTAGTAACTGTTAGGATTATCTGTTTAGATTTTGATCAGTAATCCTAATGACTTATCTTAGCTCAGAAAGGTAACTAGTACTCTTAGTTCACTTGAACATTGTAAAAGAGGAAGCTTACTGAGTATGTTAGTCTAACAAATCTTGTATAGGATGTTAGGTCTCTGTGTGTAATTTTTATATCTTTGAAGAAGACCAAGAAGCAAGCATCCAGCAGAAGGAAACATTTATTGAAGATCAGAAGACTGTACAAGCACTACACAAAAATCGGGCTTTAGCGACGGATTTATCCGTCGCCAAAGCCCACTCGATTCGTCGCTAATCCCTTAGCGACGGATAAGTAATCCGTCCCTAATTTGCGACGGATTGGCGACGGTGTTGACCTTCCGTCGCGATTTAGAAACGGATTACTATCCGTCCCTAACTGCCTGGGACTGTTAGCGACGGATTCCTAATCCGTCACTAAAAGTCCCAAATTTAATGCCTAAAGTTGCCATTTTTATTTGATTCTATCCGCCGCTAAAAACTGCTTTTTATTTTTTAAAAAAAAAATTAATTCCTGTTTCACATTTCACCTGTTTTTCACACAATATAATAGTACATAATATATCCAAAACAATTAAATTGTATTAATTAACAATAGAGATTCAACGAATACAAAGTATCCAAACTGAAGACTAAATATCCGTACAGAAGATAAAATAATGTATATGTAGCATAAACAACATAAGCATAAGTCCAATATAACTAAGAATCGACCAGAGGAGGCGGTCGTTGTTGGGTCGTCAAGATCATTTGGGTCAAAGCATCCATCTGCTGAGCCATACGAGCCTGGTTCTCAAGCACTTGCTGGTAAGCTGCCTTGGTTTGCTCAATCTCTTCCTTGTTTCTAGCTAACTCCTCTTGGAGAGGAGTCATCATCTCCTGGACCTGGTCCTGTGTGAATAGATCAGCTCGTGTGGATGCCTGGGACACTGAGAAGCTAGGACCTGTAAATGTAGGGCCCAAACTTCCAATTCCATATACTCGACCCTTGCTGTCCATTAGGTTGACGGCAAAGAAGATCTGGTTTTGCTCTTCAATCGACAGCTCCCGACCATCGATCCTCCTCTCGATCTCACTCTGCAATCATAAAGTGCATACGAAATGAGATACAGTTTTTGGAATCTCTTATAATACACAAATACAAATGTGAACCTTAACAAAGAAACGTACCTCAATACGCTCGGACTTCTCGTCCACCCAAATGCCATCCTACAGCTTAGCCTTCTTGAAGTGGTATAGCGCGGTCTTGGGGTCCCCAGCCTGGATCTAAAGAACATACATGCAAAGCAAACAAGTAGTTAGTTGGTAGAAATGAAAGCAGAAAACATATAAATCCCTCTTCCACAGCGGATAATGAAAGCAAAAACACAAGTAGTAAGTTATTAATATATACACTAACTGCCATCTGGTGATCCGTAACAACAGCTCGCTACCCATAATGGTGTCTGGAAGTACCTGTACCATCAGTCGGCTAAGTCAGGCGGTTCTCTCTATTCTTTGCCGCCTGATCGACGACAAGGGGTGCCCTCCAGTACTCCAGCCAATGCGCCCACTCCTCATCCCCTATAAACGATGGCTTAGTGCCCCTGTCTCTACATTTTTTCGCAGCATGAACCATTTTCCTATAGAGGCTCGACTTTAGCCACAAAACCGACCACAACTGGGGGAGCAGTGCATTGGAAATGTAGTAGGTTTTCTACAACAATTCAACACAACATAGAAATTACACAAGGTAAATGAAGACAACAATTTCAAGATAACACATGCAACATGCAAGTTCATTAATGTTGACTAACATATCACCCAAGTTCAGTAGCTAACATACCACTCAGATTGTCCTAAAATTTACTAACACAATGGTGACTAACATATCATCCAAGTTTAGTGGCTAACATACCACTCACATATAGTGGCTAACATGCCACACGCATTAACACAACGATTAAAACAAAAAATAAAGCACTGTAACATTTAAGCTTACCCGCAACTCATCGAAGTAAAAAGCCTTCATCCCATCCGAGACATGTGACCACTTCTCACCGCCAACACCAGGTAACTCCCTCCTGCCCCTAAAAATGTCAGTCAGGTTACTGGAAGCATCAGGGGGCCAGAAACTGTTATCAATGAGAAAGACAAGAAACAAATATTCATTAGTATATATAGTTAAATCAATGGTATGTGACATATACTTATCTTAAGTTATGTTCTACAAATGCATAATATGTACTTACTGTGCCTGGCCGTTGGGGAACAACACCGACTTCCCCTTCCACATAACACCGGGTGACAAAACTAAAAAAGGGGCAATTGTGAGGGGGTAAGTTAGCCCAGAAATTTGACTGGCCCGTGCTCGAGCTCGGTGGAGTCTCAGGAACCGTAGACTGGCTGCTCCCACCAATATCAAAGCCCATAAAAGGACTACACGCTCCACTGGGTGGTGTACTGCCTGTACCAGAACCACCAGGGATCCCACTCGATGCGGGAGGACGGTATGTAGGTCTCCAATGCCGCGACATCTGCAAAAACATACAACAAATAGAGAAAAAATGTGTTAGTAAATTACCGTAAATTTGCTTGTAAAACATATACATTTGACACCTAATAAAGCACAAAAATATAGTATAATCAACAACTAACAGTATATATACATATAATCTACCATACACACATACCCTCGTCCTCCTCGCCTGTGGTTAAGTCTACATATTGGTCTTCATGCAGCTCTATGAACTCATCACGAAGCTTGCAGTGATTTCTCACGATTCATCAACAACCTCTTCTTGGTACGAGTTGGTGATTGAGTCGCCCTCCGAACGCATTTCTACTCTGGAGCGGGCCCGTATATGTATCGCAGCCAACCAGTCCGCCTTATCGCGTTTCAGGCTTGGATATTCAATAAACACCACTTGGCGTGCTTGAGTCGCCAAGATAAACGGTTCGTACTTAGTACTGTACCTCCTCCTATGGTTAAGATTGTTGAAGACTAAGGAAAAGTGTCTCCTCAGAAACCTTGGCTCAGAAACCTTGAAGAAATTAAGTGTCTTTGGAAGACAAGTATTTCAACAAGTGGTTTCTGATGCATTATAGGTCATTGAGAAAGGACTTGCAAAGCCTCAGAAAGCTTGCATTGTTTCGTTGACACTACAGTACAAAAGTTAGGACAGTGCATTAATTGCGCAGACAGAGATGTCTGAACAAAAGAGGAAATCTCTGTAAAGAGCAAAGCTCACTGCCGTACTAACTTTAGATATCGTTAGTTTGAATTTCATTGTGCCTAACGGATACTTTTTTTTTTTTTTTTTGAGATAAAAGGAATTCATTCATTCAATACTATTCAAACGGCATGATTTTCAACTATAAGTATCACCACTTAGAATGCTTGAAAACACACCAAGAACTATACCTTAGACTGAACATCAATTGCGATATACTTTGAAGCATACAAGCCTTCTACCTACTTACTCTCTAGCTTTCTATTGCGACTAAAGCTTTTGAATTCTAAGTAGCACGAAAGTTCTAAGTGTCATGATCCTTAACAAGAATTGCATATTGTGAAAGAGTTGAATCCAGAAGATATAGTTGCGACTCATATCTGTGATTCATTCTCTTGAACAACATCAAGACTTGGGTCAGTAAAGAACAACTTACCATACATTGAAAAGTGTATTAAGTAAGCTTGTTTCTACAGAGCACTCATAGATAACTGTATAGGTTATTAAGAGCCTGCTCACCTGACAAACTACCATAACCAACACCACACAGGCGTTGAGCATAGGAAGTACTTAGTTTGGGAAACTAAGGAATAGCTCAAAGGTTACTGAGTAGATGAAGTACTTTGTTGGGAAAATCAGGGAACAACTCAGGGGGGACACTTGGTTGGGAACTTAGTGTAAAAGGGATTAAGAGATAGGATTTTGTAAGGAGAACTCATTATCTTATCTTAGTGGATTCAAGTCCTGAGAAAGGGCGAGTGGATTAGTTTAGGGATTACGCCACCCTCAGATACCACTATAAACTGTTATTTACTTACTGCACTTTATTTACTGCTTACTTATTGCTTGCTGAGTACTTACACACTTTATAGCCTGCTGAGCACGTGCACTTATCACTGAAGTCTTCCGCTCTCCGAATATAAGTATCAGATACCTTCCCAGATATCTGAGAAACTGTTTTATCGTCAAAAGTTGAAAAGACTATTCAACCCCCCCCCCCCCCCAGTCTTTTACTTTGTCGTTATCTGGACCAACTGTAACTTTCCAAAAACGCAGGTATTTAATCCTGCATTCCATTATTAGACAACCAAATGTATGTCGGATGATCACATGGACTTGGTGGAGTGGAGTTTGGAGTCGAGTTGGGGGTGGAGTTGGGAGTAGACTTATAGCGTTTTGAGTTTAGGAGATGAAGATGGGAGAAAATTGAAGTGTGGTGAAATGAGGTTGTATTTATAGATCTCGAAAAAATATGGTCATTGGTGTAAATTTTATATTATATTAATTTATAAATATTTTTTTTAAAAATAAAAGAATTAGAAAAAACCATAAAAAATAGAGTTGTTTTCAGCTGGCCCAACAGCAAACCCAGCCGTTTGGGCTGGGTCCCTGATGTGACAATGAAATATGCAATTTTGCATGCTTTTAAACCCTCGATTTTTGCCCAAGATTCAATATTCGTATCATATTATGGCCAATTACCAACTTCTTGTGTATTGTGTAGGTCATGATCGTGTTTTTGAGGAATTGCACGATTTCAGGCACTAAAACGTCATATTTGGGTGAAATCGGGAAAGCTAAGAAATACGCTGAATTGGTTGTTGCACGAAGTTAGAGGTGTCAAAACATGTCATGCGACCAATCAATGCGAAGATAATTGAAAATGCAACAACTTTGTAGAAGACCACTTTTCGAGGAAACGAAGTTACGAATCCCGAAATCGAAGAACAAAGAAGAACAAACAGAAGCTGAAGATATCAAACAATGGCGGTCGACTGTCGACCGCAGAAGGCTCTGTGGGGTCGACTGTCGACCGCAGTCATGAAGAAGATTATGGAACCAGGCTTTTTCCTGGCCTGTCAGGCTAGAGCCCGCCTTTCTAACCTTCCTTATTGATCAATGGCGGCCAGAGCTCAGAATTACAGTATAAATAAGACCATTGGGGTCTAATAATTGTACACCGCTCACACAGTAAGCTCTCGAAAGAGAGGACCAGTCCTCGGGGAAGTGAAACCCCAAAACCGCTGGCCGTCAGGCACCCAAAAGGAGGAAACCCTAGAAGCAGAACGAAGACATCAGCGACTAAGCTTCTTCTTCTTCTTCTTTCTCTTCCTGTTTTTTGATTGCTGTCAGTAGATTACTATGAGTAGCTAACTTTCTCTTGTAAAGGCGAACCACCGAAACTCTATTATTGCTACTTCTTTATATGCCATGTTATATTAATGAATTAGTTTTAAAACATAATTTCGTACTTGTTCTTTATTCGTCCGACTCTCTATGTGGGAAATCCTTACTAACTACGACTTGGTAACGGACTTTATATTATCCTACGTGATTTGTATGAAAACGTGAAGAGATAGTGTGTTGAGTGACACAACACATTGTCAGTATAAGTGAAGGTGTCTGGATTAACTACGACTTGATCCTTTTGGCATGTTTCTTTGCTGCCTGTAGACAGCTAGTACGTTGTTTGATTCAAAGTAGTTGGGAATAGCATAATAGAACTAGTTCGGGGATCCTTTACATCAATCACCATCATCGATTTCATCATAGAATTATGGTTTAATTGTGATTCAATCTTCTATTTACATACAATCTGTTTACTTTAATCTGTCTGCTGTTTGCACACGAAATCAAATCGTTACTTGTTTGTTCATGTGCTAAGTGTCCGTAACTTACCACTATTGTTGTGTGTTTGTGAGCTTCCAGCAATTATAAATTTAATCTTTGATTGTATTTGAGAGTTACAGGTACTACAACACATTCAAATTCTCAAGTGCACATCAAAATTTAACGCTGTTGCCGGGGACACTTGACCGCTCAAGCAAGTTTCGACCAGATAAGTTGAATTCTTTCATTCACTTTTATTTTTTGCACTGCTTTTTAATATGTACAACATAAAACCAAAAAAAATATAAAAACCTGTGGGAATCAATTTCCACAGCAAAAAACCCAAAAATATTTTCTTTTCCGTATTTGTTTATTTTCTTATGAAAAACCTAAAAATATGTTTATCTGCTTTATTATTATATTATTATATATCTCTGCGTAAGCTCGTTTGTTAAGGAAGATGGAGTTTGCCAAAGTTCGAAGGAAGAGAAGGAGAAAATGAATGCAAGTTCATGTACGCATTCGAGTCTATCGTCGAGCAGTTTCCGATGAAGGGGTTAACTGATGGTGAGTTGAAATTATGGTTCTTCATCGAAACACTGAAGGGAGCAGCAAAAAGATGGATAGATTCAATTAAAGAAGAGGTTAGTGAGTGGGATTAGCAGAGAAGTCTGTTCTTGAAGAGGTTTCTGAGACTTGCAAGGGTTATGAGAGAAAGGAGAATGATATCCACTTTCACTCAAAAATCGAAGGAATCTTTTCATGATGCATGGGAAAGGTTTGAGGAGATGCAATACAACTGCCCCCAACATCAGTTCACTTCACGACAGTTATGTGAGTATTTCTACTTAGGAGTAAGAGAAAAATTTAGAGATCTTATAGACGTAGCTCTGAAGGGATCATTTATGGGGAGCTCTGCTAAGCAAGTGCTGGGAGCTTGTGCAAGTGTTGCTGAGAACTCAAGGTATATGAGTGAGCAGCTGAAGGAGAATGAGATTTTCAACAAAATGGAGGCCGTGGAAGAAGTAAGGACAGTTCCTGCGATAGAGGAGGAAGCACAATGGGCCATGGGGGGAGTAATGAGAATTTTGAGTATCTAGATAAGAGAAGAGTATCAAAAGATGCGAGTGCAGAGGTACCAGAACGAAAGACCATCGGACTGAGCATCGAAAAGGAGAACCATATTTCCGAAATTAGCAACAAGCAGGTGTTTGACAGCATAATAACTACCAGAGGAAAACTAGAAGGGGAAGAGCTGGATAAAGGAGGCAGCGATACTCGAGCTCTAGTGAATTTCCTTCACGAATAGTTCGTGGCAGTCAGCAAAGAGCTGAGGAAACTAAATAAGAAGTTTGAACGGGTGGAAGATGAAATGTTGGCAATGAAGATCGTAGTAAGAGATATGGATAACAAGGTAGAAGAAGTAAAAGGGCAACGCATGGAGTACATAGGATCGATAACCACTAGGAGTGGGATAACAACACCAGATTTTGTGCAAGAAGTAAAAAAAAAAACACTAAGGGGAAGAAAAAGAATAAGGAAGTAGTAGAAGTCAAAGATTCGAATAAGGAGGAAGAGAAGAATAAAGCAAAAGAAGACTGTAGAAGGGGACATGATTATAAATATTGGCTCGAAAAGGGATTTGTTAGGTCCGTGACCGGTAAGTTGGTAGATTTGAAGGATTTACCTTTCCCGGGAAGAATTGCAAACGACATCAAGAAAGCTACAAAAGGAAAGCAAAAGGAAACTTGGAGAAACATACCTTACAAATACCAATTGCGGATCTACTTACGCTGCACCCATCTGATTATCAAGCAGCTATAAGGGAAATTGCTAACCGGAGAAAGTCCTATGGTGGATTGGCATGGAAAGATGGATCGGATATCATAAGAAGAGGAGTTGGAGATCCGGGACAATTCAATATGACAATTGGAGTGAAGGGCAAAGAGGTAAATTGCATGATAGACCTTGGAGCCAGTGTGAATCTTATGTCATTGGCTAAGGCGAAGGAGTTAGGGATTGAAGATGAAATAGAACCAAGTGGAACTAGCGTCTAACTGGCCGACAATTCGACAAAGAAATGTGCTAGGAAATTAGAGGTTTACCTGTAGAGATCGGGGGCACAAGGTCGAGGCTGGACTTCTTGGTAATGGACATTGAAGGGAATGGAGTAAGATCACATACATTGATCAGACGACCAACTTTACATAAATTAGAAGCAGTGGTAGACGCTGGAGAAAAGACTTACATCTTGATTATCGAAGGACAAAAGAAACGTTTCAACTCGAGAGGAGATCTACTGGAAGAAGGAAAAAGAGTTAAAAGAGGATGCTGGGAGAGCGCTGACGATTTTCATTTGCGAGATGAAGAGGAATTTGGGTATATAATGTCGGATCTGGTGGAAGAAGACATAGTGGACTTTGACTATGAGCATTATGAAGAATTGGAACAACTTTTCTTCGTGGATGTGATCAAGGACGAGCGAAACAAGGAACATACTTCATATATGTTCCAATTTGGCATAGATCCCGTAGGGGAAGATTTCAAAGAAGAAGCAATGAGGCGTTGGGATGGGGATATGAACTACGCAAGGAACGAATGGTTGGAAAAGTGCTCCAACAAGTTCGAGGGTCCAGACCTCGACAACTAAGTCATCTCTGAACAGGGGTCGAGCTATAAGACCTAAAATAAGCACTTCTTGGGAGGCAACCCAGGGTCACGTTTATTTTACGCACTTGCATTTGCACTTTTTAATTTTTACTTTTCGATTTCCTCACCAGAAAACCTTTTCAAAATTTTCAAATTATATTTTCAAAAACCTTATATTATAGAATCATATTAAAAAAAAGAAAAAAAGAAAAACCGAAAAATTAAAAAAAAAGCGTTGTCATTGATTTCCCAGGTTTCTTCACTTGCTCTATATATCCATCATACCATTGCATTCCTAGCTTGTCCATCTATCGACAGCACCAAGTAAGTGATCTCTACTCAATATTATCTTTATAACATCTTCAAATTCAAGTTTCTATCCTTCACTTTTTGCTTGCGCTTTCTTCTTGCTTCTTGAGTGCTATGCAATTATATGCTTCAATGGATCGAATTGATTGTGTTTGGGATATGTGGATACATGCTTACTTCTAGTATTCACCTTATTAACACTTTCCTTGGTGGAGATTTGACAAATTGATTGAGAATTTGAGGGTTTTTGTTCTTGCTCACCATGTGTTCAATAAAATGTCACAATAGAACCCTTTTCTCATTTGATTACATGCTCACATGATCTTTACTTGAAGAATTAAGCTTAGGAAACATGTTTGCATCGTCATATGCTCATTGGATGGAATTTTCATTGCAATATGCTCTACACTTTGATGCTTGACACAATATTAGAATTTGTGCTACATGCCTAGTTCATGCATTGATTTGAAGTAGCTATTGACTTATCACAAGCTGGAATTTTGCAAACATGTTGTACCAAACATCAGGTTTGGGGGAGGAAAACCCCATGAGATTTGCAGGTAAGCTATAATCCAGAGTTCACTCCAAACATGCTACCTCACACACTTTTGAGCCTAGGTACCATGGAAGAACGAATGAGGATACTCATCGCAAGATGCATAAACTCTTTGTGGAGCTTGCGAACGATAACCAACCGGGAGACCAAGATGATATGCGGAGGAGGAATTAAATGAACAAGCATGGAAGCACATCACCGAGAGGGGAGTATCTTTCCTTTTTCTTCTTTACTTTCCTAGTTTCCTATCTGCTCTCTACTAGGTTTGGGGGAAGAATTTGGATGGACTACTGCCTGCTAACTTGCTCGGTCTGTAATAACTTTTAAATATTTGCACTTAGTAATTTGTTGTTTAATTTTTGCCTAAGTACTAGTTTTATTTTTATCTATTACGTAAAAGGTCTTTTGCTTTTTGAAAGAAAGTTGTTATGTGGAAGAGTACTAAGTATAAATTATGACTAAGATGAGGGGATGTGGATTTGTTTTCATGCTTCACTGCTTATTGAATATATGCTCTGACCAAACCCGACCCTTGCTACTTTGATGAGTGAATTTACTTGCTACTCCAATTAAGTCCTATGTGCAACTGTGTGAACACTGCTACCCTTGAGTCCTTATATGTTAACAATATGAACGTGATTTGTAGTACTCACCTTTCCGAAACTAACCCCTCCGAGAGCTCTTTGAGCCTTGTAAAACTCCACTATATATATCCTATACATGCTTTACTTAAGCGGTGACAGCAATCCACCGCCGATCTTGAACGAAGAAATGAAGCAACGAGTTCCAAAGAATGGAGGAGAATCATGTTTTGATCATGATTGAGAATTGGTTTGGGGGAAAGTAGAGGAGAAAAGCCTAACCCTGGTTCAAGAAATTGGTTTGGGGGAGAAGTGGAAGATGAACATTATCGAAAGGTAACCTTGTTGGCCCTACTTTTGTATTACCGATGCTAAAAATCACTAGCTCTTGCTTCAGAAAAAATAGAAAAGAAAAGTATCGAAAAAAGCAAAGGTACAAAAGTCTCGGAGTGGATCTGTGGTCTTTGTGATCACCGTTTTCATGTTGGGCATGTTACATATACTACCCACATACGGGTATGGCCCTAAAAAGCTACATGTCCGTGAGGGTTGATGGCATGTATACCAAACCAGCACGCACAAAAGTGTGGAATTCGGTAAAACAACACTACCAAAAAATGTAGAGACTAAAAGAGCCCAATGATGGCCAACCAAAAGCATACGAGTCGGTAAAACGACTGCAAAAAATAGTATGTCAAAAGAAAAAGAAAAAGAAAAAATAAAAAAAGAAAAATAAAGGACCAAGTAGTCTATGAGTGAAGCAACCGATGAAGAATCTGGTTTCGGGGTGTTATGTGACAATGAAATGTGCGATTTTGCATGATTTTAGACCCTCGATTTTTGCCCAAGATTCAATATTCATATCATATTTTCGCCAATTACCAACTTCTTGTGTATTTTGTAGGTCATGATCGTGTTTTTGAGGAATTGCACGATTTCAGGCAGTAAAACGTCATATTTGGGTGAAACCGAGAAAGTTAAGCAAATACGCTGAATTGGTCGTTGCACAAAGTTCGAGGTGTCAAAACATGTCATGCGACCAACTAATGCGAAGATAATTAAAAATGCAACAACTTTGTAGAAGACCACTATTCTCGAAAACGAAGTTACGAATCCCGAAATCGAAGAACAAAGAAGAACAGACAAAAGCTGAACATATCGAACAATGGCGGTCAACTGTCGACTGCAGAAGGCTCTGTGGGGTCGACTGTCGACCGCAGTCATGAAGAAGATTCGGGAACCAAGCTTTTTCCTGGTCTGTCAAGCTAGAGCCCTCCTTTCTAACCTTCCTTACTGATCAATGGCGGCCAGAGCTCGGAATTTACAGTATAAATAAGACCCTTGGTGTCTCATAATTCTACACCGCTCACACAGTAAGCTCTCAAAATAGAGAGCCAGTCCTCTGGGAAGTGAAACCCCAAAACTGCTGGCCGTCAAGCACCCAGAAGGAGGAAACCCTAGAAACAACACGAAGACATCAGAGACTAAGCTTCTTCTTCTTCTTCTTCTTCTTCTTCTTCTTCTTCTTTCTCAACCTGTTTTTCGATTTCTGTCATTAGATTACTATGAGTAGCTAACTTTCTCTTGTAAAGGTGAACCGCCGAAACTCTATTATTGCTATTTCTTTATATGCTATGTTATATTAATGAATTAGTTTTAAAACGTAATTTCGTACTTGTTCTTTATTCGTCCGACTCTCTACGTGGGAAATCCTTACTAACTACGACTTGTTAACGGACTTTATATTATCTTACGTGATTTGTCTGAAAACGTGACGAGATATTGTGTTGATTGACACAACACATTGTTGGTATAAGTGAAAGTGTCTGGATTAACTACGACTTGATCCTTTTGGCATGTTTCTTTGCTGTCTGTAGACGGCTAGTACGTTGTTTGATTCTAATTAGTTGGGAATAGCATAATGGAACTAGGTCGGGGATCCTTTACATCAATCACCATCATCGATTTCATCATAGAATTAGGGTTTAATTGTGATTCAATCTTCTGTTTACATACTGATCATTTACTTTAATCATCGATGTCCGACGCCAAATCAAATCGTTACTTGTTTATTCCTATGCTAAGTGTCCGTGGAGAACGACATCCCGAGTTAACTTACCACTATTGTTGTGTGTTTGTGAGCTTCCAGCAATTATAAATTTATTCTTTGATTGTATTTGAGAGTTACAGGTACTACAACGCATTCAAATTCTCAAGTGCACATCAGTCCCAGCCATTATGGAAAATCTCACCGTTTCTCGCCATCACGAGGCACCACGGCGCGCGCCGTGGTGCACTATCACCACCATGGCCACTCCCATTGGGAGTGGTCTGAGGTTCCGTCGTCTGCTTTTTTTTTTTGTGGGCCAGCACCTGTTTACTTTTTTTAAAATTTATATTCTTCATAATTAATAAAATACATAATATAAAAATATAAAAGTTATACCGATTTTCATATTTTTTTCATCCTCTACAAATAAAGACCACTCTTGACTATATTTCGACCATTATAAATTTTACGATTTTTTAAACTATTAACTAAAAATATATATTTATAAATGCAGTTTTATTAATTTCAACTTGTAAACACTCTTATAATATGTTAAACATGTTAAAAAAATAAAATAAAAAATAAAAAAAATCACTATTATTCAAGGTCATCGTGACGACTCATTGGACAGGAATTTTTCAGATTCAGTCGTCGTTTTAGCCGTCGCTCACGCCACAGACCATTCCCCAAGTGAGCGACGGCCCATTGGGAATGGTCTGAGAACAGAATTAAAGTAAGAGAAGAGTAATTCTCACACTCAACATTATATTAAAAAGACAGTATATTCCCCAAGTGTTTCATGCTATACGTATTGATGATTTGATATGATTTCTTGTCCTTTAGCTCAAGTCCACTTTTGTGGCTTATCTGAAGAAAACTGTGATTGGACTAGGTATGTCAATCGGCCTGAATCAAAGAGGCCCACTCAAAATCCATTCCAATCCATATAAGGAGGAAGTTGGCCGGGTCGGTTCCGGTTTCTTCAACAGGAACCTGCCAACAACCATACCAACCGGATCAGAACCCCTTTTTTCTATTGTGATTTTAACAAAAAAGAAAAAAACTATACAGTTTTTGAAATTTCTGTAACAGATGTACTAATTACAGATAAGAACTTGCCCACTAGGGCTGCTCATATGATCCGGGGTCCGTGGATCCGATCTGTTTATCCGCACTTACAGATCGGATCGATCCGGTCTGTTGCCTAACGGATCAGATAATGAATACAATTTTCTCCTATCTGTTACGAACGGATAAAACGGATAAATCCGTCGGATATCTGGTAAGTTTTTTTTAATATATTACATATAGTATATACAAAATTTGTCCTAAAATAGAATTATGGACTTGCTGGAGTTAGTATGAAGTTGAAGTATGAACTATTTTGGAAACATGGAGTTTGTAAAGTGGAATTGCAAAGAGACTTGGAGTTTTATTTACTTTCCATCTATTTGCATTTAATTTGGACGTTTGATTGATGTGTAATGTATTATGGTTTATGGATATTTGAATCGTGTAGTTTGATTTTCGAACTTTTGATGTGTATTTCGAATATTTGAACCTATGTTGTTTGGTGAATTGGTGTTCTATGCTCTCATTTCTATCGTTTTATTCGTCATTTTATTGTCGAATTGATGTTGAAAAATAAGTTTTTTTTTAATTAAATTTCATGGATAACGGATATCGGGCCGATTTATCCGTTATCTGATCCACTTTGAATGGATCGGATAACGGATAGACATGTTAGTCATCCGTTTCCAGTCAAACGGATCGGATATGATCCGATCCGTCCGTTGCGCAGCCATACTGCCCACCTTAGAAATTGAGTGATTATGTTAACCAAGAACTATATAATGTGGACGTTATAAAACTTGCATAAGTGCCAAATTCATGTTTAACTATACGAATCAATTTAACACGCAAAAAAAGTACCGAGATATTGACTAATTGCCCAAGGAAAGTTCAAATAGACAAACAATCAAAGAACGAATTACGAGTAAGGTCTACATAAACTCCAAAAGCAGAGAGACAGGGGGAGGAGGATTGTCCCTCACGGATAATATTATTGCAATCACCTTCCATCATCACTTTAGCATACCGGAGTCGAACTTCCAATTGAACATCAAGAGAGGCAGCCATTGCTTCGGCCAATTCAGCTTCTTGAAGGAATGGGATCCTCCTACTCCACACGATAATCTAGCAATTATTATTTTTTGCCACAACGCTCGATCCAGCAGACTGGGGAGACATGCTAATCGCTGCAACAAAGTGTTCACTATAAGCCAGTTCATCTCGTCTGCCTTCATGGACAACTTTATTACGATTACGCCAAATGCTCCAACAAGTGCAAATAAACAACTCAAACTCTTCCGTGAATGTCGTGTAATGAATAGCAAGATCCATTCCCAAGCATCTCCCGTGTTTGAATTAATAATCATGTTAGGAATTGGGGAAAGAGCCCAAGAAATCCTTGCAAAATGGAAATCTCGAAAAGTATGGATAATAGAGTCGTCACCACATGAACAAACATGACATAAAGATTCATGTAGTACACACCTACTTCGTAAAGAATTAAGGATTAGAAGCGCATTTTTCAACAAACGCCACACAATTTTTTTCTATATATTTTTGGGTAGCTTAGTATTCCACACACAGTCCTATATTTATCTCCTCAAGGTAATGCTGCTACCAGACACAATATCCGACGCTTGATGGCACGATCTCCTAGCCAGATAGTATGTTGTACGAACAGAGTATAACCCGTGCTTCGTAGGATGCCAAACTCTCAAGTTATAAACATGAGTATATTAATCAAAGGGATACGCAAAATAGAATCAACATCCTCTTCCAAAAAAGCCAATGAAGGAGATCAATATCCCAACTAAAAGTGGAAGAATAAATGAGTTCATAAACAACTATTTGCCCCTTTTCATGCTCATTAGGGGTAACGGGGTGTAAAGCACTACAATCCTAGGAATCCAATTATCTAACCAAACATCAACCCCTTCACCATTACCAATTCTCTGTCTCCCTCATTTTCGCACAATTCCATAGACCCACATATATTTTTGCAATTATAGGAAGAATTAGTTTGGCTACAACATCAAGAACATAACAATTAGGAAAATATTTGACATTAAGAACTCGACTAAAAAGGAATTCGAAGTAGTTAATAATATGCAGAAGTTGCTCACCTAACATAGCAAGATTGAAAGAGCGAAGGTCACAAAAAAAACCATACCCCCATCCTATAACACAAAGAGTCCCTCCAATGGATTTTATTCTAGGTCCATCCCTGATGTGACAATGAAAAGTGCGATTTTGCATGCTTTTAGACCCTCGTTTTTTGCCCGAGATTCAATAATTGTATCATATTATGGTCAATTACCAACTTCTTGTGTATTTTGTAGGTCATGATCGTGTTTTTGAGGAATTGAACAATTTCAGGCACAAAAACGTCATATTTGGGTGAAATCGGGAAAGTTAAGCAAATACGCTGAATTGGTCGTTGCACGGAGTTCGAGGTGTCAAAACATGTCATGCGACCAACCAATGCGAACATAATTGAAGATGCTACAACTTTGTAGAAGACCACTTTTCGAGAAAACGAAGTTACGAAGCCTGAAATCGAAGAACGAAGAAAATAGATTCGAATCTGCAGAGATCGAAGGAGTGTGGTCGACAGTCGACCGTAGAAGGGCTTGTGTAGCCCACTATCGACCGCAGTGAGGCTGAAAGTTCTAGAATCAGGCTTTTTGCTGGCCTGTCAGGCTAAAGCCCGCCTTTCTAACCTTCCTTAATGATCAATGGCGGCCAGAGGACGAAATTTCAAGTATAAATAAGACCTCTCGGGTCTCATAATTCTACACCGCTCACACAGCAAACTCTCGAAAGAGACGACCAGTCCTCGGGGAAGTGAAACCCCAAAACCGCTAGCTGTCAGGCACCCAGAAGGAGGAAACCCTAGAAGCAGCACGAAGACATCAAAGACTAAGCTTCATTTTCTTCTTCTTTCTTCTTCCTAGTCGATTTCTATCTGTGTTTATTGCCATGCGTAGCTAACTTTCTCTTGTAAAGGCGAACCGCCGAAACTCTATTATTGTTATTTCTTTATATGCCATGGTATATCATTGAATTAGTTTTAAAATGTAATTTTGTACTTGTTCATTATTCGTCCGACTCTCTACGTGGGAAATCTTTATTAACTACGACTTGGTAACGGACTATACATTATCCTATGTGATTTGTCTGAAAACGTGGCGAGATAGTGTGTTGAGTGACCCAACACATTGTTGGTATAAGTGAAGGTGTCTGGATTAATTGCGACTTGATCCTTTTGGCAAGTTTCTTTGCTTTCTGTAGACGGCTAGTACGTTGTTTGGTTCTAAGTAGTTGGGAATAGCATAGTAAAACTAGGCCGGGGATCCTTTACATCAATCACCATCATCGATTACATCACATCAATTAGGGTTTAATTGTGATTCAATCTTCTGTTTATACAATCTGTTTACTTTAATCTGTCTGCTGCCTGCACGCGAAATCAAACTGTTACTTGTTTGTTCCTATACTAACTGTCCATGGAAAACGACATCTCGAGTTAACTTACCACTATTGTTGTGTGTTTGTGAGCTTTAGGCAATTATAAATTTAATCTTTGATTGTAATTGAGAGTTACAGGTACTACAACGCATTCAAATTCTCAAGTGCACATCAAAATTTAGCGCCGCTGCCGGGGACACTTGACCTCTCAAGCAAGTTTCGATCATCCGAGATAAGTTGAAACCTTTCTTTCGCTTTTAATTAACGCGTTGTCTTTCAATTCGTATAGCATAAACCAAAAAAATTATATATAATCTGTTGAAATCGATTTTCACACGAAAAAATCCAAAAATATTTTCTTTTTCGTATTAGTTTGTTTCCTTATTAAAAAAAATCCAAAAACACGTAATTTTAGATTTATGTTTCTCTAGTATTATCTATCCGCATCTGCGATAGGCATTTGTTAGTGTTCATACTAAACAGGAAAAGCATGGAATTGCCTAGTAACGCAAGTAGGGAAGGTACTAGCAATGAGACTCACCTTGGATACGTTCTGATGTGCAAACTTGAAGAGCTGTTCAAGGTTCATCTCGAGATTAAAACCGAGAGAGAAGAACTAGAACAAGAAAGGCTAAGGATAGCCGAGGAAAGACTGAGATTAGATGAGAACAAAAGAAGGGATAACTATGCAAGGGTGGAACTAAAGGATGAAGACGACAGACCCATGCGCGACTATGTTATGGCAAGACTTACACCGCATACCTCGAGCATCTATCTTGAGAGAATTGCGAGAGAATATGACCTGAAGGGTACTCATCTGAATCAACTACCGCACTTCTACGGGAACCCAACTGAAAACCCGATGCATTTTCTTAGGGAGTTCTACACAATTGTTGGGGGTATGCCGCTCAATGGGCTCACGGAATGTCAGCTTCGAAGAAGAGTATTCCCTAACTGCCTCAAGGACAAGGCGAGGGATTGGCTACTGTCACTACCACCAAGCAGCTTGAACACATGGGACGAGGTGGTTAATACGTTTATGCTCAGGTACTTCCCACTTAAGAAGACATCTGTCCTGAAGAGTCAAATCCAAAACTTCAGCCAATTCTCCGGAGAAACTTTTCACGAGGCTTGGGAGAGATATAAAGATTTACTTGATAAATGCCCAATGCACTCATATGGGACATTCGACAAGGTCAACAACTTCTACAAGGGAATTGACTCCATCAGTCAGTCACTCATTGATGGAGCATGTCAAGGAAACCTGCTGAACGTACCACCAAGGAGGATTTGGGAGGTGTGCGAAAACATAAGCGAGAACTCCATCCAGAAAGGACGAGGGAAAAGGAAAGTACCTTCGAAAGCAAACTCAATCGAGGAAGCATACTATATGCAGGCAAGAGACCCGTCAGCCAATCAGATCAATCAACTCGCAAGAGAACCGGTGAGCCAACCCCTAATGCCAATACCGGAAAGAGCGTCAGATTTCCCTGTCCGACATCATTTGTCGCAACTGGAGAGGAAAATTGACTTCCTAATGAAAGAAATGATGATAATGTAAGTGACTATAAGAGGGCAAAGAGAGGCCATCGTAGGGTTTGGAACCACATTCGAAGGAGTTGGAGAGAGATTCGCAAGGATTGAGGAGCGTCTTCAACAAAACGAAAGACAAACATATGAGGTTAGATGGGATATGAATGAGCTCGCATACAATCAGCATAAAAGATCTGAATTTGATTATGAATTTGGTCGGATGAGTCGTTCGACGGAAGGATACGACCTAGATTCGGTGATCATCGAAATCGAATTAGGAGGGGATGAAGACAGTACGAGAAGACAAGAAATAGAACAACTCTCCGAGAGTCGCTCTAGTGAAGATCAGGGGACCCACCCCAACAACTGAGTCGTCAACAACCAGGGATCGAGCTATAAAACATAAAACAAGCGCTTCTTAGGAGGCAACCCAAGGTCACGTTTAATTTTACTCATTTGCATTTTTATTTTTTTGTCTTTTTCTCGTTTTCCGTGCCCAAATTATTTTTTGAAAAAAAAAACTTTTCAAATCTTTTCAAAATTTCTCATTTATTATGTTTGCCTTTTGAAAAATCGAAAAAACGCGAAACATCGCGAAAGCGGGAGGGCTGGGCAGCAGCCTCACTGCGGCCCACTGTTGATCGCAATGAGCTGCTCCCAGCTCACTTCCCCCTTATAAAATCCCCAAAAACGTTTTTTGCCCCCTCCCACTTCATTTTCTTGACAAAATCTTCACTTGCTCTATAATTCTATCATTCCCATTGCATTATTAGCTTGCCCATCCACCATCAACATCAAGTAAGTGATCTTCACTCATTATTATCCTCATTACATCTTCAATTCAATGTTTATACCTTTCAACTCTTTGCTTGCACTTTCTTCTTGCTTCTTGAGTGCTATGCAATTATGTGCTTCAATTGATTGATTTGATGATGTTTGCGATATGTGGATGCATGCTTACTTTTAGTATTCACTATATTAACACTTGCTTGGTGGAGATTTGACGAATCGATTGAGAATTTGAAGGTTGTTATTCTTACCTACCAAGTGTTCGATAAAATGTCTCAATAGAACAAACTCCTTTGTCGACCCCTTTCTCCCTCGATTACTTACTTACATGATCTTAACTTGATGAAGTATGCTTATAAAACATGTTTGCATCGTCATATGCTCATAGGATGGAGACTACATTACAATTTACCTTTCAACTTGATGCATAATACAATTTGAAAACTTGAGTTACATGCCTAGTTCTTGCATTACTTTGAAGTAGCTATTGGTTTTATTACAAGCTAGAATTTTGCATATGCATTGTGCCTCACATTAGGTTTGGGGGAAGAGAAACCCCATTGGATTTGCATGTAAGCTGCAGATTTGATTTAACTCCAAACATGCTATCTCACACACATTTTGGCCTAGGTACTATGGGGAGAAACCAAGGAAAAAAGGAGGTAGGTGAACCAAGCACTAAGAGAGAAAAGAAAGGGAAGAAAGCGGCATCGACAACCCTATCAAGTAAGGCTCGAAGTTGGCTATTGGTTAATAGAGACCGAGGAGTACATCTGGAGAGGAACATAGAGATCGGATGGGGAATGAACCATGCCCTTAACGGGATACACAACAATTTGAATCTCTATGTTTGGGGAACTTTCACTTCCATCCTCCGAGGATACAACATAGAGATAGTCCGGGAGTTCTATGCGGAATACTTCCAACTAAAGATTGACACGCCGGAGGATGCACTTTTAGATCACCCCATCACCATACGAGGGGCAGAGTTCATGTTTGGGTCGGGATTTATCAATGAATACTTCAACATCCCAGAGGAGCACATCCATGGCGAATACAAGGAACCGGCATATCACGAGTTGGAGTATGGAGATATCCTACCAAACATCACAAGGGTATTACTCGGAGAGAGGTTTAGAGGGGATGCAGTGGGAATATCCATTCTGAGGGCTACACTCAACGAAAGAGCAAGATTTTGGATGCACTTTGTAGAGACCAATTTGAAGCAAACTTTGCACCACGAAGGGCTTAAAGATGACGTGGCCACACTTGTCTACGCAATTATGGAGGGTCACTACATTGATGTTGGAAGAACCATCATGTAGGAAATGCAATTGGTAAAGAGGAACAAAAGAAGGAACCTGCCATTTCCCAGTCTTATCACTGCAATATGGGAGAAGAATGAGGTTCCTACTAGTGAGTCAGGATACGCTCCGCTCATAGAACCTTTTGATGAAGGCAGGACCATCCACCTCCTTGAGATGCACGAGAAGGCTGCCAAAGCCGAACTGAGAAGGAGAGGAGTAGCGGATCAGCCGCAAGGAGCTTTTAACATGAATTCGTTCAACGAATTTGTGAACAACTACCAGATGGGGAGTCAAGGGAATGCACGAAGGCGAGATGAAATGAATGAAATGGGCCGGAGGTTGGAGTGGAACGATCATGTTACCTACCTACACAACTACAAGCAAATCTCTTTCCAGCAGGATAACATTAGCGGGTAGGATCACTTTGAGTATCCACCTTATTATCCACCGCCGCAACTCTATCCACCACCCGGAGTCGATCCATCGCAGTACTACCAAGGCTACAAAGGATTTTATCCTCCACCGCCTCCTGGAGGATCTTCGTCCTGAAGCACCACTTGAATGGAGAGCACAACATCAATAGGGAAATATCTTTTCTTTTTCTTCTTTATTTTCCTAGTTCTTTACTTGCTCTCTGCTAGGTTTGGGGGAAGAATTTGATTTGACTACTACCTGCTTAACTATTCGGTCTGTAATAACTTTTAAATACTCGCACTTAGTAATTTGTAGTTTAATTTATGTTTATCTGTTACGTCTAAGGTTATTTGGTTTTTGAAAAGGTGGTTGATCTGTGGAAGAGTACTAAGTATAAATCATGACTAATGAGGTGATGTGGATTTGTTTTCGTGCTTCACTGCTTACTGAATATATGCTCTGACCAAACCCGACCCATGCTACTTTGATGAGTGAGTTTACTTTCTACTCCAATTAAGTCCTATGTGCAACCGTGTGAACACTGCTACCCTTGAGTCCTTATTTGTCTTCAGCATAAATATGATTAGTAGTACTCACCTTTTTGAATCTTTTTCTATACCTTTCACTAACCTTTCTGAAAGATTTTTTTAGCCTTATGAAACTCCACCACATATATCCTATACATGCTTTACTTAAGCGGTGTCAGCAACCCACCGCCGAGCTTCAACGAAGAAACAAAGCAACGAGTTCTAAAGAATGGAGGAGAATCATATTTTGATCATGATCGAGAATTGGTTTGGGGGAAAAGTAGCGAAGAAAACCCTAACCCTAGTTCGAGAAATTGGTTTGGGGGAGAAGTGGAAGATGAACATCATCGAAAGGTAACCCTGTTGGCCCTACTTTTGTATTCCGGTGCTAAAAATCACTAGATCTTGCTCCAGAGAAAATAGAAAAGAAAGTACCGAAAAAAGCAAAGGTACAAAAGTCTCGGAGTGGATCTGTGGTCCTTGTGATCACCGTTTTTCGTGTTGGGTATGTTACAGATACTACCCACATACCGACGTGGCCCTAAAAAGCTATATGTCTGTGAGGGTTGATGGCATGTATACCAAACCAACACGCACAAAAGTGTGAAATTCAGTAAAACAGACACTACCAAAAAATGTAGAGACTAAAAGAGCCCAATGATGGCCAACCAAAAGCATACGAGTCGGTAAAACGATTGCAAAAAATAGTATGTCAAAAAGGAAAAAAAAAAGGAGCAAGTAGTCTATGTGTGAAGCAACCGGTGAAGTAGTTATGATGATGAAGGAGAAGTTGAAGATTTATCATTGAGAGAAGACGAAGTTGAAAGAAGGAACTCGGTGTTCGGAAGGATAAGTCCCCCTGAAGTGCCCTTTTTTCTGCCTTGCTCATCTTTTAATGATGCTTAGCCAAACACTCCTCTATATTATCCTACGGTCCTACCTATTTACTTACCAAGCTAGCCTGAGTACTACTTTGATTTGTGCCTTGACTTTTGGGAGCAGGATTGCATAACATTACTGCGAGGTAATGATCTTGAAGTACACCTTCAAGGACATTGGGTTACACTTGTAACCGTTGGTTGTAGTGAGTGATACTTACTTGTTATTGCATGTTGTGGAGTCATAGAGGTCTTAGTTGAAACTAAGTGAGTCAGTGGAGTTTGAAACCCTAGAAACTAGCTGCTTATCTATGTTGTGGTTTATGCTCTTTACTCATTTCATAGTCACTTTTAAATTATCGTTTTTGCCTTGCTCAAGGATGAGCAAGAAACTGGTTTAGGGCTGTGATGTGACAATGAAATGTGCGATTTTGCATGCTTTTAGACCCTCGTTTTTTGCCCGAGATTCAATAATTGGATCATATTATGGTAAATTACCAACTTTTTGTGTATTTTGTAGGTCATGATCGTGTTTTTGAGGAATTGAACGATTCCAGGCACCAAAACGTCATATTTGGGTGAAATCGGGAAAGTTAAGCAGATACGTTGAATTGTCCGTTGCACGGAGTTCGAGGTATCAAAACATGTCATGCGACCAACCAATGCGAAGATAATTGAAGATGCTACAACTTTGTAGAAGACCACTTTTCGAGGAAACGAAGTTACGAAGCCCGAAATCGAAGAACGAAGAAAACATATTTGAATATACAGAGATCGAAGGAGTGCGGTCGACAGTCGACCGTAGAAGGGCTTGTGCAGCCCACTGTTGGCCGCAGTGAGGCTGAAAGTTCTAGAATCATGCTTTTTTCTGGCCTGGTAGGCTAAAGCCCGCCTTTCTAACCTTCCTTAATGATCAATGGCGGCCAGAGCACGAAATCTTAAGTATAAATAAGACCTCTGGGGTCTCATAATACTACACCGCTCACACAACAAGCTCTCGAAAGAGAGGACCAGTCCTCAGAGAAGTGAAACCCCAAAACCGCTGGCCGTCAGGCACCCAGAAGGAGGAAACCCTAGAAGCAGCACGAAGACATCAAAGACTAAGCTTTCTTTTCTTCTTCTTTCTTCTTCCTAGTCTGTGTTTATTGCCATGAGTAGCTAACTTGCTATTGTAAAGGCGAACCGCCAAAACTCTATTATTGCTATTTCTTTATATGCCAGTTTATATTAATGAATTAGTTTTAAAACGTAATTTCGTACTTGATCTTTATTCGTCCGACTCTCTACGTGGGAAATTCTTACTAACTACGACTTGGTAACGGACTTTACATTATCCTATGTGATTTGTCTGAAAACGTGGCGAGATAGTGTGTTGAGTGACACAACACATTGTTAGTATAAGTGAAGGTGTCTGGATTAACTGCGACTTGATCCTTTTGCCATGTTTCTTTGCTGTCTATAGACGGCTAGTACGTTGTTTGATTCTAAGTAGTTGGAAATAGCATAATAGAACTAGGTCGGGGATCCTTTACATCAATCACCATCATGGATTGCATCACATCAATTAGGGTTTAATTGTGATTCAATCTTCTGTTTACATACAATCTGTTTACTTTAATCTGTCTGCTGTCTGTACGCGAAATCAAATTGTTACTTGTTTGTTTCTATGCTAAGTATCCGTGGAGAACGACATCCCGAGTTAACTTACCACTATTGATGTGTGTTTGTGAGCTTCTGGCAATTATAAATTTAATCTTTGATTGTAATTGAGAGTTACAGGTACTACAACGCATTTAAATTCTCAAGTACACATCAATCCCCACCAAAATTTAGCAACGAGCGATTCAATTTCACGAATAAGGTAAGCAAGGAGCTTGAAGTAACTCATAACATAGGTGGGAATCGATTGAAGTACAACTTTTATAAGAATTCAGTTACCCCCTTTTAAACTTCTCCCTAAAACCTTGAGTTTTAGCCCTCACCCTCTCCCCGAACCAAGAAATAACCTCTCGCTTGGATTTACCCATATCAATAATCAACTAGATACCTCTCATGTTTATCCACCACTTTTACACCAAGACATCCCCTCACCTCCTCCACCATCGCACTCTGGGTATTATGACTAAACACAACAACTTATCCATATCAATCTCTTGGCCAGAAGCCAAACTATAAATGCGAAGAATATTTTGAATCTGAGTAGCAACACTAGTGGGTATGATTTTCGAATGTTTTGGGTGCTACGATCATATTATGCATTTTTCTTGTCGATAGATATAGTTTATTTTTCATAATGCCCCCACTATAATAGCGATTATGATACAATATACTAGAATATAAAATATAATGAAATATTCAGCTTGTGTCACAATAAGGATCTCTTTTAGTAAAGTATTCAAATCACCTTATATTCTTTTAGTAAAGTAACTAGACTTCAATACTATTGTTAGTAACAAAACAATTTTTTCTCTAGATGGATATTATTCACTTTAATCTTTGTCTAGGATTACTTATTTTTGATATTATATTTATTTATGGGTACTAAGGAATTATTAATATCCACAAAACGATTTTAGGGGGAGAATATCTCAACAGAAAAACGTACGGATCCATCGATTATTTAGGGCAAAACGCAAATTCTAAAATCCTATAAATAAAAATATATAAATACTCACCTCCCAGAGAGAGAAAAGAGAGCGAAACGGAAAGAAAAATAGTAAAACTCAAAACTGAAAAAGGTTAGACTCATTTCAGATTATTAGAGGAAAAAAAAGAATATTTGAGAAAAAGAAAAGAATCAAACAACAGCACGCACAAAAGATATTTTGACGCTCTCTTCTCCTCTGATCGCTCATCTTCTTCTTCCCAAAATTAGGGTTTCTATCTCCGGTATCTCCATTTCCCTTTGTACGTTTCGTGCTTTTTCTCTCCGGATCCATCTCTCTTGCTTCTGTTTCTCTGCTTTTATGTTTATGTAATGTAATTCTGCTTGCTTTGGTTATTTGTTGTGGATATGTTTCATTTTCATTTGTTTGCTTGCTTGTTTGATTGCATTTATGTGTTTTCTGCTTCGTAGGAGCTTTATAGAATGTGTAAGTTGAATTCTGGAAGTGAATTGATCTTCGAGATGTATTTTATCATTTTATGTATTAGTATGCGGATCGTGATGGAAATTTGATATGATTGAGTTGTTTTCGTATTGAAGGTTGATGGTGACGACAATTTTGGACTAAATATTGAAGGTCTTTCGGTTTGGAGGAGTCGAGGTGCTCTTTTAATAGGAAGTAGGTGTAGGTTGGAAATTGTGTTTTAGCAAGTATGCCGACATCTGGTTCTGATTCGTATGCGCATGCTTCTGCCGCTGGTGGCGGAGGAGCAAACTTTCGGGTTTCGCAATCTACTTATGTTCCGCCGCATCTTAGGAATAGGCCTCCCTCTGCTGATCCACCTGCTGCAGCAGCGGCTCCTGTTTCGTATGCTGGTGCTGCTGTGGGGAATGATTACCAGGGATACGGTGGTCAGCCTGGCGGTGGGATTCGTAATGTTGGTGGCCCAAGGAACGATAGAGTTGGAGGTGGAGGTGGTCGAGGAGGAGGAGGTGGTGGATGGAACGGTAGGAACACTGGTTGGGAACGTGGAAGGGAAAGAGAGGCTAATCCTTTTCAAGAGGATATAGATTCAGAGCCAGAATTCGCCCAGGAGAATACGGGGATTAACTTTGATGCTTATGAGGATATTCCTGTGGAAACAAGTGGGAAGGATGTTCCTCCTCCTGTCAATACATTTGCAGACATTGATTTAGGTGATGCTTTGAATTTGAATATTAGGAGGTGCAAGTATGTGAAACCCACTCCTGTGCAGCGATATGCAATACCGATTTCAATTGCTGGCCGAGATTTGATGGCTTGTGCACAGACTGGTTCTGGGAAGACAGCTGCATTTTGCTTTCCTATAATCAGTGGAATCATGAGAAGCGGTCAACCTGCTCAGAGACAACCACGTATGCCGCGAATGGCATTTCCACTTGCTCTCATCCTATCTCCAACAAGGGAGCTTTCAATCCAGGTGATTGAGTTTATGCAGTTAGTTGTCTTCTGTATGTATGTTTTAATATGCTATAGTTGGTTAACATGGATATTTCTGGCCTTGCAGATTCATGAAGAAGCTAAAAAATTTGCATATCAAACTGGTGTCAGGGTTGTTGTTGCTTATGGTGGAGCACCCATAAATCTGCAGGTATGCTCTTCTGTCAAACTTTTGGTTCTGTTGTGACTTGCCCTTTAGTGGGATTTTCTCTGCATAATTCAATTTTTTCTTGTTTATACATGGTACTCCCTCCTATTCAAAATAAATGAAGCTCTGGAGTTTTTGATCTTTTGCAAAATTAATGAAATTCTGGGTGTTTGGTTACATGTTCTCCCAATTCTGCCCTCATATATTTCCATAAGGGACTTTTCATTCCGTAAGGTAAATGTGGTAGTTATTGCATTAATGAGGTAACTTGGGAACATATTTTCTCCTCAAGTTATGAAAGAAATCCCAGAACTTCATTTTTGTTGCAGGATGGATTTATAAGAAATTTTAAGAAGATAGTTGTTTTTTAGGACATTTATTTTTATACCCTGCTGCTTATACGGTGATGTACCTGATAATGAAACTATAGACTGGCTTGGCTAAACTATAGACTGGCTTGGCTAAAGTCTTGCATAATATTATATTTACTCAAAAATGGTTTCCATTGGTACACTACATCTATACTCTACCAATTTCCCTGGAAAACAGAAAAAGTGCCAAGCAGCATAAAGGGATTTGATGTTCCTCCAATTTCTTTTCCTTTCCCCTGAAACCTCTTAAAGCATGCAGAGCATGAATAGAAGTATAGAACCTTGATACATCTACTGTTCTCTATTCATTATATTTTACTATAATTTAATTATTTTTTAATTCATTCACCACTTTTTATTTGATGGTTAGTATGTTACAGACATGTCACATCCTAAATTGGTCATTATTATTATACTTCTTGTTTAAAGTTTAGCTTTCTGTATAAACCTGATGATTTTGGACAGCTTCGAGATCTTGAACGAGGCGTGGACATACTTGTTGCAACTCCTGGACGATTGGTGGATTTGTTGGAAAGAGCAAGAGTCTCATTGCAGATGATTAAGTATTTAGCCCTAGATGAAGCAGATAGAATGCTGGACATGGGTTTTGAACCTCAGATAAGGAGGATCGTGCAGCAAATGGATATGCCGCCTCCTGGTGCAAGACAGACAATGTTGTTTAGTGCCACGTTCCCAAAGGAGATTCAGGTTCATTTCCTCTTTCAAAATAAAATGCATCACCCTGAAAATTTTGTTTCATCACTGACTACAGTTCACTAGAATTAGGAGAAAGCAAACATTGTATGCTTAATGCAAGGCTTCTTTTCATTTAGCCTCTAGAACTAGAGCTCACTAGTTATATGTGCAGTTGATTTTCTATACAAATTTGGTTTTTGCAGAGGGAAGGGGTGGGGGTGGGGTTAAAGTTATAATATATTATGTCTTCTTCTCAAAAAGGGAACTACCCCATACCACCCAAGAGCACTAGTTGTAGGACTCTTAATCTTCGTTGTTGGAATATTAGAAACAGCTAATAACCGTCCTAAAGAGACTAAAAAGAAGTCCAACCCTAGCTACCCGGTAAATATGATAAAGATCGCGCAAAATCAAAGGCGACATAAGACATAATTCGGATTAGATTTTATACAAAACTTGTATTGTATAAGAAAAGAAAGAAAGTTGTCATATTGGTACTATAAGCAGTCTTTCTTTATGTTAGCTATTATATTCCATGTTAAGATGTAGTGGCTATTTTTTAAGACTCGGCTAAACTCTTTATTAAAAAAAAGGGCAGGGATAGACATCTAACACAATTGAATTGAGAGACGAGTATATTGTACTACCATTATTAGGTATATTTTCGGCCTGAACAATTTAGGAAATTATAGAAAAATATAAATAAAATATTCCCTACACTCAAATTTGAGGTAAAATAAGTACTAAAGTGATAAAATGGCGAAACCTTAGGAATCCTAAATTGCTATGGCCCACTAAAGTTTAATCCTATACTTAAGGACTCCTTAAAATTGTCAAATATAGGGAGTGTGTATAATTTTGTGAAGAGTAAAATATGCAGGCCCATAAACCTCTTTTGTAGTTTTATGCATAAAATAGAAGCCCTACAACTTTGTAAAAAATATAAGGATGATAGATATGATATAGGAGATAAATTAACAAGTACTTTGAGGGGAAAAATTTAGGAGTCCTACAACTAGTGCTCTAATAATAGAAAATCTTACCTTTACACTCAAGTTACACATTTTGCCACCTTTTTATGTTTTACTCCCTCTATTCCATTTAATTTTTTCCATTCACTTTTTGCACAAATTTTAAGGGAAGGTGAATAAAGATATGGTTTATATTGATATAGTAAGTGGATGTTAAAAAGTAAGAGAGAGAATTGATAAAGCATGAAAGAGAGTGATTACACAATAAAAAAGTGGTGATAGTGGGTTTCCATAAAAGGAAATGGAAAGATTTTAGTGGAATGGAGGGATTATCTTTTACTTTTGACTTTTTACCTAAAACTACGTGTCAACCCTTATATCTGAAGTTCTCCGGGACGGACCGGAGTATGAATGAGATGTAGACATAGTTATTGATTCCGGATAGCGGCAAGGAGCAGCCGACTCCAAATAGCGGGATGACCGCTATTCGAAATATTTTACATACTTGTCATAAAAATTCTATAGTACTCATAAGTCATAATATTCATAAATATGCAAACAAATACCCAAAATCTGAGAAATTACTAATAATCAAAGTCATAATACTTAGATAATTAATTCATAATAAGAAATGAGAAGTCTTAGCAAATCTAACAAAAGTAAGTAACAATTAACCAAATGTTTCATGAGAAATCTAATGCAAATGCCAAATAAGTAGTATCTTCACCACCAAGATCCATTTTTTTTTATCACCCCTCTCCTCGCTAACATTCCGTTCTCTGCATATCTAAAATAATAAATAAAAACAACTATTCAGTACAGAAAATAAAAGGCATAGTCCGAAATAGAAAAACTGGAATTGAGCAGAGGTCCAGAGTAACAGAAAAGAACAGAAAGAAAGACATTAAAATTTGAAAAGAGAGAGACGAAGAATAGAAAACAAGAGTACAAGTAAATTACCTCTCGTCAGAGAGGCGGCCGGAGAAGAAAGGAGGAAGTGATGAATATTGTTTCCAAATTGGAATGTCTCCAAAGCCAGAAGATCCGTTCAATAGATGTGGCTGTTCCATCTTCTTGATTAGGGTTAGTAAGTGGGGCGTAAAATTGTAATTTCGACCCGCAAATCTCTCTTAATCCCCTTAGTTCTCCGTTGCACCAGGAGCGGCCGGAGCTCCTGGCGGAGCGGCGCGATTGCGTCCGCTACGGCCGCAATCGATAACTCTGGATGTAGATCAAGTCTACATATCTGGATTTGCTTGACCCTACTCCGCGGGATAACAATGGGATCCCGGACCGGGATCGGCCGCTACGAGGTTTCCACTGTGGCCAGGTCCAACTCCGCGACGTGATCCTGGGATTGTGGTATAGCAACAGGATTGACAACACAGGCCTCATATCTTGGACCCCAAATAAGAGCTAATGTGCTCATCTTTTGGGATGGAGAGAGTATATACAGAATTCTGAGATACTTGGCGAGATAATTCACATGCATGTTTTCTTCTGTTACTATTCTTGTAATAATCTGCAACGTTTTCTTTTGATGCAGAGGCTGGCTGCAGACTTTCTCGCAGAGTATGTGTTTTTGGCTGTTGGTAGAGTTGGATCTAGTACTGATCTGATTGTCCAGAGAGTTGAATATGTGCAGGAGACTGACAAAAGAAGTCACCTCATGGATCTCCTCCATGCACAGAGAGCTAATGGTGCTCACGGCAAGGTATTAAGTATTAACAAGAAGAATATGTCAGTGTACTTTGCAGATTTTTTATTTGAAGTATATCTCGGGCTTTTGCTAGTGCGGAACAACTGATTTTGCATCTTCCTTTAGGCTTTATCTTCCGTTTTTCCCTCTAGTTTCCATCCAGTTCCCAAGATTCATGATAAGAGCTTCTGAAGCTTAGATGAATATGCATGTGTACTACTGATATGATAATTTCTAAAACAATCTAGTTTTTTTTTTGGTAATTCTAAAACAATCTAGTTATGGCATGGGGAGGGGTGGAGTTGTTATACTATGGAAGGCAATTCATTACTGTATACCTTTCAGTCACAGCAAGATAGAAAAACTGGTATTTGCACTACAGCAGTAGGTCTATTTACTCTGGACTTTCGCGTTTGATGTGGTGTATTCTTTTTATAAACGTTCAGTGGAGCTTAATATAGTGGACAAAGGAATCTATTGGCGATTTGTTGAAATTGTCAATTACAGCTTGGTCGCTTACTTTTGGTTTGATATTTTGCTGCACTTCTAGTTAACTGATCTATATTTATCATGGTCTTTGGCAGCAAGCACTTACACTGGTATTTGTGGAGACAAAGAAAGGAGCTGATTCACTTGAGCATTGGCTTTGCATAAATGGCTTCCCTGCCACTGCCATTCACGGTGACAGAACACAACAGGTTAGTTTATATGCTGATGTTTGTGTTTTTGGTTGCAAATCTGTCTGATTGTGTTTAGCATGGAGGGTCTGGACTATTCTTTTGCCACCATTGAGCTATTGCCTAATCTCTGAGATATGAATCATTTAGGGCTTCCCTGTGTAGCAACACGGGAGTGTGGAATTTTACTCCCAAATTGTCAATTGGTATGTTCATGCACAAAGTCAATCTATCTTTTGAGGAGCATCATAATGACAATTGAGAAGACTAGAATTGGAATCAGAGTTATGGTTTATTTTTGTTCTTCCGAGCTCTTTCCATAACAAATGGACACCTACTGACAAATCTTAAAATATCGTCATTGGTTGGCTTTTTCTGCACTGGAAGTATGAATGATAGTATTATCTTGAATCAATTGAATTTCGTAACTGTTTTATGCTCTGGAGAAGTGGAGAAACATTCTTGGATTTATTGAATTACATGGGAGTTTATTCTTCTCCACAGTTTCAAAGGTAATAAAACTATGAAAGAGGGCTGGTGGTTCTTCTCTTTCATTGCTTGAGCCTTGGTTTTGTCTCAAGCTCATTTCAAGAATTTATGTTGCGTAACCGTGTTATGATGGCAATTAATGTTGTTTCAAACTCAGTGACTAAGTTTTGGTTTTCACTTGGTCCATGATGAAAGCTCGTGTAACAGGAAATTTGCTGAACCTCGGGCCAAATTTGGTTATGTTTGCAATTCTGAAATTCTCTATTGTGAGGGATACATTGGATAGCATAGTTTGTTAGTGGCTTAATTTGCACTATATACTATCATCTGTGAAGTTTTATGTAATAAACGATGTCAGTCGTTCGGACTTCGGATTATAGGAGAGAGACGTAATGGTTTGGTAAGTAATAGAAATATGATTGCTCCAAATGATGGTAACTCTTGAAGTTGTCAGCTGAAATTAACCAAGTATGACTAGGATCTGTTTTGTTAAGCATGTAAATTGCATTCTAGTAACACCTTTCATGTGATTGAAAAACACTCTGGTAATCAGGGAAGGACAAATGTTGGAAAATTTGGATATATGTTGCTAGTATTGAGAGTGGCTGTCATATGTCTAATAATTGAGAACTCATTCAAATGATTATCTTATGAGAGCTGGTGACTATGGGACAAGGTAGAGCTAGAAGCTAGGGGTATATGAATGCCATTAGATTGAAGTACACTGATTTTGCGGAGACGATAATTTTGTTGACAAATCATGGTTTCTATTGCCTGTGTTGCAGGAGCGTGAATATGCTTTAAGGTCTTTCAAAAGTGGCAACACGCCAATTTTAGTTGCTACTGATGTGGCTGCTCGTGGTCTGGATATTCCCCATGTTGCACATGTTGTCAACTTCGATCTTCCAAATGATATCGATGATTATGTTCATCGTATTGGACGTACTGGACGTGCAGGCAAAACTGGTTTGGCAACTGCCTTCTTTAATGATAATAACTCCTCAATGGCAAGGTCTTTGTCTGAGTTAATGCAAGAAGCAAATCAAGAAGTTCCTGCTTGGCTTTCCCGATTTGCTGCCCGTTCTTCTTATGGAGGGAGGAACCGTAGAGGGGGAGGTGGAGGAGGAAAATTTGGTAGCCGTGATTTCCGGAGGGATGGAAATTTCAATAGAGGTGGAAATGGAATGGATTTCTATGGTGGGACCCCCATCAACACTGGATATGGCTCGGCTGGGAATTATGGTGGAGGCTATAGTTCTGGCGTGACTAGTGCATGGGACTAACTGCTTAATGCACTTTACCAATGCTAGTACTTTAGAGGTAACCACATGTCTAATGATGAAACGCTTGGACTTATCTAGTTTTTATCCTTTTTTCTTTTTGGGGTTCTGGTCTGAGGACGGCTGTGGGTATGGTTTATATATATGCTTTGAGATGTGGTATGCTGGCAGGCTTTGGGAAAATAACCAGTGATGTTTGGTCTACTTTCTCATGTTTCTTTTTGCTACTAATTCTATGCTTTTCAGTTCGAGTTGGTTGATTGTAAAGTTCCATGGGTGGGTAGAAATTGTGTTAGTGCCGGCATTCTAGTTGTACATCTCATAGGTTTTATTCTTTTCGAACTGTTGGTTGTAAATTCCTTCTTCAGATATCCCCTTAATCCAACATTATGATTGAGTTTTGACTTTTGTTAATGTTGTAATTATCCTAGAGGTAGTTTCTTTCAAGTCTTTAATTCTATACTTTGTTTTTGCTTTTAACATAAAGTTTTCTATAGTAATTACTTCATTGTATTGTATTAGTTTATGTTTATCCCTTTGAGGTATATGTGACGTGGATGAAAACAGGTTCCATAAAATTGGACTTTCTCCGACTATACACAAGCGCCTGAGGTTGCCTGTGTTCTGAAAGTTCGCATATCTTGTCTCTGTACTGCCTTGTGCACCTTTTGGTCCATTGCAGACATATCTCCAGTTCCGCCAGTATAAGATAGATCTGCTTTTGTCAATCTTTACTTGGATATTTTCTTGTTAGTAGGCCCTTGGTGTATTAAATTACCGGTGGAGTAGTTGCAGAATGTTTGTCATCTGGCCTGTGTGAATCATTAGTTCCACATACATATATGCATGATTGGTTAGCATTTGTTAAGTACTCCCTCCATCCGTTCCAAAGAAATCATATAATTAAATTTTCATTATATGATTTTATTAAATTATTTACTATTATAGTTTAAGAGTAATTACAAAAGTCAATGCTTAATGACAGAATATTAAAATGGAAATATTTCTTTGGAATGTATGGAGTAATTTATTAGCAACAATGACATGTTTGACAGCATATATTGTTGGACGTTCAAGTTTTTCTTTGCTTTCCCACAAGTATTGGATTAGAGAATCAGAACCCTAATAGTTTCTGTGCTGGATTTGAAATTCCGGAAGTTATGGTCATTTTGTCTGAAACTGAACAAGATTTTGCTCCATGGTTAGAGTATTGTTCGATCCTAAAGTGGAGTTTTTGTTGTCCTTATCAGTTGTAAACATGGGCATACATGATGGAACTGAAACCAATTTCCACTCATGTGCTTAATACTTTTGTTTCTGGAGTATGACTTTAAGCGCATCGGTTCTATTTTGGTGGTTCTGAGTAGTACGTACGTCTAAACTCTACTCGTAGTATTCTTTTCTCTCCTTTGGCAAAACTCGAATTGTAGATCAGTTTGAGTGTACGAGTAGTAGTCTATAATTATTCTTCCGTGTCTCGTTAGCTGTGTATAATGGCGTGGGAATTAGTCTTTATCAGTCAGTTTGAAACGGACCTATTTATGTTTATCTTGGACCACATTTGTGGGTTCAAAAAGCTTTAAAGTGGAATACTTGACACCATCCATTAACTCAGCCGTAAACCAACTTGACTGCTGCTAGTACTTGATTTCAACGGGGCTGTGTGTCAAAAACTCATGGGACTCTTTATATCAAACTTTGAGGGGGAAAATACGGGCTAATGTTCGTAAAAGAAAATCATAAATTTTTTAATTAAAATTATTTATGTTAGTGCACATGACACTTTTCTTTTTTTTTTTTTGAAAAGGAAGTATTACTAATTAAATGGGAAAAGACCTAATAAAGCTAGTATCCTTGGCTATGAGGTTTTTTTTTTTTTTTTTTTTTTTGAATAAGTTAAAAATTATACACCAGTAACACTGATGTTGTACAATTGATTATTATTTTTGTATAATCAATTATATTAAACGTAACTGCAATAATTTTAAATGTAACATTAATTTCATAACAAAATGTGTTTTTCTCATTTATGTAGAACACCTCGTGAAGTACAGGTGCTTGGGTAATAACTCTGATTTTTGTCTTTTTTTTTCTTTTTTTTTTTGGTTCCTTCTCAGAAGACTCCTTATTTACATGACTGTCTTTTTACAGGTCCTATCTTGCGTGACTCTGATTGAATTGAATTACTATGATGTTGTATATTAAACTGACTTTTAACCGTTCGTGTACACCCCAAATTAACTATATTGCCATTTATGTAGTTATATAATTCCGGGGTCATTTAACACATCACGGAGGCTTCGACATCAACTGTGGTTTTCCTCTTTCTGGATTTGAACCCAAAAGTCACACCATTCTCATTTCAACAAAAAGTCGGATAAGGCAGAAAATATTTTACTCATCGGATAAGGAAGAATATGTGAACTGCTAACGACCTTGAACTTGTCAAAATGTAATTAGTTCAGCACAAACAATCTAGAAAGAAAGAAATCAAGAAAATAAATGGTGGAATGAGGCCAGCAATTTCGGATTAACAAAAAAAATGATTAGATAGAAAAACAAATACAACAGTCTATGCATAAATTGTCAAATTCTAATCTGTGGAGTGGTTTAAGAAAACCTATTCCATGCGTCACCCTGTTTTTTTTAAATTTAAAAATAGAAGGAAAGAAAAACTTAAATAGACTATAGTATTTGGCATTTGACAATGTCACAACTCACAAGGGAGTAGTAAATTCAAGAGGTAAGCATTTGGTGCTGAGCCACGAAAATTGTAGTATATCGCAGTATTCCTTATATCCACTAGGTTTTTCTTTTCTTTTCATTTATTATCATTAATCACTACGTGCGACTAATCCGGTCAAGTATTGTCGGATTCAATTTATAGTTCTAGTATGGTTAAGCCTGTCATATTGTCGGACTTAATTTATAGGACAGTTAACTCTGTGGCCTATTTTTTAAATTAACAAAGATCTGAGATACATAGTGTGTTAAATTACTTTATGGAGTAGTTTAATCAATGTAATTTCTAATGTTTCCTGATTTGGTAAAATATATAATAGTAAAAAAGAAAAGGATAGATTAATTAGTAGTATAGGTATAGCAGCAAGTGTTTGACATTGCAAAAGGGGCCAAAAGAGTCAGTGCATGGTTGTTCAGTTATTGGTCACTAATCACTATACTTAATTGACCGGCCGGCCATATTTAATGTCGCGTTTAACTTTTCAACTCATTTCTTCCACATATTTTTTCTACCCTACAAGACGTCAGATTATTCTCCTGCGCTTTTAATACGTCAGACAAAGATAACATTTAATACATATGATACAACCTGTAAAGCACTTCTAAAGGAAAATATAAAGGAAGACCAATTAATGGGTGGAACTCCAAATTCCTAAATCTTATGACTTGATTCTAAACACGTGCATACTTTTGTTATTAATAGTAAAATGATGCACGATTTTTTTTTTTTTTTTTTTTTTTTTTTGAAACTGCTAAAATTTTCTTGAAGCATAGAGCATAAGAAATGCTCAAACAAGCAAGTACAATGATGCACGATGGTGAATGTTCTAGCTCCCAAATACACACAATACATATGCTCCCGTCAGTTTGTTCAATTTTAATTTTTTCACAGTTAATAAAATTAAACTCAAACGATAGTGATAAAATCCTTAATCAAATTATACAATGAAAATTTAACAGAACAACGTGGCAATGAAGGAGTATATACTTAGGTAGTCGGTCCAAAACAAAAGGACATACAAAAAACCTTTTATCCACGGACAATAAGTTGCTAATTATTGTTATTCCACTAATTTAGGCCACTTCCTAAAATAGTAAAAGGGCAAATTACATATAGGCCCCCTGTTAGATTCAAATCTTGCAGATGGCTACCACTCAGATCAATAATTACATGCAAGTCCTGTTCGATATAAAAGTAATTACTTTCAGGTCCACGAATTTGACTTTTGGCGAATTTAAACCAGGAAAAGCCATTTTTGCCCCTGTTCAAATTTCAGCTTTTGATCTTGGCCAAACAGCCTTAACTTATTACTATCACGTGCGAATCACATGAGGACCTGAATGTAATTAAACTTGTTATATCCGGTACTCACTTGCAATTATATTTTGACCTATATTTTAAAAAAACTAGTCATTGCACTGTAAAAGAATTAAATGTATTCCTAAACTTCTTCTTTCCAATCCCTGGAACTAAATATTCATTCTAAAAAGTATTAAAATTATAAAGAATTAATAATGCAATTTTCAGAATTTAATTATAACTTTCAAAAAACAATTCAGGATTTAATTGCAAAATCAGAAACTATTTATGAACCAAATTGAAAGAAATTTGAAGTGCCCATCAAAATTCATTTTGCAATTTAAGTCCCTAGTTCAACCCTAATTCCCAAAAGCAACGGTTTCAAGTTCCTGAAACATTCAAGTCAATCCCTGGTTTTTTCAAATTTGAATTAAATTATAACCAAACTCAACCAAGATCAAACCCTAGTCTTCACCAACATATAATCGATCACAAAAACCATTAATTGATCGAAATAAGCCTCTAAGTTTGGATCTTGAAATTTAAAAATTTATGGGTCTTTCAAATAACCCAATTCAATAAAGTTTGACAAGTTCTCCATCATCTTCTCGCATTGTTATAGAGATCGGATTTCACCCTTTCAAAAATTACCTGTGTCTGGTTACTACTCATCTCTTCCGGTCGTCTACTCGATTTCGCACAACAGAGAGAGAAGACGAGGCTGCTTGCTAGCTGTACTCGTCTGTGTTACTGGAATAGGGAGTTCAGAATGGGACTATGGTGGGTTATGCTTGTTTCGTTTTTGTTATTCACTTTCATGGCGAATAATAGTTGATTTATCAATTTAGGAAGGAGTGGGAAATATTGCATTTTTTTTCTAATTACGATTTACATTTATTTTAGTTAAAATGGTATTATATGGATAGGGCTTGTTTGGTTTTGACATAAACTATTTCAACTTATAAGTTGGTCAACTCAAAAACAACTTTTTGGACCCGAATGTAATTGTTGATCTGAGTGGTAGTCAGATGTGAGAAGGGCATTTAATAGGGGGTATATGTAATTTTCCTTAGTAAAAAAAGTAAACTCCACTTATATTACTTTTTTTTATTCATTATCATTTATCTATCTTATATTTTATACTTTCTTCATTTTTTTATCATATCTATCTCCACCAACAAATAATAAACAATTGACCGTCTTAAAAACGGGACGGAGAGAATATAACTTATGTTGAAAATGATAGATTATGTTAGGCAAATAGTATTATAACATATATAAAATAATACTATAAAATTATTATGGATATAATTTGTTTATGAACAGTTCGCGAACTATCGAACAATAAATTATATGTCCGTGTTCGTTTATTAACGATCATGTTTGCGAACTATTCGGTTAGGTCAAACTCGAACACGAACTAAACGTTGACTGAAATTTTTCGTTAAATTTTCACGAACGTTCGTTTCATTTACACCCCTATTTACACCCATTAAGTTTGATGTAATCACCTAACATTAGCATCAGTTTTTTATTTTTCTTACTTTAATTTATTTCTATTTTATAAAATTTATTATATTATGTTAGGAAATATCTGTTTAGTTTTGATTAGTACACCATAATGACTTACCTTAGTTCAGAAAGGTATTGTTAGGAATATCTGTTTAGATTTTGATTAGCAACCTAATGACTTATCTTAGCTCAGAAAGGTGGTTAGTACTCTTGGTTCACTTGAACACTGTAAAAGAGGAAAATCACTAACTATGATAGTCTAGCAAATCTTGTATAGGATGTTAGGTCTCTAAATGTAATTTTTATTTCCTTGAAGAAGACCAAGAAAAAGGCAACCAGCAGGAGAAGTTCAACTTAAAGATGAAGTTTTGAAGACTGCACAAGATTGCTGAAGACAAAGGTTATTAGATACCTATGTCTAGATATCTTTGACAAACAAGTGTTTCTCAATGAACCAGTTTTGCAAAGGATATCTGAGAACGCAAGGTTTCTGAATGAGGAAAAGTGCCCACTGATATCTACACTCAGATACCTTGGATAAAAGCATGTTTCTGGGAAACAATATTTCAACAGGTATCTGGAGATGAGAAGGTCTCTGAAAAGGGACATGCAATGCTTCAGAAAGCGTGCATAGTTCCGTTGGCATTACATGACAAAAATAGTACAATGCAATAAATGTGCAGACAGAGACATCTGAACAAAAGAGGAAATCTCTGAAAAGAGACAACGTCTTCTGCAGTACTATTTTTAGATATCAATAGTTTGAATTTCATTAAGCCTAACGGATACTATTCAAACGACATGATTTTCAACTATAAATATCATCACTTAGAATGCTTGAAAAACACACACAGAACTTACACTCTGAACTCATTGAAAATACCAAGTCTCTCTGAGAATACAACTAGTGGTATTTTTCTCTCAAGCATACAAGTCTTCAACCTACTTATTCTTCAGCTTACAGTTGTGACTAAGCTCTTGAATTCTAAGTAGCACGAAAGTTCTAAGTGTCCTGATCCTTAACAAGCATTGCTATATGTGAAGGAGTTGAATCAAAAGATCAAGTATCTGAGATTCATTCTCTAGAACATTTATCATAGACTTGGGTCAGTAAAAGAACATATCACCACACATTGTGAAGTGTGTTAAGTGACTCTTGTTCAAGAAGGTAGTATTACATAACTGTAGAAGTTATTAATCTACCAAACCTGACAAACTACCTTAACCAACACCTTAAACGGCGTGGAGTACAGAAAGTACTTAGTTTGGGAAACTAAGGAATAACTCCAAGGTTACTGAGCATAGGAAGTACTTAGTTTGGAAAATTAAGGAATAGCTCAAAGGTTTCTGAGTATAGGAAGTACTTGGCTGAGAAAGCTGGGGAATAACTCAGGGGGAACACTTGGTTGGGAACCTAGTGTATTTAGGAATCGAGAAAAGATATTTGTAAGGTGAACTCAATTATATGTCTTAGTGGATTCTAGGTCTGAGAAAGGCCGAAGTGGATTAGTTGAAGGATTACGCCACCTTCAGATACCACTATAAAGATCAGTGTTATTTACTTTCTGCAATTTATTACCTGCTTTATTTACCTTGCTGAGTATTTACACATATCTTGCTAAGCACGTGCACTTATCACAGAAAAGTCTTCCGCTCCCTGAAATTAAGTATCAAATATCTTCACAGATATCTGAGAAATTATGTTTATCGACAAAAGTTGTAAAAGACTATTCACCCCCCCCCCTCTAGTCTTTTCCCTTTGTCGTTATCTGGACCAACAAGTGGTATCAGAGCAGGAGGTTCCCAAGCCTTCTGCACTGAACCTAGATCCCAAATAAGTGCCCACTAACTACTTTTCACCTACACTTGATTTGTCTGTTTAGTGTGTTTGCTGCAGGATGTCTTTAAGTGACGCTCCAATTCTCAAGCCAGGAATTATGAGAAATGGAAGAACAACATGATGCTCCACCTAGAAGCCATCAGTGATGAAATGATCGAAATAATAAAGAATGGCCCCATAGTCGTTCAACAACTCAAGCAGGTCATGGAGGTTTCTAATGGTAGAGACAGAGTTCCCACTGATGAAGAACCAAGTGGTAGTTCCTCACAAACAGGTGCTTCAACCAGTGGAAGACCTACTGGTCAAGTTATTTACGAGCCAAAGCCTAGAGAGCTCTGGACATCGGAAGATGCCAAGAGAAATCGACTGGATGGTCAGGCTCGCAATATCATCATACGTTCCACTCCAGAGCACATACAGTGTAAACTGTGGGGTGCAAAAAACGGCGAAAGTGGCGGTAATCGATTGAGGAAATGCGTAAGACCGAGAAAACAAAGGAAAATAAGTTCGAAGTTTTGAAGCTCAAATTCCAAAACTTTAAATAAGGTCCCACAGAGACTCTTGAAGAACTAGATTTCCGGTTCATAACATTGATGAGTGAAATGGCTGCACTTGGTGAAAGTGAGAGATACTCTAACTCTAAAAAGGTTAAGACTATCGTGAGAAGCTTGAATCAAAACTGGGAACACACTCAGTATTTTTATTTCAACCAAGGAATGCCAAATATCACTCCAGTAGAACTCTTTTCCCACTTAGCTACTGTCAACTATGAAACAACTCAGAGAGAACAAACAATTGCTGAGAAAGTTCACAATGTTGCTTTAGTAACACAAGGTACTTCTAAAAAGGATACCAAGGAAATGACTGATGAAGATGCTCTTGCTGTAAAGCAAATGATAAAATATGTCAGTCGGGAGATTGAGAGACGAAAAGCCAAAGAGAAGCTGAAAAAGCATCTAGGCTCAAATTATCACCAGTACAAAAATATGCAATTTGTCAAGCTCATTTGAACCAAAGAAGCATCTAGTACTGAGGAAGCAGAAATCGGAAACGATATCTGCTTCTATTGTCAGAAACCTGGTCATTTTAAAAGAGATTGCCCTGTTTTCAATAAGCTAAAGACAGGTGACAAGAAAGACAGAAGAAACTTCAAGAGAGGTTAGGGAGCTATGCTCACTGAAGAAAGGAAAAAGATTCAAATCCAACTGGATGCTCTTGATATTGAGTCAGAATCTGAGGAAGAAGACTCAGATGATACCAAATTACCTTCTCCAGAATTATGTGGCATCACTCATGAATTAGTTGACTTTGGTCAAAAGAAAAGGGAATTATGCGGGGTTGCTGAGGAGATCTATCCAGATTGCTCCAACATTGAGCCCTGCCTAATGGCAGACGAGGTAACCAACATCTCTCAATTCATAACTTATGAGAGTGATGAGGAAGAAATCAGAGATTCAGAATATTTCAGAAGAGAACTTGATCTCTACAAAAGAGAATTTCAAATTATCCGAGCTAGAGCCGACATTCTTAAAGAAGAAAAGAATTCTCTTGAGAAGAAAAATTCACAATTACTCAAGATATCTGAGAAAAAGGATGCTGAAAATGCATTTCTCAAAGCACAGATATCTGAAACAGAGAAGTCACACAGAAAGGCAATGGATATACTCCAAAAAGAAAATAAAGATCTTCTTTCTGAAAATGAGGAACTCAAAAAGAAAGAACTATCTTTTCAATCCTATGCTAAAGCTTGTGACACTCTTATTTAAGAGATCCTTCAGAAAAGGGAGGACTTGGGCTGGACACACAAACAAATAGTTCTACCACTCTGAATAAGAGTGACGAAAGAATAACATTTGTTAGTGCTCAGCAAGATGGTTCCCAAATAACATATAGCATTGGTCAGAAAGCTAAGGTTGTTGACAAAGGAAAGGCAGTTGCTACCAAACCTTTGTGGGAAAAACAAGTCAAAAAGAAAACTGTTAGGAATGTTTCTGTAAATAAACATAACACTGAAAAGTGTAATCACCCACAGTGCTATGTCTCTCAGAAAGAAAAAATTGCAGGAGCAGTCAAATTTTCCAACATCACATTTTCTGGAAAGAAAGACGTTCCAGAGACTAGCAAAGCTGTTGAGAAGAGAACTCAGACAGCACCAGGTGCTCGAAATGGCATTGGCTATAAATCCATTGGGAAACAACTCGCTCGTGAGTATAAACAAGAGCAAGAACGATGGATGAAAGCTAGGATTGCACATAGCAATCATCAGAAGTGGAAGAAAGAACAAGTTACGACCACTCTGAATGCCAGGGCTAGAAGAAGTCTGGCAAGGAAAGCTAAGTTTGCTGAAAAGCAGACTCAGCAATCTGACAGGTATCTGAAAGCACCACGAGGAGCACCAAGGAACACACCAAGAAGGAAAATAGCTTTAAATGATAATGATACCAATCATTTACCTAAAATTCCTCCTTATGTTCCAACAAGACAAAAGAATATCCCAAGGAAGTTCATTCAAAAATGGATTCCTACAGGGAGATTCTTTAGTCCAGAAGGTTCCATTGTTGGAATGAGAGCCTAACTCCTTGTTTCCTGTTTTGTGCAGAACATTCTGAGGAAGAACCAGAAGTGGCATTTTGATAGTGGATGTGGAAAGCACATGACAGGAGACAAAGCAAATCTGATTAACTACAGAAAATGCGATAAAGGACCAATTATTAGGTTTGCTGGAGGAGATGAAAATCCAACCATAGGATTTGGCAATCTGAAGTTTGGAGCTCTTACAATCTCTAAAGTACTACATGTAAAGGGATTGAAATATAATCTCCTAAGCATGAGTCAATTAGTAGACAAAGGGTACACTGTCAAGATCAAGTCAAAACTATGCAAAGTAATTGACAATGAGTCAAAGTAGACAGTCTTGGTCGCTAGGCGAAAATGAAATCTTTATGTTGTTGACTGGGCATCTGCCACAACTGAAGAATGTCTCATGGTGAGTCAATCTGGCCACACTGAAGAAAACTGGCTATGGCATAAAAGAATGAGTCACTTGAACTTCAAAACTCTGAACAAGCTAGCCAAGAAAGAATTGGTGGTTGGTTTATCCAATATGGTATATAGAAAAGATGGTATATGTTCAGCTTGCCAAATGGGAAAACAATCCAAAACATCTTTCGAGTCTAAAACTAGATTCTCCAGTGAAAGGCCACTGCAAATGTTACATATGGATCTTTTTGAATCATCTGTAACTAGCTATGCAGGAAAGAAGTATGGTCTGGTTGTTGTTGATGATTACTCAAGATTCACTTGGGTTGTATTTCTCAAACAAAAATCTGGTGCAAGGGTTGAGATACCCAACTTGCTGAACAAGCTTGAAGTCATGAAAAATGACAAGGTATCTGTAATCAGAACAGACCATGGTACTGAGTTTGTGAACCAGTACATAAAAGAGTTTTGTACCTGCAAAGGTATACAACATCAACTATCTTCCGTAAGGACACCACAACAAAATGGTGTTCTTTGAAAGGAAGAATAGGACCTAAAAGAAGCGAAGAACAATGCTTTATTAACGAAATAAGTGAAATCTATTGGGTTGAAGCTGTTAACACAACTTTCTACACTCAAAATAGATGTTTGATTAACAAACACCATGACAAAACTCCTTATGAGCTTTTGATTGGTAGACCCCCTAGTATCAAACATCTAAGGGTGTTTGGTTGCAAATGTTTTCTTCTTAACAATGGAAAAGAATACTTGAGAACATTTCAACCAAAAGCAGATGAAGGAGTATTTCTTGGTTATTCTCTGAATAGCAAAGCCTACAGAATCTACAACAAAAGAACGCAAAAGATTGAAGAATCTGTTCATGTAGTCTTCTACGAAGGAAACAAGAAAGTACCCTTGAATGAAGAACTCTCAGATAGGTTGAAAGAGCTAATGATTAAAGATTCTGAAGAAGAATCCTCAAAAGGAAACAATTCTATCATTCACTTAGAGGATGAATCTGACGATGAAAAGCAACCATTGCTTAGTAACAACCAGATGACTCTAAGACATGATGAAGAATTTCCTATGAGAATTCCTGAAATGGAACAGGTTACTGAGAACCTTCATCATGAAGAGGTTTCTGAGAATGAGATTGTTGAAAATCAAATTCCAGATATCTCTAACACTGAAAAAGTGTTAGATATCCATGGCATTTCCCATGTCTCAGATATCTCAGATACTGCACAAGTATCCTATCAAGATCATATTGATTCACATTCAGATCAAAATGATATTGATCCTACTAGTTCAAAACCCATTATGAAATGGATAAGAAATCATCCTGCCAAGGATGTGATCGGTCCTTTAGACCAAGGAGTTAGAACTAGGAGAGCAATTGCTGACTCTCTTTATGGATGTTTCATCTCAAATATTGAACCTAAAGCTATAGAAGAAGCATTGAAGGATCAAGATTGGATCTCTGCAATGCAAGAAGAGTTAGATCAATTTGAGAGAAACAAAGTCTGGAAACTGGTTCCATTTGTTGACGGAATATCTGTAATTGGAACCAAGTGGGTTTTCAGAAATAAAATGAATGAGTCTGGTGAAATAACCAGAAACAAAGCAAGGTTGGTTGCCAAGGGATTCACCCAGACAGAAGGACTAGATTTTGACGAGTCATATGCTCCAGTTGCAAGATTGGACGCAATTAGACTATTTCTAGACTTTGCAGCTCATAATGACTTTAAAGTTTATCAGTGGATGTTAAAAGTGCATTCCTAAACGGTGAACTTGCTGAAGAAGTCTATGTTGAACAACCACCAGGCTTTGAGGTTTCCACAGAAAGTAGAATGGTTTATAAGCGTCAGAAAGCTCTGTATGGACTGAAACAGGCTCCGAGAGAATGGTATGATACTTTTACCAAATACTTGCTGGAAAGTGGCTTCAAGAAAGTAGATGTTGATAAAACACTCTTTACTTGGAATCATGAAGGGAAACTACTTCTCGTCCAAGTATATGTTGATGACATTATATTTGGATTTAAAGACAAGCAACTTTGTGAAGACTTTGCTGAGCTCATGAAAATTAAATTTGAGATGAGCATGATGGGAGAATTAAACTACTTCATAGGATTGCAAGTCTAGCAACTTAATGATGGAATATTCATTAGTCAAACAAAGTATGCAAAGGACATGCTCAACAAGTTTAATTTAAAGCCTTCTGAAAAGAATGCTAAGATACCTATGAGCATTGGAACCAAAATGACCTATACTGAATCTGACAAGAGTGTTGAAGAACACAATTATAGGAAATTGATTGGGTCTCTACTGTACCTCACTGCAAGTAGACCTGATATTAGTTGGAGTGTGTGCTAGATTTCAGACAAATCCAATGCAATCACACTACAACATTGCTATGAAAATATTAAGGTATGTAAAGGGTACTGTAGAAGTTGGATTGTGGTATCTAAAAGACAGTGGATTGAGTTTAGTTGGCTATTACGATCGACTATCTTTGGATCATTGCTTGATAGAAAAAGCACCTCAGGAACTTGTCAATTTCTTGGTGCCAGATTAATATCATGGTTCAGCAAGAAACAACACTCAATTGCCACATCTACCACAGAGGCTGAATATATTGTTGCTAGGTGTTGTGCTTCACAGATATTGTGGATACAACAACAACTAGGAGACTATGAGGTCAATGAAGAGAAAACTCCGATTTTCTGTGACAACACAACTGCTATTGCCATAACTCAGAATCCTAAGTTTCATGCAAGAACAAAGCACATTGATGTTAGACACCACTTCATTAGAGACCATGTTGAAAAAGGCAACATAGATATACTCAAGATTGGTACTGAAGACCAACTTGCAGATATCTTTACAAAGCCTTTGCAAGAAAGCAGGTTCATAACTTTGAGACACAATCTTGGGTTAATGGAGTTACCAAATGAACTGAAAAGCTCTAATCTCTGAGATGAGGATTCAGAAGGAGAAAGATACCTGGATCAGATATCTTGATATTCAAGGCAAAAAGGTATCTGAGACGGGAACTCATATACTAAAAGGAGCTAAGAATGTGAGTGAGATAGGAACTCAGTATGATTAAGAAGGGAAAAAGGAGAGATAAGATATCCGGAACAGGAATCCAGAATATCAAAGGCAAAAGGTGAAACACTCAGCAAACAAGTATCTGAGACGGGTACTCAATTATCAAAGGCTAAAGGGTAAAATGGCTATTTGAAGATTTCTGAGACAGGTACTCAGATATCTAGATCACTCAGTGAGGGGGAACATAAAAGAGAATAGTACAACTGTCTGCAGTCAACTACTCTCTTGAAATTTGTATTATTTCTATCTTTGTGTAAAACATGAATAGACACTGTGTGAGATAGACTCAGATACAAAATTGTCCCTGAGTCACACAGAAGAGATGTGATTCAGATAGCTAATCGCCAAAATTCATTAATTGGGCAGAATCACATGGGTTGATTGTGATCATTGTTGGAAAAGCAATCCCAACCATTGATGAAATGGGTGTTCCATTTTAAAGGCCGAGATTAATTTTCCGTAAAATAGTGGACTGTAAAAACTCAGACGTGGCCCACTAAGAATTTAATGCAAACCGAATTTTACCCACGCCTTACTGCACGTACACAGATAAAAATGCACAAAATTAATTTGTGTATTTTTGCCTGTTGGAATTACACTGCTATATATATAGGATTTTGGCAAAAGAAATCACTTTCGCCTAATCCTACATTTGCTCTTGCACAAAAACTGCAAAATTCTCTCAAATCTCTCTGCAATTTTCTCTGCAACTACTGATTCCTTCTTAGTTTTTCTGCAAAGAATCAATAATTTCCTATCTTAATCTCTTCTTGTTTTTCAAAAACTTCACTATTTAAAGAGATGGCTCCCAAACGTGCTACTATATTTGGTACTGTTGAAAAGAAAGCACCAGTGCTGGTTATAACAAACAATCGGTTGATTGGAGAGTTCAATCCTGATCTTTGGACTTCAAATTACAGGATGATTTGGGGTGGTGTCATTATTGAGGAATACCTGGTTGCTGCAATAGAAAACCAGACTGACAGAAAGCTGGTACTTGATATGCTTGAAAAGGCACAAATCAAGGGCTTTCTATCTGCTCTTCCCAGTGGAGTTTCTTCACTGGATATCCTGGAGTTTTACAACAACTCCACGATTATCTCCAAAGTCTCTGAAGGCACTGAGACAGTGTCTATCAAGACCAAAGTCCAAGGATAAGAAATTCTGTTGGACGAAACAGCTTTTTGTGACCTGTTTGAACTTCAAAATCTTGGAAAGGATTTTGAAATTGACACCAAGGATGAAGAACTCCTTGAAGGTGTGAAGCAACTATACAGTGATGTGTGTGATCTTGACAAGCTAGACACACCCATCTACTTTTAGCTTGCTGACATAAGGACCAGACATCTGTTGGTCCACTGGGATGCGTTGGCATGTATCCTTCACAGATGCTTTGATGGTCTACAAGGAGGTGCTGACCAGATAAGTCAAGAACGCTGGATGATGATGTTCTTGTTGAATCAACAAGACAAAAGGCTGGAAAACCCTTTTAATTGGGGGAAGTACGCCTTCATGAAATTTGTGAAGAAGATACAAGGCTTTGAACCTAAAATCGTTAAGGGCCTTGCTGAGACAAAAGCCACAATAAGCTATGGGCTGAAGATTTTCTACTTACTGGAGTGCCTTGGCATTGAGTTCAGAGAGACGGCAGACATTGCCAATAGTAACCTACTCTACAAATATGAGTATACAAACATGATGAAAAAGGTTACTGCATCTCAGAAAGGTTCCAAGAAACGAAATACTAATGAGGTATCTGAAGGTTCCATTGCGACCAAGAGGCCCAGAACTTCACAAAAGAAGTCTGCTGATAAATCAGAAGGCATACCCTCTATGTCGACTCTCAGATACCTGCCGCCACTGCAGATGAACTCATCAATGCTGCTAAGACCACTTCTGATGAACTCATCAATGCAGATGAACTCATCAATGCTAGAGAGTGCCTTGCTGATGAACTTATGAATGCTGATAAAAGCAGTGAGAAACTTCAAACTCTCTCTGCAGAAGCAGCAGGGATTGTTGATAACTCCGTTCCAGATTTCAATGATGAATCGGACGAGGAGAAGATTCCAGCCCCCAAGGTTACTAAAAAAAAGTAACCAAGGCCAAGGAAAAGAGGACCAAAAGGACCAAGGTTCCTGAGAAAGCAACTCGCTCAAAGGTTGCTGAGCAAGCACCTATAGCAAAGGTTGTTGGTGCCAACACACCATCAGGGAAAGTCACATATAAACAACTTCAAGAAGCCCTGATGAGTGGTGACCTAGTGTTGGTATATGCTGATGTCAATACCACACTTAAAAATCTGGAAGAGCTCTCAAATGCTCAAACTTCTGCTTCTAGAAAACCACAACAACCACAACCACAACAGCCAAAAGTGGTTGATGAAATGGTCAATGAACTCCATTTCGACATACCAGCAATGCAATATGCTGAAGAAAATCCTGCAAATGAGCAGGTTCCCCAACTCCTAGAGAGGGATCAAACTGAGACATCTGCTCAGAATGATCAACCAGGGGAGGCAACTGAGTTGCACACTCAGGATAGGTCCGAAGTACCTGAAACTTCAAACAAAGAAGCTGAAATGGAACGACAAGACCAAAGCATAGAAGGGTCACAAGTTCCAGAAACCAATCAGCCTGACACTACTCAGGTAGCTGAATGGTTTAACTCTCTACTTGTGATATTTTGTGTTTATTAATCTTGTTATTTAATAAAATTTATTTGTTACAGGCCGAATTAGAAATACAAGAACAAGAGGAAGCTGGAAAGCTTGCCTCAGAAACTGAGAAAGAGGCTACCACAACCTCACCTCTTGAGGAATCTGAGCCTGTGCCACAGGTGATAAAGAGTTCCTTAAGATATTACTTTTCAGTTATATGTTAATACACTTAACTAATTAAGTGGATGTTTCTAATGGGCTCCAACTGGGAAAGAAGAAGATAAGGCAGAAATGCCAGAAAAGGACCAAGAAACCGTCAAGGTTTCTGAAGAAAATGCCACTGGGCCTTCTAGTGTGAAGGTATATAAAACTTAGTGATAAACATTCTTCATTATGGGTTAATATAAATTCTTCTCTAATTACTCAATACTTTCTACTTACAGGCTCATTCAGAAGTAGAAGTGCAAGGGGAAAGAGTTGCGACATCCCCTGCACCCATGGAAATTAATGAAGCCCCCAAGGCAACATCACCAGAAAGAACACCAGAAACTGAGAAAGTTTCTGAGAAAAATGATTCTGAGCCTCCTGTTGAGGAAGTAAGTGGAAAACTCAGAGATCATTGAAGCTTAATTGCATAAATTCTTTCACGACAATTTCCTAAGTATTGTGATAATTTTAATTCTCAGGTTCGAGCAGAAAGAAAGATTGATGAGGACCAGACTCCCAAGTCTCCATCTCACAACAAGATATCTGAGGCACCCCCCGCCTCAGTAGTACAAGTCTCTGAGCCTGATGACCTCATTCAGGTAACTCAGAAACCTAACTACACTAGTACTCAGATATCTACACAAGTTTTGAATCTAACTCAAAACTCTTTCTTTCAGGATCAAACAAGTGTGCCAAAGGTCTCTGCATTGTCAACATAAGACCTGCTTCGTTTCTTCAAGGCTCATACTCTGCCAAAACATCTAAAGTGTTTCAAGAAATGGCAGAAACTCAGATGCTCTGATCTGTTTGAAATCACGAGGGTCACATATCACCCTACCAGAAGAGAAAGAGCATTTGACTTGGAGACTTATGTGCATGCAATGTTTCCAACTGAGCAATATGCATTTGCCAGGTTGATGCATAAGGACTTCGTTAAGGAAGTGGCCAGAAAGCTTATTCAAGGTTTTAACTAAGCAGATGGTCAAACCAGAATGCAGATGGCATTCAAGCCTACTTTGCCCCAAACTCTACAATTCATACCCTCTGAGCAAGAGGAAGTTAATGGGCAAATGGTCACTATTCCAGAAGTGATCAATCTGGTCTCTGAAGATGAAGAAGAGAAGGAGACTGATGAGAATGACTATGAAGAACCTCCTTCTGACCATCACAAGGATGAGGATGATAAGAAGGATGATGATGATGCCCCTGCACCAGGGACAGGAGGGATTGCACAAGGAAACAATGCCTCAGTTGCTGAAAAGCACACTAAGAGGACATCACAAAAATCCCCTCCTCCATCTCCTTAGAAATCTACCCATCCATCTCCCCAACAAAAAGTCACTACTGAACAAGTAGTTGAGCACTCTGAGGAAAACACTCAGAAAATATTGGATGCACAAGCCAGAGTTGCTCAACTCAAACAATTGTTGGAGGAAGAACAACAGCTACATCTTCAACTGGAAGAAAAGATAGCAGAATCTAGAGTTAAGCTAGATAAACTTGAAGAACAAACGCGCAAAGAAACGCAAGCTTACTCTGATATTAAAGGGCTCCGAGACGCTGTTGATTATATTGCTAAGGAGCTAGATGCTGAACAAGTATCTGAAGCAAAGCATGATGCTAAGGCTGCATTTTCACCAAAGAAACCATCCTCCAAAGGCAAGAAACCCATATCTGAGATGGTTGCCGCCTTCAGAAACCTTGATGAAGAAGTGCAAGAGGATGAAGATCAATGGGCTGATGACTCAGATGATGAAGAAGACAATGCATTGGAAGAACACCGCAATGAACACTTAGCGGTTTCTCATTTGAAAACGAAGCTGATTGCTCCTGAAATCTTCAGCAAGCTGCCAAATGTCAACTCTAATGAATACTTGAACAGATATCAAGTACTGGCTAAATTGAAAAAGTAGTTGTCTTCACAAGATAAAGCCGCCATTGCATCAGTCCCTGCAGAAATGAAGACATTCACTGAGCTCATCACTCAGAGAACAACCAGTCTTGTTGTTGCTCAGAAAGACCTAGGCATGTTTAGGGATGATGACCAAAACTTGGCTGCAAAAGCCTTTGAAGAGGGTAGCTATGCTGCTGGAAAAGCAGATGCTATTCAAGGCCCACTGGCAGAGCTCACTGATAAGGAAACAGGTCTTATCAAACAAAATCAGGAGCTCAAGGCTAATATGGAACAGTTGGTTGCTGCTTACAACTATTTGCAGGGCAACTTTGACTCCCTTTCAGAATCCTTTGTGATTCTTAGTCAGTCAACAATGACTAAGGGGGAAGGATTTCAAGGTGCTCAGAGAGGAAGAGGAAGAGGAAACAAAAGAAAATTTAAACAACCACCTCTCAGAATAAATGAGCCCTCCTAGTCAGACTTCTCTACAAATAGTGGCCACCACTCAGCAACTTCCTGAAAAAGGAATGACAACAAGGGCCAGGGCACAGAAACCTCCAAGGAGTACCAAGGCTCCAAGGAGAACACAAGTAAGAGGGATTGATGAGTCTTCTGAAGAAGAAGAAGAAGAAGAAGAAGAAGAAGAAGAAGAAGGCCAAATCAAATCCCAGGGCAATGAAGAAGGCTGCAAAACTTTCACAAGAATTTATCTTGATGATGATGATGAAGAGACTGATGAAGATGAAGCTCCTCTTCACAGAAAAAGAAAAAGGGTTGATAGCTTATCTGAGCCCATAGCTGCAAAGCCTTTGGAAGCTAAAACACCCTCTGGAAATAACAAGTCAATACAGGGTGGTTTTTCAAGCAATCCCCCAAGGAAAATTCAAGACAAAGGAGGAACAGGCTGAGAGCTGAACAAAGAAAACTTCAACTACCACTCAGGCCTGAAGAAGCCAAGATTGAGTATGTGAAGACCAACAATGACTCCTCTGTCTACAGATGCATTAATCAGAAGAATGGCTACTGGATTCTGGAACTCAATCACTTACTGGTAAATGAAAATTTTCCAGAACCAATCCATAAACAGCTCATGGCATGGAGAAAAGACAAGCCAGTCTTGATTAATACCAACTACATCAAAGCCTGGTTGGATTTTGAAGTGATCAAGAGAATAGAAGCCATGAAGAAGGACCTCTCTGATGAATGTCCTTATGGAAAGTCAGATGATGTGCACATAATTCCCAACATTACTGGAACAGGCACAAGAGCAAGACTTGCTGGGGAACCCTTTGAGTCATTTTACATGATTGAAGATCAATACAAGGGTGACATAAGATATCTGAAGATCATATATGAATACTTCAAGCTATCAGATATCAGAATTGAGCATGCCTGGAAATGGGTAAAGTATCTATGGGTCAAACAGTTTGCCAAGAAGAATCCCACCAAAACCTACAAGGAAGTTTGTGGATTTGCCAGAAACACTGAGATGACAGTCAGGACTTTGCTCTTTGACTACTCAGATGATATCAAAAGGTTTGGGGATAGGGAATTTGCAAATTGATCCATAGATCTGCTGATTAAAGATCTTGAAGACTAGTTTATTAAGATGTTTAGTTGGAGCTTGGTCACTCCTGTTGTCCTAATTTAACTAAGTGTTTTGTATCTTTGCTGAATGTACTTTCTTGTTCTATCATTGTAAAAGTTATCTGTAAACTTTCTTTGTAACATATCTGATGAACCTACTCTCAGATATCAATCTATAAAAAGATAACTTGTCAGCAAAGATCACACCTTGTGATTTGGTTGATGCTTACTTTCTGCACTTAATTAAAATTTTAATTGAAAAGATCATAAGAATTGATTAAGTAATAGATTGTTCCCTCTTCCAGGTTGTAATAGTTTTTTAAAGATAGTCATCGTTGACTGATCAAAAAGGGGAAAATTTGTTAGGAATATCTGTTTAGATTTTGATCAGCAACCTAATGACTTATTTTAGCTCAGAAAGGTGGTTAGTACTCTTTGTTCACTTGAACACTGTAAAAGAGGAAAATCACTAAGTATGATAGTCTAAGCAAATCTTGTATAGGATGTTAGGTCTCTGAATGTAATTTTTATTTCCTTGAAGAAGACCAAGAAAAGGCATCCAGTAGGAGAAGTTCAACTTAAAGATGAAGTTTTGAAGACTGCACAAGATTGCTGAAGACAAAGGTTATCAGAAACCTATGTCCAGATATCTTTGACAAACAAGTGTTTCTCAATGAACCAGTTTTGCAAAAGATATCTGAGAACGCAAGGTTTCTGAACGAGGAAAAGTGCCCACAAATATCTACACTCAGATACCTTGGATAAAACTATGTTTCTGGGAAACAATGTTTCAACAGGTATCTAGAGATGAGAAGGTCTATGAAAAGGGACATGCAATGCTTCAGAAAGCGTGCATAGTTCCGTTGGCACTACAGGACAAAAATAGTACAATACAATAAATGCGTAGACAGAGACATCTGAACAAAAGAGGAAATCTCTAAAAAGAGACAACGTCTTCTGCAGTACTATTTTTAGATATCAATAGTTTGAATTTCATTAAGCCTAACGGATACTATTCAAACGGCATGATTTACAACTATAAATATCATCACTTAGAATGCTTGAAAAACACACACAGAACTTACACTCTGAACTCACTGAAAATACCAAGTCTCTCTGAGAATACAACTAGTGGTATTTTTCTCTCAAGCATACAAGTCTTCAACCTACTTATTCTTCAGCTTACAGTTGCGACTAAGCTCTTGAATTCTAAGTAACACGAAAGTTCTAAGTGTCCTGATCCTTAACAAGCATTGCTATATGTGAAGGAGTTGAATCAAAAGATCAAGTATCTGAGATTCATTCTCTAGAACATTTATCATAGACTTGGGTCAGTAAAAGAACATATCACCACACATTGTGAAGTGTGTTAAGTGACTCTTGTTCAAGAAGGTAGTATTACATAACTGTAGAAGTTATTAATCAACCAAACCTGACAAACTACCTTAACCAACACCTTAAACGGCTGGAGTACAGGAAGTACTTAGTTTGAGAAACTAAGGAATAACTCCAAGGTTACTGAGCATAGGAAGTACTTAGTTTGGGAAACTAAGGAATAGCTCAAAGGTTTCTGAGTATAGGAAGTACTTGGTTGTGAAAGCTGGGGAATAACTCAGGGGGAACACTTGGTTGGGAACCTAGTGTATTTAGGAATCGAGAGAAGATATTTGTAAGGTGAACTCAATTATCTGTCTTAGTGGATTCTAGGTCTGAGAAAGGCCTAAGTGGATTAGTTGAAGGATTACGCCACCTTCAGATACCACAATAAAGATCAATGTTATTTACTTTCTGCAATTTATTACCTGCTTTATTTACCTTGCTGAGTATTTACACATATCTTGCTAAGCACGTGCACTTATCACAGAAAAGTCTTCCGCTCCCTGAAATTAAGTATCAAATATCTTCACAGATATCTGAGAAATTGTGTTTATCGACAAAAGTTGTAAAAGACTATTCACCCCCCCTCCCCCCTGCCTAGTCTTTTCCCTTTGTCGTTATCTGGACCAACATGTATCTAGTACTCTTGGTTCACTTGAACATTGTAAAAAAGTAAATATACTTAGTATGATTAGTCTAGTAAATCTTGTATAGGATGTTAGGTCTCTGAATGTAATTTTATATCTTTGAAGAAGACCAAGAAGAAGGAATCCAGCAGAAAGAGTTCAACTATTTGAAGATATGAAGACTGCACAAGATTACAGAGGACTAAGGGATTGTGCCTCAGAAACCATATGCAAAAGATAACTTAGTGAAAACTATGTTTCTGGAAGAAACGATATTTTCCTTAGTTTCTGAAAGGCTTGGAGTTTCTGATAGCAACGCATGTACTTTAGACAACAGGTATAGTTCCGCTGCACAACAGACAAAAGATAGTACTGATGTATTTAATGCCATTGCGAACTCACGACCAAAAGTCAGATCTCGAACAAAGAGACAAAAGTTCTGTAGTACTATCAACGGATTGTTTATAGTTTGAATCTCAATAGCCTAACGGATAGTAATTCAAACGGCTTAATTTTCACCTATAAATATCACCACTTAGAATGCTTGAACACACACTTGAACGATTGAATTTCATATCCTATACTCAAGCATACAAGCCTTCTGCCTACTTACTCTCTAGCTTTACAGTTGCGACCAAGCTCTTGATTCTAAGTAGCACGAAAGTTCTAAGTGCCCTGATCCTTAACAAGCTATATCTGTCGTGAAGGAGTTGAATTGAAGCACTGTTGCGACTTGCTAAGATATTCATTCTCCTGAACGAAGAACATAGACTTGGGTCAGAAAAGAACATATTACCACACACTGTCCAAGTGTGTTAAGTGACTCTTGTTCTAGAAGGTAGTATTACATAACTGTGGAAGTTATTAATCTACCAATCTGATAAACTCTTCTTAACCAACACCAAAAAAGGCGTGGAGTAGAAGAAGTACTTAGTTTGGGAAACTAAGGAATAACTCCAAAGTTAAAGGTTTTGAGTAGAGGAAGTACTTGGCTGGGAAAGTCGGGGAAGAACTCATGGGGAACACTTAGTTGGGTACCTAGTGTATTTAGGAATCGAGAGAAGATATTTGTAAGGTGAACTCAATTATTTGTCTTAGTGGAATCTAGGTCTGGGAAGGGCCGAAGTGGATTAGTTGAAGGATTACGCCACCTTCAGATACCACTATAAAGCTACTGTGTTATTTACTTTCTGCACTTACTTTCTGCCTTTACTTACTTGCAAAGTAATTTACACACTTTACTAGCTTGCTGAGCACGTGCACTTATCAGAAAGACTTCTACTATTCTGATTATAAGTATCAGAAAGTTACAAAGTTACACAACTTTCTGAGAAACTGTTTTATCGACAAAAGTTTTAAAAGACTATTCACACCCCCTCTAGTCTTTTACTTTGCCGTTATCTGGACCAACATATTAATAATTGGAATCATAGTGACGCCATGGGGCAAAATATGGAAGTACAAATATTGGGCAGAAGACTGATTTAGACTATGTTATTTTCATTTGAAAACTAATTAATTTCAGTTTTGTTCATACTCATTTGTTCAGTTCTGTTCTGTTCTGGTTAGTTGTTTTTATACTACAATTCAGTTCAGTTCAGTTCTGTTTAGACGAAGAGAACAGAGTCTTAATGGTATACGTGCAAACATAATTTTGTAACCGAGGTGATTTGTTTTAAATTGAAATGGTGATTATGTAAATTTATGAATCCCCAATATCAAGAGAAAGGAAACGGATATAGAGCTCAATTTTCTTGCAATTTGCAACTTCACAATACTTATATTCGGATATGAAATAAAACTTTCACTTTGGTTGAATTTCAGATCTATATATACAATTAAAAATCTAGTTAACTATTTGAAATGTGCTGAACTTTCAGATGTACCGCATGAGTTTGATAAGTTATCCATACTTACAAAATAGGCGATTTTTTTATTTCAAAGATAACAAAAATAAAAATAACACATGATATTCCGTCTCGTTGCCACAAGAAGATATTTTGAATCTGGAGAAGTTTCTTAGCCTCAAATCAAGTTTGTTGGCATGAATATGTTTGGTTGTGCTAATAGTATCATAAATTATAGGTAGGGACATTCATGGTGTGGTGGAAGGCCAGTCCCCATCTCATTAAATATGTTGCCCTAATATCTTCAAATTCATTCTTGTTATTCCTTAAATAAATAATCAGATTCCCAATACCTTCAATAATAATAATAATAATAATAATAATAATAATAATAGTAATAATAATAATAATAATAATAATATTAATAATAATAATAATAATAATAATAATAATAATTATTATTATTATTATTATTATTATTACTTTGAGTATTGAGAGATACGGATTGAACTTGAATGAATGTGTAGAGTTGTTTTGACCTTCAATTCTTGAGCCCTTCAGGTTAGCAATCAGTATGGAGACCACATGAGAATATCGATTAACATTCTTGATATAATCCTTTCGTTCCGAACTCAACTTTTCACTTTTTATTTTAATCCGTCCAAACTCAACTTTACCTTCCTAATTTAGAAAGTTTAATACCCCAATTTTCATTATAATTATACTATATCTTCTACTTTATTCACCCCCTATTATACTGAATTCAATCTATTTTCTATTTTATTCTCATCCATACTTTATTAACTATTCTCTTAAAATCTAGGTACAGACCCATGTGAAGTTGAATCCAGGACAGGAAGTATTATTATAGATGTTGCCTACTCACTCATGATGGATTTGGTTGAAATAATCTTAGTTATACAAAATGAATACCTAGACTCCTCTCTTCTCATCAAACGCATTTATGACACTCTTAAAGATTTGGATTTGTTGTACCCTGGTGTTTCAAAGAAGCCAAAAATTTTCCTCTGCAAATGGTCTCCTCTCCACCTCCGGGTTTTGTTGCTCTAAATACTGACGGTGCTTGTTTTACAGATATGAACTATGCAGGGTTTGGGTGCATTTTACGTGACAATCAGGGGTCGTTTGTTAGTGCAAAACAGACTCACAACTAGCTTTTCATGCAATTTACAGGTACAGACAGGAGATGCGCCAGCACAGGACTCCGCTGGGGTGCCACCTCACGAGTTTACAAGATTATCAAATTTTGGTTGTGTATCGGGAAAGTAATATATCCGCAGATGTTTTGGCTAAGTTCGGATGTTCACTACAAAATGCACAGCTCTTGGATGCTTTGATGTTTCAGGGTGCAGTTCAGCAGGATAACCTTTTGTATTTCTTTTTGAATCAATGTCCTACTTGGTTAGATCAGACAATTAGAAGTGATAGGACAAATCATCACGCGTAATATGGTGGGCTTGTACTGGATAATCTTGTAAACTATCATTTTGGTTTGTAATATAAGTATCTTTTCCAAAAAAATAAAAAAAATGAATACCTAGACATACTATACCCTCTAATATGGAGTTTGCTTGATACCTTAGTTGCATGTAATGAGGGAGTTACAATTTTGAAATTCAATAGTGTAGAGATCAATATGATTCATGATATCCTTTATGCTCTGTGTTAAACGGACGGTTCTTTCATGTTATTGAAGGAACTATGGGTTTCTCACTTGCTCCCTTTGAAAAAAAGACATGATTATCCCACTCAGTGATTGCGAATGAATAAAACTACTATTAACGGTTAATTAATTTAAATTGAATCCAATTGTGTGCAAGAGAGTACAGAGAAAACATGTAGTCAGTTGATTGTATTAGTTGTGTACATGTGTTTGGAAGTCAATTCCAGTAATTCATACTTTTCAATATATAGTTTAATGAACATATGAGATATAGATGGGGTACATTGAAGTTTTATAATACTTCCAAGGCATATATTGCACCCGTTCAATAATTGTTGCCAGTGTTGTGTACTTGTTGTTTGAGTCGAGCCCGAGCCGATTATTTTATTACTTGAATTTGGCTCGGGCTGTAAGACTACCTGCATTGGTGACACGACGATGATGCGTCGTCGTCACGATGTCGTGAGGATTCTCATTGCGACGTATCACACATCGTTAAATTATTATTTTTTTTTTTTACATATTTATCATATTATAAGAGTATTTAAAAGTTGAAATTAATAAAATTGCATTTTTAGAACCCATTTTACAATTTATTAAAGTTCAAATAAAACCGTTGATGATTTTTATAGATCTCGGAAAAATAATTCAAACATAGTCAAGAGTGGTCTCTATTTATAGATCTCGAAAAAATAAAGCCGTTAGTAATTTTTATTTATTTTTTGCATTTTTATTTTGAAAGTTATAGCTATTTGAAATTGGACAAAATAAAAAAGTTAAAAAGAAAAATGAAAAGGCAGGTGGCAGCAGCCTGCCCCACGTCAAGCCTTGGCGCGGGGGAGCCACGACGCGCCATCGGCGCTGTGATACCCCAGTTTTTAAGTTAACTTTGTATTTTTTGGGTCTTGTATGATTAATTAAAAATGTGTTTATTTTTGTATGATTAATTAAAAATGTGTTTATTTGTGAGAAAATGTTTTAGAAAATTTTGAAATGTGAATTTGGGGACCAAATTCTTTTAAGGAGGGGTGAGTGTGACACCCCAGATTTTAACGTACCTTAGTACTTTTTATCCTTGCATGATTTAATAGTGTTACTTTATTTGTATCAAAGTATATTAGAATTATTTTTGTTTGATGGTGAAGTTTCTTTTGAAAGTGTATTATTTGTTTTAAAACTCTATGTAACTTATGAATTTGTAATATGTGTTGCTATTTATTTTGTACTGTTTTTTAAAGAAGAGAAATTATTTTTGGTGTATTTTTCCTACTTAAAAATGTGATTATTTTATCCTTTAATTTGTTGGTGTAATTATATTAAAATAATTGTGACCTCTCTTATATTTATCTTTATGAATGATTCACTACAAGAAATCCGGCATTTAGCGACGGACAGATTCCGTCGCTATTTAGCGACGAATCGCTAATCATAGCGACGGATTGAGCGAATTCGCTCAATCCGTCGCTATATTAGCGACGGATGTTTTTCCGTCGCTATTTGGCGACGGATGAAAAAGTCCGTCGTTATTTAGGGACGGATATTAAATCCGTCCCTAAATAAGTTGACCGGATTAAAAAAAAACAAAAAATAAAAATAAAATTGTAAATAGCGACGGATCGCGATCCGCTATCCGTCGCTAAAATCAATATGTATGCTCCGTCTCCAGCAGCAGAATCATTTTCTGCATTTTTCTTCTCTTCCTTCTTCAATCGCGATATCCAAATTCCGGCCAAATCTCGACCGTTCCGGCCAATTTCGGAGTCTTCTCGAAGCCTGTGGAACAAGGAGCTCGTGTGGTCAACAAATTTCACCTTTTTTCAGCTAAATCGAAGGTATAAACCGCTAAAACCCTAACTTTGCCAAATTTGGGGATTTTGTTAATTTCGACTAATTTGAGCAATTGCATGTTTATTGTAAGTATGTAGTAGTTAGTTAAGCTTATATTACGTAGTGTGTTAACTTTGAGATGTTCAATTGATATATTGATTGTGAATTTGGATTTTTAGTATAATGTTAAGATGTTTGGAAGTATGTAGGGTTGTTAATTTGATATTTTCGTATATGTAGTAGGATTAGAATGATTTAGTTGAGTGTTTTGGAACCCTTACTTCTTGTCAAAATTGGGAATTTTGTTAATTTCGACTAATTAGATGAATTGTATGTTTATGGGAGCTATAGTATACTAGCTAGTTAACTTTGTGCAATTGATATATTGATTGTGAATTTTTATTGTTAATTAGTATAATGTTAGGATGTTTGTAAGTACGTAGTAATTTTGATTCGATAAATTCGTATATATACACTAGATTATGAAGATTTAATTAAGTGTTTTGAGACTAGTTGGTGATTATATTAAGCTGAAGAATGGCATCTGGACTGACGTGAGGGCCGAGCGTATTGCGGTACGTTTCTTTCTTAAGGTTAATTACATGTGTATTTGAGTATTTTAATTAAAGTGATTCCTAAAATTACATCTCATTTCGTATGCAACCAACAATTGCAGAGTGAGGTCGAGAGGAGGATGGATGAGAGGATGATCGACGGTCATGAGCTGTCAATTGAAGAGCAAGACCAGATCTTCTTCGAGGTCAACCCAATGGACAACAAGGGTCGAATGTATGGATTGGGAAGTTTAGGCCCTTCCATGAGTTCTGGTAGCTTCTCAGTGTCCCAGGGATCAGGATCGCGATCTAACCTCTACACGCAGCAGCAGGTTAACGAGATGATGACTCCTCTCCAACAGGAAATAGCTGCGACCAAGGCGACTTTGAGCAAGTGCTTGAGGATGTGCTCGTAGATGGCTGCGGATGGACGAGTTGACCCAGATGTTCAGTAGCTCTTCCCAGTCTCACCCACCGCCTCCTCCCGATTATTCTTAGTTACATCACACTTGTTATAGATAATTTGACACTATTTCACATTCTAATTCTTGTTTCGGATTATTTGTAGATAATTTATATTGTTTCGGATATATTAATGCAATTTAATTGTTTCGGGTATATTATCTATGACTATATTATGTTTTTAAAAACAGGTCAAACAGGTTAAAAAACAGAAATATAAAAAAAAAATTTAAAACAGTGAATTTAGCGACGGAAAAAATCCGTCGCTAAATTCACGAATTAAGGTGAATTAGCCCGTTGACATTTAGCGACGGATTTTTTCTGTCGCTAAATGTCAACCGAACTAAGCCGGCTTAGGGGTGGGATTTAGCGACGGAAAAAATCCGTCGCTAAATGTCGTCGCTAATTAGCGACGGATACGAAATCCGTCGCCAATGCGACTTGACCGTCAACGGATTAATCATCGCGGTTAAATCGTTATTTAGCGACGGAAATCTATCCATCGCTAAAAACAATTGTGACGACTATTTTGGAGACGGAGGGTTATCCGTCGCTAAGGATTTAGCGACGGATCGGCCCAGTTTTAGCGACGGAATTAAAAACACATTTTTTTTTGTAGTGATTAATATGACAAGACTTCTTTTTAAATGTCTAACTTAATAGAAATCTTTATGTAAGAGTCTTGATTGATGATTTATATGAAGAGCTTTTATTTCAATTAATTAATTCAATAAATTGTAATTACTTGTGTGCTTTGATTAATGTAAAATGTGAAGAGTCACTTTTAAATTATGTAATTTATATGCAAGTCTTTATGTGTGTGTGGCTCTCTTAATGTTTTGAAATTAAAGTGTTATTTTATATTCATATATTTCAAAATACATGAGTTTGGTAACTTGAGGTTTCTTTAATGAATGAAATATTTTTCTTTCTTTTCCATGTTACGATACGAAAGGTCGTTTGTAATGTCGAATGTCACATGCTATGTTTTAGGTATGTTTCGATCAACGTTCTGATTTTCTTTTCGTTAATCTTTTATGTTTATTTTCATGTTACTTATGCATGTCTAATTGTAAGTTAAATATTACATAGGCATGTTCAATCATTTGAGTTTAATTGTTACATGTGCATGTCTAATTGTGGTTCAATTCAATTGCTCTAAATATTGCATTTTTTGTGTGTCACATTTTTTTTTTTTGTGAACAATTGACCCTAAAGTGTGTACACAAATGTTTTTGCCTCACTTTTCTTGTTAAATCTGATCCTTTTATTATTAGGTAATGGATTTAAATGTTTGTGTTGGAAAATTTGTTGGGAAATTTCTTGGGAAATTTGTTAGGAAATTTGTTAGATATTTTGTTAGAAATATCTGTTTAGATTTTGATCAGCAACATGATGACTTATCTTAGTCTCAGAAAGGTGATTAATACTCTTGGTTCACTTGAACATTGTAAAAGAGGAAACTCACTAAGTATGATAGTCTAGCTAATCTTGTATAGGATGTTAGGTCTCAAAATGTAATTTTTATTTTATGGAGAGAAGACCAAGAAGAAGACATCCAAGCAGAACAAGCCAACGACATTGAAGACTTGAAGAAACTGCACAAGATTATCGAATCGCTTTTCGGATATCTTAGCGACATATCTTGAAGACACGAATAGTTTTATACAAACCGTGTCACAAGAGATATCCGAGAAATAAGAGGCCTATCGAAAACAAGGAAAGTGTCCAGATATCTATTCTCGATACCTTGAGCATTAACCACATTTCAAAAAGAAATATATATATTGCAAACAAAGTTGTTTCAATAAAAGTGGTATCTCGAAGATTGAAGATAAGGACGCAAAAGAATTAGATAACACTAGTCTCGATACAAAGCAGTTTGGCACTACAGACAAAAAGTATAGTACAATGCATTTAATGCACGGACAGAGATGTGCGAATAAAAGCAACGGCGATTTCGAAGAAGAAGACAAAGCTCACTCTAAGATTATACGAGATATCAATAGTTTGAATTTGAGCCTAATGGATACTATTCAAACGGCACTCAAATTCATCTATAAATATCAACACTTAGACTGCTTGAGAAGACACACAGAAGACGCTGAAACACAGAACTTACTGAACATCTTACTCTCTCAAAGCAACTTACTTATCCTCAAAGCTTTCTGTTGCGACCAAAGCTTTTGATCTTGAGTAACACTGAAGTTCTAAGTGTCCTGATCCTAAACAAGCACAGCTATCTGTGAAAGAGTTGAAACGAAAGATCAAGTATCTGAGGTTCATTCTCTTGAACATTTAACTAAGACTTGGGTCAGTAAAAAGAACAAGATACCATACATTGAAAAGTGTATTAAGTATACTTGATTCACAGAGCTATCTGAATAACTGAATAAGTTATTAAGGAAGCTCATCTGACAAATCAAACCAAAACCAACACCATAATCAAGGGAGTACGTGAAGTACTTAGTTTGAAAAATCGGGAATAACTCCAAGGTTACCGAGTATAGGAAGTACTTGATTTGGGAAACTAAGGAATAACTCAAGGTTATTGAGTATAGGAAGTACTTAGCTTGGGAAGCTAGGAATAACTCAAAAGGTTTCGATGCAAGAAGTACTTGGTTGAAAGCCGGGGAACAATTCAGGGGGAACATTTGGTTGAGAACCATTTGTTTAAAGGAATCTTAGAATAGGATTTTTGTAAGGAGAACTCAATTATCTATTCTAGTGAATTCTAGGTCTCTGGAAGACCGAAGTGGATTAGTTGGAGGATTACGCCACCTCCAGATACCACTATACTTGTTGTGTTATTTACCTTTCTGTATTTACATTTCAGCAACACACACACACACTTTAACTGTTTCTGCACTTATCTATATTAAGTCTTCCGCGCTCTGATTCTAAGTATCAGATATCTATTCAGATATCTGAGAAATAGTTTTTATCGACAAAAGTTTTAAAAGACTATTCACCCCCCCTATAGTCTTTTACTTTGCCGTTATCTGGACCAACAGTTTGGAAAAGAAATTGATTGTCCTCTCTTATGTTGCACTTTTATTGTTGGTTTTATGTGAGTTTTAAGTGCAATTTAAGCCATTTAAATTGCCATTTAATTTTAGCTCTTCAACCCTTTCATCTCCACTAATTCTACCCTATAAAGACCCCCTTATTGCAACCACTTTTACTCACAAAAATTCTGAATATTTTACTCCAAAAAAATCTTCAAGTACTATTGTCTTTTTCTTTCAAGTTTGTATAGCTTGTTCTTCTTGCAAGTACTTTCATGGTTCTTACTCTTCCTAACCTTCAAAGTGAGTGTTCTACAAAACTATATATATGTATTATTTTCAAAATCTGGAAGGTATTTTAATATGTATTCAAAATTATATATAAGTATTGCATGGTTTTCAAAACGCACGTTCTATTGCATAAAAATCAAATCACGAAAGAGTTTTAGCATGCTTCCGCTGATTTTGAAAGATATATATATATATTTTATATACATGATTGTTATTTTGTTTTGATCGGTTCAAGAAAGATACGTACGTTTGGTTCAGGTTAAGTGGCTTGTAGTTTGGTCAGTTGTGTCTGGCGAGCTACTTGTCGGTTTCCTTTGCCCATTCCCTTTAAATCGAGTGATAGAAGCCTTCACTAATTTAGTTGGGTCGTAGAATTCCACCCCTGTACCATGGCAGGGTCCTGACTGGATAGTTTGATCGACTTTCAGGGAGACATAAGGCCTGTTTTACTGTGAGGTTATAAGGAGCGGCATGAAATAATGTTTTTTCTGAAAAGTATACGTTATTGAAAGTATATTGGATTTTAAGTTTTTGATTTTCATTGTTATGATTTTAATGAAAAGTTCACCAGAAAATCTTTTTTTCTCACACTTGTTTTTATTCCCTTCCTTGTAGGCGAGATGGCGGCGAAGAATTAACAACCGATAAACTCAGCGAACTAAGAGAGTGGTTGGGACTTGGGATTTTTGTCAATGAAAATAATGTCTTTTTGTCTTTTTTCAAAAAGTCATGTCATTTTCAGTTATATTGTCTATCTTTTAAAGATAAGAATGTTGAAAATCTAATGATTTTATTTGCTGAATAAAATATATTTTTATTCCATCAACTTCAAACGAAAGTTTCTCTGTAACTTCCCATGTTTCACTAAACATTTCGGCTCTGTTTTTGCCCGACGTCCCGACTGAAATTCACTCCTTTTAAAAAACCTAAAAGTCGGGACGTTACAGGCGCGTCGGGCGCCCATGACGAGCTGCATTGCAGCTCGTCTAACAAGTCCAAGCTTGCACTCATGTTTCAAGCTCGAATGATATGAAGGCTCGAGTTTGGCGCATGCATTTGGTTCGAGCTCGTTAATGAAAAATGCATATAAATATTAAAAAAATATTTAACTCATCCTAAACAAGCCTTATCGAGCATAGTCGAGTATAACAAGTCGAACCCTACTCGACTCGATGTGAAACGAGCCACATCTTAGGCTTGAGTTCGTCTCGAACACATTATCAAATGAGCCCAACTCGAGCCCTGGTGGCTCTACTTATTGCAGAGAGCTATGATCAATAACAGAGGCATTCCGACCTCTGCACCTTTCTCAATTCAGTGAGAATACAACTGTGGCAGCAGCAGTGAATCCTCTATCCACCCAACCTTTTTGGTTTCTTTTCGAAACTATCTACTTCATTTCTCATGAATCCTTGCTCAGTGGGATTTACTACACCAACGTGGTTGAATCGTTCTACTCATTTGTCTCAATCAATACACTATGTGCATTAATTTACTCTTTCACCTTACATCAAATTTAAGTAATCGATACACTACTAGTGACATCCATTTCATGAATGTAAATACACGTACACAAAGAAGGTTATATCCTACGTGTGGGACCCACATGAACTAGTGGAGATACGCCCAACTTGGGATAAAACAAGGCTGAAACCATTTAAGACCCCGCAAGCTTTTACCAAAATGTACATTTTACTACCAGACGTTTGTATTTGTACGTTGTACCCCCTGCACACACCTATTATATTTTGGTATATCGAAATCGATACTTTGTTAGGGTTTCTTTGATGCTCCAATATTATTACTCCGCATTCGTGGCCGATCTCACCTCTTTAGGGAGGACATTCGAGTAGAAATTTAATATGAGAAGGAGATTATCTCCGTGGAGTTTCAAACCCAGGTTAAGAAGGAAGAGTCCTACATAGCTAAGATTAAGAAGGAATTAATAGCAGCATATACGTGATATTTTAATTTGACTATACCGTTTGGGTGTTGGAAAAAGGTGGAAATAATTGAAAAGGTGTAATGGGGTTCCCACTAGTCCACATTCTCTAAAATTTGACAAGTGTCAACTTATCTAATTCTTTTTTTATTTTCTTATTTTTCCAACATTTTAACTTTAACCATAGTTAGAGTCTAGCCATGTTTTTAAATTAATTTATCTGAAAATTTGGAAGAAACATTAGACCCCGTCACAAAATTTCAGTTCCAAATTGAATCTTCAAAATCAAAATCCGTTAACCTAGAATTTTATTTTGAGGATGAAAGCCCCAATTGCTACAAAAAGTTGAACCATTTTATGTTAAATATGAAGAAGATTTTTAAATGGCATCAACATCAAGCGGACATCAGGAGTAAATTTATCTTACTCATTCAATTTCAATTTGATGCATATATGTTTAACATTTTAATTGAAGATGTAAGATATGAGTCAAGTTAGATACGATTTCTCCCTTTTATTTATCATTTTTTTGCAATTATGTAAATTATTTTATTATATGAAAATACGTGTTAAACTGAAATTTTGTGACGGGATCTGATGTTTTTCCAAAATTTTCAGATAAATTAATTTAAGAACATGACTAGACTCTAACTACGGTTAAGGTTAAATTGTTGGAAAAATAAGAAAATAAAAAAAATTGATGAATTGACACTTGTCAAATTTTGGAGAAGGTGGACTAGTTGGGAAAATTTTGACAACTATCAAAGGGTTGACATATATGATCATTGAGGGTGGTTATATATTACTCTACGTTCCTTTGGTTTAACCCAAAGTCCTGTAGTCTGTGGGAGACCGTTTATAACCAATTTAAAAATAGATGGATTGATCATGTTATTAAGGAAAACATAGATGTTTTCAGTAAAACGTCTATATTAACGAAGTCAATTTTTTAAGTAAACACCATAAATTCTCCTTAAAATTTTCAATTATCGATTTTATAACTTCCTAATAGACCATATTCCAGAGGACTTGCTCCTTGTTTGAAGGCCAACCTATTTAATTTTGCTAAATTTTTTGTCAATAAAGGTATACATTTGAATCACCAAGAAAAGTATATTTATTCCTAACATTGCAATTTGCAAAGTTTTTTATTTTTATTTTTTATTATGTAATATTAGCAAAACTGTTACAGAATATTTAAAATATAAGCTTCTTTAGCTGGATTTCTCTATTTTTATATGTCCCCCTTAAAACCAAATGCTTTACAATTTACTTTTTTGCTATATTTAATATCACAAAGAAAGGAAAGTAGTTAACAAAATAATACAATTTTTTATTATTAAAAAATATCAATTTTGACATTTTGATTAATAATATCAATATTTTTTTCACCATAGGTCTCTCGATAAGTTAACTAGATACGGTATTTCAGGAGACTTACTCATTTAATTTATCAGTAATTACAAAACTAAGTTATATGCACATAGTGTCTAGAGAGATGATCTCTAGATAACTTATTTGGATATCGACTTATATTATCAAAATACTCATTTGTATTATTGAAAGAACTCAAATGTTTACAACATTGATGTCTATAGATAAATAATTTAGATACCGTATCCGAGTAATCTTACTCTATCAACTGAATAAAACTGTACTAATTAATTAAATTAAAGAAAGTAACAGGCCAACAAAACCAATCCTCACCTCCCAAAAATGTCTGACTTGCACACAAACAAAGTTATCCTGAGCTTGACCCACTAATGAATTAATTACCAGAATTGAAAATCTCGAACAGCTTTCCTGTCTAGTCTGCACCTAGAAGTAAAGATTAGTTAGGGTCTGATTTTTTCGTCTATAAATTCATTCAGTTTAATTCAGTTCAAATTCATTTAATTCAGTTCTATTTATTAATATTTTATACTATAAATCTCATGTTCAGACGAATTCATCAGAACCTTAATATCTCCACACAGATCATCATTAAATTAAACAACATCTTAGGTAGAAGTAAATAATCATTAATTAGTCGGAATTTGCAATTAAAGAAATCCAAATATCGTTGACACTAAAGACAACATGGGTCCAGCTGTAATCTTCAGTTACTAGTACTTCTTTTCTTTTCCATCCTACTTGGTCAGCATTACATTACAAATCACACACACACACAAAAGATTGCACTGTTTGTTTTTGTATTTGTTTTTGCAAGTAATAAATGTAAAACTGCTGCATTTATCTCTTCTTGAGTTCAGCTTATGAAACTGTAATTGTGGTTTATTAGAGAGAGAGAGAGAGATATTGCTGATGATAGCATATGTATAATTGTTTACTGCTGCAAGTGCAACACCAGCCCTAATATATAAATTTTGGGTCTTTCTTGTTTGCATTTGCAGGGCTGAGGAAAGGGTACCCAAAAAGAGGCTCTTTTTTCGGTTCTTGAGATTTTTCATTCTTTCGGTCCAATTACTGGAGTGTTTCAGATTTCAAGATTCGAGCCTTTTCACTTCTTGATCTGGGTTTCTGGTGGGGTAAAGGGTTCTTTTGTTTTATGTGTATGAGGCTCCAATTTTGATGATTTATGGAGCAGACAATTGAGAGGACTCCAAATGCACAAAGGGGCAACAGAGTTCAACCTACACTGGTGAGATTTCATTCTTTCTTGTGTTCACCTGATCTTTGACTTGTTGGAAAATTTTGCTTATCTGTGTGGGTTTTACTTTATCAGTATGTAGTTGTTGATTCTCTTTTGTTGGTGTCTGGAAAAAAAGTGTCTTGGTATCTGAAAACAGCCATTTCATTGGTTATTTGACTAGATTACTTTTGTGTTATTTTGCTTTTGGAGGTGTACAATTTGAGATGGTATATTAACCAGTAATGAAATCTATCTGTTTGTCAAATTTCTATATAGAAGATACATGAACATTGTAAATTAGATATGGATGGTATATTGGATTATTCTTTGATGCAAGTAATGGAAGAGATCATGGTTGGCAAATTGTTCTAACTAGATTAGGCCAGTGCTCTTAAGCTGTGGCATTATTGGGTATACGGAATCAGTCGACGGTAAAAGTGTTTCTTTCATTTTCAGTTGAGAAGATGACATAAGTATGATTTCTTTAGGATCCAATTTCTTTTCCAAGCTTCTGAAGAGCTTTGATATACCTGTTAGTATTACTATTTATCTTCTTGTTATCTATTTTCTGCTAGTTAATGTTACTGAAATTAGTGCTCTCTTCTTTGTCTTGAGTTAAGGACTTTAAGTTGACTTATTGCTCCATTCTGTAGCCTGTCAGAAATCGATACCATGTCCGTTGATCTGGAGTCTGGACCAATACTTGGTTCAGAGATTATTATTACAGAGTCTCTGTTGACTTATTATCTTTTTGTAGAATTATATGCATTGTGTGTGTAAAAATCTCAGAATTGATTCTGTGCATGGACATCTGTGATCTGTAGTTTATTCCATTTGGAAGCTGTATCAGTTTCATGTCAAGACGTATACACTGAGAAAAGCATACGTGAGACATGAGCAACTCTAAGATGCAGCTAGTAGTAGGTGTGGCCATTGTACTTGTCAGTTGAGCTTGCACATACTTTCAATAAAGAAATAGTGGTCGTCGCAGAATCTCAAGTTCAGGGGGGGATTCGTTTGCTGTTTGCTAGTAAAAAAATCTATTAGAGATGGAAAGGTCATTTCAGCATTGAATTAGAGTTCGAATTTCACAAGAAATTAATGTAGAAAGGTAAAGCGGTGTCAATGAGACATGAAACAGATAATATTACGTGATATGAAGGGGGAGTGAGCATAAAGAGACAGATTCATGTTTATGGCGATTTATAAGCTGATATGTTTTGGGCTTTGAGCAAGTAAATTCTCATTTGTCAGTTAGCCACTTGAGATGACACTCACATTTTCATGCTTATTTGCGTGGAAAAATTTCTGATTTGAGATCCTTTTTTTCTTTTTGTTCTCTGCAACATCTTTATTTGCGAATTTCAAGCTACAATAGAGATGAACTCATACTCATTGATAACTTAGTTCAGCCAGTATCCTTGACTTGATTCGTTTGAGATGTCACCTTCAACTGATCTTGAAACTGAAAACAAATATGAGCTTTCAACATTTGTTTGTCCCCCTCCCATTTCACTGAATCATGAAGCACTAGAATAACTTGGTTTCCTCTCCAGCTAATCCTGTGAGTACAACCCATCTCCGTTATACCAGAGAGCCATACAGATCTGAGCGTGGCCCCATTCAGATTTAAAGACAAGTATTAAACTATATGAACTACTCTTGGTTCAAAACTCAATTGTGTGTTCTAGTTCCTGTTAACTTTTTAGACTTTCATCACATGGTAGAATAGTTATGAGTATTCAGAATGGTTAGACGTATCTCATGCTAGGAAGCACTGATACGGATACGGATACGAGACGGATGCGTGGAAACGTAAAAATTCCAAAAAATAGGATACGGATACGCAAGGATACGTTAGATTTTTCATTATTTTCAATATATATAATATGCCAAAGTCATATAGGGTGTGATGAATACCTAAACTAAGATAAATTTAGTATTCCTTCTTTGGATTGTAGTTCTTTTATATACTTTGGGCTCTTTTTTCTTTGCTCTCCAACTCTAAAGAACTGAAAACCTAGGGAATCTTGCTTCTAATAATAAATAAACTAGAACATTAGAACACACTACGCGTGTTATTGTGGCACCTGGTTACAAATAATGTAATATTCATGCGAAGATAAGTAATATCGTTGCTTCTGATAATTGATTTTTATTCCGAGTTGAATTAGGGTTCGGGTTAATGCAAATTGATCTTCTTAAATTTAATTGGAGAACATGCAGAAGGAAGATTGATGATCTTTATTTTTTTTAATGATGAATTGGTTTTGATGTGTTTGAATTATGTCTTGAATTTAATTGAAGAAGACATGTTGAATTTTGTTAATGATGAACTGATTTTGTTATGGCGGAATTAGGGCTTGTAATTTAATTAGAGAAGCCATGTTGGTTTTTTGTAATTAAAGTCTAATTTACATATATATTACAAATGAGTACAATTTAACTTAAATTAAGTACTCAATTGCACAACTCCAATAGTTGTCCAATATATATATATATATATATATATATATATATATATATACACACACTGTAATATATTTAAAATCCAAGATACGTATCTCAAAAGGATCCGAGAAAATACGTATCTGATACGTGAGGATACGGATACGTCCACCCCGTAGACGTATCCGTGCTACATAGATCTCATGTCTTCTGTTGGACATAGGTATAGAACTGAAAATTACGAATAAACATAATTCAGCATAACATATTTATGTATGTTTATCCTGACATTACTTCTGCAAATTGCAATTATTTTTGCGCACCAGCAGCTATATCATAACAATGATATATTTTACAGGTTGATTCTGTATCATGCTACTGCAAGGTTGATTCAGGGCTGAAAACAGTTGTTGGGGCGAGGAAATTTGTCCCAGGATCTAAATTTTGTATACACCCCGACATTGATCCTCGAGCACACAAGTCGAAAAACTCGCGTAGAGAGAGGACAAGGGTACAACCGCCACTTCTACCTGGACTTCCTGATGATCTCGCGATAGCTTGCCTAATTCGAGTCCCTCGTTTTGAACATGCCAAACTACGTTTAGTTTGCAAGAGATGGTACAAGCTCCTAGCCGGGAATTTCTTCTATTCGTTGAGGAAGAGTCTTGGCATGGCCGAAGAATGGGTTTACGTAATGAAAAGAGATCGCGATGGTCGAATTTCTTGGCATGCTTTTGACCCCACTTACCAGTTGTGGCAAGCTCTTCCGCCTGTTCCTGTGGAATACGGTACAGCTTTGGGGTTCGGATGTGCGGTCCTTAGTGGCTGTCACCTCTATTTGTTCGGAGGGAAAGATCCAATTAAAGGATCAATGAGACGAGTAATCTTTTATAGTGCTCGGACGAATAAGTGGCATAGGGCACCAGATATGCTACGGAAAAGGCATTTCTTTGGTTCGTGCGTTATTAACAACTCCCTCTATGTTGCAGGAGGAGAATGTGAAGGGATCATGAGAACTTTACGCTCGGCTGAAGTTTATGATCCAAATAGGCACCGGTGGAGCTTTATTTCAGATATGAGCACGGCTATGGTACCGTTTATTGGGGTAGTTTATAATGGAAAATGGTTTCTAAAAGGACTTGGAGCGCACAGGGAGGTTTTGAGTGAAGCGTATACGCCAGAAACGAATACATGGGGTCCTGTCAATGACGGGATGATATCGGGTTGGCGAAACCCAAGCATATCGATGAATGGGAAACTTTATGCTTTGGATTGCAGAGATGGGTGTAAGCTACGAGTCTATGATGAAAATACGAATTCGTGGAATAGGTTTATGGATAGTAAACTCCACCTTGGGAACTCTCGTGCTTTGGAGGCCGCAGCTCTTGTAACTCTTAATGGGAAGCTTTGCATAATTCGCAACAATATGAGCATTAGCATGGTTGATGTTATGAATCCGGATAAACGAGTGGAAAGCAATCCTAATGTCTGGGAGAATATAGCGAATAGAGGTCATTTTAGGACTCTTTTTACGAACTTGTGGTCAAGTATTGCTGGACGAAGCGGATTGAAGAGCCACATTGTGCATTGCCAGGTACTTCAAGCATGAGATAGCCTGCTCCCTTCACTTTTCGGGTAAAATGGACTGCCTTGGCTCGGTAGTATCGTGATGCGTGTGACTTTTCTGCGGCTGATCTGAGTATTGGCAAGGAAGTCAATGTTGGTGAATGGTGTTTGGAAACTTGGAAAGAACTGGCTTTGTTTTGGCTGGCTGTTGAAGGGTAAGAAGTGACTTTTTTCTTCTTCTGGAAAACAACTTTTGAGTGAGATAGTCACTCTCAATATTCATGAACACAGGGAATTGAAGATAGCTTTTGTTGTTTTATGGGATATTAATACCATTTGTATTGTTGCAGACTTTTTCTCTTTCTTTTGTGAATAGGTGCTCAAATAAGATGTTGGAAACATCATTATTCATGGCAAAAAGAAACAAAGTGGCATTGCTATCCTCTAAAACCATTTAGGAGAAGTAGAAGAGTGTTGAATGCAGTATTATTTTTTAAATCTGAATCTCAGTTACATACATAATGTTTTTTATATCAATCAATAGGCTCTACATTGTTGCTTTTTCCTTCTGTGGAACTTGTTCCTGGTGTTATAAGTCCACGATGGCGTTTTAGGGACTCTTCGTGTTCAAACTTGAGATGTGTCTTGAAATTCTTGATAAAATCGTCTGCCTTTGTGTTCACATCCTCCAGCGAAGTCTGCCTGATGATTTTTTGTGTGGGTTTCGAAGCTTTATTCCATGAATGGTTAATCTTGCTGTAGATATCTTTCGAATGATCTTCCATTGATGATAATAATGTTGATGTTGAAGGGATGTGTTGTAGCTGTTGAAACATGAATATATAAACCTGTATTGCTTAACTTGTTACTGTTAAACACTTGCCCCAACCTGGAAGAATGCAAGGTTAAAGAGTGCAAGGAAGATGGTTTGTGATGGATGGAAGCTAAAGGAAAGGAAAGTTCAAAGAAAGTGCGAGGGAAATGGCCCGTCTCTATCACTTGTGCCTGTTCATAACTCAGATAGCTAACAACTTGATCATATTTGTTAAGAAATAAATGAGTAACAAACGCATATCAACGAAATATATGATTCTGAACCATTTGTTGTTAGGATTAATTGCTGACGCTATGAATGACCTCTATTTATAGTAGAGATCATTTATCAAAATAGTGCATTACAATGTGATCACAACAAGTTGTATTTTGCTGACCCTCAATATGCAATATCATACAGCAATTCTTCTAATTGTTTGAGGCCATAAATTTCCTTGTCAATTTCATATTGATTGCATGATATGACCAATCACAATTTCGCTGAAGTGAAATCTTCGTAAAGTCTCCCTTGATATCCATCATAAAACTTTACTTGAGCATATGCTTAAATGCCACCTCACCAAAAATGCTGCTAAAAAAACCTAGTGCGCAAAAACTTCAGCCGAGGAAAAGAATGTAACCCATATTTCATTCCCTCATGGTTAAGTTATTCCAATTCCTTAAATGTCGCATGCCAATTGCGGTGCATTAGTTTCTCGAACATTGAAGCAGGAAGAGACTTGGGGAATAAGTCTCCCAAATTTTCACTTGAGCATATTAGTTGTACATAAATTTGATTCTCTGCTATTGAAGTTCATGAGTAAGAAGAATTTGTGTAGAATATGTTTTTTCTACACCCTCCATCCCGAAGAAATTCATACATTAGGGTTGACACTTAGTTTTATGTAAAAATTTAAAATAAATTGTAAGGTGGGAAAAATATAATTTTAGTTGCAAAATGTGCAATTTGTGGTGTAAATGTAAGATTGTTTATTATTTGTTGAGTGTGGGGTAACTTCACTAGTGATGCATAGAGTTCTATGGGACAACTAAAAATGAAAATGCATGAAATTCTGCGGGACGGAGGGAGTAATACCTTTGATGAAACCTTCCTCCAACTGATAGACGCATGTTGCATTATCTTCGTGGATTATAGTTGAAAAGCTCTGCATTGTAGGAAGTCCACACATTTGACAAATGTGATGAGTGACGTATCTCAAACAAGAGAAACTCTCCTGAGAGTCCGGAAAGTCCTAAGAGTCATACGCAAAAAAGATTCAGCCGCACAATTAGTATACAACAATAGACAATTTACAAATAGACAAAAATCAACAATTTACACACAAAGCGGCACAATTAGTATACAATATTGCAGGACTCTCACAAAAACTTGGACTTTCACAATTTTTTGTACTCAAACAAATACACCCACAACTTGCCTCATGGATTGATAGGAGTTCAACATAATTAGAAGTATCAACCACTATTTGTTTTGTAGAATGCCGAGAAATAGTTATATCTCTGCATGTCAACAAATAACTCTTTTGAGATCGGCAATTATGAGAATCAGACCTGCATAACTAGTTCGTCCTGAGGTGGAGGATTTGGGACAATACAACCCCATTTCTTTTGTTCCTTGGAGTAGTCGTAAGAGGTGTTTTATCCCGTTCCAATGCCTTTAATTTGAGTTGGAGAGAATTATATCTTGCTAATAAGTTTACATAAAATGCTATATCATACCTAGTATTTGTAGCAAGATACATTAATACTGCACCAATTACACTTGCATATCGTGTTTGCGACAGTGATACTTTAGATAAACTATGCCCAGACCCCTTAATATATGGGTTATTCACATCATCAGACACACACACCACTAGTAAAATTTGACAAGAAAAGAAAGCCCGAGTACTGAGTAGCTTACATATCTTACTTCACTGTCTAGCTGCCTGATTAGCTTTGGTATAAAAAATCTAATCCTTGGCCAGAAGAATACGAATCTCATTGATCTCCGGACTGTAGAAGGCTCCGAATTCGAATCCCCTGTTGTGATATGACGAGCTGTATTCTGTTCCAAACAGCCATAAACTTGAAGTTTAAAGCCTGGAACTTGCCCTTCGGTTCATTATGTTCGATAAACTAAGACTTATTTGTTCCCAACGACTACATAGACTAATATACTGGTCTCTATCTGTCTTCCCAATCGTTTAACCAAGGTTAGTTTGAGTTCTCACCAGATTTGTACTGGCAGCATATCAAGCCTAGAAGGGCCAACCAAGTAAGTGAATTGGTAAGTGATTTGTGCAAGTCAGTTTATCCTAATTCACATACATGATGTCTAATACTGCATAACTGTCACCTGTTACTCTTTTAGACATGAGTTTTCTTCTTTTGTACACATTATGTAAGTTCATGAGTAGATGTTAAACATGACCAGTTAATTAAATTATACTGAACATTGTTTTGAAGGCAAGTATAGAGATAGCAATCATAGAGGTTAGGGTATGAACAAAGATTCCACATCAATTAATTAGGCCTGCCAACAAAACATGATCTCAACAAAATAACTGTCTTGAAGTAATTTTGATAACAGATCACAGTTGAATGTAAAAATATTGTATACAGAGTGGATGTAATATATTCACTTGACCTCCATTCCTCTAATCAAGAGGCAATTTCGCAATCGTGATATAAGAAACCAGGAAATCTATGTCCAGCTGTGCATCGAGAGTCCATTGTCTGCACGATTAATACCGCCTGTTTACAGCAGAAAAGAAAAATCACATCAGCTTATCAGGCTTGATATATAACAGAGGACAGAGAGCAAGAAATTAATATACAAGATGAATTAAATGGAAATAAGTAGACAAACTAGTAATAGCAGCACAAAAGGAAATAAATTGATAGTTGTTATCCCTTCATTCAAAGCATTCTGTTCGAAAGTATAGCAGCAAATTTGACAGGGTGATACAGAACAGATACACTATAATGTTTAATGAAATGCCATATTGAATGAAAAGCAAGAGCTAAACTATAGTTTTAATGCAACTGTGACTACCAATAGCTCGAAACATTAGAAAGAATAACCAGAATCATAGATTATCTGCAGATTTGGAAAACCTTTCGTTTTTAGACTAAACCTAACTTACCAATACTGTATGCCATCTAATTGGTTCAATAACAGCAACTAACCTTCGTCAATAAATGAAGGACTACAAAATTGACTCGATGACTAATCGCATGAACTGCTGACAAGAGCTGCACCTCAGTTCCTTAAAGAATTTGTTGTAATAGCTCTTGAGACATTAGTGTTTTGGTATCCACAGACCAAAGACATAAAAAGTAGGTAAATGGATTTTGAATCAGATTTAATCAGCCCTAAGCTAATGAGTAAGAGTATCTGTATAAATCAGAATGCACCAGATATAACTTGAGCAACTTGCTCTCACATGATAGAGCAGAATTGAAGATAATATCATTGCTAGCTGTGGTGCCTTAAGGCTCATATTATAAGTAGCATACGGCAACTTTCGCCCACCTGGGGATCCCAATAGACTACTTATAACTCATCAATCTTGATTTTGACCAACCTACTAAAGATTCATAGAATTTCCATCAAAACTCAGGAAACTAAGTACCACTCCCTCAAAAAGTGCCATGTCCTGTTCGAAGTATTGGTTTCGTAATATCTCATAAAAATTAAACAAAACAAATCTCGATATTTCAACATTATCAACAAACTTCACACACTCCATCCTAGTTATCAAACCACAAAGACCAAGAACCTAACAGTAGTGTCAATCTACGATTATCATACATGGCATAGAAGGTCAATTCCTTCTTCAGGGCCATTGTAATCCATAGACCCATAAATGATCAACGTTTATCATCAACAGCAGCCAAATATCAGGTCAACCAAATTCAATTATTCACAAATTAATCCCTGAAATAAGGCACCTCTACAATCTAATGAATTTACATCACAAATAGAATCTCCAACTTGAGGCCTAAAGCCCTGTTCCAATATGATGAAAATTCAACCTCAACTCAGAAACCTTCTCAGCTAAAAGCTCTGAAACTAATAAAGCCTTGTGGAAATAATCCATTCACATTAGTTCTCTATCATATTCATCAAAATAGCAATTGCCTATAATCATCAATCAGACAAGTCATGAAACAGATTTCCATTATAAACATGATAAAACTAACCCGAAAGATTCAATCTTTGTCAACGGACACATAAAGATTCAATCTTTGCATGAAATATCCATAAAGATTCAATCTCTGACAAAAATCATCCATAAAGATTCAACCTTTACCTCAAATAGAATCATCAAGCAAATTGAAGAAAGACTCTCTCAACCCTTTAGCCTTACAACTACGAACATCCTGAAAATCCTTGGCAGGCAGCTCCTTTGACAAAGCACCAACATAAAACTGAAGCATCCCATTCTTGGCAACATCAATCCCAGTCACAGGCAACCACAAGAAGAACTCCTTGGCCTGAATACCTGAAACCTCAGAAACTTTCCCATATTCTAACTTCCCTTTAACAATATTGTCGTAGTAAACGAGCTGATCAAAGTACTTGACGTAGCAAGGGTGTGAACTCATCTCGATTGTGAAGGAATTGTCTGGAGAAAGTGTGTATGACTTGATGTTGGTTGGGATGAGGCCCTTTGGGAGATTGTACTGTGGGAGAAGGTCATGGATATCGGTGACTGAGAAGGAGAGGTGGATTAGGGAGAGAGAGGAGAGAATTAAGATCAGTGATGAGACCTTGTTAGAGAGAAGGAACGCCATTGATGACTTTGTTTTGGAGTTTTGTTTGGCTTTCAAGGAAATTTATAGGATTGGTTCCGGGAAAAATAATTTTAGACCTTTCGCTACAAATTGAAATGAGTAAGTCTCCGAGATAATTCTCTAGATAATTTATCTAAAAACAAACATATATTGTTAAAAAAATCATCTATGTTCTTAATCAAAACACCTATGTTCTTAATCAAAACACCTATGTTCTCAATATTGATATTTTTTTAATATTACAACAAGACTTGTTTCGTTAACAATATAGACGTTTTGGGTAATAACATGGATAATTTTATTGATAACATATGCCGTCTCTAGATAAGTTATTTAGAGACGGTCTCTCATGAAATTGAGTTTGAGTTTTTTTACACAAAAATTCAATCCCAATTTGTCACTAAACACTCCGTTTACTTGCTACGTACCGCAACTTTTACGCTCTCACTTTTTAGCACCTAAATTAACAAAAATTCAAATTTTAGTATTCTGATAAAATTTCTACTTGCATAAACACACAAAAGTGGAATTTATTCTTCTCAAAATAGATTTCTATGGTTAAAACTCGTGTGCTAATGCAATATTGTTTCTTCTAAAAAAAATTCAATTGCAGTTTCGACCCAATACCATCAATTATGTTTATCAGAATATCTTTAATTACATAGTGCTTGACATAAGTCGAAATATAGTAAGAGGCCGTTTGGTTTGAAAAGGTGTTTTACCATACATAAATTTATGGTATTTGGGTCCGGATTAAAAAACAGGGTAATTCAAGTGGTATTTGTGTATAAATCTCATGTTTGGTAGTATTTGGGGGAAATGGTATTTGATATTGAAATACCATGTTTGGTACGAAACACCTATTTTGAATTTCTAGTAATGTACAATAGTATCCCTCCCAATTTATTACCGTATATATATATATATATATATATATATATGTATATATATATGTATGTATGTATATATGTATGTATATATATGTATGTGTATATGTATGTATATATATGTATATATATATATATATATATATATATATATATATATATATATATATATATATATATATAAGTACAATATCCAGTTGAAATGCAAGAATTGGGTAGTTAATTTAAGTTAAAATTAGACTCATTTGTAATATACATATGTAAATTAAACTTTAATTACAAAAAATAAATATGTTTTCCCCAATTAAATTTCAAACCCTAATTCAACCCCTAACAAAATCAATTCATTATTAGGGAGAGAAAAAAACACAATAGGTCTTCCTTCCACAACTAAACTTCAAGTCATAAGTCAACCCAACAAAATCAATTTATGATTAAAAAATGATAACCAATCTTTCTTCTCCATACTCCAATTAAATTAAAACAGATCAATTTGCACTAACTTAAATCCTAATTCAGACGTTGGCTAGATCTTTTATTTTCTTTAGTCTAGACTATGTGCCGCGCGGTGAGAACTCGCTAGCTCATAAACTAGCTCGTCGTGCGGTTAGATAAGTTTCTTGATTCATGTACGGTTTCTTTATTCTTTGATGATATGAATCATTCCAGTTTGAAGCTAAAAAAAAATCCTAATTCAACTTAAAAAATGACAATTCATTATTTGAAACGATATATTACTTATCGTCATATACTTCCATTATTTATAATTAGAGTCTACAATAACACGAAGCGTATTCTCACACTCTTCAATTTTATAGCCGATCTATAGCATGAATAGAAATTTTAAAGTCAAATAAAACAAGGGATTCATAAAACAATTATATCAATAGTTTAACCAAATCTCCTCCCCCATACCATCTCGTACATTTGCAAATTGTGATATACTATGATGATTGTATTACATCAAACCTCCAGTTAACGCAAATTAAAGCGAGACAAAAAGGTATCAGCAGTATCAATTCCCTTTTTCTTCTTCTTTTCGTTAGTTGCCAACGTATACAAAGAAGAGTCCACATCCTTTCTACTAATCTCATCATATCTATCAATTATTAAAATTATTAAGATAAATTAATCTCATCATATCAAGAAGAAGCAGAGACGGCATGAAGAAGCAGATAGGTGACAAGAAGAAAGACGTAATGATCTAGGCTTTGAAGATCCTTGGTTCAATTGAGGGATAAAGATGTAATTACATAAAATATGTATTTTGGGATCAAATACCATATCTCAATAACCCACTCCAAGTGGGTAATTCTAAATGGTATTTCGAAGAACAAATTTTGCGGGCCAGAAATTCCGGAATTTGGTGAGTTTGGATTTTTAGCGGGCTTTGATATTTTATATTTGTGCAACCAAACGTGGTATTTCGAAGGGTGTTTTCCAAATACCACTAGAAAACACCCCAAACCAAACCAAACGGTCTATAATAGTATTTCATGCGTTCATGTATTTATGAGTAAACTGGATAAAATCTCCCTCGAGTTATGTAAAAGTAGCACTAAATCCCCTCAATTAATAAATTTGCACCAAACCCCCTGTGTTATAGTATAGTTTGCAAGAAACCCTATAACACCCACTGGTGTATTACACGTACCAGGATGGTTAATTCTGCGGGGTTTTGTGCAACTTTTATGATAATTAAGGGTGTTTTATGCAAACTTTTTAGTACTTTAATTAAAAAATCACCCTAATTAAATTTTAATTATTCTTTACCCTCTCCATTTCTTTTAATTTGTGACTTTATATTTCACATAAAATAACATACAAATGTGTTGTCCATATTTTTGCCTAAATAAATATTAGTTATAACGAAATATAAGAAAATAAAAGTAACCATATCAGAAAGTATTTTACAAAGAAATAGATAAATTGTATAAAACCCCCTTATTTATTATAAAATTGTATGAAGCTCCTCAATATGACCCTTATTCTCACTAATGGAGAGTACTGTACACTATCCTTTAATTTTGACGTTGACTTTCGGATAATTTAAGGGGTTTTTATGCAATATACCTATGTATTTATATGACAATTTTAAAAAACTGATGATGAATCATGCATAATTTGCTAATCTTTTGAATTGGGGACGAATTTTTGACTTAATTTGATTCTGCTTAGTCGAAAATTTCACCGATGTACCAAAATTAGAATTTACCCTAACTTATGGTCCCAAAAGTGTGAATGTGTGAGTGAAAAACTTATGGTACCAAATAAGCAAAATTGTTGCTTACATTTCTAATATAAATAGTATTTGTATAAGATTTATAAGTGTACCATACGTCATGAATGATTTATAAGTTTCTTCCTATTCTTTACCGTGAATTGTTGCAAACTTAATTTCATTTTTTTTTTAATTTCCTGTTTAGATAAAACCTGACTTGTAATTAATATGTAAATTTAGTTATAAAAAATCCGACTTAGTGTTTTCACTTATAAGAAATTTGTATGCATAAGATTTTAATTTGCAAATATTGTAATTTCTTTCTAAAAATTCTTGCAACAATTTAATGTAATAATTCTTCTAGGAAATAAGATCAGTAACACATCTATTCAAATGCACTCATGATAATGATATTCTTTGCAAAGACTCATGTGAGACGATCTATTTGTAACTTAATAAAAGATTAACCGATATTCTTATTTCTTAATTAAGACATGATGTATTTAAAATAAAACAACTAAGGTTTTTACGATGCATTTTAATTCTTCTCGTTGAGTGACATTTGATATTATAAATTATTCTACATATCCACATTGGTGATTTATATAAATTTTAATATGTTATTTACAAAATAGATTTTCCCATCTATTTTAACTCCGATCTTTTTTACTACAACCTTTATATATATTTTTCATCCATTTTTTAATTATTATTATAATAAATATATTTTTACACGTGACGTTATAGAGTTTATTTGGCACCACGCTCACCTCAGTGCTTTCTCCCTAGTAGAAAATAAATGTGGATAATCCAGAAAGAAAACTCGTTTATATATGTATGTCAAGTGTAAAATTACAATTTGATGCTCCTTTACGAATGATTCGCATATATTGAATAGGTTAATATACTTTATGGATATTTGATCTTTGGCTCCATCTCACTTTTGCTGTATGTTTTAAGTTTTCTTCCTTACTATTTTGTTGAATTAAGTAGTTCTAGAAAATGTAGTTTTTTTGAAAATATTAAGCTCAATTTATAAATAGAAGAATCTAAAGGGACATAGAAATGAAAATGAAAAAATAAGGGACTTGGAGAAAATCCTAGAAGGACCAAGATGCAATAAGAAGGCAATGGATGCAGCAAGAGAAATCTGGACATGGTCATTGGCGATGAAACCAAAAGGAGAAAGAAATGAAGATTCTAGAGCTAGCCAAGTTGGACACCTTCTGGCTGCAAATTGCTTAGACTCCACCGACCTATTAATCTATAAATACTAGGCTAACCTTTTGGACAATTAAGAATGAGTGCAGAAGCACAATAGAGAAAAGAATTAAAAGAAAGAGAGATAAAGAAAGAGTAGCAGCTCTCGTTGTGAGTTTGAGTAATTAGCTATAGAAATAGCTTGAGTGTGTTGAGTCTTGTACCAAAAATATTGTACTACTTTGTGTGTGTATAATAAAAGTGAGTTTTACCATTGCACAAAATTAATCGTTTCTGGGCACCTTGATATCCTTAAACACTTAAAACATCCAACAAATTTGGCATCAGAGCCAGGTCATTTGGAGAAAGAGTACACGAAGGTATATATGGCGTTCGTAGCAAATACCATGCAGCAGCAGGTTCCGAAGCTTGAGAAGCATAATTATGGAAATTGGAGTATCCAGATGCGAGTCTTGCAATCGCATGACTTGTGGGAAATTGTTGAAGCGGGATATGATGAACCCGGCTCAACAGAGGTCGAAAACGCCTTGAAAAATAATCAGAAGAACGCGTTACGAGAAGCTAGAAAGTGCGAAAAGAAGGCGTTGTACCTTAATTATCAAGGAGTTGATGAGACGACGTTTGAGAAAATTAGCGCAGCGGCAACGTAGAAGGAGGCATGGGAGATTATGATGAATTCCCATTCTGGCGTCGATAAAGCAGTACGTGTTCGACTCCAAATTCTTCGTGATGAATTTGAAGCATTAAATATGAGTGAGTCCGCGAGTCTATTTCTGATTATTGTACGAGAACACTAGTCCTCGTAAATAAAATGAAAAGGCTCGGTGAGGAAGTCGAAGATGTTCGAGTTGTAGAAAAGATCTTGAGATCGTTAACGAGGAAGTTTGAGCACGTTGTTGCGGCGATTGAGGAGTCAAAAGACTTGAATACGATGACGGTGGACCAGTTGCAAAGTAGCCTAGAAGTGCACGAGCAACGAATGAAGAGAAAGAGTCCTGGGTCATTGGAGCAAGCGCTAGAAGCGAAAATGAAGATAAAAGAAGATGATAAGTTGGAATTTGTAGTAGCTCGTGGAAGAGGAAACCGTGGACGTGTATACTATCGTGGTAGAGGAGGCCGTGGAGATTATCGAAGACTGGGAGGATACGGTGGTCAAGATACGTATGCACCTCGAGGACGAGGTCAAGGACGCGGTAGAGGATTTGGACGAGGAGGCCGAAATCAAATTGTAAGTCAGCAGACTTATGATAAAAGAAATGATGAATGCTATAATTGCCATAAATATGGACACTACAGTTATGAATGTCGAGGCGGAAAAAATATGGGAGGACGACAGCAAGTGAACTACGCTGATGCCGATGTCACAGGCGAGCAAGCAGGATCGACATCACTGTTCATACATAAAGGAGTTGATGGGGATGAATATTCCACGTGGTATCTTGATAGCGGAGCAGGCAATCACATGTGCGGAAAAAAGGAGATGTTCATGAAGCTTGATAAAACTCCGGAAGAAGATGTGACGTTCGGAGATTACTCCAAAGTTACGGTCCAAGGCAAATGTACGATTCTTTACAAATCTAAGAATGGTAATCATGGTGATATATCAGATGTTTATTACGTTCTTGCTATGAAAAGCAATATTTTAAGCCTTGGTCAATTATTGGAGAAATGATTTATCATCAATATGAAGGATCGATATTTAACACTTAAAGATGCACGTGGAAATTTAATTGCACATGTGAAGATGACAAAGAATAGGTTATTCCCGTTAACATTAAGGCATGATACACTTAAGTGAATGAAAAGTGTCATAAAAGATGAGTCATGGTTGTGGCATTTGCGGTTTGGACATCTAAATTTTGGAGGCTTGAAGTTGTTGTCTTCGAAGAATATGGTGAAAGGTCTGCCTCATATCGATCACCAGAATGAAGTATGTGAAGGGTGCATTCTCGGAAAGCATCATAGGCCGAGTTTCTCGAAGGAAAAGAGATGGCGAGCATCACATCCATTGGAGATAGTGCACACAGATGTTTGTGGTCCACTAAAGCCCGCATCTCTCGGAGGTAACAACTACTTCCTTACTTTCATTGATGATTTTTCTAGAAAGACGTGGATTTATTTCTTGAAGAGAAAATCGGAAGTATTTGAAGTGTTCAAAGAATTTAAGAACTTGGTGGAGAATCAAAGTGGTTGTCGTATAAAAGTCCTAAGATCCGATCAAGGTGGAGAATACACGTCGGATATGTTCGAGAAATTTTACAGAGATTATGAAATCAGACATCAGTTGACGCCAGCCTACACACCACAGTTGAATGGAGTTGCAGAAAGAAAGAATCGCACTATATTGGACATGGCAAGAAGCATGGTGAAAGGAAAGAACTTGCCACGAGAATTTTGGGCAGAAGCCTTAGCAACAAGCGTGTACTTGTTGAATCGTTGTCCTACGAAAAGTGTACGGTTCAAGACTCTTGAAGAAGCTTGGAGTTCGATAAAGCCAGGTATTTCACACTTTAGATTGTTTGGATGTATTGCGTACGCAAAAATCCCGGAGGCCAGAAGGACCAAGCTTGACGACAAAGGTGAGAAATGCATTTTTGTTGGATATGGAGATAGAACGATGGGTTACAAGTTATATAATCCACTAGCGAAGAAGAATATTATAAGTCGGGATGTCGTCTTTGAAGAAGATCAAATGTGGAATTGGGAAGATCCACAAGATAAAGGAAAATCTATAGTTGTTGAAGAAGAAGCTCATATACCAGTTGATGAAGCTGAGTCGCCACCGAGAAGAACACGAAGCTTAAGGGATATCTATGAAGCAACAAAAGCACAAGAAGAAAATGAGGATGTGAATATGATGTGCTTCTACATGGAATCTGGTCCTGTATCATTCAATGAAGCTTCGCAGGAGAAGAAATGGAGGACTGCAATGGATGAAGAAATAAACTCCATTGAGAAAAATGACACTTGGTATTTGACGACGCTGCCGGAAGGCCGTAAAGCAATTGGCGTCAAATGGGTATATAAGACTAAGAAAAATACCCAAGGAGAAGTTCAGAGATTTAAAGCAAGGCTAGTGGCGAAAGGATATCGTCAGAAGGAAGGAATTGACTATAGTGAGGTATTTGCTCCTATAGTACGTTTGGAGACTATCAGACTCTTTATTTCACTTGCTACACAACACAACTGGAAAATTTATCAATTGGATGTAAAGTCTGCTTTCTTGAACGGATTTCTTCAAGAAGAAATATATGTGGAACAACCCGAAGGCTACATCAAGGGAGGACAAGAGAATAAAGTCTACAGGCTCAAGAAAGCATTATATGGGCTTAAGCAAGCTCCTCGAGCTTGGAATACAAGGATCGATGAGAGTTTTCTGAAGGATGGGTTTACGAAGTGCCCGTACGAGCATGCACTACACAATAAGAAAGACGGTGCAGGTAACGTTTAATATGTTTGCCTCTATGTCCATGATTTGATCTTTACAGGAAACAATGAGGCTATGTTCGAGAAGTTTAAGAAAAATATGGTCATGGAGTTCGAGATGACCGATATTGGGTTGATGGCACATTTTCTCGGAATTGAGGTGGTGCAAAGCAAAGATGGATTTTTTATCTCCCAGAGCACCTATGCTAAACAAATATTGGAGAAATTCAAGATGGAGTCATGCAATCCAGTAAATACTCCAATTGAATGCGGACAAGAATTTAGAAAATCTTATGATGAGAATCGCGTGGATCAGACATACTTCAAAAGTCTTGTGGGCAGTCTCAGGTATCTTACTTGTACTAGACCTGACATTCTTTATGCAGTTGGACTAATTAGCAGGTACATGGAGACTCCTTATCAATCGCATCTAAATGCCGCAAAAAGGATCTTACGCTATATTAAAGGTACGTTGAATGATGGTCTATTTTATTCTTCCAATCAAGAAGTTAGACTTGTCGGTTATTCGGATAGCGACTGGGGAAGAGACTTAGATGAAAGGAAAAGCACCACCGGATATTATTTCTATGTTGGGGATGCCGCATTTACATGGCCATCAAAGAAGCAAGCCATTGTGACTTTATCGACATGTGAGGCGGAGTACATTAATTGCAGCAAGTTCGACTGTGTGTCAAGCAATATGGCTAAGAAATTTGTTGAAATTCCTTGGATTCACACAAGATGGACCGACAGATATAAATGTCGATAACAGGTCAGCAATTTCATTGGCGAAAAATCCCATTTTTCATGAAAGGAGTAAGCATATTGACACACGCTATCATTTTATCCGGGAGCACGTGGGAAATCATGAAGTGGAGTTGGTATATTGTAGATCAGAAGATCAAGTTGCAGACATTTTTATAAAGCCTTTGAAGCATGTCATATTTGGAAGACTGAAGATGGCGCTCGGCATGAGGATGTTAAAGAATTGAGCTCAAGGGAGGATGTTGAAAATATTAAGCTTAATTTATAAATAGAAGAATCTAGAGGGACCTAGAAATGAAAATGAGAAAATAAGGGACTTGGAGAAAATCCTAGAAGGACCAAGATGCAATAAGAAGGCAATGGATGCAGCAAGAGAAATCAGGACATGGTCATTGGCGGTGAAACCAAAAGGAGAAAGAAATGAAGATTCTAGAGCTAGCTAAGTTGGACACATTCTGGCTGCAAATTGCTTAGACTCCAACGACCTAGTAATCTATAAATACTAGGCTAACCTTTTGGACAATTAAGAATGAGTGCAGAAGCACAATAGAGAAAATAATTAAATGAAAGAGAGATAAAGAAAGAGCAGCTCTCGTTGTGAGTTTGAGTAATTAGCTATAGAAATAGCTTGAGTGTGTTGAGTCTTGTACCAAAAATATTGTACTACTTTGTGTGTGTATAATAAAAGTGAGTTTTACCGTTGCACAAAATTAATCATTTCTGGGCACTTTGATATCCTTAAACACTTAAAAACACCCAATAGTTTTCCATGGTTTCCTTAAAATTCATGCTATTGGTACTAGTATATTCGAAGAAGGGAAAAGATAAATCAGTCAAACATTTAATTATGCAAATAAAAAAGTGCAAATATAACATTTAATTGAATAAATAACCACAAAATAAATGCATGAAGTTGATCTCGCACCATTTCAACAAGTGCAATACAAAAACTAAGTAATTAACTAATGCGTTTGCTAAATAAACAAAACAAAGACCTAGATGCAAATGAGAACAACATCTCAAACCAAGCCAGATGAGATTAGGGTCGACAATAAAAGGCCAACACCGAAGAGGGAAGAAAATGAAATATTTATATCCATGGCTGATGATGATTCATATGGTGGAACGTTGCGAGGTGGAGGGGTCGTACGTGTTGGTGCGTTGTTTACTACTGATGGTGGCGGTGTAGAATCACATGGTTCTTCCGTTGGTGGTGTTTGCGATGGAGGCTTGACATTTGGAGACGAAGGAGACGGTAACAAAGTTGGAGTGGGAGCTAATTCATTATCTGGAGATGATGGCGAGTAAGAATATGGTGGTGATTGAGGCCGTGATGGAGAATGAGATGGTGTGGGGATAGGTGGCGCTTGAAATGGTATATCAACTGCCGGGGAAAGTAGTGGAGGAAAATATGTCACTTGCGGCGTATATGATGGAGCATTTGATACTGGGGTGAAAGGTGATCGGTAGGGTTGTTCGGTGTGTGGTGCATATGAGGGACTTATAGCATATGGAGGAAGTGAAGAAGAATGAGATGGTGGTTTCACACTTGGTGTGCATAACGGTGTTTTAGCTACCGGATAAGGAGAGGGTGACTGAAAATGTGGAGCATGTGGAAGATTTATAACATACGGACTTGGAGATGGAGAAGTTGTTTGGTAGGGTGGTTCATTATGTGGTGAATATGATGGACTTACCTCATACGGAAGAGGTGAAGGAGAATGAGATGGTGATTTCACACGTGGTGTATATAATGGAGTTTCGGCTACTGGGTGAGGATATGGGGGTTGAGACTTTGGAGTTATCATATTTGGAGAAGGAGATGGGGAATGTATTTGGTAGGGTGAGTCGAAATGCGGTGCGTATGATGGACTTATATCATGAGGAGGGAGTGAAGGAGAATGTGATGGCGGTTTCACACGTGGTGTGTATAACGGGGTATTGGTTGTTTGGTAAGGAGATGGTGATATAGAATTTGGTGCGTGTCGAGAAGGAGAATCAGATGGAGAAGGTGTTTGGGTGGGTGATTCGATATGTGGTGCATATGTTGGACTTGCATGATATGGAGGGAGTGAATGATATGGTCGTTGCACATTTGGTGAGTGTACTGGCGTTTTGGCTTCTGGGTAAGAAGGTGGTTCAAAATGTGGTGCATGTTGCGGAGTCATAACACTTGGTGAAGGAGATGGAGTAGGTGAATGGGTAGGTGGTTGAGCTTGTGGTGTATAAGAAGGAGGTTTAGCTTTGGTATAATGAGATGGTGGTTGGACAGGTGGCCTATGAGATGGATTTGTCACAGTTGGAGAGGAAGATGGAGATATAGAGTGTGGTTGGATTTGTGGCGCATATGATGGGGTTAAAGATTTTGGGGGAAATGAAGGAGAATAGGTCACCGGTTGGAGACGAGGGGCATGTGACGGTGTTACAATCTTTGGGGAAAGAGGAGAATGAGATGGTGTTTGGATATGTGGCGTATATGGTGGATTTTCAACTATTGGGGTAGGAGAAGGAGAAATAGGCGATGGATGGATCTGTTGTGAAGTTAAAGGGGCAGGAGAATGAGATGGTGGTTGATGTATTGGTGTTTGTGATGGAGTTACTTCCCTTGGAGAAAAGCGAGGCGCGTTGGATGGTTGTTGGCTATATGGTGCATTTGATGGGGGTGTAATCTTTGGAAAAGATGATGGAGAATAAGAAGGTGGTTGTACATGTGGTTCGTGTGTTGGAACTTTCTCCATTGGTGAAGGAGATGGAGAATGAGAGATAGGTTGGACATGTGGTGTGTGAAGCGGAGAATTAGCTACTGGTGAAGGCGAAGGAGCATGAGTTGTTGTTGGCGATGGTGTGTGAAACGGAGAATCAGCTACCGGTGAAGGCGAAGGAGCACGAGATGGCTCATTGGGAGTTGTTGTTGGCGATGGTGGTGATTGCACAGTCCTATTGCTATTGTGGAACTGAGAGAGGACTACAACGATAAATTTCTGGCCCTGCTCACAATTTTGTTCATGACCACTTATAAAGAAGAATGGGCCAGATCTCTTGAATTTGAACGTTGAACTCCCATCTTTAAAAGTTTTTAATGGATTATCCTTGTTGCATTTGTAGTAGTCAATATCTTGCACCACAAAAACTGAATCATGCCCTTCCTTGTAATTGAAAACTACAAATTAACAATTCAAGTGTAAACATTAGTGCCATGCACTCATGTACATTGAGTCTAAAAATGCAAACTGAAAAACTTTAATGGAAAATTTCTAATAACTAAAAGATACTAACATTTATGTACTATATATATTTGAAAAACCATCATCTCACTCTTCGTAAAAAATGCAGAAGGAGAAGGATGGAAGTATGTACCTAGAGAGTCATTGACTTGAAATCGATTCCTTTCTGCCCAACGAGAATAGTTTTCAGAGGGATGAAGAGTCCAACCATCATCACCACCAACATAAAATGTATAAGCATTGCATGAACACAAAAACACCATTGATAAGATCACTGTAACAAGGCTCATGGCAGATGAACAAGTTGCCATTGGAAATACCAAAATTTTGAGCTCCTTGACAAGTATTTTTACTAGTTTTGTTCAAGTATAAGAAAGTACTTTTGGAGAGATGGGTTGAGGATGAGAAACTTGAAAATGTTGTAGTCTAAAGTAGTGAGTGATACAAGATGCATAATTTTGTCTAGTATATATAGTGTAACATGTGAACAATATAACCTTCTTTTAGTATAATTGGTCATAATAATTTATTTCTACATTTTAATTTGAAAATTGACTACCTTTGAATACATTAAATTCATACTTGAACAAATACTATAAGGTGGAGTTACTTGTCTCTATTCTGGTCAACCTGAAGTTAAAGTTTCATATTGATGGTTCATGGCACAAATACAACTTTAAATTCTTACTTAAAAATCTCATGGCACAAGTTCAACTTTTAATTCGAGTATATACAACTGCATACTGATCAAAGTTTACTTATCGATCAACTTACAAGACCTTAAGCTAAGTTGTGACTTCAAGTTCTAGAAATTCATTGAATCAAGTACTATCTAATATGACCTTTAGAAAGAGTCGTATCATGCAAATAAGATCGTATTTATAAATTACGACTCTTAATAAGAGATGTAAATTGTAAGGGGTCGCAAAAGGGGTGTGTCGTATTTTCGATTGATGTACAAATTAAGAGTCATAATTTTAAAATTACGACTCAAAATTAGTAGTCGTATTCTTTTACCTTCTTTGAGTTAATTTTAAGTTCTTTTTTTAGTTCATTATTGTGACTCCTATAAAGAGTCGTAAAATTTATGTGTCGTACGTGTTAGATCAAATTTTTGTGATGTATGAAATTTGTATGATATGTAAGAGTGCAGGTGAAGATTACTACTACTACTCATCCACATTCGATTTAAATTCTCCTTTTAACTTTCAGCAACAATTGAAATCATGTTCAGTTGCTGATTTGTTCAGGTACACCCAATAAATCACATGTCTAATCTCTTGCAATTTCCAATTGTGCTTGCTTATCAATTGTTTTGCTATGGATTAATGCTCTTTAGACTAACATTTAGATCATTCAGTATATAAACAAGATATTGGAAATTCATGAATAAAAAGATAAATCAGAGGACCAAAACTTGCAATATAACAGGAGTTAATTGCAAATAATTTAAAAGTATAGGGACTAATCTAGAAGGCGCGGAAGAGTCTAGGACTCAATTACACATACAGACAAGAGAGAAGGATCAGAGGATAAAGCGTAAAAGTGATAATGAAGAAACGGACCAATCAGAACAAAATGTGTCAAATGTTTGTTCCATATTAACGAATTCAGTTCGCCCATATCGCATCCGAGTTGGTCTTCCCCAAACTGCAAGAAGAGAACAAAACGATCTGCAGAATAGTACCATATGTACTATTCCATCTCAACCACACAATTCGAGATTAACGGATGGATAGTAAGCAAGGACGAACACAAGGCAGGAGCTCCTACTATTTGCTGCATAACTTTTGTCCCGATTGATGAATTTTTTAGCATCTTTTCTACTACTTGTAGTATAAATACTGAAGCATAGAAACTTAGTTTCTTCATGTAATTCACTATTAACTCTTGTAATTGTGACTACTGGGGGTGTTTTGATAACATTCACAGTATTTGTACTAGTGTTTTAAGAACACTGTGGATTCAGTGTTCTCGTCACACTAGTTAATAAGTCACACTTCGATATATATATTTATTATAGTTTTTACCTTTATTCTAACTCTAATATTGTTCCACAGTTTTAGTTGGATTCTGTGTGCAAATATTTTAGGATACAAGATCTTATGGAATCTAGGAGATTTGAGAAAATCAAGGAGTGTGTATTTGTGTGTGCCAAGGAAGGAAGGAGAATCCGACTGGGATTCTATTTACAAGGTTATAATAAGTATCAGTGGAGGACTCTACTGCGGATCTAGAGCAGCTTTCTAGCCTATATATACATGAGTCGACATTGAAGATATCTACACGAAGCAAGCTTATTATTCTCTCAAGAAGATTTATATAGATTCGTGTATTGTCTAAGATTTTCTGAGTTGTATCTATCTAGTGCTCTCTATAGGTTAGAGATTGATAGGTAGATTGGTAGAGGTAGCTCTTTACGTCTACTCGGTTGTTTTACATCTAGAGATATTCGTAAGAATAAATCTAGACTAGTCTTGTATTCATTAACGTCATTGATTAGTGGATATTTTCGCCTTGAGGCTCGGTGGATTATAGCAATATAATCTGCTAGAAACTTATATCTTGACTTGTTTATTTCCGCTGTTTATTTAGTGTCAAGTATAAGTTTGTGTTAGGTTTTCAAGATTGGTGTCTTCTACACATGGGTTCAAGGTACAACAGAACAAGTGTTCTGTAGACACTGGTCTTGCTGGTTGCTTTAGTTTAGTGTCAAATCTGGGTCCTTAAACTATTTCAATTGGCATCAAGAGCTAGGCACCAAATCAATTGGTGTTTGGATTTGATACTAAAGATATGGATTTTGCTAACCCCAATGCCAACAGGTTACCTATCTTGGATGGTCCGAACTACCGCTACTGGAGCATACGCATGGGAACGTACATCAAGTCCATAGATGTTCGTGCTTGGAGGTGTATCACTGAAGGCTACCGTGTTCCCATGCTGGAGCCAGATAAAGATGGTGATGTCCTGCCCAAACCAGAATCGGCATATACCCCAGGAGAGTTAAATGATGCTACTTTTCATGAAAAAGCTCTTAATAGTATATTTGCTCATGTTAATCATCACATGTTTAAGTTCATTCAATCATGCACTTCTGCTAAATCTGCGTGGGATATTCTTCAAACACATTGTGAGGGTGATGCTAGTGTCAAACTATCTAGATCTCAATTGCTTAGTAGTAAATTTGAGAACTTAAGAATGGCGGATGATGAAAGCATAACTGAGTATTTTGAAAAACTAATGGATATTGCTAATGAGAGTCAAATACTTGGTGATGCTTACTCTAACAAGTAGATGGTTTTTAAGGCTCTTAGAACTCTCTCTAAGCGTTATGAGATGAAAAGAATTGCTATTGAAACTGCTAACAATTCGTCAACTATGGATTTGCAAACGTTGATGAACATACTTTTGAATTATGCGATCTCTATGACTGATCCACCACCTAGTGTTGGTAGGAACAAAAGTGTTTCTCTTCAAACAAAAGCTGCTGAAGTATCTGATGATGATTTTGATGAAGAAACTATTGATAATAAACTTCTTAATGCTATTGTTAAACGCTTTAAGAAAAGCAGTCTTAAGGAAAAATTCAAAGCATGTTCAAGTAGTAATTCTTCTAAATCTGTTGTTAAACCAGCTTATAAGAAACCATCTGCTGAAGAAGCTAACCAACTAAAGAAAAAGAAGTGTTTTGCATTTGAAGGCTATGGTCACTTTGCTAATGAATGTGCTAATACCCTTCGTAACAAGGGAGGTACTTATTGGGTATGTATAAGTGAAGATAATGCAGGTTCTGAAGATGCTCCACAAGAGGATAATATTCAGACCTCAGTCCTACGTTCTTCTGTCCTGCTGGATGAAGATTATGATGCATGGTGTGCTGAGAACACTGAAGATGCACATGAAGTTTTCTTTGCAGATTTTCCAGACTCTATGTGTTTTGAGAACACTGATGATGAGATTTTTGATGAGGACACTAACTTCTTATGCATGAGTAGTAGTATTGATCTTAATGAAGGTACAAGTACCGAATCTGACAATGAATCATGCAATGAAGAAATAGTGGAGGAACTGAAGAGCATCCATGCTGATCTCATTGATGAATGGAAGAAGGCGATCAAGAATGCTAAAGACCTCAAGAAGGAGAACAAGTATCTCAAAGATACAGTCTCACGTCTGGAAGCTACTCTTACTAAAAAAGAGGCTGAACTTGAAAAGGTACAATTAAGGTTAGAAAAGCATGAACTTACTTTTGCTAAGATTAATTCCGGTACCTCTAAACTTGATGAAATACTCAGTATTGGAAATGATGGAACTACTGGTCTTGGTTATCATAAGCCTGTTGATGATGTTTTGCCTATATCTAAATCTGAGTTATCTTTATCTACTGGACCAATTTTTGTCAAAGCTAAAGAAACTGTTGATAAAACTTTACAAAAACAAAAGAAGGTTTTTATTTGTAAAAATTGTTCTAAACCAGGACACATCAAGCCTTATTGCTATAAGTTGCTTAAGAAAAAGGGTAAACCAACCAACTCAGATGACAGTGTCGTCAAGACACCCGCTGATCACAGTAACAAAGAAAACAGTGAACTCAGTGTTGTCCCAACACCGCCTCGACATCTTGAAAAAGAGAAATCTGTGGAGAGTGTCTCAACAACACCTCGAATCAGAGTCTCAGCCAAGAAAAGGGAAAACAAATTGAAACAGGCTTGGAAGATCAAGACTAAGATACTTAGCACAGTTGTTTTCACTGCTTTGAAATCTAACCTTGCAGGTGCATGGTACTTTGATAGTGGTTGCTCTCGTCATATGACTGGAGAAAAGTCACATCTTAGTGATTTTGTGAAACTAACTACAGGTACCATAACATATGGCGGTGGGACAAAAGGTAGAATAATTGGTACAGGGGTCCTGAATCTCCCTGGATTCCTTCCATTGAAAGGAGTTCTCTTGGTAAAAGGGTTGATGGCTAACCTAATCAGCATTAGCCAATTGTGTGATGATAACCTAATGGTACTGTTTAGTAAGAACACTTGTGAGGTGTTCGATTCTGGAAATCGTTACATTATGACAGGCACCAGGTCCAAGGACAATTGCTACGTGGTGAACAATCAAGTCAAATGCAATCAGGCCAAACTGGAAGATGTGGTACTCTGGCATAAAAGGCTTGGACATGTAAACTACAGGAATCTTGAGAAGTTGATCAAGATTGAAGCAGTCCGAGGACTTCCAAAGCTGAGTAGTCCAGGGAAGATAGTATGTGAGGATTGCCTCAAAGGGAAACAAACAAAAGCTCCTCACAGTCCTGTACTCACGGATGGACAATACGTCGGTACTAGTAAGTGCTTCCAACTACTCCATATGGACCTAATGGGTCCCGTAGAAGTTGAGAGCTTTGGTGGTAAAAGATATGCTTATGTGATTGTTGATGATTTTTCTCGTTATTCTTGGGTTAAATTTCTTAAAGAAAAATCAGAAACCTTTGGTGTGTTCAAAACACTGCATGCTAGTATAGTCAATTTGTATGGTTCATCTGTTCTTCGTATTAGATCAGATCATGGAACTGAATTTGAGAATAATTTTTTTGCTGATTTCTGTGATGAACATGGAATCTTTCATGAGTACTCTGCTCCTAAAACACCTCAGAAAAATGGCATAGCTGAACGTAAGAATAGGACTTTGAAAGAAATGGCTAGGGTAATGTTGAACTCTATGAATGTTTCCAAACGTCTCTGGGCTAAAGCTATAAATACTGCATGTTATCTGACCAATAGAGTCTATCTTAGGCCAGGTACAACCAAAACTCCCTATGAGTTTCTCAAAGACAAGAAGCCCAATGTTGCACATCTTCGTGTATTTGGGTGCACCTTCTATATCTTAAATGATAGGGACAAATTGAGTAAACTTGATCCTAAGAGTGAAAACGGAATTTTTGTTGGCTACTCCGTAAATAGTCATGCATATAGGATCTATGTCCCTATACGCAGAACTATTATGGAGTCAGTCAATGTTGTATTTGATGATTGTGTTAGTGATGCAGAAGCACAAGTTGAAGAAGAACCGTACAATGTTGTGAAAACACCCATTGACGAAGTACCCAGTGTGTCCAACACATCAGAAGCAACTCGAGTCCCAGTTCCAACTAATGAACAGGTTGACAGTGGGTCAGACACATCAGATGCTGAGCAAGACGAAGATTCAGCTAAATCTCCTTGCATACGTACTGAACGTACTTCAGCAGACAATACGGCTGGTGTTCTGGAAACACCACCTGGTGACAACACAACAGGTGGAATCTTTGAAGATCATCCGACAGGTGACAATGCAAGGTGTGATCCTCCGCCACGAATCAGAAAAGATCATCCATTCACACAGGTCATCGGAGAGCTCACTGATGGTATGAAAACGCGTGTCAAAGAACGCTTGGATTACAAAAAGATGGTAAATCTTCATGTGTGTTTTCAACACACTACTGATCAGGTGCAAGTTTCTTGTTTTGTATCCTCCTTTGAACCTAAAAATGTGAATCAAGCGCTTAAGGATACTCATTGGATAAATGCAATGCAGGAAGAACTTTTACAATTTACCAAAAACAAAGTTTGGACTCTTGTTCCACGCCCCAATAATGTCAATATAATTGGGACTAAATGGATTTTCAAGAATAAAAGCGATGAAAATGGTATAATTGTTAGAAATAAGGAACGGTTAGTTGCTCAAGGATTTACACAGGTTGAAGGAGTGGACTTTGATGAGATGTTTGCTCCTGTGGCTAGAATTGAATATATTCGTTTACTTCTTGCTATTGCTTGTCATATGCGTATTACCTTGTATCAAATGGATGTAAAGGCAGCGTTTCTAAATGGATACATTGACAAAGAGGTCTATGTTGAACAACCCAAAGGGTTCGTTGATCCATATCATCCTGAGCATGTGTATAAACTTGATAAGGCTTTGTATGGCTTAAAACAAGCACCTAGAGCTTGGTATGATAGACTTACAGAATTTTTATTAAAGTTTGGTTTCATTCGTGGTGAAGGTGATCGGACCTTGTTTATACTAAGATCTAAGAAAGATGTGTGTGTTGCTCAGATTTATGTTGATGACATAGTTTTTGGCTCAACTAACAAGTCTACTCTAGATAAGTTTGTTGAAACTATGACAGGTACATTCGAGATGAGCATGATTGGCGAACTTTCCTTCTTTCTAGGTTTGAAAGTTAAGCAGAAACCCAATGGGATGTTTCTATCACAGGAAAAGTATGCTAAAAACCTAGTGGAAAGGTCTGGGTTAACTGCAGCAAAGCCCTACAAGACACCCATGTCCTCAGGTATCAAGATCTCCAAGGATGGTGCAGGCGAGTGTGTTGACCACACCCTGTATCGCTCCATGATTGGCAGTCTTCTATACCTCTCAGCCACTCGACCAGACATCATGTACTCAGTATGTGTATGTTCCAGGTATCAGGCTGATCATCGTGCTTCTCATTTAGTAGCTGTTAAAAGAATCCTTAGATACATTTCTGGTACTGCTTCTTTGGGCATTTGGTATTCTAGGGACACTAATGCCAATCTTGTTGGTTACAGTGATTCAGATTGGGCAGGGGATCTTGATGATAGAAAATCTACGAGTGGTGGATGTTTCTATTTAGGGAATAATCTAGTGTCTTGGTACAGTAAAAAACAGAACTGTGTATTTCTTTCAACCGCTGAATCCGAATACATAGCCGCAGGTAGTTGTGTAACCTAATTAGTATTGCATGATTATGGTTTGGAAAGTGATACTCTTCTGATGTTCTGTGATAATTTGAGTGCTATTAATATATCCAAAAATCCTGTCCAACATTCTAGAACAAAGCACATAGATATAAGACACCATTTTTTGCATAATTTGGTCGATTCAAAGCTTATTGATATTCAACATATAGAAACCACAAATCAGTTAGCTGACATCTTTACCAAACCCCTGGATGCTGAGAGATTTCTTAGTCTTAGGAAATTTCTTGGAATGTGCATAGTTTAAAAGTATGAGTGCTATGGTGTGTCTGCAACACCACCGGAACACACCTGTATTGTTTTTGGTGTTATGTGTTATAATCTTGTTCTAAATCCTTCTCCACTTCTCTTTCTTACAGTTACTATAGGTTTTGACCATGTGTGTGTCTAGTTCCCCCAATTTCTTGACTTTTTGGGCTCTTAACTGTCTTGTTACATGTGCCTCCTTTTTGTAAATAAAGTGCTCGTGTGCCATGTGATTTGTGGGTTAAAGTCACCTGATTATGGATTGTTTTTGATCACTCTCTGGACAAATAAAAACTCCTCTTGTTTTTATCTACTTTATGGTTGTTGATGGGATACCAGATATAGTCGGTAGTTGTGCTGGGGTGTGAGGAGTTCCGACTGCCTGCATTCGGTGTGACTATTTGACTTGAGGTTTTCTCTAAAAAGGTGATGTGGTAAATGTGTACGCATTGGGTTACTGGGGTGTTGAAGTTCTGGCTGTCCTCATTCAGTGCCTATGTACTCACCCACGTTGCTGAAAAGGCTTGTGGTACGGTTGGGATGTTAGGAGTTCCGACTGCCTTCATTCAATTTGTTACCCTGGTCAATTGATATAATAATAAAAAAAAAATTTGCTTCAAATTTTGTTATCTTGCTGGAGTATAATAAAAAGTTTTGATTTGTGTATCTAATGGTCTGTGATTAGGTGTTCTGACAAAACCATGGTCATTTGTGTGTTCTGCCCACATTTTTTCTTTCTCCTTCTCCTTCTATGTGGAGGTCTGTGTTTTCGCTTCAGTTTGAGTTTCTCTGTCTTTGAGTTGGGGTGTTCTGGACACACCATGCTTATGACTGCTAGTACTGTTATGTGCTTCCTTCCTTCTCTTTCTCTCTCTCTGCATGGGGTGCATGTGGTTATGGGTGATACTTTGAGTACTACGTTTATGATGAGTTAGTTCGTATTGAGACTTAGTTCTGTTGGTTACTGTACGATTAAAATAGAATTATTCCTTAAATACTATTTTTTTTTCACTTATTAATTTTGTACTACTCATTATCCTTGATTGCTCAAAGGATTTACTATTGTGTGTTGGTCCAGATAACGGAAAAGTAAAAGACTAGAGGGGGGGGGGGGTGAATAGTCTTTTAAAACTTTTGTCGATAAACACAGTTTCTCAGAAACCTGGGGGTTTCTGATACTTAAATTCAGAGCGCGGAAGACTTTAAGATAGGTAAGTGCAGAAACAATAAGTATGTGTGTGTGCTTTGCTGAAATGTAAATACAGAAAGGTAAATAATACAGCAAATATAGTGGTATCTGGAGGTGGCGTAATCCTCCAACTAATCCACTTCGGTCTTTCTGAGACCTAGAATTCAGTAGAACAGATAATTGAGTTCACCTTACAATAATCCTATTCTAAGATTCCTAAACAAATGGTTCCCAACCAAATGTTCCCCCTGAGTTATTCCCCAGCTCCTAGAGCTAAGTACTTCCTCTACTCAGATAACCTTGGAGTTATTCCTTGATTTCCCAAATCAAGTACTTCCTCTACTCCACGCCTTGATGGTGTTGGTTATAAGGTTTGTCAGAGAGGCTTCTCGTATAACTTTTCAGTTATGTTTTCAGAGAGCCTAATAGAACAAGACTACTTAATACACTTGTTCAGTGGATGGCGACCTCTTCTTCGACCCAAGTAATTGATGTCCGTTCTGGAGAATGAGCTTCAGAAAGGGTATCTGATAGTTGAACTCTTTTACAAACAACAATCTCTTGTTAAGGTTCAGGACAACTTAGAACTACTAGTGATTCTTCGAGCAACATAAAGCTTTCAGAAAGGGTAGTAGAGTGCTTGAGAGAATACTTTGCTTGATGGTAAGTTTGCAAGATAGAGCGTTCTAAGGTGTGTATTTCTCAGCATCTAAGTGTGTGATATATATAGATGAATTTGAGAGTTGTTGGAATGATATCCGTTAGACACAATTCAAATTCAGTCCATACTTATCTTGAAATGAGTACTCAGAAGTCCTTGTCTCATGTCTCAGAGAGGACGTGGCAATGACTTTTCTGGCGATGCAATTAATGCACTTGTACTATTTCTTGTCCTGTAGTCTTCAACGGATACATGAGCCTTTCTGATGGCTTGCATGCTCCATACTCATGATGTCATATGTCCAGAATCATATTTCAAAAGTAAGTAAATACACTTAAGAAAGGATTAAGGACATAGTCTTTCTGAGTTAGACTAAACCTTGATATCTTCATAAATCTTCTGCAATGTTCAGTCTTCTAATCTTCAGAAAAGATCTATTGCTAGGATTGATCTTCATGGTCTTCTGGAAATGAAAATTACACTCAGAGACCCATAATCCTAATACAAGATTTACTAGACTAATCATACTCAGTGTTTTCCTCTTTTACAATGTTCAAGTGAACCAAGAGTACTTAATCACCTTTCTGGCTAAGATAAGAACATGTGATGAGTGATAAAAAAAACTAACAGATATTCCTAACAAATTTCCCCCTTTATGATCAGTCATCCATGACTATCTTTTAAGTCCTATTACAAATTTGTAACCCTGGAAGAGAAAACAATCCACCACTTAATCATTTCAAATGATATTCAATTTTAGTTGAATTAAGTGCAGCAAGTAAACATCAACCAAATCACAAGAAGTGATCTTTGATGATAAGTTGTCATCTATTAGAATGTATCTGAGAGTATGATCTTCAGATAGGTACAGTTTACAGAATAAGATGCAACTTTTACAGATAGAGAAATTCAGAAACAATCAGCAAGATTACAAAAAGGTAACAAAACATACTAAGTAAATTAGAACAAAGGAGAATCCAAGCTCCAAGAGAGTATTCTAATGTTACTAGTCTTCAAGTCTTCAGAAATGCAACTTGGGTTCAGATACCTCAAGTTCTTCAGCATCCTTTTGGGACCAGTTGACATAATTATCCACTATTCTGCATTCTTGGACATAGTCATAAAGAATCCTTCTGACAGAGAGCTCTGTCTTTCTGGATAAGTCACATATTTCATGGTAACTCTTGCCAAGCTTGTGATTCTTCCGCAGAAAATGTTTGACCCAGAAGTACTTTCCCCAGACCCAGGCATGGTCTACTTGCAGCTGAGATAGGTTGAAATACTTGTATATTTCTTCCAGATAGTGTATATCATCTAGGTATTCATCCAATGTCATATAGAATGACTCATAGGTTGAAACACCTAGTTTGTTCTTCCTGCTGTAGCTACCATCCAGTTTTCTTACCTTGTGTACATCATCAGGCTTTGGGTAAGGACAGGCAAAAGAAAGATCCATCTTTCTGGCTTCATTCCTCTTTTCTACTTCAAAGTTTAGCCAGGCATGAAGGTGCTCAGGTTTTAGCAATTCTGGCTTGCCTTCTCTCCATTTTAGGATCTGGTTGAGGATGGGAGTTGGAAACTTATCATTGACAAGTAGATGTTGTAGTTCCAGAATTCAATACCCTCTCTTGTTCAGAATGCACCTATATGAAGACTCTTCATTACTAGTCTTCACATACTCAATGTGGGCATCAGTTGGCCTTTCTTGATGAGTTTCTCTGTTTACTCTGCCAAACTGGGAATCCCTTCTTGCTTTTCTGTTAGGTGGCCTTCTGTCAGGAGATCCTCTAACCCTTTCTTCCTGCCTTGGGGCTGTGCTGGTGGATGTTCCTTGTAATGACTTGGTATTTCCAGAAGGGGTTCTGGCTGCCAAAGGCCTTGCTGCCAGAGGAGGTTGTGAAGTAGTTGCTTGTCTCCTTTTCTTGTGAAGTGGATGTTCATCTGTATCAGATTCATCCTCATCATCATTGAAGTTCAAAGTTGGAGACTTGCAGCTTTCTTGACCTCTTACTTCTCCTTCTTCCTTTTCTTCTTCTTCAGAAGTCTTCTTTTCTTCTGAGATTCTAAGGGACTTGGCTCCCCTAGTTATCATACTTCTGGCTGGTTGATCTGGAACAACTTCTTCAGCAAGGGTGTCTCCAGTGGTGTCCTTAATGACAAGTTGACCTGAGGAGGGAGGATGTGAATGTTTTCTTTTTCTTCCTCTGCCTTTCTGAGGCATCTCTTCCCCCTTAGTCATGAATGACTGACTCATGATAGCATAAGCTTCAGAGAGTGATTCAAAGTTTTTCTGGAGATTGTTGTGCACCCTGACTAATTCTTGAAGTTCCTTCTTCAGTTCTTTGTTCTGCCTAACCAGTTCCTGCTCCTTTCTGTTGAGCTCTTCAAGCGGCCTTAGGATGGCGTTGGCTTGTAGGACAGCATGGGTGGCTTCATTCAATGCTGCATTAGCATTGTTACAATCCTCATCCCTGACCAACCCTAGGTATTTCTGAGAGAGATCTATGCTAGTTTCTCTATTGAGTAAAGCAGCAACCAATGGCTTCATCTCTTCTGGGACGGATTTTAGCACTTCTGTGTCTTGGGCAACTAGTGTCTCTCTGAGTTCCAAAAAGACATTGTTCCTTGCACGGTGTTCTTCACTTCTTGAACTACCTGGTGCAGAGAAGATATGAGGAGCAAGTAGGGCTCTCTTTTGCTGAGTGATAAGTCTCTCATCTTCTTTTGCAGTAATCAAGTTGCGGTCTTCTTCAGCATCACTCTCATAATCCTTCTCTGGGATTGTTTGCAATCTGGCTAACATCTTTTGTTTGGCTAGGAGTATGCTGGCCTTCTGAGAGAATGTAGAAAGTCTTTCTGATGCAGCCTCAGCATCGTGCTCTTCATCATCATTGTCATCCATGGCATCTATCTCAGCAGCTGTGACAACAATGGCATTCTTCAGATTTCTTTGCTCATCTAGGAGTGCCAATTCCTTGGCATTAGCTTCTTTGAGCTTTTTGAGTTTGGCCTCCTTTTCATCAACAAGAGCTTGACACTCAATGCTAATTCTCTTTTCTTCTTCCAACACCTTTCTGAGTTGTTCAATCCTAAACTCAGCGGCTGAAATTTCTTCTATGGCATCATTGTGCTCAGCCTGTTGGATATCTTGATGAGACATGGGAGGTGATGATGATGGGGCTTTCTGAGCATTTGAAGGAGTAGCCTTTTTTCCACTTCCTTTGCTAGCTTTCTGAATCCGCCTTGTCCAGGTTGGGGATCATCATTCTGATCATCATCATCATCATCACTCTTGTTCTTTGCTTCTTGGTTTGGATGCTCAAAGGGAGGTTCTTGATAATCATTTTCGTCCATCTCCTCGTCATCTTCTGAAACCAGGTTGATCACATTTGGGAATGTAATCATCCTCCCATTAACTTCTTCTTGTTCAGCAGGATAAGTAGTGAGCTTGCTGGGCAAGGCAGGATGGGTAACCATTTGCTCTTAGGTTTGAGCATCCGCAGACTTGAAATCTGCTATAAGTCTTTGTGCTACTTCATGAATGAAGTCTTCATGCATTAGAGTGGCAAATGAGTAGGACTCTGTTGGGAACAATGCATGGATATAATCTTCCAGATTGAAGGCGATTGCTCTCTTTTCTGGGACATCGATTACTCTGGCTAATTCAGAAAGGTCAGCCTTTCTGAGTTTCTGCCATTGTCTGAAGCACTTGAGATGTTTCTTTAAAGTGTGCTCCTGGAAAGCCTTGAGTAAATCAACTGGCACAAGACTTTGAGCCTGAAAGAAAGTGTTCAAGTTAGTTTTGTTCAAACCACTTGTGTTAGTATCTGTGTGCAAAAGTAGGCTTTCTGAGCATACCTGTGTAGAAACACTAGGCTCATTATCCTGTATTTCTGCTTGCTTGGGCACAGAGGCCTCAGATACCTTGTTGTGAGGAGAAGTTTGATCCTCATCAACTTTTCTTTCTGCTTGAACCTGAGAATTAAAATCAAATATGTTTAGAAACTATTATCAGAAAAGATAAGTGGAAAAATACTTTCTGAGACTTCACTTACTTCCAAGTGAGGAAGCTCAGTGTCATCTTTCTTAGAAACCTTGGGGGTTTCTGGAACCTTTTTTTGCAGATACTGCTTGTTCAGCAGTTTTAGTTTCCTTTGGAGGAGATAACACAACTGTTTCTCCATCCAATTGTTCTTCTGACTGAGCCTGTAAGAACAAACATAAAAGATTTAGTAGTGGGTTTTCCAGAGCATTCTTGAAGGAGTCTATTACTGATTACTTACCTTCTCAGCAGAAGGCTCAGTAAATGCTTCCTCAGAAAGCTTTTCAGCTTCTGGAATCTCTTGGGGTGTTGGTTCCACCACCACTACTTCCTCGATGAGCCTAAATAAGAGACAAAAGAATTTAGAACACAAGATATGAATATTTCAAGCAAGTTATTTCTTATTCAGAGATAACTTAACTACGTAGAGATGTGCTCTTCTTGTTGTTCTGAGGTTGGAGGAACCTCTTTTTCATTCAGAGGGGTGGACAAATTATCTTCCTCCAGAAAGTGTGTCTCCATGTTGGCCTGTAACAAATGCAGCTTATGAGTAACAAGTTAACATTTTAATGTTGACATGTTAGATACAAACTACTTTTGCTACCTGAATAGAGTCAGGCTGATCATTGATCTCTTGGACTTGTGGTGATTCCACAGTCTCTCTGTGCTCATTGTTGTTCTCCTCTACAGTATCATTCTGAGTCTCCATCTCAGTTTGATCCCTTTCTGAGAGTTGAGCTTTCTCAGAAGGTTGAGGAACCTGTGTTAAAACAGGATTTTCTTTAGCAACATTAGGTGCTGGCATTGTGAATGTGGAAGCAATGTCAGGATCTTCCAGCATTCTATCTTCCTCACCCAGGCCTTCTTCTTCCTCAACAAGTAGGGGCTCTTGTCTTTCCGAGGAGCCGAGCTTGATGCTCCTCCATGGGTCTCATACTTGAATCTTTTGAGTACTTTTGCAAATACTTCATCATCCTCGTAATCACTATTCTGTTGGTGCACTCCATCTATGATATTTCTATCATCTCTGGAGAGTTCTGGAGCAGTCTGGTTCAGGATTCTTGGGGCATTCTGGAGTTGCCTTTCTGGGCATCCAACATCTTCTGAGACCTTGTCTCCAGAAGGTTGTGCCTCTTGTATGCTTAGGGACTTGGAGGCTCTTTTGCTTTGAGTCCTCTTTCTCTTGGCAACTGGAGGTTTAGCTTGGGCTTGCTCAGAGACCTCCTCACCTTGCTGTGCAGTTTCTTCTTCTTCTGCCTTTCCGAAAAGTGCTCAAGAAGAAGTTTCTCCTTTTCTTCAAAGGCGTGTCTGAAAAGGGAGTTGGTGACTGTGATTTCTTGTTTCTCTCTGAGAGTGATTCCCATTGTTTCCAGAATGTAACAGATTCTGAGACCAAAGTGCATATTGGCCTTTGGCTCAGCAAGGCCATTGATGATTTTGGGTTCAAATTCCTCAATATGTCCAAGGAATTTGTTGAAGGCGTACTTCCCTCAATTGAAGTGGGTTTCCTGCCTTTCATGCTTCTTGTTCAGAAGGTGCATCATCATCCATCTCTCCATGCTTATCTGGTCTACTCCACCTTTGTTTCCATCAAAGCAACGGACCTGAATAAGAGCTAAAGTACTCCAGTGTTTCTGGAGATGTCTAGTTTTGATGGCTTTCAGAACAAAGTCTCCTGGGCAACCCTTTGCATTTTCTAATTGGATTGCTTCAAATAGCTCTTTGACGCCTTGAATCATGGAAGCGTCCTTGATGTTGATGTCTTCAAATGTTCCTCGATTTTTCAATCGGAATATCTTGCAGAAAGTCTTGCAGTTTAGGACAATTTCTTGTCCTTGGACTTCAGTCTGCATGTATTTCTCTTCTTCATCATTCACAACCTTTGTGAAGATTTTGGAGTTGTTATAGAACTCCAGTACATCCAGTGTGGATAGTCCACTGGGTGTAGCAGATAGAAGCTTGTAGATATGGGAATTCTTCAGCATCCCCAATATCAGTTTCCTTTATGGTCTTGAAGGTATAACTGCTGGTACATACCTCTTCACCAGAAAAGCTCCCCAATTCATTTTGTGGTTAGGGTTCCAGTCCGATGGGGTGAACTTTCCCAGAAGGCATTTATTCAACACCTTAAGTTCCTTTCCTCCTTTCTTTTCAGCAGGAGTAGATGATGCGGCCTTAGGGTTCTTGGTGGTCATCTTCTTGGGTGACATCTCTTATATAGAGTTTGAGTGAGTGTTTTTCAGATGAATTTTGCACAATTAATCGAGATTAGTCTATCTTTTCAGAAGACTAAGCACAAAAAGTTGAGTTTGCAGAGGGGGTTTTGCAGAAATCTTGAGAGATTTTGCTGTTTTGATGCAAGTTTGAAATTTCGGAATTGGTAAAAGTGTTTGTCTTTTGCCCAAATCCTATATATATAGCAGAAAAAATGTACATAGATACAACATACATATAGCTGAATACGAATGCGTGTCTTTGCATCTGCATAGGCGTGGTACGTCCTTTGTACTTCATTAAATGCGTAGTGGGCCATGTCTGCATTTCTCAACAGACATTACTTGCTTTGTTTTAATCTCAACCGTTGAGATCAAACGTTTATTCATCAAGGGCTTATATTGAATATCTTGTAATGATATCAATCAACAAATGGTAATGTGCCGACTTGATGGATTTTTAATATGCTACATTCATTGTGTCACTTAGTAAAGAGTAGGAACACTTAATCGTTTGAGCTTATCATTCTGAGTGTCAAGTCCTTATCTATATATTGTTTATCATGAAAATGGTAAAAATACAAGACATTGCACATGTTTGACTTTCAGAACTTATACCTTTTGGGCTTTGTGTGTCCATTTCTCTTTATGACTACATAGTTTTCTGAATTCAAGTGTCAGAAGCTTCAGTTGTTTGAATGTATTTGACCCACTCTCAGTAAGTAAGTTCTAGTCTTATTTACTTATTGAGTGTGTACCAACCTTTGCCTTTCTGGATACCCATTCTAGAAATGTTTTGCCTTTCTGAGTGTTGCTACTCAGAAACCTTTGCATCACTTCTTATCAACTTGGCTTTCTGAGAACATGTCCTACTTCTATTCTACCTCACTTACTCAGACTTTAGAGATTAAGGACATTTTTTCAGTCCTTAGGCATCTCCATTAATCCAAGATTATGTCTTAAGGTCAAGAACCGACTTTCTTGTAGGGGCTTGGTGAAGATATCTGCAAGTTGATCTTTTGTGCCAATCTTGAGTATCTCTATATTGCCTTTCTCAACATGGTCTCTGATGAAGTGGTGTCTAACATCAATGTGCTTTGTTCTGGCATGGAACTTGGGGTTCTGTGTGATTGCAATAGCACTTGTGTTATCACAGAAAATGGGAGTTTTCTCTTCATTGAGTCCATAGTCTCTGAGTTGTTGTTGAATCCACAGAATTTGTGTTGCACAACAACCAGCAAAGAATATATTCAAATTGTGGTAGAAGTTGCAATTGAGTTTTGCTTCTTGCTAAACAATGAGATAAGTCTAGTTCCCAGAAACTGACAAGTTCCTGAGGTGCTTTTCCTATAAAGCATTGATCCAGCATAATCAGCATCTGAGTAACCAGCCAAACTCAATCCACTTTCTTTAGGATACCACAAACCTACATCTACTGTACCTTTCACATACCTTAATATTTTCATAGCAATGTTGTAGTGTGATTGCATTGGATTTGTTTGAAATCTAGCACACACACCAACCGCATATTGAATATCGTGCGCTGCGAAAGAAGGTAAAGTAGTGAACCTATCAATTTCCTATACTTGTGTTCATCAATACTCTTATCTGATTCAGTATAGGTCATCTTGGTTCCTATGCTCATAGGTATCTTAGCATTCTTTTCAGAAGGCTTAAGATTGAACTTTGTGAGCATGTCTCAGCATACTTTGTCTGACTAATGAATATTCCATCATTGAGTTGCTTGACTTGCAATCCTAGGAAATAGTTCAATTCTCCCATCATGCTCATCTCAAACTTACTTTTCATGAGATTTGCAAAGTCATCACAAAGTTGCTTGTCCTTAGATCCAAATATAATGTCATCAACATATACTTGAACTAAGAGTAGTTTCCCATCATGATTTAAAGTAAATAAAGTTTTATCAACTTCACCTTTCTTGAAACCACTTTCCAGAAGGTATTTTGCCAAAGTTTCATACCATGCTCTTGGAACCTGTTTCAGTCCATATAGAGCTTACTGTAGTTTATAGACCATTCTACTTTCTGAGGAAACTTCAAAGCCAGGTGGTTGTTCAACATAGACTTCCTCAGCAAGTTCACCATTCAAGAATGCACTCTTGACATCCATCTGATAAACTTTAAAGTCTTTATGAGATGCAAAGGCCATAAAGAGTCTTATTGCATCCAATCTGGCAACTGGTGCATATGACTCATCAAAATCTAAACCTTCAGTCTGGGTGAATCCCTTGGCAACCAACCTTGCTTTGTTTCTGGTTATTTCACCAGATTCATTCATCTTGTTTCTGAAAACCCACTTAGTTCCAATCACTGATATTCCTTCTACAAATGGAACTAGTTTCCAGACTTTGTTTCTTTCAAACTGATCCAACTCTTCTTGCATTTCAGAGATCCAGTCTTGGTCTCTTAATGCTTTTTCTACAATTTTAGGTTCAATGTTTGAGATGAAACATCCAAAGAGAGAGTTAGCATTTTCTGCTATTGCTTTCCTAGTCCTAACACCTTGATTGATTGGTCCAATCACATCTTTTGCAGGATGATCCTTGATCCATCTCATTATGGGTTTAGGGCTAGTAGGGTCAACATCTATGTGATCTGAATGTGAATCACTATGATTATGACTTGATACTTCTTCAGTATCTGTGACATCTTGCACCTCAGAGGGGCGGTGAATGTCTGACACTTGCTCAGTGTGAGAGCTTTCTGGGACATGCCTGTCAGAGAGGTCATTTCCAGAGTTAGCTCTCTGATGAACATTTTCAGTTTCCATTTCTGGAATTCTCATGGGAAATTCTTCATCATGTCTGAGAATCATCTGGTTGTTACTAGGCATTTCATGATTTTCTCCGTCAGAGTCATCCTCACTTTCCACAATGATGTTTTTCCTTTCTGAGGGTTCTTCTTCAGAATCCTTTATCATTAGTTCCTTGAACCTTTCTGAGAGTTCATCAGCAAGGGGTGTTTTCTTACTTCCTTCATAGAATACAACATGAACTGATTCTTCAATCTTCTTTGTTCTTTTGTTGTAAAATCTGTATGCTTTGCTATTCATAGAATAACCAAGAAACACACCTTCATCTGCCTTTGGTTGAAATGTTCTTAGATACTCTTTTCCATTGTTAAGAACAAAACATCTACAACCAAATACTTTCAGATGTTTGATATTAGGGGGTCTACCAACCAAGAGTTCATATGGGGTCTTATCATGGTGTTTGTTTATCAAACATCTGTTCTGAGTGTAGCATGTTGTGTTTACAGCCTCAACCCAATAAACTTCACTTATTTCAGTGTCAGCTAGCATTGTCCTTGATGCTTCTTTAAGGGTTCTATTTTTCCTTTCTACAACACCATTTTGTTATGGTGTTCTTACAGAGGAAAGTTGGTGTTGTATACCTTTGCTGGTACAGAACTCCTTTATGTACTGGTTGACAAACTCAGTACCATGGTCTGTTCTGATTGCAAATACTTTGTCATCTTTCATGACTTCAAGCTTATTCAGCAAATTTGGTATCTCTACCTTAGCATCAGATTTGTGCTTCAGAAAGACAACCCAAGTGAATGTTGAGAAGTCATCTACAACAACCAGACCATACTTCTTTCCTGCATAACTAGTCACGGATGATTGAAAAAGATCCATGTGTAATAGTTGCAGTGGTCTAACACTAGAGTGTCTGGTTTTGGTCTTGAAAGAGATCTTGGATTGTTTCCCCATTTGACAGGCAGAACAGATACCATCCTTTCTGAAAGATGTTTTGGGAAGACCAACCACTAACTCTTTCTTGGCAAGTTTGTTCAGAGTTTTGAAATTCAAGTGACTCATTCTTTTGTGCCATAACCAGTGCTCTTCTGTGTGACCTGATTGACTCACCATGAGACATTCTTCAGTTGTGGCAGATGCCCAATCGGCAACATAAAGACTACCTTTCCGCCGAGCAACCAAGACTGTCTGCTTTGACTCATTGTCTATAAGTTTGCAATACTTTGCTTTGAATTTCACAGTGAATCCCTTGTCTGCAAACTGGCTCATGCTAAATAGATTATATTTCAAACCTTTAACATGTAATACGTCAGTGGTTGTTAATGATCCTAATTTGACGTTGCCAGATCCCATAGAGGGATTTAATTCTCCTCCAAAGAACTGATGTCCGTCCAAAGGTTGCAAGCTTTGTAGTTGACCAGATTTGCTTTGTCTCCTGTCATGTGCTTTCCGCATCCACTATCAAATAGCCATTGAGCCTTAGTCCAAGAGGCGTTCTGCACAAAACAGGAAACAGGAGTTAGGTTCTTGCCTCAGAGATAGAACCACTTAGACTAAACATTCTTCCAGTAGGAATCCACATTTTAGTGAATTTCTTGGGAGTTTGTTTTTGTCTAACTTGATTAGAAGGAGATGCAATAAAATAAGTAATTTTGATCTCAATATTCCTTCTTGGGGTGTTTCTAAGTGTTCCCTTTGGTGCTTTCTGGACCCTGGGTTTCTGGGGTTGCTTTTCAGCAAACTTAGCCTTTCTGGCCAAGTTCCTTCTAGCTCTGGCATTCAGTTTTTCAGTGGCTTGAGATTTCTTCCACTTCTGTTTATTGCTATGTGCAATATCAGCCTTGCGCCATTGTTCTTGTCCTTCCTTATATTGTTGCAGAAGGACCTTTCCAATAGCACGATAGCCAATGCCATTTCAAACACCTTTGGCTTTCTGAATGCTCTCTTCAGAAGCCTTACTAGTTTCTGCACAATCTTTATTTTCATAAAATGGTTCAGTAGAGAATTTTCCTATTCCAGCAATTCTTCCCTTCCTAGTAATGCAGCAATGTGGATGGTTGCATATCTGAGGGTTGTGTTTCTTTTCAGAAACCTTATCCACATGTTTCTTGTGAACTTGTTGTTCTTTCAAAGGCTGGGTTGCAACTCCTTTTCCTTTGTCATCTGCCCTAGCTTTCTGACCAATGCTATAGGTGGTTGAAGAATCATTCTGTTGACTTTTTACAAAGGTCAACCTTCCATCACTCTTCTTCAGAGGAGATGAATTACTTGATTGTTCATCAAGTCCAAGTCCACCTTTCTCAGAGGGATCTCTTAGATAGGATTGAACCTCAGTGAGAGTGTCACTAGCCTTTGCATAAGATTGGAAGGATAGCTCTTTCTTTCTGAGTTCTTCATTCTCAGAAAGCAGCTTCATCATTTTGTTATTAAGTTCATCCAAGGCTAGTTTGTGAGAATTTTCATTCTCAGATATCTGAGCTTTCAGAAAGGATATTTCAGCGTTCTTGTTCTTAGATACTCTGGTTAGATCAGAAACCTCTTTTTCAAGAGTTTCTTTGCTTTCCTCTAGAATTCTGGTTTTGGATTGTGCTTCCAGAAATTCTTTCTCATAACGATCCAATTCACTCTTGACCAACTCCAGATCCTCAATTCCATCATCACTCTCATAGTACAGAAATTGTGAATTGTTAGTTACCTCATCAGCCATAAGACATATTTCAATGTTAGAGATGTCTGGACCAGCAATCTCAGCAACTCCACACATTTCATTTTTCTTAAGGCCGAAGTCGATTACATCGTGGGTGATTCCACACAATTCTGGTGATGGTAGGTTTGAGTCATCTGAATCTCCATCTTCAGAATCTGTCTCAATGTCTAGAGCGTCAAGTTGAATTTGAATCTTCTTCCTTTCTTCAGTCAGTAAGGCCGTTTGATTTTTCTTGAAATTTCTTCTGTCCTTTTTGTCACCTGTCTTGAGCTTGTTTAAAGCAGGACAATCTCTCTTGAAGTGACCAGGCTTTTGACAATAGAAGCAGATATCATTTCCTATTTCTGCAGCTTCAGTACTAACACCTTTCTGAATGGGGGTGTTCAGAGAGTTGTTCATTTGTATGTTCTTGTACTGATGATAGTTTGGGCCAAGATGCTTTTTCAGCTTTTCTTCTCTCAATCTCTTGACTCACAAATTTCTTCATGTGTCTTACTGCAAGAGCATTTTCTTCAGATGCATCTTTGGTATCCTTCTTTTCAGAAGTACCTTGAGAAACTAGAGCAACACTTTGTAAGTTTTCAGCTGTTTGTTCTCTCTGAGTTGTCTCATAGTCTACAGTAGCAAGATGAGAGAAGAGCTCTACTGGAGTGATATTTGGCATCCCTTGGTTGAAATAAAAGAACTTAGTGTGCTCCCAGTTGTGATTGAGACTTCGGACAATAGTCTTAATCTTTTCTGGCTGGGAGTATCTGTTGCATTCACCAAGTGCAGCCATATCACTCATAAGAGTAGTAAACCTGAAATCAAGTTCTTCCAGAGTTTCAGTGGGACCTTGTTTAAAGTTTTGAAACTTCAATTTAAGAACTTCGAACTTGTTTTCCTTGGTTTTCTCAGTTTCGGCACAGATTTCTTCAATCAATTGCCAGGCAACTTTCGCCGTTTTAGCACCCCACAGTTTACACTATATGCGCTCAGGTGTCGATCTGATGATGATATTACGAGCTTGACCATCCAATCTGTGTCTCTTGGTATCTTCAGATGTCCAGAGCTCTCTTGGCTTGTCTTCATACATAATGCTTCCACGAGCAACACGACCACTATCACTAGCAGCCGCATCCTCGCTTCCATCTTCCTTGTCTGAGGCTTTTCTTCCATCAGACACCTTAGTAACTTGTTTGAGTTGTCTGATTTTCATAGGCCCTTCATTGATGACATAGATCATCTCGTCACTAATGGCCTCCAGATGGAGCATCATGTTGTTCTTCCATTTCTCGTAGTTTTCTGGCTTCAGAACGGGTGCATCACTCAGAGACATACCTGCACACTTAACACACAAATTATATAGTCCACACAAAGGGACAAAGTTCCTTCACCTATCTGGGGATCTAGGTTCAATGCAGAAGGCTTGTGAACCTCCTACTCTGATACCACTTGTTGGTCCAGATAACGGCAAAGTAAAAGACTAGAGAGGGGGGGGGGGGTGAATAGTCTTTTAAAACTTTTGTCGATAAACAGCTTCGAAACTGGGGTTTCTGATACTTAAATTCAGAGCGCGGAAGACTTTAAGATAGGTAAGTGCAGAAACAATAAGTATGTGTGTGTGTGCTTTGCTGAAATGTAAATACAGAAAGGTAAATAACACAGCAAATATAGTGGTATCTGGAGGTGGCGTAATCCTCCAACTAATCCACTTCGGTCTTTCTGAGATCTAGAATTCACTAGAACAGATAATTGAGTTCACCTTACAATAATCCTATTCTAAGATTCCTAAACAAATGGTTCCCCCTGAGTTAGTCCCCAGCTCCTAGAGCTAAGTACTTCCTCTACTCAGATAACCTTGGAGTTATTCCTTGATTTCCCAAATCAAGTACTTCCTCTACTCCATGCCTTGATGGTGTTGGTTATAAGGTTTGTCAGAGAGGCTTCAGATAACTTTTCGCTTATGTTTTCAGAGCCTAATAGAACAAGACTACTTAATACACTTGTTCAGGTGGATGGCGATGCTCTTTACTGACCCAAGTAATTGATGTCCGTTCTGGAGAATGAGCTTCAGAAAGGGTATCTGATAGTTCAACTCTTTTACAAACAACAATCTCTTGTTAAGTTTCAGGACAACTTAGAACTACTAGTGATTCTTCGAGCAACATAAAGCTTTCAGAAAGGGTAGTAGAGTGATTGAGAGAATACTTTGCTTGATGGTAAGTTTGCAAGATAGAGCGTTCTAAGGTGTGTATTTCTCAGCATCTAAGTGTGTGATATATATAGATGAATTTGAGAGTTGTTGGAATGATATCCGTTAGAAACAATTCAAATTCAGTCCATACTTATCTGGAAATGGGTACTCAGAAGTCCTTGTCTCATGTCTCAGAGGATCGGCTTCAATGCTTTTACGCCGATGCAATTAATGCACTTGTACTATTTCTTGTCCTGTAGTCTTCAACGGATACATGAACCTTTCTGATGGCTTGCATGCTCCATACTCATGATGTCATATGTCCAGAATCATATTTAAAAAGTAACTAAATACACTTAAGAAAGGATTAAGGATATAGTCTTTCTGAGTTAGACTAAACCTTGATATCTTCATAAATCTTGTGCAATCTTCAGTCTTCTAATCTTCAGAAAAGCTCTATTGCTAGGATTGATCATCATGGTCTTCTGGAAATAAAAATTACACTCAGAGACCCATAATCCTAATACAAGATTTACTAGACTAATCATACTCAGTGATTTCCTCTTTTACAATGTTCAAGTGAACCAAGAGTACTTAATCACCTTTCTGGCTAAGATAAGAACATGTGATGAGTGATAAAAAAAAACTAACAGATATTCCTAACATTCTGCCTCTTTAATGCTAATCGCCTATTTTTAGTATGATTGCAGTTAAGTGCTACCATTACTCCCAATGTGCTCCCATTACTCCCTTAATCACCGCACACACCTCGAGCCTTCCACTCCCAGCTTCTCTTTCCCACCTCTGTCCGTCCCCCTCTTTTTATTCCCTTTCTCTGTTTCTTCTTTCTCTCTTACACTCTCACAGTCCCTCATCTCTCCCAATCTCCATTCTCTCATACCCTTTCAAATTCTCTTCACTCTCAATGGCCCCCAAATCCACCAAGAAATCGACAAAACGAAAATTCTCCCAACCCCCAAAAGCCCCCAAGAAACCTAGGGTTTCTACCTCCAGCTCACCAGTGCCAAGCTCACCATCTCCTACTCCCAATCCGTGCCGGGCACTGGTTTTGACACCAATGGATTCTCACTCTCAGGCGAAATCGGATAATGCGGGGACTAGGGTTCCACCAGCAGACCAATCCCCTGCCTCTACTATTGCATCTCCAGAGCCCGTCCCATTGGTGGTTTTATCGCCACTTTTTGAATAAATGGAGACCCCTGGCTCTGGTGTTTCTGACACACCATCTTCTATGCCAGCCGACACAGGTGTTGCTGACACACCTCCTCCCTCTGTGCCCACTCAGGATGTGCCCACAACACTAGAAGTGGTCACTGTGGAAGATGATGATGAGGAAGAGTTGGTTTCTAAGCCAGCTAAGGAAACAGTTCGCAAGGGCAAGTCTTCTGTCAACAAACCAGGTTCGTCAAAGGAAACTGAGCGAAAAGGTAACCCCTCTTCATCTGCATCTCCTAGGGGCTATGCAGCTAAGTTTGCTTATGACAATGTCTTTTATACAAAAGATCTTCATGACCTGTTTTATGATTTTGAGAAGAAAAAGGTTTTGGTCGAAAGGACTATTTGTGTTTCGGATTTTCGATTGCATAGGGTGTATCAGTTTTTAGAGAGTCTTCATTTGCTTGAATCTGTTAGTTCTCTTGATGAGTTTGTGCCTAATACTGTTAAGGAGTTGTACTATAACTTGCCTCCTAGTTTCGATGATGATGACTTCCCTGAGTTGCATAAGGTTTATGTACGGAAGCGTATCTATGAGATATGTCCTGCCTTGTTGAATCAGGCTCTGGGTGTGCCTGAGGTGGTTGAGGATGACACTGAGCTGGATTTGGATATGGTGATCCAAGAGCTCATTGCTGGGAAGGTTGAAGCATGGCTTCCCAAGAGTGGCCATCTTTCCTCCAAGATCACCGCCTTGAGCTTTGTTCTGTTTCACCTTGCTGCATCAAATTGGATACCTACCTCCAATACCACTTATGTGACCCAGGAGATGGCAGTGCTCCTGTACAAGTTAAAGAAAGGTCTTCCGGTCAATCTAGGTGCACGTATTTTTGCTTATCTTGCCGAATTCTCTTACAAAGGCACCACTATTTTGCCCTATCCTGCACTCCTTTTCAGGGTACTTACGAGGCAAGGTTTTACTCCAAGGGCTAAGGCTGTGTTTGACACACCTGGAGTTATGAAAATAACTCATAGCATGCTTGGAGGGGCTCATCATTTGGAGTTACTGTGGTTTGATGCGGCTGGTGGAGAAACAAGAGATGATGGGATGCTTCCGGTACCTAGGGTGGTGCTACAGGCTCAGAGGGATCTCATTGCCCAACAGATTTTGGGTTTGCAGCAGGTGCAGGCCAATCTGGATGTTTTGCTTTCCACACATCAAGGGGGAGAATAGTGGTGTTATGCAAACACCAGTGGAATGAATTTCGATTCATGTTTTCTGTTTCTTTTTTTTTTTTAATTCAGACACTGCTCTATTTCTATGTTTGATTATTTTGGGTCTGTAATATTCAGAATTCTAGCTTCTGTGACTTTTTGGATCTTTTGCTGTTTTATGCTAGCATGATCATTATGAGTTTGAGGGGGAGCAATTCTCTTCTATTTATATTGTTTGGTTAGTATATGTTGTCGATATATGTTACAGGTTTAAGGTGATGTGAAGAAAGGCAAAAACTAAGGGGGAGAATGTAAGTGTGACTACTGGGGGTGTTTTGATAACATTCATAGTATTTGTACTAGTGTTTTAAGAACACTGTGGATTCAGTGTTCTCGTCACACTAGTTAATAAGTCACACTTCGATATATATTTATTATAGTTTTTACCTTTATTCTAACTCTAATATTGTTCCACAGTTTTAGTAGGATTCTGTGTGCAGATATTTTAGGATACAAGATCTTATGGAATCTAGGAGATTTGAGAAAATCAAGGAGTGTTTATTCGTGTGTGCCAAGGTAGGAAGGAGAATCCGACTAGGATTCTATTTACAAGGTTATAATAAGTATCAGTGGAGGACTCTACTGCGGATCTCGAGCAGCTTTCTAGCCTATATATACATGAGTCGACATTGAAGATATCTACACGAAGCAAGCTTATTATTCTCTCAAGAATATTTAGATAGATTCGTGTATTGTCTAAGATTTTCCGAGTTGTATCTATCTAGTTCTCTCTATAGGTTAGAGATTGATAGGTAGATTGGTAGAGGTAGCTCTTTACGTCTACTCGGTTGTTTTGCATCTAGAGATATTCGTAAGAATAAATCTAGACTAGTCTTGTATTCATTAACGACATTGATTAGTGGATATTTTCGCCTTGAGGCTCGGTGGGTTATAGCAATATAATCTGCTAGAAACTTATATCTTGACTTGTTTATTTTCGCTGTTTATTTAGTGTCAATTATAAGTTTGTGTTAGGTTTTCAAGATTGGTGTCTTCTACACATTGGTTCAAGGTACAGCAGAACAGGTGTTCTGTAGACACTGGTCTTGCTGGTTGCTTTAGTTTAGTGTTAAATCTGGGTCCTTAAACTATTTCAACTCTAAAAATCAATACAATTTTCCTTTTTCTCTAGAGTGTTTCTTGTTTTATAACATGTCACCAGAGCTAAGGTTTGATTGATTTCAGTCTTGTTCTTCCTTTTTTTCTAAACAAAAACAAAAACCTCACTATCTGTTTACTCTTCTCTGAACAATGGCATCCACTGAACCTAATGTTACAGCTCAAACCACTGATACCACTCCATCTGCTACTACTCATATTCCGTCTGAACATGAAAGTCCTTTCAGCCCTCTTTATCTTCACCACTCTGAGACAGCTATCTCTGGAGCTATAACTCCACTCCTAACCAAAAGTGACTACCACACTTGGTCTAGAGCTTTCACTATGTCTCTCAGTATCCGAAACAAGGTTGGATTCATTGATGGATCCGTAACTCTACCCTTTAAAGATAATGAGGATAAAATCAAAGCATGGCTAAGTGCAATACTATTGTGATGTCATGGATGATGCATTTTGTATCACCAGACATAAAGAGTGCATTACTCTATGTAAAACCTGCTGTTGAGGGTTGGCATAAGCTCAAAGTGAGATATGCACAACCCAATGACTTACGCATTTTTTCAATTGCAACAAGAAATATGCAAAGTAATTAAATCAAGGAAACAACTCTATGAATGACTACTTCTCTAAGCTGTCTGATTTATGGGAATAGTTAGATGATTACAGACCAATCCCTTGTTGCTCATGCAAGAATTGTACTTGCACTATCTCTGAACTTTTTGAAAAGATGCAAGACATTGACAAAATCTTTAAATTTCAGATGGGACTGAATGATGGTTTTGAGATGGTGAGAGGTCAAATAATCCTAATGGATCCTAAGCCCTCACTTGACAAAGCATATTTACTTGTCCTGCAAGAAGAAACACAGAAGATGTCAAGGGATGTTATATTCCCAATAACTGAGAATGCTGCTATGAGTGTTGGTTACAAGAGAAAAGACAAGAGAGGACTCACTTGTCCTAAATGTCCTAATCTCACTAACCACACTATTGAAAACTGTTTTAAAGTTCTTGGATATCCACAGAACAACTCCAGAAAAATGCATGAAGGAGGAAGTAGCAATAGAGGTGCTTATAGAGGAAGAGGAGGTAGATTCAATCATGGTGGAAGATCCAACCAATACCATGCAATATTAAAAAGATCATAGCTTTTGTTCAGTTGCCTAACTTGTCAAAGATACCTATATCTCATTCAGGAGACATTAAAATAGCAGAAAATTGCATATTAAGAAATGTGATGTGTTCCTACTTTCAAGCTAAATTTAATGTCTGTGAACAAAGTGTGTAGAGATAACTCTATTGGATTTCTGTTTATTATAAAACCACTTGTCATATCTTGCAGACAAGTTGTTCATTGATTCCATCAGTGACAAAGATTGGACTGATTGAGGAAAAAAAGAGACTTTATCTACTCAAGAATGTTTTTCATTTACCTAAAGGCACTAGCCATCTCCAGTCAAGATGACCAAGATCAAGCAGCTGCTATTAAAGATCATTTATGGCATTTTAGACTAGGACATCTTAGTTCAAGTAGACTTTCTATTATTCAGGCTCTAATCCTGATGTGTACTGCAAGAAATTTTCTTACTGTGATGTTTGTATGCAAGCAAAATAGAAGAAACTTTCCTTTTCACTTAGCAATAAAAATTCAACTTCTATCTTAGAATTATTACATTGTGATTTATGGGGACCTTATGCTGTAGCAACAATCAATGCACATCACTATTTCTTGACAATAGTAGATGACTATAGAAGGTTTACATGGATATTTTTGCTAAGAAAAAAATCAAATACTAAAGAAACTTTAACTAATTTTCTACAGTTAATACAAAATCAGATGCAAAAGAAAGTTAAGATAATTAGATCAGACAATGGTTTAGAGTTTCATATGCCTGATGTGATGAATAAACATGGAATTTTACCTCATAAAACATGCTCATATACTCCACAACAAAATGGAGTAGTAGAGAGAAAACACTAGCATCTGTTGAATGTAACAAGAGCATTGCTCTTTCAATCAAAATTACCCAAGAAATTTTGGGGAGAAGCAGTACAGACTGCAGCTTTCTTGATAAATAGAACACCTAGTCCAATATTGGAGAATGAAACTCCATTTGAATTGTTCTATGAAAAGAAACCAAATTATAGTGATATTAAGACTTTTGGTTGCTTGTGTTTTACCTGCACTGAGACTGTAGGTAGAACAAATCTTGATTCAAGAACACAAAAATGCATATTTATTGCTTATCCATCCAATGTGAAGGGATATAAAATCTATGATCTCACTAAAAATGTGAGTTTCATTTCAAGTGTTGATACAAAAATATGTCCAATCCGTTATAGACGCCTTTGCAACGAATCCTAAGGCGTCTGTTAGGAATATCTGTTTAGATTTTGATCAGCAACCTAATGACTTATCTTAGCTCAGAAAGGTGGTTAGTACTCTTGGTTCACTTGAACACTGTAAAAGAGGAAAATCACTAAGTATGATAGTCTAGTAAATCTTGTATAGGATGTTAGGTCTCTGAATGTAATTTTTATTTTCTTGAAGAAGACCAAGAAGAAGGCATCCAGCAGGAGAAGCTCAACTTTAAAATGAAGTGTTGAAGACTGCACAAGATTGCTGAAGACAAAGGTTATCAGATACCTATGTCCATATATCTTGAAGAAACAAGTGTTTCAATAAACAAGTGTAGCAAAAGATATCTGAGAATACAAGGTTTCTGAACGAGGAAAAGTGCCCACAGATATCTACACTCAGATACCTTGGATAAAGATTATGTTTTCGGGAAATAATATATTTTTAACAAGTGGTATCTGGAGTTGTGATAGTCTCTAGAAAAGGACGTGCAAAGCTTTAGAAAGCATGCATAGTTCCGTTGGCACTACAGGACAAAGTATAGTACAGTGCATTAAATGCGCGGACATAAATGTATGAACAAAAACGGTAGTCTCTGAAGAAGAAGACAAACGTGCAACAGTACTATACTCAGATATCAATAGTTTGAATTTGATTTAAGCCTAACGGATACTATTCAAATGGCACTCAAATTCATCTATAAATATCAACACTTAGAATGCTTGAGAACACACACGCAGAACTTAAACCAAGAACACTGAATACTCACACAAGCTCTCTCAAGCATACTACTTACCTTCAAGTTTCTGTTGCGACCAAAGCTCTTGATTCTAAGTAGCACAAAACTTCTAAGTGTCCTGATCCTTAACAAGCATTGTTATTTGTGAAGGAGTTGAATTAAGATTTCATATCTGAGATTCATTCTCTTGAACACTTATCATAGACTTGGGTCAGTAAAGAACAAGATACCATACATTGAAAAGTGTATTAAGTATACTTGATTCATAGAGCTATCTGCATAACTGAACAAGTTATTAAAGAAGCTCACTTGACAAACTACCTTAACCAACACCTTAATCGGCGTGGAGTACAGGAAGTACTTAGTTTGGGAAACTAAGGAATAACTCCAAGGTTACTGAGCATAGGAAGTACTTAGTTTGGGAAACTAAGGAATAGCTCAAAAGGTTACTGAGTGTGAAGTACTTATTTGAGAAAGCGTGAATAACTGTGGGGAACACTTGGTTGGGAACCTACTGTATTTAGGAATCAAGAGAAGATACTTGTAAGGTTACCTCAATTATCGGTCTTAGTGGATTCTAGGTCTGAGAAAGGCCGAAGTGGATTAGTTGAAGGATTACGCCACCTTCAGATACCACTATAAAGACTTGTGTTATTTACTTTCTGCAATCTATTACTTGCTTTATTTACCTTGCTAAGTATTTACACATATCTTGCTGAGCACGTGCACTTATCACAACAATTCTTCCGCTCTCTGAAAATAAGTATCATATATCTTCACAGATATCTGAGAAATTGTGTTTATCGACAAAAGTTTGAAAAAGACTATTCACCCCCCCTAGTCTTTTACTTTACCGTTATCTGGACCAACAAGTGGTATCAGAGCAGGAGGTTCCCAAGCCTTTTGCACTGAACCTAGATCCCTGATAAGTGCCCACTAACTGCTTTTCACCTACACTTGATTTATTTGTTTAGTGTGTTTGCTGCAGGATGTCTTTAAGTGACGCCCCAATTCTCAAGCCAGAGAATTATGAGAAATGGAAGAACAACATGATGCTCCACCTAGAAACCATCAGTGACGAAATGATCGATGTGATAAAGAATGGCCCCATAGTCATTCAACAACTCAAGCAGGTCATGGAGGTTTCTAATGATAGAGACAGAGAACAAAGTGATGGGTCTTCACAGACAGATGCGTCAACCAGTGGGAGACCTACCAGTCAAGTTATTTACGAGCCAAAGCCCAGAGAGCTCTGGACATCGGAAGATGCCAAGAGAAATCGACTGGATGGTCCGGCTCGCAATATCATCATACGTTCTACTCCAGAGCATATACAGTGTAAACTGTGGGGTGCAAAGACGGAGAAAGTGGCCTGGCAACTGATTGAAGAAATCTGTGCCGGCACTGAGAAAACGAAGGAAAATAAGTTCGAAGTTTTGAAGCTCAAATTCCAAAACTTTAAACGAGGTCCCACAGAGACTCTTGAAGAACTAGATTTCCGGTTTACAACACTCATGAGTGACATGGCTGCACTTGGTGAAAGTAATAGATATACCCAACCAGAAAAGATTAAGACTATTGTGAGAAGTCTAAATCATAACTGGGAGCATACAAAGTTTTTCTACTTTAACTAAGGAATGCAAGATATCACTCCAGTGGAAATTTTCTCTCACCTTGCCACTGTTGACTATGAGACAACTCAAAGAGAACAAACAACTGAAAAGTTGCAGAATGTTGCTCTAGTTGCCCAAGGAACATCTGAAAAGAAGGAAGGTAAGGAGGTGACTGAGGATGCTCTTGATGTAAAGCCAATGATATAATATGTCACTCGAGAGATTGAGAGAAGAAAAGCCAAAGAGAAGCTGAAAAATCATCTAGGCTCAAACTATCACCAGTACAAAAATATGCAATCAGAAGCTCATTTGAACAAGCTACCGTAAAGCATCTAGTACTGAGGAAGCAGAAATCAGAAACGATATCTGTTTCTATTGTCAGAAACCTGGTCATTTCAAGAAGGATTGCCCTGCCTTCAACAAACTAAAGACAGGTGACAAGAAAGATAGAAGAAACTTCAAGAGAAGTCAGAGAGCTATGCTCACTAAAGAAAGGAAAAATATTCAACTCCAACTGGATACTCTAGACATTGAGTCTGATTCTGAGGATGAAGACTCAGATGATTCCACACTGCCTTCTCCAGAAATGTGCGGTGTTTCTCATGAAGTGATTGACTTTGGTCAAAAGAAGAAAGAAGTGTGTGGAGTGGCTGAAGAAATCTTTCCAGATATCTCAAACATTGAACCTTGTCTAATGGCTGATGAGGTAACACATACTTCTTGTTATACTTACGAAAGTGATGAAGAAGGAATCAAAGATTTGGAACATCTCAGAAGATAACTTGATCTCTACGAAAGAGAATTTCTGATGGTCCGAGTTAGATCCAAAATCCTTGAAGAAGAAAAGAATTCTCTTGTAAAGGAAAATTCACAATTACTCAAGATATCTGAGAAAAAGGATGCTGAAAATGCATTTCTCAAGGCTCAGATATCTGAGACAAAAAAGTCACATAAAGAAGCATTGGCCAAACTTCAAAAGAAATATGAAGATCTTCTTTCTGAGAATGAAGAACTAAAAAAGAAAGAACTATCTTTTCAATGTTATGCCAAAGCTAGTGACACTCTTACTGAAGTACAATCTTATTTAAGAAATCCTTCAGAAAAGAGAGGACTTGGGCTGGACACACAAACAGATAGTTCTACCACTCTGAATAAGAGTGATGAAAGAAGAACATTTGTCAGTACTCAGCAAGGTGGTTCCCAAACAACCTATAGCATTGGTCAGAAAGCTAAGTTTGTTGACAAAGGAAAGGTAGTTGCGACCAAACCTTTGTGGGAAAAACAGGTCCCAAGGAAAATTGTTAGGAATGTTTCTGAAAAGAAACATAACACTGAAAAGTGTAATCACCCACAATTCTATGTCTCTCAGAAAGGAAGGATTGCAGGAGCTGGCAAATTCTCCTATGTCATGTTTTCTGAAAGAAAACTAGACGTTCCAGAGACTAGCAAAGCTGCTAAGATGAGAACTCAGATAGCACCAGGCGCTCGAAATGGCATTGGCTATAAAGCCATCGGGAAACAACTTGCTCGTGAGTATAAACAAGAGCAAGAACGATGGTTAAAGGCTAGAATTGCTCACGGCAATTATCAGAATTGGAAGATGAGTCAAGCCACTGAAAATCTGAATGCCAGGGCTAGAAGAAATCTGGCTAGGAAAGCTAAGTTTGCTGAGAAGCAGACTCAGAAACCTGACAGGTATCTGAAAGCACCAAATGGAGCACCAAGGGACACACCAAGGGACACACCAAGGAAGAAAATAGTTCTTAATAACAATGATACTAATCATTTAACTAGAATTCCTCCTTATGTTCCTATTAGACAAAAGAATGTTCCTAAGAAATTCATTCAAAAATGGATTCCTACTGGAAGATTCTTTAGTCCAGATGGTTCCATTGTTGGTATGAGAACCTAATCTCCTGTTTCCTGTCTTGTGCAGAACACTCTAAAGACCAATCCAAAGTGGCATTTTGATAGCGGATGTGGGAAGCACATGACAGGAGACAAAGAAAATCTGATTAACTACAGAAAATGCGATGATGGACCAATTATTAGATTTGCTGGAGGAGATGAAAATCCAACCATAGGATTTGGCAATCTGAAGTTTGGAGCCCTTACAATCTCTGAAGTACTACATGTAAAGGGATTGAAATCTCCTAAGCATTAGTCAACTAGTAGACAAAGGGTATACTGTCAAGATCAAGTCAAAACTATGCAAAGTGATTGACAATGAGTCAAAGCAGACAGTCTTGGTTTCTAGGCGAAAAGGAAATCTTTATGTTGCTGATTGGGCATCCGCCACAACTGAAGAATGTCTCATGGTGAGTCAATCTGGCCACACTGAAGAAAATTGGCTATGGCATAAGAGAATGAGTCACTTGAATTTCAAAACTCTGAACAAGCTAGCCAAGAAAGAATTGGTGGTTGGATTACCCAAAATGGCGTATAGAAAGGATGGGATATGCTCAGCTTTCCAAATGGGAAAACAATCCAAAACATCTTTCAAGTCTAAAACTAGACACTCCAGTGAAAGGCCACTGCAAATGTTACATATGGATCTTTTTGAATCCTCCAGAACTAGTGCTGAGGAAAAAAGTATGGTCTGGTTGTTGTTAATGATTACTCAAGATTCACTTGGGTTGTATTTCTCAAACAAAAATCTGATGCAAGGGTTGAAATACCTAACTTGCTGAATAAGCTTGAAGTCATGAAAAATGACAAGGTATCTATAATTAGAACAGACCATGGTACTGAGTTTGTGAACCAGCACATAAAAGAGTTTTGTACCTGCAAAGGTATACAACATCAACTATCTTCCGTAAGAACACCACAACAAAATGGTGTTGCTGAAAGGAAGAATAGGACCCTAAAAGAAGCGGCAAGAACAATGCTCGCTGACACTGAAATAAGTGAAATCTATTGGGTTGAAGTTGTAAACTCAGCCTGCTACACTCAAAATAGATGTCTGATTAACAAGCACCATGACAAAACTCCTTATGAGCTTTTGATTGGTAGACCCCCTAGTGTCAAGCATATAAGGGTGTTTGGTTGCAGATGTTTCGTTCTTAACAATGGAAAAGAGTACTTGAGAACATTTCAACCAAAGGCAGATGAAGGAGGATTTCTTGGTTATTCTCTGAATAGCAAAGCCTATAGAATCTACAACAAAAGAACGCAAAAGATTGAAGAATCTGTTCATGTAGTTTTCTACGAAAGAAACAAGAAAATACCCTTAAATGATGATCTCTCAGATAGGTTCAAAGAACTGATGATTAAAGATTCTGAAGAAGAATCCTCAAAAGGAAACAATTCTATCAATCACTTAGGGGATGAATCTGACGATGAAAAGCATCATTGCTTAGTAACAACCAGATGACTCTAAGACATGATGAAGAATTTCCTATGAGAATTCCATAAATGGAACAAGTTACTGAGAACCTTCATCACGTAGAGGTTTTTGAGAATGAGATTGCTGAAAATCAAATTCCAGATATCCCTAACACTGAAAAAGTGTCAGATATCCATGGCATTTCCCATGTGTCAGATATCTCAGATACTGCACAAGTATCCCATCAAGATCATGTTGATTCACATTCAGATCAAAATGATATTGATCCTACTAGTTCAAAACCCATTATGAAATGGATAAGAAATCATCCTGCAAAGGATGTGATCGGTCCGTTAGACCAAGGAGTTAGAACTAGAAGAGCAATCGCTAAAAATGCAAATTGCATCTATGGATGTTTCATCTCAAATATTGAACCTAAAACTATAGAAGAAGCATTAAAGGATCAAGATTGGATCTCTGGAATGCAAGAAGAGTTGGATCAATTTGAGAGAAACAAAGTCTGGAAACTGGTTCCATTTGTTGACGGAATATCTGTAATTGGAACCAAGTGGGCTTTCAGAAACAAAATGAATGAGTCTGGTGAAATAACCAGAAACAAAGCCAGGTTGGTTGCCAAGGGATTCACCCAGACAGAAGGACTAGATTTTGATGAATCTTATGCACCAGTTGCAAGATTGGATGCAATAAGACTCTTTCTAGCCTTTGCAGCTCATAATGACTTCACATTTTATCAAATGGATGTCAAGAGTGCATTCCTAACTGGTGAACTTGCTGAGGAAGTCTATGTTGAGCAACCACCAGGCTTTGAAGTTTCCTTAGAAAGTAGGATGGTCTATAAGCTTCAGAAAGCTCTGTATGGACTGAAACAAGCTCCAAGAGCATGGTATGATACTTTGGCCAGATACCTACTAGAAAGTGGTTTCAAGAAAGGAGATGTTGATAAAACACTCTTCACATTGAACCATGATGGGAAACTACTTTTGGTTCAAGTATATGTTGATGACATTATATTTGGATCTAAAGACAAGCAACTTTGTGAAGACTTTGCTGAACTCATGAAATGTAAATTTGAGATGAGCATGATGGGAGAATTGAATTACTTCCTAGGGCTGCATGTCAAGCAACTCAATGATGGAATATTCATTAGTCAAACAAAGTATGCAAAGGACATGCTCAACAAGTTTAATCTAAAGCCTTCTGAAAAGAATGCTAACCTATACTGAATCTGACAAGAGTGTTGAAGAACACAAGTATAGGAAATTTATTGGGTCTCTACTGTACCGCACTGCAAGTTGACCTGATATTCAATATGCAGTTGGAGTGTGTGCTAGATTTCAGACAAATCCAATGCAAACACACTACAACATTGCTATGAAAATATTAAGGTATGTAAAGTGTACTGTAGAAGTTGGATTGTGGTATCCAAAAGACAGTGGATTGAGTTTGGTTGGCTATTCAGATGCTGACTATGATGGATCATTGCTTGATAGAAAAAGCACCTCAGGAACTTGTCAATTTCTTGGTGCCAGATTGATATCATGGTTCAGCAAGAAACAAAACTCAATTGCTACATCTACCACAGAGGCTGAATATATTGCTGCTGGGTGTTGTGCTTCACAAATATTGTGGATACAACAACAACTTAGAGACTAAGGACTCAATGAAGAGAAAACTCCTATTTTCTGTGACAACACAAGTGCTATTGCCATAACTCAGAATCCTAAGTTCCATGCAAGAACAAAGAACATTGATGTTAGACACCACTTCATTAGAGACCATGTTGAAAAAGTCAATATAGAGATACTCAAGATTGGCACTGAAGACCAACTTGCAGACATCTTCACTAAGCCACTACAAGAAAGTAGATTCTTAGCCTTAAGACATAGTCTTGGACTAATGGAGCTACCAAAGAACTGAAAAAGTTCAGATATCTGAAGAAGATATCAAAGGTGGGAAAAGAGGAATCTGGAACGGGTATCCAGAAACCAAAGGCTAAAGGGTAAAATGGCTATTTGAAGATTTTTGAGACAGGCACTCAGATATCTAGATCACTCAGTGAGGGGGAACACAAAAGAGAATAGTACAATTGTCTGCAGTCAACTACTCTCTTGAAATTTGTATTATTTCTATCTTTGTGTAAAACTTGGATAGATACTAAGTGTGAGATAGACTCAGATGCAAACAGTGTTCTTAGTCACACAGAAACGTGATTCAGATAGCAAATCGCCAAAATTCATTAATTGCGCACAATTACAATTGCTGATTGTGATCATTGCTGAATAAGCAATATTGACCCCTAATGAAATGGGCGTTTGATCTTAACGGACAAGATTATATCTCTGTAAAATAGTGGACTGTCAAAACTTAGACGTGGCCCACTAAGCATTTAATATCAAACAAACTTTTACCCACGCCTATCTGCAAGTACACAGATACTTACACACAAAATTAATTTGTATGTATATGTCTGTTGAGATTACATTGCTATATATATAGGATTTTGGCAAAAGAATTCACTTTCGCCTAATCCAACATTCAGACTTGCACAAGAATAGTAAAAATATTTCTTCAAACTTCTCTGCAAATCTCTGTTCCTCAATTAGTTTTTCTGCAAAGAATCACTAATCTTTTACGCTAATCTCTTTCAGACTTTCGAAAACTTTCACTATATAAAGAGATGGCTCCAAAACGTGCTTCTACCCAGAAATCCCAATCTACTACCACTGACACTGCTGAAAATCAAGCACCAGAGTTGGTAGTTGTAAACAATCGGTTGGTAGGAGACTTTAATCCTGATCATTGGACTTCAAATCACATGATGATTTGGGGTGGTGCCATGATTGAGGAATACCTCATGGCTGCAATTGAAAACCAAGCCGATAGGAAGCTAATTCTTGACATGCTTGAAAAGGCACAAATCAAGGGTTTCCTATCTGCTACTCCCAGTAGAGTTTCCTCACTGGATGTGTTAGAATTCTACAACAACTCCAGGATTATTTCCTGTGTTTCTGAAGGCACTGAAATAGTGGCTATAAAAAAAAAGTCCAAGGAAAGGAAATCCTTTTGGACTTAATAACTTTCTGTAAGTTGTTTGAACTTCAAAATCTTGGAAAGGATTTTGAAATAAACACCAAGGATGATGATCTCCTTGAAGGTGTAAAGCGGTTAGTCTGATGGTGTGTGATCTTGAAAACCGATACACCCACCGATTTCAAACTTGTCGACATCGTAACCGCACATCTGTTGGTTCACTAGGATGTGTTGGCGTGCATTCTTCACAGATGCTTTGATGGTCTACAAGGAGGTGCTGACCAGATAAGCCAAGAACGCTGGATAATGATGTTCTTGTTGAGTCAACAAGACAAAAGGCTGGAAAACCCTTTCAACTGGGGAAAGTACGCCTTGATGAAGTTTGTGAATAAGATTCAAGGCTTTGAGCCCAAAATTGTTAAGGGACTTGCTGAGCCAAAAGCCACAGTAAGCTATGGATTGAAGATTTGCTACTTACTGGAGTGCCTTGTCATTGAGCTCAGAGAGACGGTAGACATTGCCAACAGTAACCTACTCTACAAATATGCGTATACGAACATGATGAAAAAGGTTACTGGATCTCAGAAAGGTTCCAAGAAATGAAAAATTGAAGAGATATCTGAAAGAAAAGTTGCGACCAAAAAGCCCAGAACTTCACGAAAGAAGTCTGCTGGAAAATCAGAAGACACACCCATTGTGGTTTCCGACTCTCAGATATCTGCCGCCACTGCAGATGAACTCATCAATGCTGCAAAATATACAACTGCTGATGAACTCATCAATGCTGCTAAGGAGAGCCTTGCTGATGAATCATCAATGCTACTAATGAGAATAGTGGTAGGTACCAGGTCCTATCTACAGAAACCGCAAGGATTATGGACCAATCAGTTCCTAATGCTGATGAGAGCTCTGACGATGAAAATGATGAATTAGTCATTTCTCAAGTCCTACAGAAATCCAAGAGGGCTAAGGTTACTGAAAAAGTAACAAGTTTAGAGGTATCTGAAGAAGAACCTACACCACAGGTTGCTGAACAATCACCTATTTCAAATGTTGCTGAAAAAGCAACTGTGTCCAAAGTCACTAGACAAAACACACCATCAGAGCAAGTAACACTCAAGCATATTGAAGATGCTCTGATGAGTGGCAACTTAGTGTTGGAGGACACTGCCATTGCCTCAACACTCAAAAGTCTGTCTCAAGCAGATCTGGATAGGCCCCATACAGCATCACCTTCTTCATCCAGATCAGAATCACCAGAACAACCACAACAACCAATAGTGGATGATGTTGAGATGATACTTGAGTTACAACATGAGATACCAACATCTTTCCTTGCTGAAGAAAATCCTGTAAAAGAACAGGTTCCCCAACTCAATAAGAGGGATCAAACTGAGGCATCCGCTCAGAATGATCAACCAGGGGAGGCAACTGAGTTGCACACTCAGGAAAGGTCTGAAGTACCTGAAACTTCAAACAGAGAAGCTGAAATGGAACAACAAGACTAACACATAGAAGGGTCACAAGTTCCAGAGACCAATCAGCCTGACACTGCTCAGGTAGCTGAATGGTTTAACTCTCTACTTGTGATATTTTTGTGTTTGTTAAATCTTGTTATTTAATGAAATTTATTTGCTACAGGCTGAATTAGAAACACAACAACAAGAGGAAGCTGCAAAGCTTACCTCAGAATCTGATAAGGAGGCTTCCATAGCCTCACCACTTAAGGAACAGGAGCCTGTCTCACAGGTAGAAGATAGTTCCTTAAGATATAACATCTCAGATATGTGCTTTACTAATACTATAAAGTGTTTGTTTCTAATAGGCTCCAACTGAGAAGAAAAATGAAGAGACTGAAAAGTCTATCTCTTCAGAGAAGAATCCAGAGACTTCCAAGGTCTCCGAGGAACAAGTATCTGAACCTTCTGCAGAGAAGGTATTTCATTCAGATACCTATATTCTTCAAAGAGCAAATCTCTGATCATTTTTCTCAAACTAATACGTTCTACTTAACAGGTTCAAAAAGAAGTAGAAGTTGCTGGGAAGTTGCCGGCTCAATCCCCACGACAAATGGAAATTGATGAGGCATCAAAGCCTTCATCACAAGAAAAACTTCCAGAGACTGCACAAGTCTCTGAGAGACAAGTATTTTAGCCTCCAGCAGTGGAGGTAATTGACTTCTCAGATAACTGATTTGTCAATAAAATTTTTCTTGATAAAATTTCCTAAATGTTATGTTTCTAATCTCAGGTTCAAGCAGAAAGAAAGATAACTGAGGATCAGACTGGAGTCTCCTACTCATATCCAGATATCTGAGGCACCTGGAACCTCAGTAGTCAAGTCATATGAGCCTGTCACACAGGTAACTCAGATACCTTTCTACTCTAAAGCCCAGATATGTACTATAGTTTTGAAATTAATTCAGAACACTTTCTTTCAGGCTCAAACAAGTGCCACTAAGGTCCCCGTTTATGAGAAAGAGGACTTGCTTCCTTTCTTCAAGGAACACACTTTGCCAAAGCATCTGAAATGCTTCAAGAAATGGCAAAAGCTCCGATGCTCCGATCTATCTGAGATCTTAAAGGTGACTGATCACCACACAAGGAGAGCACGAGCCCTTGACTTGGAAAACTACATCCATGCAATGTTACCCACTGAACAATATTCTTTCGGAACATTGATGGATAAGGATTTGGTCAAGGAAGTGGCCAGAAAGCTGATCCAAGCTTTCACCCAAGCAGATGGTCAGACCAGAATGCAGATGGCATTCAAGCCTATTTTGCCCCATATTCTACAGTTCATACCCTCTGAACAGGAGGAAGTAAATGGGCAAATGGTCACTATTCCAGAAGTGATCAATCTGGTCTCTGAAGATGAAGAAGAGAAGGAGACTGATGAGAATGATTATGAAGAACCTCCTTCTGACCATCACAAGGATGAGGATGACAAAAAGGATGATGATGATGCCCCTGCACCAGGGACAGGAGGGATTCCACAAGGAAACAATGCCTCAGTTACTGAAAAGCACACTGAGAGTACATCACAACAATCCCCTCCCCCATCTCCTCAGAAATCTACCCATCCATCTTCCTAACAAAAGGACACTACTGAACAAGTAGTTGATCACTCTGAGGAAAACACTCAGAAAATAGTGGATGCACAAACCAGAGTTTCTCAACTCAAACAATTGTTGGAAGAAGAACAACAACTAAATCTTCAACTGGAAGAAAAGATAGCTGAATCCAGAGTCAAGCTAGATAAACTTGAAGAACAAACACGCAAAGAGATGTAAGCTTACTCTGAGATTAAAGAGCTCCGGGACGCTGTTGATTATATTGCTAAGGAGTTAGATACTGAACAAGTATCTGAAGAAAAGCATGATGCTAAGGCTACATCTTCACCAATGAAACCATCCTCGAATGGCAAGAAATCCATATCTGAGATGGTTTCCGCCTTCAGAAACCTTGATGAAGAAGTGCAAGAGGATGAATATCACTGGGCTGATGACTCAGATGATGAAGAAGACAAGACATTGGCAGAACACCGCAATGAACACTTAGCGGTTTCTCATCTGAAAAGGAAGCTAATTGCTCCTGAAGTATTCAACAAACTGCCAAAAGTCCACTCCCAAGAATACATGAATAGATACCAAGTTTTCGCACATCTTAAAAAGGAATTGTCTTCACAGAACACAGCCGTAATTGCCTCCGTCCCCTCAGAAATGAAGAAATTCACTGAGCTCATCACTCAGAGAACAACCAGTATGGTCCTTGATCAGAAGGATTTGGGAATGGTAAGGGACGATGATGTGTCATTAGCTGAAAAATCTTTTCATGAGGCAAGTTACACTGCTGGACAAGCAGATGCCATACTAGGCCCATTGGCAGAGCTCACTGATAAGGAAAATGGACTTATCAAACAAAATCAGGAGCTCAAGGCTGAACTTCAGAAGTTGGTTACTGCCTACAATTACTTTCAAGGGAATTTTGAGTCTCTCTCAGAATCCTTTGTGGTACTTAGTCAGTCAACAATGACTAAGGGGGAAGGATTTGGACCTCAAGGTCGGGGGAATGTAAGAAGAAATCTAGAGTTGGTGCTGCTCAGAAAGGAAGAGGAAACAAGAAAACTTCCCAGCCACCACTCAGAATAAATGAGTCCTCATCAAGTCAAGCTGCTTTGCAAATAGTAGCTACTTCCCAGCAGCCAACTGAAGAAACAACAATGGTAACAAGGGCCATGGCATAAAGACCTCCAAGGAGTACCAAGGCTCGAAGGAGAAGACAAGTAAGAGGGATTGATGAGTCTTCTGAAGAAGAAGAAGAAGAAGGCCAAATCAAATCCCAGGGCAATGAAGAAGGCTGCAAATTTTTTACAAGAATCGATCTTGATGATGATGATGAAGAGACTGATGAAGATGAAGCTCCTCTTCACAGAAAAAGAAGAAAGGTTGATAGCCTATCTGAGCCCATAGCTGCAAAGCCTTTGGCAGCTAAAACACCCTCTGGAAATACCAAGTCAATCCAGGGTGGTTCTTCAAGCAATCCCCCAAGGGAAAATTCAAGACAAAGGAGGAACAAGCTGAGAGTTGAACAAAGAAAACTTCAACTACCACTCAGGCCTGAAGAAGCCAAGATTGAGTATGTGAAGACAAACAATGACTCCTCTGTCTACAGGTGCATTAATCAGAAGAATGGCTACTGGATTCTGGAACTCGAGCACTTATTGGTAAATGAAAGATTTCCAGAACCAATCCATAAACAACTCATGGCATGGAGAAAAGACAAGCCAATCTTGATTAACACCAACCACATCAAAGCCTGGTTGGATTTTGAAGTAATCAAGAGAATAGAAGCCATAAAGAAGGACCTCTCTGATGAATGTCCTTATGGAAAGCCAAATGATGTGCACATAATTCCCAACATCACTGGAATAGGCACAAGAGCAAGAATTGCTGTGGAACCCTATGAGTCCTTCTACTTGACTGAAGATCAATACAAGGGTGACATCAGATATCTGAAGATCATATATGAATACTTCAAGCTATCAGATATCAGAATCGAGAATGCCTGGAAGTGGTGAAAGTATCTGTGGGTCAAACACTTTTCCAGAAAGAATCCTACCAAAACCTACAAGGAAGTCTGTGGATTTTCCAGAGACACAGAGATGATTGTCAGAACTCTTCTCTATGACTACTCTGATGGTATCAAAAGGTTTGGTGATAGGAAATTTGCAGATTGATCCATGGAATTGCTTTGAAGTGTTGAAGACTTGAAGACTAGTTTATTAGGATGTCTACTTGGAGCTTGGTTACTCCTGTTGTCCTAATTTACTATGTATTTTGTATCTTGCTGACTGAGCTGAAGTGTATTTTATGTATTAAAGTTATCTGTGAACTTTGTTTGTAACATATCTGATGAAACTACTCTCAGATATCAATTTATAAAAAGATAACTTATCAGCAAAGATCACACCTTGTGATTTGGTTGATGTTTACTTTCTGCACTTAATTGAAAGAATTGAAAGATCTTATGAAATGATTAAGTGGTGGATTGTTTCCTCTTCCAGATTTGTAATAGGTCAGATAGTCATCGTTGACTGATCAATATGGGGGAAATTTGTTAGGAATATCTGTTTAGATTTTGATCAGCAACCTAATGACTTATCTTAGCTCAGAAAGGTGGTTAGTACTCTTGGTTCACTTGAACACTATAAAAGAGGAAAATCACTAAGTATGATAGTCTAGTAAATCATGTATAGGATGTTAGTCTCTGAATGTAATTATTATTTTCTTGAAGAAGACCAAGAAGAAGGCATCCAGCAGGAGAAGCTCAACTTTAAAATGAAGTTTTGAAGACTGCACAAGATTGCTGAAGACAAAGGTTTTCAGATACCTATGTCCAGATATCTTGAAGAAACAAGTGTTGCAAAAGATATCTGAGAATACAAGGTTTCTGAATGAGGAAAAGTGCCCACAGATATCTACAATCAGATACCTTGGATAAAGATTATGTTTCCGGGAAACAATATATTTTTAACAAGTGGTATCTGGAGTTGTGATAGTCTCTGGAAAAGGACGTGCAAAGCTTCAGACAGCATGCATAGTTCCGTTGGCACTACAGGACAAAGTATAGTACAGTGCATTAAATGCTTGGACAGAAATGTGTGAACAAAAACGGTAGTCTCTAAAGAAGAAGACAAACGTGCAACAGTACTATACTCAGATATCAATAGTTTGAATTTGATTTAAGCCTAACGGATACTATTCAAACGGCACTCAAATTCATCTATAAATATCAACACTTAGAATGCTTGAGAACACACACACAGAACTTACACCAAGAACACTAAATACTCACACAAGCTCTCTCAAGCATTCTACTTACCTTCAAGCTTTCTGTTGCGACCAAAGCTCTTGATTCTAAGTAGCACAAAAGTTCTAAGTGCCCTGATCCTTAACAAGCATTGTTATTTGTGAAGGAGTTGAATTAAGATTTCATATTTGAGATTCATTCTCTTGAACACTTATCATAGACTTGGGCCAGTAAAGAACAAGATACCATACATTGAAAAGTGTATTAAGTATACTTGATTCATAGAGCTATCTGCATAGCTGAACAAGTTATTAAAGAAGCTCACCTGACAAACTACCTTAACCAACACCTTAATCGGCATGGAGTACAGGAAGTACTTAGTTTGGGAAACTAGGGAATAATTCCAAGGTTACTGAGCATAGGAAGTACTTAGTTTGGGAAACTAAGGAATAGCTCAAAAGGTTTCTGAGTACAGGAAGTACTTGGCTGAGAAATCCGGGGAATAACTCAGGGGGAACACTTGATTGGGAACCTAGTGTATTTAGGAATCAAGAGAAGATACTTGTACGGTTACCTCAATTATTTATCTTAGTGGATTCTAGGTTTGAGAAAGGCCAAAGTGGATTAGTTGAAGGATTACGCCACCTTTAGATACCACTATAAAGACTTGTGTTATTTACTTTATGCAATCTATTACTTGCTTTATTTACCTTGCTAAGTATTTACACATATCTTGCTGAGCACGTGCACTTATCACAAAAAGTCTTCCGCTCTCTGAAAATAAGTATCAGATATCTTCACAGATATCTGAGAAATTGTGTTTATCGACAAAAGTTGGAAAAGACTATTTACCCCCCCCCCCTCTAGTCTTTTACTTTGCCGTTATCTGGACCAACAACGTCCCAAGTTATCCTTACAGTACGACCCGGAGGTCCAACCCTAAGGCCCCGCTAGTCCGACTCGTCCAGGTTTAAAGGGACAGGAAGGCCCAAAGGGTAGTAAGTCCGTAACTGTGGGGTCTGACCCGGACACCCGTCCGGACTCAACACAACAACCTCACAAGCAACCAAGTGAACTGACACTAGAGAGTAAGAAGGCCCGAGGCAGAAGGTCCAAATGAGAGGTACTTGGCAGTCTAATGAAAGTATCTTATGGGCAATCCAGTACGGTCCGGACCAAACGTCCGGACCTGCCTCTTCGGACCTTAACCCGCGGCAGACTGCATCAAAGCCTCTAATACTCTCACATTAATGACTAAACTACCCCTGAAAGCCCAAAGTGGAATGGGGCAAGTGTCATTGATGGGCCATGGGCCTATTGAAGCCTTGGTGGCTCAATCCGGGCCTTACACTTGGCACGATATGGTGGAACCCTCCCATTTTGGGAGAAATCTATTTATATGGCACACATTCCCATACTAAAGGTAAGGGATAATCACTTCTCATTCCTGATACTTATACCGAGTTGATCCTCACTCTCTCGCAAGTAAAGTCTTCTTTCGATTTGACACCACGCAAACCGGGTATAAGATTCTAACCCCCCCCCTCTCCAAGCTACTTGTGCAGGTCCTCACTAGTTGCCTCTTACCAAGTGCGGTGGCTCTCACTCGTCAATTCTTATTAAGCAAGGTGGTTCATACTCAAAGGTGTTCCGGTCAGTCAGTGTGAAGGAAAGTAAGGAATAATCTATAAGTAGTTGGGGATCAACGTACACCCCCCAACATTTTGGCGCCGCCTGTGGGAATCATTACAAAAAGTTCCGTTCTCTTCGGTAACAGCAAGAACCAGAAGGTCCGTAAGAACCAATACCACTGCGGTTGGGACGCCCGCACGAAGGAAAAGAGGCAGGCCAACCACTCGGAGAGGGAGAGTGGCGAGAGCCACTTCAAGAGATGCAATGGACTATCCGAGCGACGGCCACACTTCTACCCTCTCTTCGGGGGAGGAAAGAGCCGCTGATCCTCCAATAAGGACTCAAGCGCTCGGGGTTGAAGGACAAGTTCCTCCGCCAGGAACACATGGTCCTCCTCCAGGGAGAAATTTCACTCTTCCAAACGGGCAGATTATTTGCCCAAGTGAGTTTGGGATGAGCAAAAACCAGTTTGGCCTCTTGCTCACCACTATCCAAGGTTGCTTCGGATCAAACAACCTCCAGCTTCCACAACCTACTCCTCCTTTGGCAATTCCAAGACAAGCTAAACCCGCACAATCAAGGAATGAGGATCGCCCAATCCAACAAAGGTTAGGGGAACCAGCTCAACCAGAGGACCTAAGGAACCTTCTCAATAGGAGAGCCACTGCATCTCATGAACACCGGGAAAAAAGCCCGGTGAGACCCCGAGCAGATGAAGCTGGAACTAGTCGAAGAATGGCCCTTCAGCCTGGGGCAAGGGACCACGTGGCAGAAAGCATCTCAATAGTTCCCCTTGATGATCTTCCTCCAGATGTGGCAATCAACCCAAGGACGGGCAAGAGGCTAACTGCCAAGCAAATCTATGTCCAACAAAAGTCCTTAGAAACTCAAATTGCTACTTTGAGCAAGATGGTGAAGGCACATGAGAAGGTGACTCTTAGAGCTCCCAACCCTTTATGTGATGAAATAAGAAGAGAGAGGAAACGCCCTGACTCCACTATCCCAAACCTCGAGCACTATTATGGGGATACTTGTCCCTTGGGCACCTTACTAGGTATGAGACCAAGATGGAGACAACCGGCCTGAATGACAACATGAAGGCCCTTAACTTCTCCAACACTCTCTATGGAGAAGCAATGGATTGGTGGACCTCTCTGCCCAATGGCTCCATCAAGTCTTACGCAGATATCACCTCTCTATTCCTGAAAAGGTTTGAGAAAGCAAAGAGGCGCAAGAGATCAGTGGAGCACTTGGCAGGCGTAATCCAGAAAGAGCATGAGGACCTTAGAACCTTCCTTGACCGCTTCAACGCCGAAGTATGCCAGGTGGAACCTCATAGCATCAAAGAATGGGTCCGACACTTGTATGCTAACACTTACAACGACGATCTTCGAAAGAAGCTTTCCAATGAAGAAATCACAACCGAGAAATACTTGGAAGATATCTGTGAAAGAGTCTTGTATGGTGAGGAGTACCGAAGAAATGTCCCCTCTCAGGGGAAAGAGCCAGTGAAACAGGAACCCCCTCTCAGGTCTGGAAAGTTCGAACAGAAGAAGGAATCTAGAGACAAGAGGGAGTTTTGTAGAGAAAGAACCCCTCCAAGAAGATATGCTGAGTATACTCGCCTCAATAGACCAAGATCCGACATCTTGGCCTCCATCGTTTAGAAGAACTTAGACATATAATTGCCAAAACCTACGAGGAGCAGTAAGAAGAATAAAGCTTCGAAGGAATATTGTAGGTTTCACAAGCAGAAAGGCCACTCAACTGAAGACTGCATCCAGTTGAAAACAGAGATAGAAGGGCTGATAAGGAGCGGAAAGTTGAAAGAACCAGTGTATGAAGAAGAGCCCTCCAGGCACCAGAGGAATGAACGGAGAAGGGAGGAACATGGCTCGGAACCTCCGACAGGATCCTACCACCACCTCCTGCAGAAACTCCACCCCAACACGCCCAAAGGTACCGCAGGTACCCCGAAAATGTTGAAATGGAGAACCTTCCCTATAGTGGGGTTATCAACGCTATAGCAGGAGGCCCAGCTGGAGGAGATAGTTGAAATGCAAGGGAAAGGACCGCGCAACAGCTGAGAAACAATGATAGTGCCTACGATCCACCTGCGCTGAAAGGAACAAATGCCATCACCTTCGACGATAGTGAAATTCCCCCACCAACGTCTGGTGGAGATCTTAAAGATCCCGATGTTCCTTTGGTCGTCTCTCTAGTCATCGCCACCTACAGAGTCGACAAAGTACTTGTTGACACTGGAAGTTCCTCCAATGTCATTTCCAGGAGAACTGTGGAGTAGATGCACTTGGGCAATATTCAATACGGGCGAGTCTACACCTCCTTGGTAGGATTTGGGGGTTCTATAGTTCACCCTATTGGAAGTATACCTCTACAAGTCTCCATTTGGACTTTCCCGACAAGAGTAACTGAATCAATCCTCTTCATGGTGGTTGACAGCATGTTTGACTATAACTTGATCTTGGGGCGCCCGGGACTCAACCAATTCAAAGCAATCGCATCTCCCCTACGCAATAGGGTGAAGTTCCCTACTCCTAACGGGGTGGGAGAAGAAGTAGGTAATATTAGGGAAGCATGGGAATGTTACATCATGTCAACAAGAGGAGCCTCAGCACCCGTTCTTTCTGTAGCCAAAAGACCCAGGAGTACTCCTCTTGTACCTCTTACTCCAGTAAGAGAAGAGATTGGGGCTGGAGCATTCAAAGAAAATTTTCCCAAGGCTGCAAGAATAGAGCCTCATGAAGCCTTGAAGGAAGTTCAATTGATTGAAGGAGATCCAGAGAAGATAACCCGGATCGGAACAGAAATGACCACTGAGGTAGAGATGAAGCTCATTACCTGCCTTCGAGACAACCGTGATGTCTTCGCCTGGAACACTGACGACCTTAAGGGGATAGACCCAAGGATCGCAGTTCACCATCTGAACATGGATCCGACGATAAAACATATCCGACAAAAGAGAAAGGACTTCGGGCCTGTTGAAGATTCTATCTGTTGGTCCAGATAACGGCAAAGTAAAAGACTAGAGGGGGGGGGGGGCTGAATAGTCTTTTAAAACTTTTGTCGATAAACACAGTTTCTCAGAAACCTGGGAGTTTCTGATACTTAAATTCAGAGCGCGGAAGACTTTAAGATAGGTAAGTGAAGAAACAATAAGTAAGTGTGTGTGTGCTTTGCTGAAATGTAAATACAGAAAGGTAAATAACACAGCAAGTATAGTGGTATCTGGAGGTGGCGTAATCCTCCAACTAATCCACTTCGGTCTTTCTGAGACCTAGAATTCACTAGAATAGATAATTGAGTTCACCTTACAATAATCCTTATTCTAAGATTCCTAAACAAATGGTTCCCAATCAAATGTTCCCCCTGAGTTATTCCCCAGCTCCTAGAGCTAAGTACTTCCTCTACTCAGATAACCTTGGAGTTATTCCCTGATTTCCCAAATCAAGTACTTCCTCTACTCCACGCCTTGACGGTGTTGGTTATAAGGTTTGTCAGAGAGGCTTCTCGTATAACTTTCCAGTTATGTTTTCAGAGAGCCTAATAGAACAAGACTACTTAATACACTTGTTCAGTGGATGGCAGTCTGCTCTTTACTGACCCAAGTAATTGGTGTCCGTTCTGGAGAATGAGCTTCAGAAAGGGTATCCGATAGTTCAACTCTTTCACGAATAACAATCTCTTGTTAAGGTTCAGGACAACTTAGAACTACTAGTGATTCTTCAAATGTAAAGCTTTCAGAAAGGGTAGTAGAGTGCTTGAGAGAATACTTTGCTTGATGGTAAGTTTGCAAGATAGAGCGTTCTAAGGTATGTATTTTCAAGCATCTAAGTGTGTGATATATATAGATAAATTTGAGAGGCGTTAGAATTGTATACGTTGTGCTCTCTATCAAATTATATCCGTTTATATCTTGAACTATGTACTCAGAAGTCACTATCTCATTTTTCAGAGAGGATCGCTTTAAAGATTTCGCCGATGCATTTAATGCATAGTACTGTTCATTGTCCTTTAGTCTCAACGGATACATGAGCCTCTCTGATGGCTTGCATGCTCCATACTCATGATGTCATATGTCCAGAATTATATTTCAAAAGTAAGTTAATATACTCAAGAAAGGATTAAGGACATAGTCTTTCTGAGTTAGACTAAACCTTTGTGTCTTCATAAACCTTGTGCAATCTTCAGTCTTCTAATCTTCAGAAAAGCTCAATTGGTAGGATTGATCTTCATGGTCTTCTTTGAAATAAAAGTTACACTCAGAGACCTATAATCCTATTACAAGATTTACTAGACTAATCACACTCAGTGATTTCCTCTTTTACAATGTTCAAGTGAACCAAGAGTACTTAATCACCTTTCTGGCTAAGATAAGAACATGTGATGAGTGATCAAAATACTAACAGATATTCCTAACAAATTTCCCCCTTTTTGATCAGTCATCCATGACTATCTTTCAAGTCCTATTACAAAATTGTAATCCTGGAAGAGAAAACAATCCACCACTTAATCATTTCAAATGATATTCAATTTTAGTTGAATTAAGTGCAGAAAGTAAACATCAACCAAATCACAAGAAGTGATCTTTGCTGATAAGTTGTCATCTATTAAAATGTATCCGAGTATGATCTTGAGATAGAGTGAGTTCTGAGTAAGATGCAACTTTTACAGATAGAGAATTTCGAAACAATCGGCAAGATTACAAAAGTAATAAAACATACTAAGTAAATTAGAACAAAGGAGTCCAAGCTCCAAAAGAGTATTCTAATGTTACTAGTCTTCAAGTCTTCGAAACACAACTTGGGTTCAGATACCTCAAGTTCTTGACACCTTTCGGATCATTGACATGATCATCCACTTTTACGCATTCTTGGACATAGTCATAAAGAATCCTTCCGACAGAGAGCTCTGTCTTTTCGGATAAGTCACATATTTCATGGTAACTCTTGCCAAGCTTGTGATTCTTCCATGAAAATATTTGACCTAAGTACTTTCCTGCAGACCTGTGCATGGTCTACTTGCAGCTGAGATAGGTTAAAATACTTGTATATTTCTTCCAGATAGTGTATATCATCTAGGTATTCATCCAATGTCATATAGAATGACTCATAGGTTGAAACACCTAGTTTGTTCGACCTGCTGTAGCTACCATCCAGTTTTCTTACCTTGTGTACATCACCAGGTTTTGGTGAAGGACAGGCAAAAGAAAGATCCATCTTTCTGGCTTCATTCCTCTTTTCTACTTCAAAGTTTAACCAGGCATGAAGGTGCTCAGGTTTTAGCAATTCTGGCTTGCCTTCTCTCCATTTCAGGATCTGGTTGAGGATGGGAGTTGGAAACTTATCATTGACAAGTAGATGTTGTAGTTCCAGAATCCAATACCCTCTCTTGTTCAGAATGCACCTATATGAAGATTCTTCATTACTAGTCTTCATATAATCAATGTGGGCATCAATTGGCCTTTCTTGATGTGTTTCATTATTTATTCTGCCAAACTGGAAATCCCTTCTTGCTTTTCTGTTTGGTGGCCTTCTGTCAGGAGATCCTCTAACCCTTTCTTCCTGCCTTGGGGCTGTGCTGGTGGATGTTCCTTGTATAAACTTGGTGTTGCCAGAAGGAGTTCTGGCTGCTAAGGGCTTTTCTGCCAGAGGAGGTTGTGAAGTAGTTGCTCTTGTCCTTTTCTTTTGAAGTGGATGTTCATCAGAATCATCCTCATCATCATTGTAGTCCAAAATTGGAGACTTGCAGCTTTCTTGTCCTCTTACTTCTCCTTCTTCCTTTTCTTCTTCTTCAGAAGTCTTCTTCTCTTCTGAGATTCTAAGGGACTTGGTTCTCCTAGTGACCATACTTCTCAGCCTTCTGGCTGGTTGATCTGGAACAACTTCTTCAGCAAGGGTGTCTCCATTAGTGTCCTTAATGACAAGTTGACTTGAGGAGGGAGGATTTGATTGTTTTCTTTTTCTTCCTCTGCCTTTCTGAGGCATCTCTTCTTCCCCCTTAGTCATGAATGACTGACTCATGATAGCATAAGCTTCAGAGAGAGTTTCAAAGTTTTTCTGGAGATTGTTGTGCACCCTGACTAATTCTTGAAGTTCCTTCTTCAGCTCTTTGTTCTGTCTAACCAGTTCCTGCTCCTTTGTGTTGAGCTCTTCAAGTGGCCTTAGAATGGCGTTGGCTTGTAGGATAGCATGGCTGGCTTCATTCAATGCTGCATTAGCATTGTTACAATCCTCATCCCTGACCAACCCTAGGTCTTTCTGAAGAGCTGAGCTTGATGCTCCTCCATGGGTCTCATACTTGAATCTTTTGAGTACTTTTGCAAGTACTTCATCATCCTCAGAATCACTATTCTGTGTTGGTGCAGACCCATCTATGATATTTCTATCATCTCTGGAGAGTTCTGGAGCATTCTGGTTCAGGACTCTTGGGGCATTCTGGATTTGCCTTTCTGAGCGTCCAACATCTTCTGAGACCTTGTCTCCAGAAGGTTGAGCCTCTTGTATGATTAGGGACTTGGAGGCTCTTTTGCTATGAGTCCTCTTTCTCTTGGCAACTGGAGGTTTAGCTTTGGCTTGCTCAGAGACCTCCTCACCTTGCTGTGCAGTTTCTTCTTCTTCTGCCTTTCTGAGTGCGTTCTCAGCAGCAAGTTTCTCCTTTTCTTCAAAAGCGTGTCTGAAAAGGGAGTTGGTGACTGGGATTTCCTGGCTCTCTCTGAGAGTGATTCCCATTGTTTCCAGAATGTAACAGATCCTGAGACCAAAGTGCATATTGGCCTTTGGCTCAGCAAGGCCATTGATGATTTTGGGCTCAAATTCCTCAATGTGTCCAAGAAATTTGTTGAAGGCGTACTTCCCCCAATTGAAGTGGGTTTCCTGCCCTTCATGGTTCTTGTTCAGAAGATGCATCATCATCCATCTCTCCATGCTTATCTGGTCTACTCCACCTTTGTTGCCATCAAAGCAACGGACCAGAATAAGAGCTAAAGTGCTCCAGTGTTTCTGGAGATGACTAGTTCTGATGGCTTTCAGAACAAAGTCTCCTGGGCAACCTTTTGCATTTTCTAACTGGATTGCTTCAAATAGCTCTTTGACGCCTTGAATCATGGAAGCGTCCTTGATGTTGATGTCTTCAAATGTTCCTCGATTTTTCAATCGGAATATCTTGCAGAAAGTCTTGCAGTCTAGAACAATTTCTTGTCCTTGGACTTCAGTCTGCATGTATTTTTCTTCTTCATCATTCACAACTTTTGTGAAGATTTTAGAGTTGTTATAGAACTCCAGTACATCCAGTGTGGATAGTCCACTGGGTGCAGCATATAGAAGCTTGTAGATATGGGAGTTCTTCAGCATTCCCAATATCAGTTTCCTTTCTAGTTTTGAAGATATAACTGCTGGTACATATCTCTTTACTAGAAAGGCTCCCCAATTCATTTTGTGTTTAGGGTTCCAGTCCGATGGGGTAAACTTTCCCAGAAGGTGTTTATTCAACACCTTAAGTTGCTTTCCTCCTTGCTTTTCAGCAGGAGTAGAGGATGTTGCCTTAGGGTTCTTGGTGGTCATTTTCTTGGGTGCCATCTCTTATATAGAGTTTAGAGTGAGTGTTTTTCAGATCAATATTGCACAATTGATCGAGATTAGTCTATATTTTCAGAAGACTAAGCACAAAAAGTTGAGATTTGCAGAAATCTTGAGAGATTTTGCTGTTTTGATGCAAGTTTGAAATTTCGGAATTGGTAAAAGTGTTTGTCTTTTGCCCAAATCCTATATATATAGCAGACAAAATGTACATAGATACAACATACATATAGCTGAATATGAATGCGTGTCTTTGCATCTGCATAGGCATGGTACGTCCTTTGTACTTCATTAAATGCATAGTGGGCCATGTCTGCATTTCTCAACAAACATTACTTGCTTTGTTTTAATCTCAACCGTTGAGATCAAACGTTTATTCATCAAGGGCTTATATTGAATATCTTGTAATGATATCAATCAACAAATGGTAATGTGCCGACTTGATGGATTTTTAATATGCTACATTCATTGTGTCACTTAGTAAAGAGTAGGAACACTTAATCGTTTGAGCCTATCATTCTGAGTGTCAAGTCCTTATCTATATATTGTTTATCATGAAAATGGTAAAAATACAAGACATTGCACATGTTTGACTTTCAGAACTTATACCTTTTGGGCTTTGTGTGTCCATTTCTCTTTATGACTACATAGCTTTCTGATTTCAAGTGTCAGAAGCTTCAGTTGTTTGAATGTATTTGACCCACTCTCAGTAAGTAAGTTCTAGTTTTATTTACTTATTAAGTGTGTACCGACCTTTGCCTTTCTGGATACCCGTTCCAGAAATGTTTTACCTTTCTGAGTGTTGCTACTCAGAAACCTTTGCATCACTTCTTATCAACTTGGCTTTCTGAGATCCTGTTCTCAGAGGCCTACTCACTTATTCAGTCTTTAGAGATTCAGTACAATTTTTCAGTCCTTAGGCAACTCCATTAATCCAAGATTATGTCTTAAGGTCAAGAACCGGCTTTCTTGTAAGGGCTTAGTGAAGATATCTGCAAGTTGGTCTTCTGTGCCAATCTTGAGTATCTCTATATTGCCTTTCTCAACATGGTCTCTGATGAAGTGGTGTCTAACATCAATGTGCTTTGTTCTGGCATGGAATTTGGGGTTCTGTGTGATTGCAATAGCACTTGTGTTATCACAGAAAATGGGAGTTTTCTCTTCATTGAGTCCATAGTCTCTGAGTTGTTGTTGAATCCACAAAATTTGTGTTACACAACAACCAGCAGCAATATATTCAGCCTCTATGGTAGAAGTTGCAATTGAGTTTTGTTTCTTGCTAAACCACGAGATAAGTCTAGTTCCCAGAAACTGACAAGTTCCTGAGGTACTTTTCCTATCAAGCATTGATCCAAAGATAATCGACATCGAGTAACCAGCCAAACTCAATCCACTTTCTTTAGGATACCACAAACCTACATCTACTGTACCTTTCACATACCTTAATATTTTCATAGCAATGTTGTAGTGTGATTGCATTGGATTTGTTTGAAATCTAGCACACACTCCAACTGCATATTGAATATCGTGTCTTGCGATAAAGGTAAAGTAGTGAACCTATCAATTTCCTATACTTGTGTTCATCAACACTCTTATCTGATTCAGTATAGGTCATCTTGGTTCCTATGCTCATAGGTATCTTAGCATTCTTTTCAGAAGGCTTAAGTTTGAACTTTGTGAGCATGTCTTTTGCATACTTTGTCTGACTAATGAATATTCCATCATTGAGTTGTTTGACTTGCAATCCTAGGAAATAGTTCAATTCTCCCATCATGCTCATCTCAAACTTACTTTTCATGAGATTTGCAAAGTCATCACAAAGTTGCTTGTCCTTAGATCCAAATATGATGTCATCAACATATACTTGAACTAAGAGTAGTTCCCATCATGGTTTAAAGTAAATAAAGTTTTATCAACTTCACCTTTCCTGAAACCACTTTCCAGAAGGTATTTGGCCAAAGTGTCATACCATGCTCTTGGACCCTGTTTCAGTCCATAAAGAGCTTTCTGTAGCTTATAGACCATTCTACTTTCTGAGGAAACTTCAAAGCCAGGTGGTTGTTCAACATAGACTTCCTCAGCAAGTTCACCATTCAAGAATGCACTCTTGACATCCATCTGATAAACTTTAAAGTCTTTATGAGCTGCAAAGGCTAGAAAGAGTCTTATTGCATCCAATCTGGCAACAGGTGCATATGACTCATCAAAATCTAAATCTTCAGTCTGGGTGAATCCCTTGGCAACCAACCTTGCTTTGTTTCTGGTTATTTCACCAGATTCATTCATCTTATTTCTGAAAACCCACTTAGTTCCAATCACAGATATTCCTTCTACAGATGGAACTAGTTTCCAGACTTTGTTTCTTTCAAACTGATCCAACTCTTCTTGCATTGCAGAGATCCAGTCTTGGTCTCTTAATGCTTCTTCTATAGTTTTTGGTTCAATGTTTGAGATAAAACATCCAAAGAGAGAATTAGCATTTTCAGCTATTGCTCTCCTAGTCCTAACACCTTGATTGATTGGTCCAATTACATCTTTTGCAGGATGATCCTTGATCCATCTCATCATGGGTTTAGGGCTAGTAGGGTCAATATCTATGTGATCTGAATGTAAATCACTATGATTATGACTTGATACTTCTTCAGTATCTGTGACATTTTGTACCTCAGAAGGGCGGTGAATGTCTGACACTTTCTCAGTGTGAGAGCTTTCTGGGACATGCCTGTCAGAGAGGTCATTTCCAGAATTAGCTCTCTGATGAACATCTTCAGTTTCCATTTCTGGAATTCTCATAGGAAATTCTTCATCATGTATGAGAATCATCAGGTTGTTACTAGGCATTTCATGCTTTTCTTCGTCAGAGTCATCCTCTCTTTCCACAATGATGTTTTTCCTTTCTGAGAGTTCCTCTTCAGAATCCTTTATCATTAGTTCCTTGAACCTTTCTGAGAGTTCATCAACAAGGGGTGTTTTCTTGCTTCCTTCATAGAATACAACATGAACTGATTCTTCGATCTTCTTTGTTCTTTTATTGTAAACTCTGCATGCTTTTCTATTCATAGAATAACCAAGAAACACACCTTCATCCGCCTTTGGTTGAAATGTTCTTAGATACTCTTTTCCATTGTTAAGAACAAAACATCTACAACCAAATACTTTTAGATGTTTGATATTAGGGGGTCTATCAACCAAGAGTTCATAAGGGGTCTTGTCATGGTGTTTGTTTATCAAACATCTGTTCTGAGTGTAGCATGCTGTGTTTATATCTTCAACCCAATAAACTTCACTTATCTCAGTGTCAGCTAGCATTGTCCTTGCTGCTTCTTTAAGTGTTCTATTTTTCCTTTTTGCAACACCATTTTGTTGTGGTGTTCTTATAGATGAAAGTTGGTGTTGTATACCTTTGCTGGTACAAAACTCCTTAATGTACTGGTTGACAAACTCAGTACCATGGTCTGTTCTGATTGCAGATACCTTGTCATTTTTCATGACTTCAAGCTTATTCAGCAAGTTTGGTATCTCCACCCTTGCATCAGATTTGTGCTTCAGAAAGACAACCCAAGTGAATCTTGAGAAGTCATATACAACAACAAGACCATACTTCTTTCCTGCATAACTAGTTACAGATGATTCAAAAAGATCCATGTGTAATAGTTGCAGTGGTCTAACACTAGAGTGTCTGATTTTGGACTTGAAAGAGATCTTAGATTGTTTCCCCATCGGCGAGCAATGATACCATCCTTTCTGAAAGATGTTTTGGGAAGGCCAACCACTAACTCTTTCTTGGCAAGTTTGTTCAGAGTTTTGAAATTCAAGTGACTCATTCTTTTTTGCCATAACCAGTGCTCTTCTGTGTGACCTGATTGACTCACCATGAGACATTCTTCAGTTGTGGCAGATGCCCAATCGGCAACATAAAGACTGCCTTTCCGCCGAGCAACCAAGACTATCTGCTTTGACTCATTATCTATAAGTTTGCAATACTTTGCTTTGAATTTCACAGTAAATCCCTTGTCTGCAAACTAGATCATGCTAAATAGATTATATTCAAACCCTTAACATGTAATACGTCAGTGATAGTTAATGATCCTAATTTGACGTTGCCAAATCCCAGAGAGGGATTTAATTCTCCTCCAACAAATCTGATGTCTGGTCCATTGTTGCAAGTTTTGTAGTTGACCAGATTTACTTTGTCTCCTGTCATGTGCTTTCCGCATCCACTATCAAATAGCCATTGAGCCTTAGTCCAAGAGGCGTTCTACACAAAACAGGAAACATGAATTAGGTTCTTGCTTCAGAGATAGAACCATTTAGACTAAACATTCTTCAGTAGGAATCCACACTTTAGTGAATTTCTTGGGAGTTTGTTTTTGTCTAACTTGATCAGAAGGAGATGCAATAAAATCAGTAATTTTGATCTCAATTTTCCTTCTTGTGGTGTTTCTAGGTGTTCCTTTTGGTGCTTTCTGGACCCTGGGTTTCTGGGATTGCTTTTCAGCAAACTTAGCCTTTCTGGCTAGGTACCTTCTAGCTCTGGCATTCAGTTTTTCAGTGGCTTGAGATTTCTTCCACTTATGTCTATTGCTACGTGCAATATCAGCCTTGCGCCATTGTTCTTGTCCTTCCTTATATTGTTGCAGAAGAAGCAATAGCACGATAGCCAATGCCATTTCGAACACCTTTAGCTTTCTGAATACGTTCTTCAGAAGCCTTACTAGTTTCTGCACCATCTTTATTTTCATAAAATGGTACAGTAGAGAATTTGCCTATTCCAGCAATTCTTCCTTTCCTAGTAATGTAACAATGTGGATGGTTACAAGTCTGAGGGTTATGTTTCTTTTCAGAAACCTTATCCACAAGTTTCTTGTGAACTTGTTGTTCTTTCAAAGGCTGGGTTGCTACTCCTTTTCCTTTGTCAACTACCCTAGCTTTCTGACCAATGCTATAGGTGGTTGAAGAACCATTCTGTTGACTTTTTACAAAGGTCAACCTTTCATCACTCTTCTTCAGAGGAGATGAATTACTCGATTGTTCATCAAGTCCAAGTCCACCTTTCTCAGAGGGATCTCTCAGATAGGATTGAACCTTAGTGAGAGTGTCACTAGCCTTTGCATCAGATTGGAAGGATAGCTCTTTCTTTCTGAGTTCTTCATTCTCAGAAAGCAGCTTCATCATTTTCTTAGTAAGTTCATCCAAGGCTAGTTTGTGAGAATTTTTATTCTTAGATATCTGAGATTTCAGAAAGGCTATTTCAGCGTTCTTGTTCTCAGATACTCTGGTTAGCTCAGAAACCTCTTTTTCAAGAGTTTCTTTGCTTTCCTCTAGAATTCGGGTTTTGGATTGTGCTTCCAGAAATTCTTTCTCATAACGATCCAATTCACTCTTGACCAACTCCAGATCCTCAATTCCATCATCACTCTCATAGTACAGAAATTGTGAATTGTTAGTTACCTCATCAGCCATAAGACACATTTCAATGTTGGAGATGTATGGACCAGCAATCTCAGCAACTCCACACATTTCTTTCTTCTTAAGGCCGAAGTCAATTACATCGTGGGTGATTCCACACAATACTGGTGATGGTAGGTTTGAGTCATCTGAATCTCCATTTTCAGAATCTGTCTCAAAGTCTAGAGCATCAAGTTGAATTTGAATCTTCTTCCTTTCTTCAGTTAGTAAGGCCCTTTGACTTCTCTTGAAATTTCTTCTGTCCTTCTTGTCACCTGTGTTGAGTTTGTTTAAAGCAGGACAATCTCTCTTGAAGTGACCAGGCTTTTAACAATAGAAGCAGATATCATTTCCTATTTTTGCAGCTTCAGTACTAACACCTTTCTGAATGGGGGTGTTCAGAGAGTTGTTCACTTGTATGTTCTTGTACTGATGATAGTTTGGGCCAAGATGCTTTTTCAGCTTTTCTTTAGCTTTTCTTCTCTCAATCTCTTGACTCACAAATTTCTTCATGTGTCTTACTGCAAGAGCATTTTCTTCAGATGCATCTTTGGTATCCTTCTTTTCAGAAGAACCTTGAGAAACTAGAGCAACACTTTGCAACTTTTCAAATTGCTTGTTCTCCGAGTTGTCTCATAGTCTCTGATAGCAAGATGAGAGAAGAGCTCTACTGGAGTAATATTTGGCATCCCTTGATTGAAATAAAAGAACTTAGTGTGTTCCCAGTTTTGATTGAGACTTCTGACAATAGTCTTAATCTTTTCTGACTGGGAGTATCTATTGCTTTCACCAAGTGCAGCCATATCACTCATAAGAGTAGTAAATCTGAAATCAAGTTCTTCCAGAGTTTTAGTGGGACCTTGTTTGATGTTTTGGAACTTCAATTTACGAACTTCGAACTTGTTTTCTTTGGTTTTCTTAGTTCCGGCACAGATTTTTTCAATCAATTGCCAGGCAACTTTCGCCGTTTTAGCACCCCACAGTTTACAATCGTATGTGTCGATCTGATGATTATATTACGAGCTTGACCATCCAATCTGTGTCTCTTGGCATCTTCAGATGTCCAGAGCTCTCTTGGCTTGTCTTCATATATAATACTTCCACGAGCAACATGACCACTATCACTAGCAGCCATGTCCTCGCTTCCATCGTCCTTGTCTGAGGCTTTTCTTCCATCAAACACCTCAGTAACTTGTTTGAGTTGTCTGATTTGGATAGGCCCTTTATTGATGACATAGATCATCTCATCACTAATGGCCTCCAGATGGAGCATCGTGTTGTTCTTCCATTTCTCGTAGTTTTCTGGCTTCAGAACGGGTGCATCATTCAGAGACATACCTGCACACTTAACACACAAATTATATAGTCCTCAGAAAGGGACAAAGTTCCGTCACCTATCTGGGGATCTAGGTTCAGTGTAGAAGGCTTATGAACCTTCTGCTCTGATACCACTTGTTGGTCCAGATAACGGCAAAGTAAAAGACTAGAGGGGGGGGGGGGTGAATAGTCTTTTAAAACTTTTGTCGATAAACACGCTTCTCGAAACTGGGGTTTCGATACTTAAATTCAGAAAGGAAGACTTTAAGATAGGTAAGTGCAGAAACAATAAGTAAGTGTGTGTGTGCTTTGCTGAAATGTAAATACAGAAAGGTAAATAACACAGCAAGTATAGTGGTAGCTGGAGGTGGCGTAATCCTCCAACTAATCCACTTCGGTCATTCTGAGACCTAGAATTCACTAGAACAGATAATTGAGTTCACCTTACAATAATCCTTATTCTAAGATTCCTAAACAAATGGTTCCCAACCAAATGTTCCCCCTGAGTTATTCCCCAGCTCCTAGAGCTAAGTACTTCCTCTACTCAGATAACCTTGGAGTTATTCCCTGATTTCCCAAATCAAGTACTTCCTCTACTCCACGCCTTGATGGTGTTGGTTATAAGGTTTGTCAGAGAGGCTTCTCGTATAACTTTTCAGTTATGTTTTTAGAGAGCCTAATAGAACAAGACTACCTAATACACTTGTTCAGTGGATGGCAGTCTACTCTTTACTGACCCAAGTAATTGGTGTCCATTCTGGAGAATGAGCTTCAGAAAGGGTATCTGATAGTTCAACTCTTTCACGAATAACAATCTCTTGTTAAGGTTCAGGACAACTTAGAACTACTAGTGATTCTTCAAGCAACATAAAGCTTTCAGAAAGGGTAGTAGAGTGCTTGAGAGAATACTTTGCTTGATGGTAAGTTTGCAAGACAGAGCATTCTAAGGTATGTATTTTCAAGCATCTAAGTGTGTGATATATATAGATAAATTTGAGAGGCGTTAGAATTGTATACGTTGTGCTCTCTATCAAATTATATCCATTTATATCTTGAACTATGTACTCAGAAGTCACTATCTCATTTTTCATAGAGGACTGCTTTAAAGATTTACATCGATGCATTTAATGCATAGTACTGTTCATTGTCCTTTAGTCTCAACGGATACATGAGCCTTTCTGATGGCTTGCATGCTCCATACTCATGATGTCATATGTCCAGAATTATATTTCAAAAGTAAGTTAATACTCAAGAAAGGATTATATTATGATGGCTTGCATGCTCCATACTCAAGAAAGGATTAAGGACATAGTCTTTCTGAGTTAGACTAAACCTTTGTGTCTTCATAAACCTTGTGCAATCTTCAGTCTTCTAATCTTAGAAAAGCTCCATTGCTAGGATTGATCTTCATGGTCTTCTTTGAAATAAAAGTTACACTCAGAGACCTATAATCCTATTACAAGATTTACTAGACTAATCATACTCAGTGATTTCCTCTTTTACAATGTTCAAGTGAACCAAGAGTACTTAATCACCTTTCTGGCTAAGATAAGAACATGTGATGAGTGATCAAAATACTAACAGATATTCCTAACACTATCATAGAAGGAGAAGTGGAAAGGTTAAAGAAAGCGGGACACATCGAAGAAGTTAGATACTCTGATTGGGTCTGTAATGTGGTCCTCGTTGAGAAAGCTCCGGGTAAGTGGAGAATGTGCAATGACTTCACTAGGCTCAACAAGTTTAGTCCAAAGGATCCTTATCCTCTGCCCCGCATTGACCAGTTAGTAGACTCCACCGCGGGATGCGCGCTCCTAAGCTTCATGGATGCTTATCAAGGCTTCTATCAAATCAGAATGGCTCAAGAGGACGTAAAAAAGACAGCCTTCTTTGCAGAAGGAGGAGTCTACTGTTGCAAAGTCATGCCATTTGGCCTCAAGAACGCGGGCGCTACTTACCAACGATTGGTGAACAAGATGTTCAGAGAAGAGTTAGGCTAAACTATGGAAGTCTATGTGGACGACATGCTAGTAATGGAACAGGGCACCAAAAAAATGGATGAGCCGTTAAAAGCAAGACTGAACAGCAACATGTAGAGCACCTAAACAAATGCTTTTCCATCCGTAGGAAGTACGGAATGAAGCTGAATCCCGAGAAGTGCACGTTTGGCGTGAAGGGAGGAAAGTTCCTCGGATACATGGTCATGGAGAGAGGCATCAGCGCCAACCTAGAAAAAATAAAGGCAATCCTGGACCTACCACAACCAAGGACAGTTAATGAGGTACAGAAGCTCCTCGGGAGGATAATGGCTCTAAGCCGCTTCATCTCCAGGTCCGCCGAGAAGAACCTACCCTTCTTTAAAATCTTGAGGAAAGGAGACAAGTTCGAGTGGACAAAGGAATGCGAAGACGCCTTGGAAAATTTGAAGAGCTATCTCCTTTCACCTCCGCTCTTGTCCAAATTTAGTATACATGTGTTTGTACTTTGAATACAATTAAAACTTCGAAGGTTGATGTTTATAAAATTGAGTTGACAACGATTCATATTTTCAGGATTGAAATTATGTGGATATTTTCGTTAGTGTTTTCCCTCGACCACTTATGTGGGTTGGTCTTGTCCAACGCAGACTTATTAAACAAGAGGAACTGCATATAGTGTGGAAAATCCTATAGGACGACTAGGACATATCGAGAAAAGAGTAGTAACTAAAGTAAGGTTAATTGAATTACTTAAGTTTGTAATAACCCGTTTTTATTTTAATTATTATCTCTATTTTGTTTTATATTTAAATAATTATTCCGTTTAGTAAATGTATTGGTATTAATATTATTGTTCTAAAAGGAGAAGAAAGAATTATTTATCTAGATTGGTCATCATTTTAGGTTCTTATTTTCGTAATTTTAAGTCTTTTTTGCTTTTAATTTTTTATGTTTTATCAGGTTTTGTTACGTGGCAGATGTTTCTCGTTTTGTAGGAGAACAAAGGATCATAGACGTACGAAGAAATAAGATGAAAGAAACCAAACGCCTACAAAGTTTTAAAAAGGAATCGAAAAATTTACTTAAAAATTCCTTGTAACATCCCTAACATATCATTAACTTTGTAGCTACAAGGACGGAGATACTTTGGCACATAATTGTATTATTTAATTCATAAATAGAGAAAAATAAAAACACGACCCCAACTATCAGATCATGTAACTTCTACTTCAATTGTAATTATACTACCAAACTATTTGGTACCGGATCCAGATGCACCTTTTTTAGTACCAATCTTTGACTCTCTGATTTTCATTTCCTGATCGCGAGATGACAAAACAGTCACCTCGATGACTGGGTTTGTGAGGAATACGTAGACCTCCACACCATCTTTTGTACACATTTCATGCACGTCCTTCATAATGTCTTCTTTCATTTTTTCAGACATGTCACGCTCTTTGTCATTTTCAATGAATGAATGCTTGGCTTTATTGCTTGACATTTTGTCTGATGCTTTCTTGCTTGATGATGCGATAAAAGAAATGAGGGTGTGAGGACATATATATACACAGCGCTCTCATGTGATGAATTATGCTTTCCAATTTCTATCCATACAGTCAACAATATATATTCATAATTATATATTGCAAATCTCTTTACTTGCGACTAATTATACTTGCTTATTTGTTATGCAATTACTACTTTTCCATAAAGTATGTGTCATCTTTTATGTTTTTCTATTCATGATTTTCTACATAATTCAAAGTGATGACTTACTCACAAAATTCTTAAAAGAAATCGTAAGCACAATTTATAATTATTCTAAGATTCGCTTAACTTTAATTTTTTTTAAATCCTGTAACAAGTTGAGATAGTAATAATGTTACTGAAGTGTCCTATTTCACCAAATGTGCCATTCTATACTAATTAACTATAATAATTCACTTTCCTCGTTCAAAGGGAAATAGTAAGGGTATTATTACAAAAATTGAGAGTATAACATATATTTAGAGTAGTTGAAAACGGGGACAGCTTAAAATTTAGGGGCCCTTGTATGAAATTTATTGTTTTAAATTTTAAAAATCAATATTGTTATTGTTAGGAAATATCTGTTTAGTTTTGATCAGTACACCATAATGACTTACCTTAGTTAAAAAAGATATCTAGTACTCTTGGTTCACTTGAACATTGTAAAAGAGGAAGTATACTTAGTATGATTAGTCTAGTAAATTTTGTATAGGATGTTAGGTCTCTGAATGTAATTTTATATCTTTGAAGAAGACCAAGAAGAAGGCATCCAGCAGAAAGAGCTCAACTATCTGAAGATATGAAGACTGCACAAGATTACCGAAGACTAAGGAATTGTGCCTCAGAAACCATACGCAAAAGATAACTTAGTGAAAACAATGTTTCTGGAAGAAACGATATTTTCCATAGTTTCTGAAAGGCTTGGAGTTTCTGATAGTGACATGCACTACCTCAGACAGCGTGCATAGTTCCGTTGGCACAATAGGACAGATAGTACAGTGCATTTAATGCCATTGCAGAACTCGCTGACCAAAAGCTTTATCTCTGAACAAAGAGACAAAAGTTCTGTAGTACTATCAACGGATTGTTTGTAGTTTGAATCTCAATAGCCTAACGGATATTAATTCAAACGACTTGATTTTCACCTATAAATATCATCACTTAGAATGCTTGAAAACACACTTGAACGACTGAATTTCATATCCTACACTCAAGCATACAAGCCATCTCTACTTACTTAAAGCTTACAGTTGCGACCAAGCTCTTGATTCTAAGTAGCACGAAAGTTCTAAGTGTCCTGATCCTTAACAAACTATATCTGTTGTGAAGGAGTTGAATTGAAGCACTGTTACGACTTGCTAAGATATTCATTCTCCTGAACGAAGAACATAGACTTAGGTCAGAAAATAACATATCACCACACACTGTCCAAGTGTGTTAAGTGACTCTTATTCTAGAACGTAGTATTACATAACTGTGGAAGTTATTAATCTACCAATCTAAAAAACTCTTCTTAACCAACACCAGAAAAGGCGTGGAGTAGAGGAAGTACTTAGTTTGGAAAACTAAAGAATAACTCCAACAAAGGTTCTGAGTAGAGGAAATACTTGGCTGGGAAAGCCGGAGAATAACTCAGGGAATTCTGAGTAGAGGAAGTACTTGGCTGGGAAAGTCGGGGAAGAACTCAGGGGGAACACTTGGTTGGGAACCTAGTGCATTTAGGAATCGAGAGCAGATATTAGTAAGGTGAACTCAATTATCTGTCTTAGTGGATTCTAGGTCTGAGAAAGGCCGAAGTGGATTAGTTGAAGGATTACACCACCTTCAGATACCACTATAAAGCTACTGTGTTATTTACTTTCTGCACTTACTTTCTGCCTTTACTTACTTGCAAAGTAATTTACACACGTTACTAGCTTGCTGAGCACGTGCACTTATCAGAAAGACTTCCGCTATTCTGATTATAAGTATCAGAAAGTTACCCAACTCTCTGAGAAACTACTTTATCGAAAAAAGTTTGAAAAGACTATTCACCCCCCCTCTAGTCTTTTACTTTGCCGTTATCTGGACCAACAAATGGTATCAGAGCAGGAGGTTCCCAAGCCTTCTGCACTGAACCTAGATCCTAGATAAGTGCTCACTATTTGCTTAACCCCTGCACTTGAAACAATATGATGCTCCATCTGGAAGCCATCATTGATGAAATTATCGAAGTTATAAAGAATGGCCCTATAGTCATTCAGAAAGCAAAGATAGTCACTGATGTCTCTGATGGAAGAGATGAAGATTCTGCCAGGAGAACCTCCACTTCAGAAACTTCTACAAGTGGGTGAGCTACTGGTCAGATAGCTTTGGAAGAAAAACCCAGATATCTCTGGACATCGGAAGATTTCAAGAGAAATAGACTGGATGGTCAAGCTCGAAACATCATTATTTGTTCTACTCCAGACCACATATAGTGTAAACTGTGGTGTGCAAAAACGGCGAAAGAGGCCTGGCAACTAGTTGAACGAATTTGTGCCGGCTCTCAGAAAACTAAGGAAAACAAGTTCGAAGTTCTGAAATTAAAATTCCAGAATTTTAAACAAGGGCCTTCAGAAACCCTTGAACTACTTGATTTTCGCTTTACAACGTTGATAAGTGAAATGAATGCACTTGGTGAAAGTGAAAGATATTCTAATGCCGAAAATGTGAAGACTATCGTAAGGAGCTTAAATCACAACCGGGAACATTCTCAGTACATTTATTTCAACCAAGGAATGCCAAATATCACTCCAACGGAATTATACTCTAATCTAGCCACTGTCAACTATGAAACCTCTCAGAGATGACAAATAGCTGATCAACAAGCTCATAGTGTTGCTCTAGTAACACAAGGTACTTCTGAGAAGAAGATTACCAAAGAATCCACTGACAAAGAAGCTCTTGCCGTAAAGCAAATGAGCAAATACGTTAGACAGGAGATTGAGAGAAGAAAAGCCAAAGAGAAGCTGAAAAAGCATCTAGGCCGTAACTATCACCAGTACAAGAATATACAATTGACAAACTCTCTGAGTAAACCTGGTTAGAAAGCATCAAGTACTGAGGTTACAAAAATCGGAAACGATATCTGTTTCTATTGTCAGAAACCTGGTCACTTCAAACGGGAGTGTCTTGTTCTGAACAATCTCAAGACAGGTGACAAAAATGATAGGAGAAACTTCAAGAGAAACCAGAGAGCTATGCTTTCTGAAGAAAGAAAGAAGATCAAAATCCAACTGGATGCACTTGATCTTGATTCAGATTCTGACGGCGACGATTCTGATGAGTCAAAGCTACCGTCACCAGAATTGTGTGCCTTCACTCACAAAGTATTTGGCTTTGGTCAAAGGAAGAATGAAATGTGTGGAGTTGCTGAGGAAATCTACCCAGATTACTCTAACCTTGAGCCATGTCTTATGGCTGATGATGAGATAACCAACATTTCACGGTTCATTAATTATGAGAGTGATGAGGAAGGAATCAAGGATCTAGAACATCTTAGAAGGGAGTTAGATCTTTATGAAAGACAATTCTTGGTTGCTCGATCTAGAACCAAAATTCTTGAAACAGAAAAAGAGTCTCTTGAAAGCGAGTGTTCACATTTACAATGACTTTCTAACACTAAGGATGCAGAAAATGCATCCCTAAAGGCTCAGATAGACGAGACCATAAAGTTGCATTCTGAGGCTATGGAGTTGCTCGAGAAGAAGTGTGAAAACCTTTTTTCTGAGAATGACGAACTAAAGAAGAAAGAATTATCTTTCCAATCCTATGCCAAAGCGAGTGACACTCTCACTGAAGTACACTCTTACCTAAGAGATCCTTCAAAAAAGGGAGGACTTGGGCTTAACACACAAACAAGCAATTCTACTCCTCTGAAAAAGAGTGATGAAAGGTTGACGTTTGTTAGTGGTCAACAAAGTGGTTCCCAAACAACCTATAACATTGGTCAGAAAGCTAAGGTTGCTGACAAAGGTAAAGCTGTTGTGACCAAACCTTTGAGGGAAAAACAAGTCCCCAAGAAAACTGTGGAAAATGTTTCTGAAAAGAAACCATGCACTAAAAAGTGCAATCACCCACAGTGCTATGTCTCTAGGAATGGAAAAATTGCAGGAGCTGGCAATTTTCCCAATGTACCTATTTTCGGAAGAAATAATGATCCAGAGACTAGTGAAGCTACTAAGAGAAGATCTCAGAAAGCAAAAGGTGCTCGAAATGGCATTGGCTACAAAGCCATCGGAAAGATACTTGCTCAGCCATATAAACAAGAGCAAGAATGATGGATGAATGCCAGGATTGCGCATAGCAATCGTCAGAAGTGGAAGAAAGAACGGGCTACGACCACTCTAAATGCCAGGGCTAGAAGGAATCTGTTTGTCCAGATAACGGCAAAGTAAAAGATTAGAGGGGGGGGGGGGGGTGAATAGTCTTTTAAAACTTTTGTCGATAAACACAGTTTCTCAGAAATCTGTGAAGATATCTGGTACTTAATTTCAGAGAGCGGAAGACTTTTCTGTGATAAATGCACGTGCTCAGCAAGATGAGTGTAAGTACTTTTCAAGATAAGTAAAGCAAGTAATAAATTGCAGAAAGTAAATAACACAAGTCTTTTTATAGTGGTATCTGAAGGTGCCGTAATCCTTCAACTAATCCACTTCGGCCTTTCTCAGACCTAGAATCCATTAAGACACATAATGAGGTAACCTTACATATATCTTCTCTTGATTCCTAAATACACTAGGTTCCCAACCAAGTGTTCCCCCTGAGTTATTCCCCGGCTTTCACAGCCAAGTACTTCCTGTACTCAGAAACCTTTTGAGCTGTTCCTTAGTTTCCCAAACTAAGTACTTCCTGTGCTCAATAACCTTGGAGTTATTCCTTAGTTTCCCAAACTAAGTACTTCACATACTCGCCGTTTAAGGTGTTGGTTAAGGTAAATTGTCAGGTGAGCTTCTTTAATAACTTGTTCAGTTATTCAGATAGCTCTATGAATCAAGTATACTTAATACACTTTGCATGTATGGTATCTTGTTCTCTACTGAGCCAAGTCTATGGTAAGTATTCAAGAGAATGAAACTCAGATATGAAATCTTAGTTCAACTCTTTCACAAATAACAATGCTCGTTAAGGATCAGGACACTTAGAACTTTGGTGCTACTTAGAATCAAGAGCTTTGGTCGCAACAGAAAGCTTGATGGTAAGTAGTTTGCTTGAGAGAGTGTTAGATATTTTGTTAGAATATCTGTTTAGATTTTGTTCAGCAACATGATGACTTATCTTAGTCTCAGAAAGGTGATTAGTACTCTTGGTTCACTTGAACATTGTAAAAGAGGAAACCCACTAAGTATGATAGTCTAGCTAATCTTGTATAGGATGTTAGGTCTCAAATTGTAATTTTTATTTTATGAAGAGAAGACCAAGAAGAAGACATCCAAGCAGAAAGCTCAACAACTATTGAAGACTTGAAGAAAACTACACAAGATTACTAAATCTGTTATTCAGATATCTTAGCCAGATATCTTGTAGACGCAAACAGTTTCAAACAAACTGTGTCACAAGAGATATCTAAGAAATGAGATACATATCTGAAGACAAGGAAAGTGTCCACAGATATCTATTCTCAGATACCTTGAGCGTTAAACTCGTTTCTGAAAAAGAAACATATATTGCAAACAAAGTTGTTTCAATAAATAACAAGTGGTATCTGAAGAATGAAGATAAGGATATGCAAAGAATCAGACAACAAGTCTAGTCTCTGATACAAAGCATAATTCCGTTGACACTACAGGACAAAAGTATAGTACAATGCATTTAATGCACGGACAGAGATATCTGAGTAAAAGCAACGGCAACTTCTGAGAAGAAGACAAAACCTGCTACAGTACTATACACACAGATATCGATAGTTTGAATTTGAGCCTAACGGATACTATCCAAACGGCACTCAAATTCATCTATAAATATCAACACTTAGACAGCTTGAGAGACACACACATTGAACACAGAACTCAGAACACTGAATACGCTGAAACTTACGATCTCTGATCTTACTCTCTCAAAGCTTCTTACTTATTATCAAAGCTTTCTATTGCGACTAAAGCTTGTGATCTTGAGTAAACACTGAAGTTCTAAGTGTCCTGATCCTAAACAAGTAAAGCTATCTGAGAAGGAGTTGAATCAAAAGATCAACTATCTGAGATTCATTCTCTTGAACAGATATCATAAGACTTGGGTCAGTAAAATCGAACTAGATACCATACGCTGTAAAGTGTATTAAGTAACTTAGTTCACAGAGCTTTCTGAATAACTGAAAAGTTATTAAGACGCTCATCTGACAACTCAAACCGAAACCAACACCAAATCCGGCCTGGAGTACAGGAAGTACTTAGTTTGAAAAATCAGGGAATAACTCCAAGGTTACTGGAGTATAGGAAGTACTTGATTTGGGAAACTAAGGAATAACTCCAAGGTTTTTGAGTATAGGAAGTACTTAGCTTGGGAAGCTAGGGAACAACTCAAAGGTTTCTGAGTATAGGAAGTACTTGGCTGAAGAAGCTAGGGAACAACTCAGGGGGAACTTTTGGTTGGGAACCAATTGTTCAGAATCTTAGAATAGGATTTTTGTAAGGTTATCTCAATTATCTGTTCTAGTGAATTCTAGGTCTCTGATAGACCGAAGTGGATTAGTTGGAGGATTACGCCACCTCCAGATACCACTATACTTGCTGTGTCATTTACTTTTCTGTATTTATACTTCAGCAACACACATACACTTATTAACTGTTTCTACATTTATCTCTATTAAGTCTTCCGCACTCTGATTCTAAGTATCAGATATCCACTCAGATATCTGAGAAATATTTATTATCGACAAAAGCTTTAAAAGACTATTCACCCCCCCCCCCCCTCTAGTCTTTTACTTTGCCGTTATCTGGCCCAACAAGTGGTATCAGAGCGGGAGGTTCACCAGCCTTCTGCACTGAACCTAGATCCCCAGATAGGTGAAGGAACGTTGTTCACTTTTGAGGACTATTTAATTTGTGTGTTAAGTGTGCAGGTATGTCTCTGAGTGATGCACCCGTTCTCAAACCAGAGAACTACGAGAAATGGAAAAATAACATGATGCTCCACCTTGAAGCCATAAGTGACGAGATGATCGAAGTAATAAAGAATGGCCCAATAGTCATTCAACAACTTAAGCAAGTCATAGAGGTTTCAAGTGGAAGAGACAGAGATCAAAGCGAAGGGTCTTCACAAACAGATGCGTCAACTAGTGGAAGATCTACTGGTCACGTTATTTACGAACCAAAGCCCAGAGAACTCTGGACATCGAAAGATGCCAAGAGGAATCGTCTGGATGGTCAAGCTCGTAACATCATCATCAGATCGACACCAGAGCACATACAGTGTAAATCAGTGTGCTAAACGGCGAAAGTCGCTGCAACCGATTGAAGAAATCATGCGGGCCGAGAAAACCAAGGAAAACAAGTTCGAAGTTCTAAAGTTGAAATTTCAAAATTTCAAACAAGGTCCCACTGAAACTCTGGAAGAACTTGATTTAAGATTTACCACTCTTATGAGTGATATGGCAGCACTTGGGGAAAGCAATAGATACTCTCAGTCAGAAAAGATTAAGACTGTTGTCAGAAGTCTTAACCACAACTAGGAGCATACTAAATTCTTTTATTTCAACCAAGGCATGCCAAATATCACTCCAGTGGAACTTTTCTCTCATCTTGCTACCGTTGACTATGAGACAACTCAGAGAGAACAAACAACTGAAAAGTTGCAGAATGTTGCTCTAGTTAATCAAGGAACTTCTGAAAAGAAGAAAAGCAAGGAGGAGACTGAGGATGCTCTTCTGCAAGCAAATGAGTAAATTTGTCGATCGAGAAATTGAGAGAAGAAAAGCCAAGAGAAGTGAAAAAGCATCTAGGCTCAAACTATCACCAAGACAAAATATGCGAGCTCATTGAACAAGCCATTTCGAGAAAGCATCATGTACTGAGGAAGCAGAAATTGGAAACGATATCTGTTTCTATTGTCAGAAACCTGGCCACTTCAAGAAGGATTGTCCTGCCCTCAACAAACTAAGGACAGGCGACAAGAAAGATAGAAGAATCTTCAGAAGAAGCCAGAAAGCTTTGTTAACTGAAGAAAGAAAGAAAATCCAAATTCAACTGGATGCTCTAGACGTTGAAACAGTTACGAAGATGACAATTCAGATGATTCAACCTACCATCACCGAACTATGTGGAGTTACTCATGATATAATCGACTTCGCCTCAAGAAGAATGAAATGTGGAGTTCTTTGAAATTGTGGACGGACATCTCCAACATAGAAAACTGTCTTATGGCTGATGAGGTAACACATACTTCTGACTACACTTATGAAAGTGATGAAGAGGAAATAAAAAATCTAGAAAATCTCAGAAAAGAACTTGACATCTATGAAAGAGAATTTCTAATGATCCGAGCTAGAGCCGAAAACCTTGAAGAAGAAAAGAATTCTCTTGAAAAGGAAAATTCTCAATTAGTTAAAGAATCTGAGAGAAAGGATGCTGAAAATGCATTTCTCAAAGCTCAGATATCTGAGACTGAAAAGTCACATGAAGAAGCAATGGCTGAGTTACGAAAGAATTATGAAAATCTTCTTTCTGAAAACAAGGAACTCAAGAAGAAAGAACTATCTTTTCAATCTTATGCCAAAGCTAGTGACACTCTTACTGAAGTACAATCTTACTTAAGAGATCCTTCAGAAAAGAAAGGACTTGGGCTGAATACTCAGACAGATTGCTCTATTACTCTGAACAAGAGTAAAGAAAAGAGAACATTTGTAAGTACTCAGCAAGACGGTTCCCATGCAATCTATAGTATCGGTGAAAAGACAAAGATTGTTGACAAAGGAAAGGCAGTTGCGACTAAACCTTTGTGGGAAAAACAAGTCAAAAACAAAACTGTTGGACGTCTCGAAAGAAACACAACACCGAAAAGTGTAAACACCCCGATGCTATGTCTCTCAAAAAGGTAGAATTGCGAGGCTGGAAAATTCTCCCATGTCACTTTTTTCGGAAAGAAATTGGATCAACCAGAGACTAGCAAAGTCACGAGAAAAGATCTCGAGATAGCTTCAAGTGCTCAAACGGTATTGGCTACAAAGGCATCGGAAAACAACTTGCTCATGAGTACAAGGGGAGCAAGAACGATGGTCAAGGCTAGAATTGCTCAAAGCAATTATCGAAGTGGAAGTTAAATCAAGCCACGAAAATCTGAATGCGTGGCTAGAAGAAATCGCAAGGAAGGCTAAGTTCTTTGAAAAGTAAACTCGAAACCCCGATGTATCTGAAAGCATCATATGGAGCACCTAGGGACACACCAAGGAAGAAAAAAATTCTTACTAATGATAACCTTCATTCAAAAAGAATTCCTCCTTATGTTCCTGTCAGACAAAAGCATATTTCAAAGAAATTCATTCAAAAATGGATTCCTACTGGAAGAACTTTTAATTCTGACGGTTCCATCAAAGATATGAGAACCTAATCTCCTGTTTTCTGTTGTGTGTAGAATGCTTCCTGGACTAAAGCACAATGGCTATTTGATAGTGGATGCGGAAAGCACATGACAGGAGACAAAGCAAATCTGGTTGACTACAAAGCTTGCAACACAGGACCAGATATCGTTCTTGGAGGAGAATTAAATCCCTCTCTGGGATTTAGCAACGTCAAATTGGGAACTTTAACAATCACTGACGTATTACATGTTAAGGATTTGAAATACAATCTATTTAGCATGAGCCAGTTTGCAGACAAGGGTTTTTACTATAAAATTCAAAGCTAAATACTGCAAACTAATTGACAATGAGTCAAAGCAGACAGTGTTAGTTGGTCAGCGGAAAGGCAGTCTTTATGTTGCCGACTGGGCATCTGCCACAACTGAAGAATGTCTCATGGTGAGTCAATCTGGTCACACAGAAGAGCACTGGTTATGGCACAAAAGAATGAGTCACTTGAATTTCAAAACTCTGAATAGACTTGCCAAGAAAGAGTTAGTGGTTGGTCTTCCCAAAACATCTTTCAGAAAGGATAGTATATGTTCTGCCTGTCAGATGGGGAAACAATCTAAGATCTCTTTCAAGTCCAAAATCAGACACTCTAGTGTTAGACCACTGCAACTTTTACATATGGATCTTTTTAAAATCATCTGTAACTAGTTATGCAGGAAAGAAATATGGTCTGGTTGTTGTAGATGACTTCTCAAGATTCACTTGGGTTGTCTTTCTGAAACACAAATCTGATGCCAGGGTGGAGATACCAAACTTGCTGAAAAAGCTTGAAATCATGAAAAATGAAAAGGTATCTGCAATCAGAACAGATCATGGTACTGAGTTTGTCAATCAGTACATAAAGGAGTTTTGTACCTGCAAAGGTATACAACACCAACTTTCCTCTATAAGAACACCTCAACAAAATGGTGTTGCAGAAAGGAAAAACAGAACCCTTAAAGAAGCTGCAAGGACAATGCTAGGCGACATCGAGATAAGTGAAATATATTGGGTTGAAGTCGTAAACACACTGCTACACTCGTAATGGATGCTTGATAAACAAACACCATGACAGACCCCCTATGAAATCTTGGTTGGTAGACCCCCAAATATCAAACATCCGAGAGTATTTGGTTGTAGATGTTTTGTTCTAAACAATGGGAAAGATTATCTGAGAACATTTCAACCAAAGGCAGATGAAGGTGTTTTTCTTGGCTATTCCACAAACAGCAAAGCTTACAGAGTTTACAACAAAAGAACAAAGAAAATTGAAGAATCAGTTCATGTTGTATTCTATGAAGGAAGTAAGAAAACACCTCCTACTGATGAACTCTCAGAAAAATTCAAAGAACTATTACTGAGGGATACTAAAGAAGAACCCTCAGAAAAGAAAAACATCGCTATGGAAAGTGAGGATGACTCTGACGTAGAAAAGCTTGGAAAGCCTAGTAACAACAAGATGACTCACAAACATGATGAGGAATTCCCTATGAGTTTTCCAGAAATGGAACAGGTTACTGAGAACCTTCATCATGAAGAGGTATCTGAAAATAAGAATGCTGAAATGCATGTCTCAGATATCTCTAACACTGAAAAAGTGTCAGATATCCATGACATTTCCCATATGTCAGATATCCCAGATACTGAAAAAGTATCCAATCAAAATCTCTGTGATTCACATTCAGATCACTTGGATATTGATCCTACTAGCACCAAACCTTTGATGAAATGGATCAAAGATCATCCTACAAAGGATATAATTGGACTAATTAATCAAGGTGTTAGGACTAGGAGAGCAATAGCTGAAAATGCTGATTCTCTCTTTGGATGTTTCATCTCGAATATCGAACCTAAAGGTATAGAAGAAGCATTAGGAGACCAAGACTGGATCTCTGCAATGCAAGAAGAGTTGGATCAATTTGAGAGAAACAAAGTCTGGAAACTAGTTCCATTTATAGAAGGAATATCTGTGATTGGAACTAAGTGGGTTTCGAAACAAAATGAATGAAAAGCGGTGAAATAACGAAACAAAGCAAGATTGGTTGCCAAGGATTCACTCGGCAGAAGGCTTAGATTTTGATGAGTCATATGCACGGTTGCAGATTGGATGCAATAAGACTCTTTCTAGCCTTTGCAGCTCATAAAAATTTCAAAGTTTATCAGATGGATGTCAAAAGCGCATTCCTAAACGGTGAACTTGCAGAAGAAGTGTATGTTGAGCAACCACCTGGCTTTGAAGTTTCCTCAGAAAGTAGAATGGTCTATAAACTACAGAAAGCTCTCTATGGACTGAAACAGGCTCCAAGAGCATGGTATGACACTTTGGCCAAATACCTTCTGGAAAGTGGTTTCAAGAAAGGTGAAGTTGATAAAACTTTATTTACCTTAAATCATGATGGGAAACTACTCTTAGTTCAAGTATATGTTGATGACATCATATTTGGATCTAAGGACAAACAACTTTGTAATGACTTCGCAAATCTCATGAAAAACAAGTTTGAGATGAGCATGATGGGAGAAATGAATTATTTCCTAGGATTGCAAGTCAAGCAACTCAATGATGGAATATTCATTAGTCAAACAAAGTATGCGAAAGACATGCTCACAAAATTCAATCTTAAGCCTTCTGAAAAGAATGCTAAGATACGTATGAGCATTGGAACCAAAATGACCTATACTGAATCAGATAAGAGTGTTGAAGAACATAAGTATAGGAAATTGGTAGGTTCACTACTCTACCTCACTGCAAGTAGACCTGATATTCAATATGCCGTTGGAGTATGTGCTAGATTTCAGACAAATCCAATGCAAACACACTACAACATTGCTATGAAAATACTAAGGTATGTGAAGGGTACAATAGATGTAGGATTGTGGTATCCTAAAGAAAGTGGATTGAGTTTAGCTGGGTACTCAGATGCTGATTATGCTGGATCACTGCTTGATAGGAAAAGCACCTCAGGAACTTGTCAGTTTCTGGGCACTAGACTTATCTCATGGTTTAGCAAGAAGCAAAACTCAATTGCAACTTCGACCACAGAGGCTGAATATATTGCTGCTGGTTGTTGTGCAACACAAATTCTGTGGATACAACAACAACTTAAAGACTATGGACTCGATGAGAAGAAAACTCCCATTTTCTGTGACAACACAAGTGCTATTGCGATTACACAGAATCATAAATTTCATGCCAGAACAAAGCACATTGATGTTAGACATCACTTCATCAGAGACCATGTTGAAAAAGGCAATATAGAGATACTCAAGATTGGAACTGAAGACCAACTTGCAGATATCTTCACTAAGCCACTACAAGAAAGTAGATTCTTAGCCTTAAGACATAGTCTTGGACTAATGGAACTACCAATGAACTGAAAAAGTTCAGGTATCTGGAACGGGCATCCAGAGAAGAGGTATCTGGAATGGGTATCCAGAAAAGAAGAGAAGAGGTATCTGGAACGGGTATCCAGAAAAGAGGTATCTGGAACGGGCATCCAGAGAAGAGGTATCTGGAAAGGGAACCCAGAAGTCAAAAAGGCTAAAAAGATAGCTTAAGATCTCTGAGACGGGAACTCAGACATCTGAATCACTTTATGAACGGGAAACACAAAAGAGAATAGTATAACTATCTGCAGTCAACTACTCTCTTGAATCTCGCACTATTTCTATCTTGATGAAAAACTTGGGAGAATCCTAAGTATAAGACAGATTCAGATGCGAACAGTGTCCTTGCTCAAACAGAATTGTGATTCAGATAGCTAATAGCCAAAATTCATTAAATGGGCACAATTACACTTGTTGATTGTGATCATTGCTGGAGAAGCAATGGTGGCCCTTGATGAATTCAAGCACTTGATCTTAACGGCAGAAATTAATTCACAGTAAATAGTGGACTGTTGACATTCAGACATGGCCCACTAAGCATTTAATGCCGAACTAGCTTTTGCTCATGCCTGTTTGCAAATCACAGATACGTATACACAAAATCAATTTGTATGTATTTGTCTGTTGAGATTCACTTGCTATATATATAGGATTTTGGCAAATGAAATCACTTTTGCCTAATCCGAAATTTCAACTTGCATCAAAACAGCAAAAACCTTCTCCTAATCCTCTGCAACTTCTCTAAAATCTCTGCATTTCTTGATTAAGTTTTTCTGAAAAGAATCACTCAATCGAATCTCTTTCAAACACAAGCTTCAAATCCTTACTATATAAAGAGATGGCCTCCAAGAACACTTCTACACAGAAATCCCAATCCTCCTTGATGCATCTGAAAAGCAAGCACCGAGTTGGTTATTGTTAACAATCATGGTAGGAGCTTTCAATCCTGACCATTGGACTTCAAGTCACAGAATGATTTGGGGAGGTGCCATGGTTGAGGAATACCTCACTGCTGCAATAGAAAAACAAAGTGAGAGAAAATTGATTCTTGACATGCTTGAAAAGGCACAAATCAAGGGTTTTCTATCTGCTCGCCCTAGTGGAATCTCATCACTTGATGTGTTGGAATTTTACAACAACTCCAGGATTATTTCCTGTGTATCTGAAGGCCTTTGAAATAGTGTCTATCAAAACCTCGATCAAGGAAAGGAAATCCTACGGACTTAACAACTTTCTAAGTTGTTTGAGGTTCAAAATCTTGGAAAGGATTTTGAAATAAACACCAAGGATGAGGAACTCCTTGAAGGTGTTAAAGAACTTTCTGATGATGTGTGATCTTGAAATCGATACACCCATCGAGTTCAAGCTTGTCGACATCCGAACGGACATCTGTTAGTTCACTGGGATGTCTTGGCTTGCATTCTTCCAGATGCTTTGATGGTCTACAAGGAGGTCTTGCCGGATAAGCCAAGAACGATGGATCATGATGTTCTTTGAATCAACAAAACAAAATTTGGAAAACCCTTTCAACCGGGAAAGTACGCCTTCATGAAATTTGTGAAGAAGATTCAAGGCTTGAGCCTAAGATTGTTAAAGGACTAATGAGCCAAAGGCCATGAGGATATGGTGCGAAGATATGCTACTTCTGGAAAAGCTTGGCATTGAGCTCGAGAGGCAATTTGAAATAGCCAACAGTAACTTACTCTACAAATATGAGTATACAAATCTGATGAAAAAGGTTACTGGGTCTCAGAAAGGTCCTAAGAAGAGAAAATCTGAAAAGATATCTGAAGAAAAGGTTGCGACCAAGAAGCCCAGAACTTCAAGAAAGAAGTCTGCTGGCAAATCAGAAGACACACCCAAAGAGGTTGTCAATTCTCAGAAATCTACAAACATGGCAGATGAACTCATTAATGCTGCAAAAGAGTTATCACCTACTGAACAAGTAGACTCAGCAAGAGAAAGTGCTTTCAGAAATGTTGCGACTAATGCAGAAAGCCTTGCTGATGAACTCATGAATGCTGCCAAAAGTGGTGAAAAACACCAAACCCCATCTGCAGAAACCGCAGGAATAATGGACCAATCAGTTCCCAATGCTGATGAGAGCTCTGACGATGAAGATGATGAACTAGTCATCTCTCAAGTCCTAGAAAGAACAAAGAGGGCTAAGGTTACTGAAAAAGTAACTGGTGATAAGGTATCTGATGAAGAACCTACACCACAGGTTGCTGAGACTATAGCAAAGGTTGTTGGTGCAAACACATCATCAGGGAATAACTCTCGCACAACTTCACAAAGCCACGATGAGTGGTATCTTAGTATCGATCTTGATGGAAATGCCACATCTAAGAATCGGAAGAACATTCAATCGATCAATCTTCCGCCTGCATAACCACAACAACCACAAACACAACAACCACAACAGCCACAAGTGGTTGGTGAAATGGTAAATGAACTCCATTTTGAAATACCAAAGAATACAAGATGTCTTGAAGAAAATCAGAATTGAGCAGTTCCCAACTCAATGAGAGGGATCAAACTGAGACATCTACTCAGAATGATCAACCAGGGGAGGCAACTGAGTTGCATACTCAGGGAAGGTGTGAAGTACCAGAAACTTCAAACAAAGAAACTGAACTGGGACAAGACGACCAATGTATAGAAAGGTCACAAGTTCCAGAGACCAATCAGCCTGAAACTGCTCGGGTAAATGACTGGTTTAACTCTTACCTTGTGAAAAATTTTGTACTTATAAATCTTGTTACCTTATAAGAATTTCTTTGTTACAGGCTGAGTTAGAAACGGAAAAAACAAGAGGAAGCTGAAAAGCTTACCTCAGATACTGAAAAAGAGGTTCCTTCAACCTCAACTCTTGAGAAATCTGAGCACGTGCCATGTAAATGATTCTTAAAGAGAACTAACTTTTCAAAAATGTTTGTATGCTCATTAATGATAAATGTTTCTAACAGCTCCAACCGAGATGGAAGAAGATAAGTAAATGCCAGACAAACCGAAAACAAGGTTTTCAAGAACTCATCACTGAGCCTTTAAACTTGAAGGTATATGAAAATCAGTGATAAGTACTCTTCAGCCTGGGTTATCTTAAAACTTCTTCTAAATTATTCAATACTATCTACTTACAGGCTCAATCAGAAGTAGAAGTGCAAGGGGACAGAGTTGCGACATCCCCTGCACATATGGAAATTGATGAGGCATCAAGGCCTTCATCACAAGAATAGACTCCAGAGACTGCACAAGTCTCTGAGAGACAAGTATCTGAGCCTCCCATGGAGGTAATTGACCTCTCAGATATCTGACTTGTCACTTAAAGTTCTTCTTGATATCTGACTTGTGATAATGCTAATTCTCAGGTTCAAGAAAGAAAGGTTGATGAGGACCAGACTTCCAAGTCTCCACCTCACCACAAGATATCTGAGACACCAATAGAACAAGTATCTGAGCCTGATGTTCATACTCAGGTAACTCAGAAACTAAACTACACTTCTACTCAGATATCTACCAAAGTTTTGAAACTCACTCAAAACTCTTTCTTTCAGGCTCAAACAGATGCAAAGCAGGATCCCATTGAAGAAACAAGGGACCTACTTCACTTCTTCAAAGCTCACACTTTGCCAAAGCACATTCAATGCTTCAAGAAATGGCAGAAGTTAAGGTGCTATGATCTCTCTGAAATATTGAGAATAACTGATCAACCAACCAGACGGGCACGAGCTCTTGACCTGGAAACATATGTCCAAGCAATGTTCGCTACAGAACAACACACAGTTGCGACTCTACTACACAAGGACTTTTCCAGAAGTGGCGATAGTTTGATACATGCCTTTGAATAAAGATGATCGACAAGATTACAGATGGCATTCAAGCCATTCGCCCAGACTCGCAATTCATACCTTCGAACAAGAAGAAGTTAATGGTAAGATCACTATCCCGGAAGTGATCAATCTTGTATCTGAAGATGATGAGGAGGAAGAAATGAATGAAAATTTCTTTGATGAACCTCCCACTAATCATCACCAAAAGGATGATAATGATAAAAAGGATGATGATGATGCTCCTGCACCAGGAACCGGAGGAATTTCACAGAGAAACAATGCCTCAGCTGCTGAAAAGCAAACTGAGAAGACTTCACAGAAATCTCCGTCTTCATCACCTCAGAAATCTACTCATCCATCTTCTCACCAACGCCAGCATTACTATTGAACAAGTAGTTGAGCTTCAAGAAACCAATCAAAATAATAAACACTCGGACGAAGTGCTCAACTCGAGAAGCTTGGAAGAAGAACAACGACTCCATCTTCAATCGGAAGATCAAATAGCTCAATCCAGAGAAAGGTTGATCAACTAGAAGATCAATACCTCAAAGAAATGAATGCTTACTCTGCGGTTAACGAGCTACGGGATGCTGTGCACGAGATCGCCAAAGAACTCGATACTGAAGAAGTATCTGAAGTCAAGCATGATGCTAAGGCTGCATCATCTTCGAAAGAAGTACCATCCTCCTCCCAGAAAGGAAAGAAACCAATCTCTGAGATGGTTGCTGGACTTGATACAATTGATGAAAATGTCCAAGAGGATGAAGATCACTGGGCTAATCCCTCAGATGATGAAGAAGACAAGACCTTGGCAGGACACCGCCATGAACATCTAGCGGTCTCTCACTTAAAAAGAAAGTTGATTTCTCCTACAATCTTCAACAAACTGCCAAACGTCCACTCTCAAGAGTACATGAGCAGGTACCAAGTACTAGCTACTCTGAATAAGGAGATGTCTTCACAAAACAAGGAAGTAATTGCCAGTCCCTCCGAATGAGAAAGTTCACCGAGCTCATCACTCGAGAACAACTAGCATGATCATTGCTCAGAAAGATCCGGGAATGACAAGGACGATGATGTGTCTTTAGTGAAAAAGCTTTTCAAGAGGCAAGTTACATCTGGAAAAGATGCCATCCTAGCCCATTGGCGAGCTCACCGATAAGGACAATGGACTTATCAAGCAAAATCAGAGCTCAAAGCCAACTTGAAGTTGGTCACGCCACAACTATTTACAAGGGCATTTTGACTCTCTCTTAGATTCCTTTATGAGACTGAGTCAGCCAACAATGACTAAGGGGAAAAGAAAGTACAAATCTGGACCTCAAAGTCAGGGGGAATGGGAAGAAGGAGATGAAAACAAGAAGAAATGGAGTCGGTGTCTGCCGTAAAGGAAGAAGAAAAACTTCCCAGCCACCACTCAGAATCTATGAATCCTCCTCAAGCCAAGCTACTTCCCAGAAACCTACTGAAGGAACCAAAATGATAACAAGGGCCATGGCATAGAAACCTCCAAGGAGTACCAAGGCTCCAAGGAGAAGACAAGTTAGAGGGATTGATGAATCTTCTGAAGAAGAAGAAGAAGGCCAAATCAAGTCCCAGGGCAATGAAGAAGGCTGCAAAGATCTCACAAGAATTGATCTTGATGAAGATGATGAAGAGACTGATGAAGATGAAGCTCCTCTTCACAGAAAAAGGAAACTTGAAAGCCTAACTGAGCCCATAGCTGCAAAGCCCCTAGCAGCTAAAACACCCTCTGGAAATACCAATTCTATCCAGGGTGGTAGTTCTTCAAGCAACAACCCCAAAGAGAATTCAAGACAGAAAAGGAACAGACTGAGAGCTGAACAAAGACAAAGTCAACTTCCACTCAGGCCATAAGAAGCCAAAATTGAGTATGTGAAGTATGACAATGATTCCGCTGTCTACAGGTGCATCAATCAGAAAAATGGCTATTGGATTCTGGAACTGAAGCATCTATTGGTAAATTCAAGATTTCCAGAACCAATCCTCAAACAGCTTATGGCATGGAGAAAGAATAAACCTACCTTGATCAACACCAATCACATCAAAGCATGGTTGGATTTTGAAGTTGTCAAGAGAACTGAAGCCATCAAGAAGGACCTCTCTGATGATTGTCCATATGGAAAGCCAGATGATGTGCACAAAATTCTGAATATCACAGAATGAGCACAAGACCAAGACTTCTTGTGGAACCACATGAGTCGTTCTATCCGAGAAGATCAATACAAGGGTGACATCGATATCCAAGATTATCTATGGATACTTCAAGCTTTCGATATCGTAATAGAGCATGCCCGAAGTGGGGAAAGTACCTATGGGTCAAGCATTTTCAAAGAAAATCCTACCAAAACCTACAAAGAAGTCGTGGATTTGCGGAGACACGTAGATGCTTGTCAGAACTCTTCTCTATGATTATTCTGATGACATAAAAAGGTTTGGAGATAGGAAATTTGCAGACTGATCCATAGAAATTTTGTTGAAGACTTGAAGATTGAAGACTTGAAGACTAGTTCTTTAGGATGTTTAATTGGAGCTTGGTTACTCCTGTTGTCCTAATTTACTATGTAATTTTTGCTGTATCTTGCTGACTGAGCTTAACTGTATCATGTATTTAAGTTATCTGTAATCTTTAGTTGCGACTTATCTGAAGAACTTACTCTCAGATAGTATTCTATAAAAGATAACTTGTCAGCAAAGATCACACCTTATGATTTGGTTGATGTCTACTTTCTGCACTTAATTATATGATTTGAAAGATCTTAAGAAATGATCAAGTGGTGGATTGTTTCCTCATCCAGATTTGTAATAGGAAAGATAGTCATCGTTGACTGATCAAAATGGGGGAAATTTGTTAGATATTTTGTTAGAATATCTGTTTAGATTTTGTTCAGCAACATGATGACTTATCTTAGTCTCAGAAAGGTGATTAGTACTCTTGGTTCACTTGAACATTGTAAAAGAGGAAACCCACTAAGTATGATAGTCTAGATAATCTTGTATAGGATGTTAGGTCTCAAATTATAATTTTTATTTTATGAAGAGAAGACCAAGAAGAAGACATCCAAGCAGAAAGCTCAATAACTATTGAAGACTTGAAGAAAACTGCACAAGATTACTAAATCTGTTATTCAGATATCTTAGCCAGATATCTTGTAGACGCAAACAGTTTCAAACAAACTGTGTCACAAGAGATATCTGAGAAATGAGATACATATCTGAAGACAAGGAAAGTGTCCATAGATATCTATTCTCAGATACCTTGAGCGTTAAACTCGTTTCTGAAAAAGAAACATATATTGCAAACAAAGTTGTTTCAATAAATAACAAGTGGTATCTGAAGAATGAAGATAAGGATATGCAAAGAATCAGACAACAAGTCTAGTCTCTGATACAAAGCATAATTCCGTTGACACTACAGGACAAAAGTATAGTACAATGCATTTAATGCACGACGGAGATATATCGAGTAAAAGCAACTCCGAGAAGAAGACAAAACCTCACACAAGATTACTATACACAAAGATATCGATAGTTTGAATTTGAGCCTAACGGATACTATCCAAACGGCACTCAAATTCATCTATAAATATCAACACTTAGACAGCTTGAGAGACACACACATTGAACACAGAACTCAGAACACTGAATACGCTGAAACTTACGATCTCTGATCTTACTCTCTCAAAGCTTCTTACTTATTATCAAAGCTTTCTGTTGCGACTAAAGCTTGTGATCTTGAGTAAACACTGAAGTTCTAAGTGTCCTGATCCTAAACAAGTAAAGCTATCTGAGAAGGAGTTGAATCAAAAGATCAACTATCTGAGATTCATTCTCTTGAACAGATATCATAAGACTTGGGTGAGTAAAATCGAACTAGATACCATACGCTGTAAAGTGTATTAAGTAACTTAGTTCACAGAGCTATCTGAATAACTGAAAAGTTATTAAGATGCTCATCTGACAACTCAAACCGAAACCAACACCAAAACCGGCGTGGAGTACAGGAAGTACTTAGTTTGAAAATCAGAATAACTCCAAGTTTGGAGTATAGGAAGTACTTGATTTGGGAAACTAAGGAATAACTCCAAGGTTTCTGAGTATAGGAAGTACTTAGCTTGGGAAGCTAGGGAACAACTCAAAGGTTTCTGAGTATAGGAAGTACTTGGCTGAAGAAGCTAGGGAACAACTCAGGGGGAACTTTTGGTTGGGAACCAACTGTTCAGAATCTTAGAATAGGATTTTTGTAAGGTTATCTCAATTATCTGTTCTAGTGAATTCTAGGTCTCTGATAGACCGAAGTGGATTAGTTGGAGGATTACGCCACCTCCAGATACCACTATACTTGCTGTGTCATTTACTTTTCTGTATTTATACTTCAGCAACACACACACACACTTATTAACTATTTCTACATTTATCTCTATTAAGTCTTCCGCACTCTGATTCTAAGTATCAGATATCCACTCAGATATCTGAGAAATATTTGTTATCGACAAATGTTTTAAAAGACTATTCACCCCCCCCCCCTCTAGTCTTTTACTTTGCCGTTATCTGGACCAACAGAGAGCTTGTGAGAGTATTCAATATAAGTTCAGTGATCTAAGGTGTTCAGTGTGTGTTCTCAAGCAGGTTAAGTGTTGATATTTATAGATGAATTTGAGTGCCGTTTGAATAGTATCCGTTAGGCTTAAATCAAATTCAAACTATTGATATCTGAGTATAGTACTGTAGCAGGTTTGTCTTCTTTGTCAGAAGCTACCATTTTTGTTCAGACATTTCTGTCCGTGCATTTAATGTACTGTACTATACTTTGTCCTGTCGTGCCAACGGAACTATACATTGTACCAGAGATCTTATTCTATCCGAGTTTTCTGAAGCTTTGCATGTTCTTTTTCATAGATTATCACAACTCCAGATACCACTTGTTGAAACAACTTTGTTATAATATATTTCTTTTCAGAAACATATTTTATGTCCAAGGTATCTGAGTATAGATATCTGTGGGCACTTTCCTCGTCTCAGAAACCTTTTATTCTCAGATATCTTTTGCAACAATTGTGTTTCGAAACACTTGTTTCTTCAAGATATTTGGACATAGGTATTTGAAAAACCTTTGTCTTCAGCAATCTTGTGCAGTCTTCAAATCTTCAAATCCGTAGAACTTTTCCTGCTGGATGCCTTCTTCTTGGTCTTCTTCAGAAAATAAAAATTACATTTCGAGACCTAACATCCTATACAAAATTTGCTAGACTATCATACTTAGTGAATTTCCTCTTTTACAGTGTTCAAGTGAACTAAGAGTACTAATAACCTTTCTGAGCTAAGATAAGTTATTAGGTTGCTGATCAAAATCTAAACAGATATTCCTAATAGAATCTGAGAAGGAAAGCCGAGCTCACTGAAAAGTTGACTTAGCAACCTGACAGGTATCTGAAAGCACCAAAAGGAGCACCAAGGAACACTCTAAGAAGGAAAATAGTTTTAAATGATAGTGATACTAGTCATTTACCTAAAATTCCACCTTATATTCCAGTAAGACAAAAGAATGCCCCAAGGAAGTTCATTCAGAAATGGATTCCTACAGGGAGATTCTTTAGTCCAGAAGGTTCCATTGTTGGAGTGAGAGCCTAACTTCATGTTTCCTGTTTTGTGCAGAACACTCTGAGGAAGAATCCGAAGTGGCATTTTGATAGTGGATGTGGGAAGCACATGGCAGGAGACAAAGGAAATCTGGTTAACTACAGAGAATCTACAGAGAATGTGATAAAGGACCAATTATTAGATTTGCTGGAGGAGATGAAAATCCAACCATAGGTTTTGCCGATCTGAAGCTTGGAGCTCTTACAATCACTGGAGTACTACATGTAGAGGGATTGAAATATAATCTCCTAACCATGAGTCAATTGGCAGACAAAGGGTATTCAGTAAAGATCAAGTCAAATCTATGCTAATTGGTTGACAATGATAAAAGGAAAGTAGTCTTGATTGCAAAACAGGAAGGAAATCACTATGTGATTGATGAAGAACCTGCCACACCATGAGACTTTCTATTGATAAGTCAATCAAAGGCTCCAAGGGTGTCAATTGGTTTCTGAGATGGGAACTCATGTAACCATTAAAAGATTCTACAAGTTTCTGAGAGATACATAAGAAAAGGAAGAAACTACTGAGACAGGAACTCAGTTGTAAGAAACTTTGAGCATTTGCTATTTCAGAAAGATACTTGAAACGTGTATACAAATATCTAAGGCATTGTAGAAAAAGGCACTTAGAAGAGGTCTCTGAAATGGGTATTCAGAAACCATGAGACATCTAAGTCAGGGGGAACACAAAAAGAATAGTTTGACCAAAAAGACAATTCCTATCAGAAGTCAAATATCTCTTTTGTGTTGAAAATTTCCTTTCTTGTGAAATATTTCAAACAAGTACTGGACGATCAATTAATGATCTCTGAATCCAGTTTTGTCCACTAGTTACAGGTTTCTGAGAAGTTGAAAGACACTTAGGCGAGTTGTGACAAATTACATTGATGGGGCACAATTACGTGTTTATTGATATCATTGCTCTAAGACTCAATCTCAACCCTTCAGAAATTCACGCTTGTAATTCAATGGCCAAGATGCGTTCACTAACCCCACTCGAGCAGTAACCAAGTAACTGACCCCACTTGCATTAAATGCAATAACGCCTTTTCACCACACCTGTGCAGAATTGCGAGTAATATACATAATAATTCATCTGTATTGCATGTACTTACATTGCTATATAAAGGCGGATTTGGCAAAGAAAAATACTTTTGCCTAATCCCACAAATCACTTGCACGAAAATAGCAAAAACCTTCCTAATCTTCTCTGCAAAAACTCTCTAATCCGTCTGAATCTCTGCTAAGAATTTCTGCAAAGAAATCCTTGTCCATTCCGACTACGATTCTCATCTCTCTATTCCTTATTTCTATATAAATACTAAAGAGATGGCACCCAAAAGAGCAGCATCAAAATCCCAAGTTTCATCTTCTGGTACTGCTGCAAAGCAAACCATTACCTTCAAGGAAAAGAAGGTAAATGGAATTTTCAACCCAACTATGTGGAATACCAGACCCAAGGTACTCTGGGGAGGAGTACTAGTTGATGAATACCTGCTTGGAGCTTCACTCAACCAAGCAGAAGCGAGAAGAGGGCTTGAACTACTTGAAAAAGTAGGAATCAAGCAGTTCTGTTCTGTAAAACCCTCTTTCACATCCTATATGGATGTTTTGGAATTATGCAATAATTCCGCGGTGAAAACCGAGATTGGCTCCAAAAGGATGTCAATTACGTCGAAGGTTCAAGACATAGAGATATGTCTTGACGAAGAAACCTTCTGTCAATTGTTTGGACTTCCAAACTCTGGTGGTGAACATCAGATAGACGTGTCCAAGGAAGCCATTGACGACTTCTATTTATATAACATGGATCCAGAAAATGAGGACAACGTGGATGTTCCTGAAACATTCAACATTATGAACATGCGCAGACAGCATGTCACTGAACCCTGGAACTGGCTTGCTCTGATCTTGCACAAATGTTTTGAGTGCATCAAAGGAGGGGCTGACAAGGTGTATCTGGAGATATGGGGTACTCTTGCCCATATGTACACTTTGAGCGAAAGGACAACTCCCTTCAACTGGGGGAGGTATATCTGGAAGAAGTTCACTGAGAACATCAAGTCCTTTGAAGCCACAATCATCCGTGGTCATGCTGAACCTCTGATGACCATTTATTTCGGTCTGAAGATCTGTTACATTCTGGAGCACTTTGGTGTAGTGCTCAGAGAACCGAAGAAGAAATTAAAGCTGCTGTTTGGGACTGCGGGGTGGAGAAGAGTCCCGATCCCGATGGTTTTAATTTTCTATTTTATCGCAGCTTTTGGGATGTCATGAAAGGAGACCTGCTGGAATTTTTTGAGGAGTTTCATTCTAATGCCAAGCTGGTTAGGGGACTCAATTCCTCGTTTATCACTATGAGCTTTTGATTGGTAGACCCCCTAGTATCAAACATCTAAGGGTGTTTGGTTGCAGATGCTTTGTTCTTGATCCAGCATAGTCAGCATCAGAATAGCCGACTAAACTCAATCCACTGTCTTTTGGATACCACAATCCAACTTCTATAGTACCCTTTACATACCTTAATATTTTCATAGCAGTGTTTTAGTGTGATTGCATTGGATTTGTCTGAAATCTAGCACACACTCCAACTGCATATTGAATATCAGGTCTACTTGCAGTGAGGTACCAGTAGAGACCCAATCAATTTCCTATACTTGTGTTCTTTAACACTCTTGTCAGTTTCAGTATAGGTCATTTTGGTTCCAATGCTCATAGGTATCTTAGCATTCTTTTCAGAAGGCTTTAGATTAAACTTATTGAGCATATCCTTTGCATACTTTGTTTGACTAATGAATATTCCATTATTAAGTCGCTTGACTTGCAATCCTAGGAAATAGTGTAATTCTCCCATCATGCTCATCTCAAATTTACTTTTCATGAGCTCAGCAAAGTCTTCACAAAGTTGCTTTTCTTTAGATCCAAATATAATGTCATCAACATATACTTGAACTAGAAGTAGTTTCCCTTTATGGTTCAAAGTAGAGAGTGTTTTATCAACATCTACTTTCTAGAAGCCACTTTCCAGCAAATTGGAGATCCTGTGACTCTTTCTTCCTGCCTTGGGGCTGTGCTGGTGGAAGTCCCTTGAATTGACTTGGTATTTCCAGAAGGGGTTCTGGCTGCTAATGGCCTTGCTGCCAGAGGAGGTTGTAAGGGGCTTGCTTGCCTTCTTCTTTTGTGAAGTGGATGCTCATCTGTATCAGATTCATCCTCATCATCATCATTGATGTTCCAGTTGTGAGGCTTGCAGCTCTCTTAACCTCTTACCTCACCTTCTTCTTGATTTTCTTCTTCAGAAGCTTTCTGGTTGTTCCCATCTGAGATCCTAAGGGACTTGGTAACCCTAGTGACCATACTTCTCAGCTTTCTGGCTGGTTGATCTGGAACAAATTCTTCAGCAGGGGTGTCTCCAGTGGTGTCCTTAATGACTAGTTGTCTTGAGGAGGGGAGATTTGACTGTTTTCTTTTTCTTCCTCTACCTTTCTGAGGCATCTCTCCTTCCCCCTTAGTCATGAATTACTGACTCATGATAGCATAAACTTCAGAGAGTGATTCAAAGTTCTTCTGGAGGTTGTTATGTACCCTGACCAATTCTTGGATTTCTTCTTTCATGTCCTTGTTTTGCCTAACCAACACTTGCTCTTTTCTGTTGAGCTCTTCAAGAGGCTTTAGAATAGCCTCAGCTTGTCGAGTAGCAAAGGTAGCATCTGCTAGTGCTTGATTGCCATTGTTGCAGTCTTCTTCCCTAATCAGAGCTAAGTCTTTCTGAGAGAGAGCTATGCTGATTGCTCTATTTAGCAATGCAGCAGCCAAATCTTTCATCTCTTCTGGGACTGACTGTAGGACTTGGTTGTCTTGAGCAACAAGTCTGTCTCTTAGTTCCAAGAAAATAGTTGTTCTGGACCTGTGCTCATCACTTCTTGAAGCACCTGGAGCAGAGAAAATCTGAGGAGCCAGAAGGGCTAGCTTTTCCTTAGTGATTAGCCTCTCATCTTCTTCTTGGGTGATCAAGTTTCGGTTTTCTTCAGCATCACTATCATAATCCTTTTCTTGGATTGTTTGCAGATTGGCAATCTTCTTCTGTTTTCCATCAAGTGTGCTGGCCTTCTGAGAAGATGTAGAAGGTCTTTCTGATGCAGCCTCAGCATCATGCTCTTCATCATCATTGTCATCCATGGCATCTATCTCAGCAGCTGTGACAACAATGACATTTTTCAACAACCTTTGCTCATCTAGGAGTGCCAGTTCCTTAGCATTAGCTTCTTTGAGATTTTCAAGTTTGGCTTCCTTTTCTTCAATAAGAGCTTGACACTCTAAGTTGATTCTCTTCTCCTCTTCCAACTTAAATCTGAGTTGTTCAATCCTGAACTCAGTGGCTATGATTTCTTCAATTGTGTCTTGTTCAGCCTGTTGGGTATTTTGATGAGACTTTGGTGGTGATGATGATGGGGCTTTCTGAGCATTGGAAGGAGTAGCCTTTTCTGCACTTCCTTTGCTAACTTTCTGAATACCGCCGTTTCCAGGTTGGGGATCATCATCATCATCATCCTTTTTCTTGTCTTCTTGACTTGGATGCTCAGAAGGAGGTTCTTGGTAGTTATTCTCATCAGTTTCCTCCTCATCTTCAGAAACCAGTTTGATCACATTAGGAAGTGTGATCATCCTCCAATTTACTTCTTCTTGCTCAGAAGGGTAGGTTGTGAGCTTGCTGGGCAATGCAGGATGGGTCACCATCTGCTCTTGGGTTTGAGCATCAGCAGCTTGAAAGTCTGCTAGGAGTCTTTGTGCTACTTCATTTAAGAAGTTATCATCCATCAGAGTGGCAAAAGAATATGATTCTGTGGGAAACATAGCATGGATATGGTCTTCCAGATTGATTGCTATGGCGCTTTCTGAGCATACCTGTGTAGAAACACTAGGCTCATTTTCTTGGACTTCTGCTTGTTTGGGCACAGAGGCCTCAGATACCTTGATGTGAGGAGAAGTCTGATCCTTAGCATCCTTTCTTTCTGATTGAACCTGAGAAATAGAATCAAATATGTTTATAAACTTGTTATCAGAAAAGGTAAGTGGAAAAATGCTATATGAGACTTCACTTACTTCCAAGTGAGGAAGCTCAGTGGCATCTTTCTCAGAAACCTTGGGGGTTTCTGGAACCTTTTCTTCAGATACTGCTTGTTCAGCAGTTTTAGTTTCTCTTGGAGGAGATAAGATCACATTCTCTTCGTCCAAGTGTTCTTCTAATTGAGCCTGTAAGATAGAACAAACATATTGATTAAGTAGTGAATTTTACCAAAATTTTCTTAAGGAAGGTTTACTGATATTTACCTTCTCAACAGAAGGCTCAGTAACTACTTCCTCAGAGTGCTTTTCAGCCTCTGGAAACTCTTGGTGTTGGGGTGTTGGTTCCACCTCCACTACTTTCTCAGTTGTAGCCTGTGGAACAGGCTCTTCTTAATGTTTTGAGGTTGGAGTAACCTCTTCTTGATTCAAGGGAGTGGACAAGTTTTCTTCCCCCTGAAATTGTGTCTCCAAATTGGCCTGTAACAAATGAAGCTTATGAGTAACAAGTTAACATTTTAATGTTGACAAGTTAGATACAAACTTCTTCTGTTACCTGAATAGAGTCAGCCTGAGTTTGGGTCTCTTGGACTAGTGGAGTTTCCACAGCCTCTCTTTGCTCATTGTTGGTCTCCTCTACAATATCTTTCTGAGTCTCCATCTCAGTTTGATCCCTTTCTGAGAGTTGAGCTCTCTCAGAAGTTTGAGGAACCTGTTCAAGAACAGGGTTTTCTTTAGCCACATTAAGTGCTGGCATTATGAATGTGGAAGCAATGTCAACATCTTCCATCACTCTATCTTCCTCATCCAGGCCTTCTTCTTCCTGGCCGGATGTAGGGCTCCTTTCTTTCGAGGGGCTGAGCTTGATGCTCCTCCATGGGTCTCAATCTCGGACTTTTGAATACTTGTGTAAGTACTACATCATCATCGAGTCATTGTCGAGTTGGGAGTGACCATCTATGATATTTCTATCATCTCCGGAGATTTACGGAGTAGCTGTCTCGCAATTCTTGGGCTTTTCGGTGTTGCCTTTCTGGCCGAACAACATCTTCTGAGATCTTGTCTCTAGAAGGTTGTTCTTTTTGTACACTTTGGGACTTAGAGGCTTTCTTGCTTTGAGTTCTCTTTCTCTTGGTTGAGCAGGAGCTTGCTCAGAGACCTCTTCACCTTGCTGGGCAGCTTCAAGCTCTTCTGCCTCTTTCTGAGCTTTCTCAGCAGCAATTCTCTCCTTTTCTTCAAAGGCATGTCTGAAAAGAGAGTTGGTGACTGGGATTTCTTGTCTCTTTCTGAGAGTTATTCCCATTGTTTCCAGAATGTAGCAAATTCTGAGACCAAAATGCATATTGGCCTTTGTCTCAGCAAGGCCATTGATGATTTTAGGCTCAAATTCCTCAATGTGCCCAAGAAATTTGTTGAAGGCGTACTTCCCCCGATTGAAGTGGGTTTCCTGCCCTTCATGCTTCTTATTCAGAAGATGCATCATCATCCATCTCTCCATGCTTATCTGGTCTACTCCACCTTTGTTGCCATCAAAGCAACGGACCAGAATGAGAGCCAAAGTACTCCAGTGTTTCTGGAGATGACTGGTTCTGATAGCTTTCAGAATAAAGTTTGCTGGGCAACCCTTTGCATTTTCAATCTGGATTGCCTCAAATAGCTCCTTAACACTTTGAATCATGGAGGCATCCCTGATGTTGATGTTGTCGATTGTTCCTCGATTTTTCAATCGGAATAAGTTGCAGAAAGTCTTGCAATCTAGGACAATTTTTTGTCCTTGAACTTCAGTCTGCATGTACTTCTCTTCTACATCATTCACAATTTTTGTGAAGATTTTGGAGTTGTTGTAGAACTCCAACACATCCAGTGTGGATAGTCCATCGGTGCAAAGACACGTAAACTTGTAGATATGGGAACTTTTCAACATTTCCAATATCAGTTTTCTATCTGCTTTTGAAGAAATGACTGCAGAAACATATTTCTTCACAAGAAAAGCTCCCCAATTCATCTTGTGACTTGGATTCCAGTCAGAAGGGGTAAAATCTCCTAGAAGGCGTTTATTCAACACCTTGAGTTCTTTTCCTCCTTGCTTTTCAGCAGGAGCAGAAGATGCGGCCTTAGGGTTCTTGGTGGTCATCTTCTTTGGTGCCATCTCTTATATAGAGTCTTTGAGTGAGTGTTTACAGATGGGTTTTGCAAGAATAATCGAGATTAGTATATCTTTTCAGAAGACTAAGCACAAGAAGTTGAGTTGCAGAAGAAGTTTTGCAGAAAATCTTGACGGGTTTTGCTATTTTGATGCAAGTATGAAATTTCGGATTTGGTAAAAGTGTTTGTCTTTTGCCCAATTCCTATATATATAGCAGACAAAATGTATATAGATACAACATACATATAGCTGAATATGAATGCGTGTCTTTGCATCTGCATAGGCGTGGTACGTCCTTTGTACTTCATTAAATGCTTAGTGGGCCACGTCTCAATTTCTAAACAGACATTACTTGCTTTGTTTTAATCTCAGCCATTGAGATCAAACATTTATACATCAAGGGCTTATATTGAATATCTTGTAATGATATCAATCAACAAATGGTAATGTGCCGACTTGATGGATTTTTAATATGCTACATTCATTGTGTCACTTAGTAAAGAGTAGGAACACTTAATCGTTTGAGCTTATCATTCTGAGTGTAAAGTCCTTATCTATATATTGTTTATCATGAAAATGGTAAAAATACAAGACATTGGACATGTTTGACTTTCAGAACTTATACCTTTTGGGCTTTGTGTGTCTTTTCTCTTTATGACTAAATAGTTTCCTGAATTCAAGAATCAGAAACTTCAGTTGTTTGAATGTATTTGACCCACTCTTAGTAAGTAAGTTCTAGTCTTATTTACTCATTGAGTGTGTACCAACGTTTGCCTTCGGATACCCGTTCGAAATGTTTTGCCTTTTCCGAGTGTTGCTACTCAAACCTTTGCAACACTTCTTAACAACTTGGCTTTCGAGAGCATGTTCTCGAGGCCTTCTTTTCTACCTTGCTTACTCGGACTTTAGAGATTGGACATTTTTGGTCCTTAGGCAACTCCATCAATCCAAGATTATGTCTTAAGGTCAAGAACCGGCTTTCTTGTAGGGGCTTGGTGAAGATATCTGCAAGTTGGTCTTCTGTGCCAATCTTGAGTATCTCTATATTGCCTTTTTCAAATGGTCTCTGATGAAGTGGTGTCTAACATCAATGTGCTTTGTTCTGGCATGGAACTTTGGATTCTGTGTGATTGCAATAGCACTTGTGTTGTCACAGAAAATAGGAGTTTTCTCTTCATTGAGTCCATAGTCTCTGAGTTGTTGTTGAATCCACAGAATTTGTGTTGCACAACAACCAGCAAGAATATATTCAGCCTCTGTGGTAGAAGTTGCAATTGAGTTTTGCTTCTTGCTAAACCATGAGATAAGTCTTGTTCCCAGAAACTGACAAGTTCCTGAGGTACTTTTCCTATCAAGCATTGATCCAGCATAGTCAGCATCTGAGTAACCAGCCAAACTCAATCCACCTTCTTTAGGATACCAGAAACCTACATTTACTGTACCTTTCACATACCTTAATACTTTCATAGCAATGTTGTAGTGTGATTGCATTGGATTTGTTTGAAATCTAGCACACACTTCAACTGCATATTGAATATCAGGTCTACTTGCAGTAAGGTAAAGTAGTGAACCTATCAATTTCCTATACTTGTGTTCTTCAACACACTTATCTGATTCAGTATAGGTCATTTTGGTTCCTATGCTCATAGGTATCTTAGCATTCTTTTCAGAAGGCTTAAGTTTGAACTTTGTGAGCATGTCTTTTGCATACTTTGTCTGACTAATGAATATTCCATCATTGAGTTGCTTGACTTACAATCCTAGGAAATAGTTCAATTCTCCCATCATGCTCATCTCAAACTTATTTTTCATGAGATTTGCAAAGTCATCACAAAGTTGCTTGTCCTTAGATCCAAATATAATGTCATCAACATATACTTGAACTAAGAGCAGTTTCCCATCATGATTTAAGGTAAATAAAGTTTTATCAACTTCACCTTTCTTGAAACCACTTTCCAGAAGGTATTTGGCCAAAGTATCATACCATGCTCTTGGTGCCTGTTTCAGTCCATATAGAGCTTTCTGTAGTTTATAGACCATTCTACTTTCTGAGGAAACTTCAAAACTAGGTGGTTGTTCAACATAGACTTCCTCAGCAAGTTCACCATTCAATAATGCACTTTTGACATCCATCTGATAAACTTTAAAGTCTTTATGAGCTGCAAAGGCCAGAAAGAGTCTTATTGCATCCAATCTGGCAACTGGTGCATATGACTCATCAAAATCTAAACCTTCAGTCTGGTTGAATCCCTTGGCAACCAACCTTGCTTTGTTTCTGGTTATTTCACCATATTCATTCATCTTGTTTCTGAAAACCCACTTGGTTCCAATCACAGATATTCCTTCTACAAATGGAACTAGTTTCCAGACTTTGTTTCTTTCAAACTGATCCAACTCTTCTTGCATTGCAGAGATCCAGTCTTGGTCTCTTAATGCTTCTTCAATAGTTTTAGGTTCAATGTTTGAGATGAAACATCCAAAGAGAGAATTAGCATTTTCGGCTATTACTCTCCTAGTCCTAACACCTTGATTGATTGGTCCAATCACATCCTTTGCAGGATGATCCTTGATCCATCTCATCATGGGTTTGGGGCTAGTAAGGTCAACATCTATGTGATCTGAGTGTGAATCACTATGATTATGACTTGATACTTCTTCAGTATCTATGACATTTTGTACCTCAGAAGGGCGTTGAATGTCTGACACTTGCTCAATGTGAGGGCTTTCTGGGACATGCCTGTCAGAGAGGTCATTTCCAGAATTAGCTCTCTAATGAACATCTTCAGTTTCCATTTGTGGAATTCTCATAGGAAACTCTTCATCATGTCTGAGAATCATCTGGTTGTTACTAGGCATTTCATGCTTTTCTTCATCAGAGTCATCCTCTCTGTCCATAATGATCTTTTTCCTTTCTGAGGGTTCTTCTTCAGAATCCTTTAACATTAGTTCCTTGAACCTTTCTGAGAGTTCATCATCAAGGGGTGATTTCTTGCTTTCTTCATAGAATACAACATGAACTGATTCTTCAATCTTCTTTGTTTTTTTGTTGTAAACTCTGTAAGCTTTGCTATTCATAGAATAACCAAGAAACACTCCTTCATCTGCCTTTGGTTGAAATGTTCTTAGATACTCTTTTCCATTGTTAAGAACAAAACATCTACAACCAAACACTTTCATATGTTTAATATTAGGTGATCTACCAACCAAGAGTTCATAAGGGGTCTTGTCATGGTGTTTGTTTATCAAACATCTGTTCTGAGTGTAGCATGCTGTGTTTATATCTTCAACCCAATAAACTTCACTTATTTCAGTGTCAGCCAGCATTGTCCTTGCTGCTTCTTTAAGGGTTCTATTTTTCCTTTCTGCAACACCATTTTGTTGTGGTGTTCTTACAGAGGAAAGTTGATGTTGTATACCTTTGCTGGTACAAAACTCCTTTATGTACTGGTTGACAAATTCAGTACCATGGTCTTTTCTGATTGCAGATACCTTGTCATTTTTCATGAATTCAAGCTTATTTAGCAAGTTTGGTATCTCCACCCTAGCATCAGATTTATGCTTCAGAAAGACAACCCAAGTGAATCTTGAGAAGTCATCTACAACAACAAGACCATACTTCTTTCCTGCATAACTAGTTACAGATGATTCAAAAAGATCCATGTGTAATAGTTACAGTGGTCTAACACTAGAGTGTCTGATTTTGGACTTCAAAGAGATCTTAGATTGTTTTCCCATCTGACAGGCAGAACAGATACCATCCTTTCTGAAAGATGTTTTGGGAAGGCCAACCACTAACTCTTTCTTGGCAAGTTTGTTCAGAGTTTTGAAATTCAAGTGACTCATTCTTTTGTGCCATAACCAGTGCTCTTCTGTGTGACCTGATTGACTCACCCTGAGACATTCTTCAGTTGTGGCAGATGCCCAATTGGCAACATAAAGACTGCCTTTCCGCCTAGCAACCAAGACTGTCTGCTTTGACTCATTGTCAATAAGTTTGCAAAACTTTGCTTTGAATTTCACAGTAAATCCCTTGTCTGCAAACCGGTTCATGCTAAATAGATTGTATTTCAAACCCTTAACATGTAATACGTCAGTAATTGTTAAAGATCCCAATTTGACGTTGCCAAATCCTAGAGAGGGATTTAATTCTCCTCCAGCAAATTTGATGTCTGGTCCATTGTTGCAAGCTTTGTAGTTGACCAGATTTACTTTGTCTCCTGTCATGTGCTTTCCGCATCCACTATCAAATAGCCATTGAGCCTTAGTCCAAGAGGCATTCTGCACAAAACAGGAAACATGAGTTAGGTTCTTGCCTCAGAGATAGAACCTCTTAGACTAAACATTCTTCCAGTAGGAATCAGTAATTTTGATCAGTAAACATTTTAGTGAATTTCTTGGGAGTTTGTTTTTGTCTAACTTTATCAGAAGGAGAAACAATAGAATCAGTAATTTTGATCTCAATCTTCCTTTTTGGGGTGTTTCTAGGTGTTCCTTTTGGTGCTTTCTGGACCCTGGGTTTCTGGGATTGCTTTTCAGCAAACTTAGCCTTTCTGGCCAGTTCCTTCTAGCTTTGGCATTCAGTTTTTAAGTGGTTTGAGATTTCTTCCACTTCTGTTTATTGCTACGTGCAATATCAGCCTTGCGCCATTGTTCTTGTCCTTCCTTATATTGTTGTAAAAGGACTTTTCCAATAGCACGATAGCCAATGCCATTTCGAACACCTTTGGCTTTCTGAATGCGGTCTTCAGAAGCCTTACTAGTTTCTGCACCGTCTTTATTTTCATAAAATGGTACAGTAGAGAATTTGCCTATTCCAGCAATTCTTCCTTTCCTAGTAATATAGCAATGTGGATGGCCACATGTCTGAGGGTTGTATTTCTTTTCAGAAGCCTCATCCACAAGTTTCTTGTGAACTTGTTGTTCTTTCAAAGGTTGGGTTGCTACTCCTTTTCCGTTGTCAACTACCTTAGCTTTCTGACCAATGCTATAGGTGGTTGAAGAACCATTCTGTTGACTTTTTACAAAAACCTTTCATCACTCTTCTTCAGAGGAGATGAATTACTTGATTATTCATCAAGTCCAAGTCCACCTTTCTTAGAGGGATCTCTCAGATATGATTGAACCTCAGTGAGAGTGTCACTAGCCTTTGCATAAGATTGGAAGGATAGCTCTTTCTTTCGAAGTTCCTCATTCTCAGAAAGCAGCTTCATCATTTTCTTATTAAGTTCATCCAAGGCTAGTTTGTGAAAATTTTCATTTTCAGATATCTGATTTTTCAGAAGGGCTATTTCAGCGCTCTTGTTCCCAGATACCCTGCTTAGCTCAGAAACCTCTTTTTCAAGAGTTTCTTTGCTTTCCTCAAGAATTCTGGTTATGGATTGTGCTTCCAGAAATTCTTTCTCATAACGATCCAATTCACTCCTGATTAACTCCAGATCCTCAATTCCATCATCACTCTCATAGTACATAAATTGTGAAATGTTTGTTACCTCATCAGCCATAAGACACATTTCAATGTTGGAGATGTCTGGACCAAAGAATCTCAAAGAACTCCACACATTTCATTCTTCTTAAGGCCGAAGTCGATTACGTCGTGGGTGATTCCACACAATTCTGGTGATGGTAGGTTTGAGTTATCTGAATCTCCATCTTCAGAATCTGTCTCAATATCTAGAGCATCAAGTTGGATTTGAATCTTTTTCCTTTCTTCAGTCAGTAAGGCCCTTTGATTTCTTTTGTAATTTCTTCTGTCCTTCTTGTCACCTGTCTTGAGCTTGTTTAAAGCAGGGCAATCTCTCTTGAAGTGACCAGGCTTTTGACAATAGAAGCAGATATCATTTCCTATCTCTGCTGATTCAGTACTAACACCTTTCTGAATGGGGGTCTTCAGAGAGTTGTTTAGTTGAATGTTCTTGTACTGATGATAGTTTGGGCCAAGATGCTTTTTCAGCTTTTCTTTAGCTTTTCTTCTCTCAATCTCTTGACTCACAAATTTATTCATGTGTCTTACTGCAAGAGCATTTTCTTCAGATGCGTCTTTGGTATCTTTCTTTTCAGAAGTACCTTGAGAGACTAGAGCAACACTTTGCAACTTCTCAGCTGTTTGTTCTCTCTGAGTTGTCTCATAATCTACAGTAGCAAGATGAGAGAAGAGCTCTACTGGAGTAATATTTGGCATTCCTTGGTTGAAATAAAAGAATTTAGTGTGCTCCCAGTTGTGATTGAGACTTCTGACAATAGTCTTAATCTTTTCTGGATGGGAGTATCTGTTGCTTTCACCAAGTGCAGCCATATCACTCATAAGAGTAGTAAACCTGAAATCAAGTTCTTCCAGAGTTTCAGTGGGACCTTGCTTGAAGTTTTGGAATTTCAATTTAAGAACTTTGAACTTGTTTTCTTTGGTTTTCTCAGTTCCGACAAAAATTTCTTCAATCAATTGCCAGGCAACTTTCGCCGTTTTAGCACCCCACAGTTTACACTATATGTGCTCAGGTGTCGATCTGATGATTATATTACGAGCTTGACTATCCAATCTGTGTCTCTTGGCATCTTCAGATGTCCAGAGCTCTCTTGGCTTGTCTTCATACATAATGCTTCCACGAGCAACACGACCACTATCACTAGCAGTCGCATCCTCGCTTTCATCTTCCTTGTCTGAGGCTTTTCTTCCATCAGACACCTCAGTAACTTGTTTGAGTTGTCTGATTTTGATAGGCCCTTCATTGATGACATAGATCATCTCATCACTAATGGCCTCCAGATGGAGCATCATGTTGTTCTTCCATTTCTCGTAGTTTTCTGGCTTCAGAACGGGTGCATCACTCAGAGACATACCTGCACACTTAACACACAAATTATATAGTCCTCAGAAAGGGACAAAGTTTCTTCACCTATCTGGGGATCTAGGTTCAGTGCAGAAGGCTTGGGAACCTCCTGCTCTGATACCACTTGTTGGTCCAGATAACGGCAAAGTAAAAGACTGGGGGGGTGAATAGTCTTTTAAAACTTTTATCGATAAACACAGTTTCTCAGAAACCTGAGGGTTTCTGATACTTAAATTCAGAGCGCGGAAGACTTTAAGATAGGTAAGTGCGAAACAAAAGTATGTGTGTGCTTTTTGAAAGATAAATCAGAAGGTAAATAACACAGCAAGTATAGTGGTATCTGGAGGTGGCGTAATCCTCCAACTAATCCACTTCGGTCTTTCTGAGACCTAGAATTCACTAGAACAGATAATTGAGTTCACCTTACAATAATCCTATTCTAAGATTCCTAAACAAATGTTTCCCAACCAAATGTTCCCCCTGAGTTAATCCCCAGCTCCTAGAGCTAAGTACTTCCTCTACTCAGATAACCTTGGAGTTATTCCCTGATTTCCCAAATCAAGTATTTCCTCTACTCCACGCCTTGATGGTGTTGGTTATAAGGTTTGTCAGAGAGGCTTCTTGTATAACTTTTCAGTTATGTTTCCAGAGAGCCTAATAGAACAAGACTACTTAATACACTTGTTCAGTGTATGGCAATCTGCTCTTTATTGACCCAAGTAATTGATGTCCGTTCTGGAGAATGAGCTTCAGAAAGGTTATCTGATAGTTCAACTCTTTCACGAATAACAATCTCTTGTTAAGGTTCAGGACAACTTAGAACTACTAGTGATTCTTCAAGCAACAGAAGGCTTTCAGAAAGGGTAGTAGAGTGCTTGAGAGAATACTTTGCTAGATTGTACGTTTGCAAGCTAGATTGTACGTTTGCAAGTTAGATCGTTCTTTGGTCGTTGTATTTCTCAGCATCTAAGTGTGTGATATTTATAGATGAATGAGAGAGTCGTTGGGATGTTACCCGTTAGACACAATTCAAATTCAGTCTATACTTATCTTGAAATGAGTACTCAGAAGTCCTTGTCTCATATCTCAGAGAGGACTGTGCTTTAGCGGCTTTTCTGCTGATGCAATTAATGCACATGTACTATTTCTTGTCCTGTAGTCTTCAACGGAAACATTAGCCTTTCTGATGGCTTGCATGCTCCATACTCATGATGTCATATGTTCCAGAATCATGTTTCAAAAGTAACTAAATGCACTTAAGAAAGGATTAAGGACATAGTCTTTCTGAGTGAGACTAAACCTTGGTGTCTTCATAAATCTTGTGCAATCTCCGGTCTTGTAATCTTCAGAAAAGCTCCATTGCTAGGATTGATCTTCATGGTCTTCTTGGAAGTAAAAATTACATTCAGAGACCTATAATCCTAATACAAGATTTACTAGACTAATCATACTCAGTGATTTCCTCTTTTGCAATGCTCAAGTGAACTAAGAGTACTTAATCACCTTTCTAGCAAAGATAAGAACATGTGATGAATGATCAAAATACTAACATATATTCCTAACAATGGGTTTTGAACTAGTAGGATCAATCTCATTTTGATCTGAATGTGAATCAATATGATCCTGATAGGATACTTGTGCAGTATCTGAGATATCTGGCACATGGAAAATGCCATGGATATCTGACACTTTTTCAGTGTTAGAGATATCTGGAATTTGATTTTCAGCAATCTCATTCTCAGAAACCTCTTCATGATCAAGGTTCTCAGTAACCTGTTCCATTTCTGGAATTCTCATAGGAAATTCTTCATCATGTCTTAGAGTCATCTGGTTGTTACTAAGCAATGGTTACTTTTCATCGTCAGATTCATCCTCAAAGTGAATGATAGAGTTTTCTTTTGAGGATTCTTCTTCAGAATCTTTAATCATTAGTTCTTTGAACCTATCTGAGAGTTCTTCATTCAAGAGTACTTTCTTGTTTCCTTCGTAGAAGAAACATGAACAAATTCTTCAATCTTTTGCGTTCTTTTGTTGTAGATTCTGTAGGCTTTGCTATTCATATATTAACCAAGAAGTACTCCTTCATCTGCTTTTGGTTGAAATGTTCTCAAGTATTCTTTTCCATTGTTAAGAACAAAACATCTGCAACCAAACACCCTTAGATGTTTGATACTAGGGGGCCTATCAATCAAAACTTCATAAGGAGTTTTCTCATGGTGTTTGTTAATCAAACATCTATTTTGAGTGTAGCAGGCTGTGTTAACAGCTTCAACCCAATAGATTTCACTTATTTCAGTGTCAGCAAGCATTGTTCTTGCTGCTTCTTTTAGGGTCCTATTCTTCCTTTCAACAACACCATTTTGTTGTGGTGTCCTTACGGAAGATAGTTGATGTTGTATACCTTTGCAGGTACAAAACTCTTTTATGTACTGGTTCACAAACCCAGTACCATGGTCTGTTCTGATTACAGATACCTTGTCATTTTTCATTACTTCAAGCTTATTCAGCAAGTTGGGTATCTCAACCCTTGCATCAAATTTTTGTTTGAGAAATACAACCCAAGTGAATCTTGAGTAATCATCAACAACAACCAGACCATACTTCTTTCCTGCAGAGCTATTTACAGAGGATTCAAAAAGATCCATATGTAACATTTGCAGTGGCCTTTCACTGGAGTGTCTAGTTTTAGATTTGAAAGATGTTTTGGATTGTTTTCCCATTTGGCAAGCTGAGCATATACCATCTTTTCTATATACCATTTTGGGTAAACCAACCACCAATTCTTTCTTGGCTAGCTTGTTCAGAGTTTTGAAGTTTAAGTGACTCATTCTTTTATGCCATAGCCAGATTTCTTCAGTGTGGCTAGATTGACTCACCATGAGACATTCTTCAGTTGTGACAGATGCCCAGTCAGCAACATAAAGATTTCCTTTTCGCCTAGCAACCAAGACTGTCTGCTTTGACTCATGGTCAATTACTTTGCATAGTTTTGACTTGATCTTGACAGTGTACCCTTTGTCTACCAATTGACTCATGCTTAGGAGATTATAATATTTTAATCCATTTACATGTAGTATTACAAAGATTGTTAACTTTCAATTTTGTCCAATTTGTATACTCCGTCAGTCCAATTTGATGGCTCCGTCAATTTTGACCGTTTTAGCGCGGGAAAATTCCGAAAAATGTATCTTAAGTTGTGACATTTCCGCTTTTGGTACATTTGTTTATGACAGTCCAATTTTAATTTTTAATGGGTAAAATTGCAAATAAAATATTTTTTGTCAATGTCAGTTGAACCATATTGTTTTCGATAATTATGAAGTAACCCCATTTTATCAAAATAAGTTTCAAAAAGCCCCATTATGAGATTAATAAATAGGTAGGAAAAAAAAAAGATCAAAAGAAGACTTAATTTCGATAATAGACAAAAGAAAAGGGCATCAGACGGAGTCTCTGAAGAACCATTAGTGACCTTGAAGAGACGTAGAACTGGAGGCAGAAAGAAGACTAATGCCTCAAAGAGTAGTGAACAAACAGTTCTCTCTGAACATGTTGCTGCACCTGTTGCTGAAGAAACCTCAGTCCCTACACAGACAACATCTCCTGCTGATGGAGATACCACTCTTGCTGACAAGAGGGTAGATGAAACCAAGGAGGGCCCTGCTACGGAACTAGCAGACCTACACATGGGCTCCTCCTCGGAAGAAGATGTGATTGCTGGAGATACTCCTGCATCAATGGTTGATGAAATAGCAACCAGATGCGGAGAAAACACCTTACTAGGACCATCCTCTCTGAAAGGATTTGTGTGATGACCGAGTACTGGATGTTGATGCAACTGTTATGAAAAGTTTAAGGGGATTTACAGCAGCAAAACCCCAATGATGCGTCCCCATCAAGATCCAAATCTCCACAAAAACAACGACCGAAAGGACCACAAAACTCCACGTTTCTGGAAGAAGAAACTGTAGTAAGAGCAGTAGAGATGCGTCAGAAAGATGACGTTGCGGAACACAACACTGTAGTGGGAGAAGTATTCCAAGAAAATCAAGGGATGGTTCACTCAGTGGAAAGGCTCGAAGTGCTTGAAACTTCCTTTGAAGATATAGTCATGGAACAACTCGACCAACTCACAGACCGACCACATGTTCCAGAAACCACTCAGTCTGACATGGCTCAGGTATATGAATGGTTTAATTCTGTACATGTGAGAAACTTTCTGTGTATGTCATCTTGTAACCATATGACACTTATCTTCATTACAAGCCATTCAAGAAACAAGAATCCCAGAGGAGGCTGAAACACTGCCTCAGAAACTGAAAAAGAGGTTCCTTCAACCTCAGAGCCCATGGAAATCGAGCCTTTCGCATAGGTATATTGATTTTCTGAGATCCACGTTTCAGAATCTGGTGTTTAATATAGTACTCATAATCTATACTTGTTTCTTATAGGCTCAAACTGAGAAAAGAGATGGTGAAAAGCCAAATTCACCAAATGAGAAGGAAGAGTCTATTCAAGACTCTGACAAACTTGAACATGAGCCTTCTGCTGAGAAGGTAGTCATCAGAAAGATCTATAACATGTTATATTCTCTTAAAAACATATCTTCAAAAGTATTTAACAAACTCTACTTTCACGCTCATGAAGAAGTAGAAGTTTCTGAGGCTGAGACATCAAAGTCCCCTCAAGCAGAGAAAGTTGATGAGGCTTCAAAGCCATCACCAGAAAAGATGTCAGAGAGTCCCAAAGTCTCTGAGAAGCAAGTGTCTGAGCCTCTTTCTGCAGAGGTACTTAACACTCATTCTCATTGCCAAAAGAAGCATCTTTCATTAAGACTTTCTAAGTTAAATATCTTTTCTAATTCTCAGGCTCAGAAAGACAAAGAAGAAAAGGAGGCCACCAAGGCTCCTTCTCAAGTTAAAGAATCTGAGGACACTGATGTCTCAAAGATTCAGAAAGATGAGCCTATTGTTGCGACACAGGTAACTCAGAAACTTGAATCTACCAAAACTCAGATTCCTAACGAAGGTTTTGGTATCTGATCAAAGCCTAACTTATCTTTCAGGCTCAATCAGAGATCCTTGCCGAGAATCCTAAAAGGGCAACGATCATTAATGAAGGTCTTCTAGATCTGTTCAAAAGAAATGCCCTCCCTGCCATGATAAAAGCCTACAAGAAATGGCAAAAGCTTAGACGTATGGACATCATGGCATTGGACAAACTTCTGAATGATCCTGTCAGCAAAGTATGGGCCGAACAACTAGAAAGCTATGTCAACACTCTGTTTCCCACCGAAAGATATGAATCCTCAACCTTAGTGGACAGGAGATTCGTTGACAAAGTTAAAGACCTACTTATGAAAGGCTTTCAGAATCAGAGTCAAAGTATAAGGATAAAGCTTGTGCCCAATACTAACCGCCCACCTACTTTCACATCTGCTCCTGCTGAGCAAGAGGCGGTGGACAACAAGACCATTAGAATTAATGATCTCATTGATCTAGACTCTGATGAGGAGACGGATGAAAATGACGTAAAGATGCCCAAGTCTCCTAAGTCTTCTGAAAAGAAAGATGATCCCAAGAAAGATGAGGATGATGATGCACCATCTGGTGCTGGAGGGATCACTGGATCAAAGAAAACCTCTGACGCTGAAAAGCCTTCAGCAAGGAAAAACTCACCCTCCTCATCTCCTCAGAGATCATCCAAGCCCTCACCATCTCAGAGAAAGGATTCTGACACCAAAAAAGATGATCTTGTGGCCCAGAAAGTCCTAGAAACTTCACAAACTCTTGCGAATCTACAAGAGATGGTGGAAGAGGCAAATTCATTGCATCTGGCACTGGAAAACCAGATTGCTAATATACAGTCCAATCTGCATAAGATTGATGACCTGAATCGCAAGGAGGCAGAAGCCCTTGCTGAACAAAAGCGCGTAAGACTTGATGCCCAGCTATTTGCTGAGGAAATAGAAGTTGAGGACACTGAGGCACTCAAGCAGCAAAAGGAAATCCAATCATCTCTTGGAAAGCAAAAGAGATCCAAGCAAGAAATGGTCGCTAGATTCGGGGATGAAGAAGATGAAGATGATGATTTCCTGAGTGAGCCAGAAGGAAATACCCTCTCTAAAGTTAAATTCTCAGATATTCTCTATCTGAAGAAACACAATCTGGCTCCCACAAACATTCCAGAAGTTCCTACTCCCAGGGCTGACATAGAGAACAGGTTCAAAGAATTGCTCAGAATAAGGAAGGAACAAGAGGCTCAAAACAAGGAAGTAACTGAGTCTGTGCCACAAAACTTCACTAAGTTTGCTGAGGTGATTGCTCAGAGAACCAGCAACTTATTACTTTCTCAGAAAGATTTGGGATTAGTCCAAGACTCAGATAGCAGGGCTGCTCAGAAAGCATACAACCTTGCTGACACAACTTCCACCAAGATACAGACAGTGGTTGCTGAGGTCTCTACTTTAACAAACAGAGAGACAGGACTTTATCAACAGAATGAAGACCTCAGAAGTGAGCTTAGAAGACTCACCAACAACTACTCTTTGATGCAAAGGAACTTTGAGTGTCTCTCTGACACTTATGTTAGTCTCTTGGCTCATTTTGATCAGTCCTCTATGACTAAGGGGGAAGAGAAGGTATTCCATAAGGTACAAAAACAAGCTAAGCACAAAGTAAAGGGTAAGGAAAAGATGTACCAGGAACAACCCCTTACTCTGGAAAGCGTAACAACAAGGTCCCAGGAAAGACCTCTCAAACAACTGCCTTGCCACCTCCAGCTTCCAAGAGCTCGAGTGACAAAAGAAAGGGAGTTTCTGAAGAAGAAGAAGAAGAAGAAGAAGAAGAAGAAGAAGAAGAAGAAGAAGAAGAAGAAGAAGAAGAAGAAGAAGAAGAAGAAGAAGAAGAAGAAGAAATCTCTGAAAAGAGAAGAAAAATTTCTCCAGAAAGCTGCAAAGGTACTGGAACCTTTGAGAAAGACAATGATGATGAGCACAGGGAAACTCATCACAAGAGAATCAGCTCTTCTACTCCTATAGCTGCAAAGCCTCTCCAGGCTAGAAAACCTTCTGGAGAAACCAAGTACATCCAGAAAGGTGGATCCTCCAATGACCGCTCAGAAAAGGGCCTGAATTCCAAACTGAGAAGGAAGAGGGACAGAGACATCATGTTTGGAAGAACCCTTCCTCGAAGACCTGAGGATGCTAGAATAGAATACGTGAAGACTAGCAATGATCAGCCCTCTGTCAGGAACTGCATCAAAGTTCACAAGAATGACTACTGGATAATGGAACTCAAGTACTTGCTTGCCAATGGAAATGGGATTCCAGAACCAGTTTACCAACAACTGATGGCGTGGAGAAAGAAAGGAAAAAGATCAAATGTGATTCCTTCTGAGATAATCAAGACCTGGCTTGACTTTGAAGTTGAAGTCAGACAGAATGCCAGACAGGATCTCTCCAAAGAATGCCGTTACAGTAGGCCAGAGGATGTGCACATACTTGAAGATGAATCTGGAAAAAGGAACAAACTGCAAGTGGAGCCATTTGAGTCATTCTACATGACCAAAGAGGAATTTGAAGGAGACATGGAATATCTCAGAGAGATATATGATTATTACAAGCCCACTGAAGAACAGTTGTTTCACTATTGGAAATGGGTGAAGTTTCTGTGGATCAAGGGAATAACCACAGGACTTACTGACAAACCCTATAAAGAAAGATGTGCTGCCTCCAGTGATTGTGAAATGAGGGTGAGGACCATTCTGAAGGAATACACTGAAGATTGCCTGAAATATGGTAATTTGGAGTTTCTAAAGGAATGAGGATGAAGGCCAGCTAGTTAGGATGTTCACTTGGAACTTGGACTTTCCTGTTGTCCTACTAGTTGTGTATTTGTTATTTTTGTTGATTGTACTTACTATTTAATTATCTTGTAAAAGTTATCTGCACTTACTTTGTAATTGTTATCTGATGAACCTACTCTCAGATACTCTCTACTGAAAAGATAACTTGTCAGCAAAGATCACACCTTGTGAGTTGGTTGATGTCTTATTTTCTGCACTTAAATAAAAGAATGATAAATCATAAGAAATGTTTAAGTGGTGGATTGTTTCCTCATCCAAGTTGTAATAGGTTTTTAAAAGTAGTCATAGGTGACTGGTCAAAAAGGGGGAAATTTGTTAGGAAATATATGTTTAGTTTTGATCAGTACACCATAATGACTTACCTTAGTTCAGAAAGGTATCTAGTACTCTTGGTTCACTTGAACATTCTAAAAGAGGAAGTATACTTAGTATGATTAGTCTAGTAAATCTTGTATAGGATGTTAGGTCTCTGAATGTAATTTTATATATTTGAAGAAGACCAAGAAGAAGGCATCCAGCAGAAAGAGCTCAACTATTTGAAGATATGAAGACTGCACAAGATTACCGAAGACTAAGGAATTGTGCCTCAGAAACCATATACAAAAGATAACTTAGTGAAAACAATGTTTCTGGAAGAAACGATGTTTTCCTTAGTTTCTGAAAGGCTTGGAGTTTCTGATAGCGACGTGCACAGCCTCAGACAGCGTGCATAGTTCCGTTGGCACAACAGGACAAAAGATAGTACAGTGCATTTAATGCCATTGCAGAACTCGCTGACCAAAAGCTTTATCTCTGAACAAAGAGACAAAAGTTCTGTAGTACTATCAACGGATTGTTTGTAGTTTGAATCTCAATAGCCTAACGGATAGTAATTCAAACGGCTTGATTTTCACCTATAAATATCACCACTTAGAATGCTTGAAAACACACTTGAACGACTGAATTTCATATCCTACACTCAAGCATACAAGCCTTCTCTACTTACTCAAAGCTTACAGTTGCGACCAAGCTCTTGATTCTAAGTAGCACGAAAGTTCTAAGTGTCCTGATCCTTAACAAGCTATATCTGTTGTGAAGGAGTTGAATTGAAGCACTGTTGCGACTTGCTAAGATATTCATTCTCCTGAACGAAGAACATAGACTTGGGTCAGAAAAGAACATATCACCACACACTGTCCAAGTGTGTTAAGTGACTCTTGTTCCAGAAGGTAGTATTACATAAATGTGGAAGTTATTAATCTACCAATCTGACAAACTCTTCTTAACCAACACCAGAAAAGGCATGGAGTAGAGGAAGTACTTAGTTTGGAAAACTAAGGAATAACTCCAAGAAAGGTTCTGAGTAGAGGAAGTACTTGGCTGGGAAAGCCGGGGAATAACTCAGGGAATTCTGAGTAGAGGAAGTACTTGGTTGGGAAAGCCGGGGAAGAACTCAGGGGAACACTTGGTTGGGAACCTAGTGTATTTAGGAATCGAGAGAAGATATTTGTAAGGTGAACTCAATTATCTGTCTTAGTGGATTCTAGGTCTGAGAAAGGCCGAAGTGGATTAGTTGAAGGATTACGCCACCTTCATATACCACTATAAAGCTACTGTGTTATTTACATTTTGCACTTACTTTCTACCTTTACTTGCTTGCAAAGTAATTTACACACTTTACTAGCTTGCTGAGCACGTGTACTTATCAAAAAGACTTCCGCTATTCTGATTATAAGTATCAGAAAGTTACCCAACTTTTTGAGAAACTGTTTTATCGAGAAAAGTTTGAAAAGACTATTCACCCCCCCCCCTCCTCTAGTCTTTTACTTTGCCGTTATCTGGACCAACAGTTATAATATTTTAATTACAAATAGCTAATTATAAAATGAAAAAAGAAAATATTTGAAAATGAAGTGATGAACTTAAAACCTAAAATGATTTTGTGTTATTAAAGTTATATGTACTAAGTAAAAAAAATCCACCTCAATACAATTATTTTTTCTAAGTAAAATGTTGAAGATGTTATGGATAAATGCATAATGAGTTAGTGCATGAGAGGATTAATGTTCAATTTAGTGGATGAAGAGTTAAATGTGAAAGGTTAGTGGGTGAAGAGATACTTGTATACAAGTAATGGAGATGTCTTTGTCTCTTCATATCACTTTCCAATTGTATAAATAGCTAGCTTGTACTCTCATTTTGTTACAATAATGAACTCTCCATTCTCTCCATTCTATTCTCTCTAGATTCTCTTCTTTATTCTACTCTTAGTCTCCTAGTACTCTCTTTTTCTCTTAACATGTTACCAGCACGATAGTGCTCAACCAACTAATAGAGAATGTAAATTGCGATCCGAGGGAATAGCTTGAAGAAAAGGAGAGTTCCGATTGGCCACGAATGATGAATAAATCATGAGTATTGACCGAATTATAGTGGAAAAAAGCAGGCGGTTGATAATGATCATCATGAATAGAGATTTCTTATTATATTAACCTTCCATTTCTCAATTTCATATACTACATTGATTCATTTTGTTATTTTTTCTGTTTGAGATTATATACTAATAAGTTCTTTGTTTTTGTAGTTCCATTCTAAAGATGCATGAAGCATCCTTAGAGGATGGCATACTGATGACATACTTAAGATCATGACAACTAATTTTGATAGATTATGCGATGTGTGTTAGTATGATCACTTACGCGTTTCTATCGGTGGAGCTAAGTATGCTTGAACCATAAAAATATTATTTATCATCTTTCAACATAAATTTTATTTTGTTTATAATATACTTTCTTGAATTTCCTTTTCTCATCATATGATATCATCTAACCACTTCGTTCATTGTTATTCAATGTTGTTGACGGTCAAAGTTTTCTTCTTAGGGTTTCCTTCTCTCTAATCTTCTTTTTCTTCAAGAGGAGTGGGGTTATGATTTTGAGTTAGTTAGGCATTGCTTATGTACTATAGAAAGCCCGAAAATTTCGTGCATAACAGTCCAATGAAGGTGGTGGGTCACGGGCCAAAATATACGAACTTGGCCAAGAAGATTCTAGAGAGCAGCCAGCAGAGTGCGGTCCTAAGGGGACCACACAAGTTGACTTCCGACTCTTCTTTTGTGTTTTCACTTCCGGACTATTTTTTTACTCCGAAACTTCGTTATCTTAAAAAGTGTTCTTCTACAATGATTTAGTACTTTGAATAAGCTTTGCAATGGTAAGTCTTGTTCCTCAATTGGATTCTTTAAAGTCCTCGTACGAGTTGATAAGCGTCTATCGGTATTTCCACGGATAAGGCATACATTCGTCGTATTTGCCTCAATATTCGTCATAATCCTCTTAGTTGGCACATTTGTACCTTGAGAAGCACAAAAGGTGGTAATTAGGCATGATATTATATAAACATTCAATATTGCACCGAAAATGAGGGTCTAAAAGTGTATTAAATCGCACATTTTAGAGTCACATCAGCCATAAAGCCTTTGAAACATGTTTGAAGTTCTGAAAATTGCAAACTGATCCTCAACCCTTTAAAATTGATATATTTAACATGTGAACATGAAATAGGACCCTAGAATGTCTTATAATCAAAGTTGGATCCTCCTAAAAATTTAGAAGTTGCCCATAAATTTTTGAACCTAAAAGTTAATTTACCAAAGGTTTTTAATATAAATTATATGCAAAAAATAATTTCATCTGCGAACACTATTTGGCGTCAGGTCCTTGCATGGTTGTAAATTACACGAACACCTGAGCCGTGGAAGGAGGAACTGAACTGGACAATATTTCATGGTAAAGTAAAAGGATGGAGGGCTCAACTGCTTAAACTAGCATTTGCTGAAACTGTTTATAGCATTTGAATTTATAGGTATGATATGGTGTTTGGCCATATTGTAAGTAAAGAGAGCATAGCTCCAAATATAGTTGATAGAATAGTGAACCGGGCTTGGATGAAGCCGGCTTTAAATCACTTAGGTACACTGATAATGGGCTAGCTTTTCCCTTTATTTGGATAAGCTAGGACTTGATTTTTCTTTTTCGGATTGTTTTGTTTTTGATGATGGACTGGAACACTTTTTATTCTCCTTGTACGTACATTGGTGTTTCGGAATTAATGAAAGTATGCACTTGGTTCCAAAAAACAAAAAAAAAAAACAATATCATCCAAGTCCACATATCATCAATAAGTGAAGGTTGTTTGGCCGAAACTAAAATATGATATTTTAGCATGTGTTAACATGCATTTTCCTGATTTTAATTCGTCAAAAGTAAAATTCAAAAACTTAGATGTAATTGATTTTTATGACATAGGACTTAGGCGTTATTGTTGATCTAATGGTTACCCATCTGTAATTTGAACATTTCAAAAGGGTACTAGTTAAAAATCACCCTTATTTTAAGGATAAGTTAAATATACGCCACTTCTTCAACATTGTTCGAAAAATTAAATCCAAATCCGTATAATATATTTTTAAGTTGACCAACCTATAAGATAAAGCATCTTATGTAACAAACAAAGAGGTCCTTATCAATTTCTTTGTAAATATCATTTTAATTAAAAAAGAAATCGAAATTAGATTTCTTTAAAAAAAATGATAATAGGTTTTTTGTTCCTAGTCAATAGATGTGCATATTTATGTTTTCTTCGACCACCGACAACACCATAGCCATCACTTCATCTTCCACCACCTTCGCAACATTGACTGTATTCGACTCTTGACCCAATAGTTGTCAAAATAACTCGAAGGTAATCGAGAAGTTTCGGGTCACCAGTAATGGAGGCCATGAAATCTTCAAGGCTTTCCTCTATGTTGGTCCAGATAACAACAAAGTAAAAGACTTGGGGGGGGGGGGGTTGAATAGTCTTTTCAAACTTTTGACGATAAAACAGTTTCTCAGATACTTGTGAAGGTATCTGATACTTAGTCTCAGAGAGCGAAAGTCTTTTCAGATAAGTGCACGTGCTCAACAAGCTATAATGTGTGTAAGTACTCAGCAAGTAATAAGTAATATAGAGAGTAAGTGCAGAAAGTAAATAACACAAAGCTTTGTAGTGGTATCTGAGGGTGGCGTAATCCATCAACTAATCCACTCGCCCATTCTCAGGACTTGAATTCACTAAGATAAGATGATAAGTTCCCCTTACAAAATCCTATCTCTTGATTCCTTTTACACTAGGTTCCCAACCAAGTGTTCCCCCGAGTTATTCCCTGGTTTTCTCAATCAAGTAACCTTTGAATTATTCCTTAGTTTCCCAAACTAAGTACTTCCTATGCTCAGTAACCAAGTCTTCCCCCCGAGTCTGATCCTTAGCAACTTCCATTTCTTTCGGTACCTGAGAATTAAAAGATGATTAACACTTGGAAAAATTTACAAAAAGAAGCTATGAACATTAGTGATGTGCTCAAGTTATTACTTATAAAAACAAGTAGTAAAGCAATGTTGTAGACAGACACAGCTAAACCACAGGATCGTTCTCTTGAGGAACTAATTAAGCAATTGTCAAGTTATGGAGTACAGATAAACAAGTTTGTGGAAGTAATATGATCAGGAATATTGTTCTACTTCTTCAAGGTAACCAAAAGCAGAAAACCTAGGCAACTCTAGCACAGTTAATGGAAAGTATGAACACAGTAGTTAAGCTCAGGATAAATATGTTTACGGGAAAGTACTCACACCTGCTTATGGTGATTCACACATTGTCATAGTTAGAATGTCCAATAACAGCAAAATCGATCTTAAATTTTAGAAACATTAGATTAGCATAATTAATTGTCAGACAGATAATCCTTGAACAAACGATTAGAAGATTTTAGCAATCAAATTTCACAAATTGTTACGAAGATGTTTTAGCTAGGTTAACTCCCGTTTGAATCGAATCCATATCAACAAACCCTAACATACAAAATCCTTTACTTCACTACTGCATTCATACAAGAATTAGCTAATTAACGACATTGTAGAAGCATGCAAATCCATTGTCACATGAATACACATAAGATTGATGGAAATGAAGAATCAAGCATAAACAAGCAATCAAGTTGTCAGATTGAAAGAAGATATGCAATAGAAAATCGAATTCTAACCTCCGAACGTGAATTCGTGAATCAAACACACGATTACAAGTCAATAGCTAAATCCCCAAGTGTACAAGATGAAACCTAAGGTTCTTAGACCCTCAAATTAGGTTTAGAATAAAGTATATCTGAAGTTATGGTGAAAGAAATCTATTTAAAGGAGGAAAAACGAAGAAAAATGAGCCAGAAATAGCCAAAATCTCAACCAAAAGACCCCAGACGCGTCTGGCACAAAACTCAGACTAGTCCAGAATTGCGAGCTGTGGAGATGCATCAGAGGCTGCGCCCTAGATGCGTCTGATATCCCTGTGTCACTAAAACTTCTCTAGAAGCCTGACGAGGCCGCATTTGTCTATACTTCAGGTCGAAAGGGACTTTGGCACGCGACTCAGTTAACAAAAAAATCAAATGCCGAATGATGCTCCCCTAGTTTCGTATTATTCATCATTTTTATTTGCATACTATTTTTTAGATCATCATAAATGCCATGTATGCTTATTGCATGGCCACATTGGGCTCTTTTCATCTCAATCTTTTGCAGGTGTCTGCTTTACCGAAAGTCTGCACTTTTGTGCGTGTCAGTTTGGTATACGTGCCTTCAACCTCACGGACATGTAGCCTTTCAGCCACGCCAGTATGTGGTATTATTTGGAACACGCCTAACACAACTAACGGTGATCAATTATGACCACAGATCCACCCCTAGACTCAAATTTAGATAACTTTGGGAAGCAGCAAACAAACTCTCAACAAATGTTCAATAACAGCTCAAGAGACAGTCGCTAGGATAAAGAATCCCCTCCCCAAACCCGTTCCAAGGAAAAATCATAAAAGAAAACATGTCGTTCGTCATCCCCAATTAATATGAGTACACATAAGTATGAAGTGGTGCAATAACTTATAAAAGAGATTGCTCAACCTAGAAAAAAACACACAAATTAAAGCCGGTACAAAATTTTTTCATCGGCAAGATAGGCTTCTCACAGGCTTTTGGACCACAAAACTAACCAGACTTCCTATTTACAGAGGAAACGAACTTGTAAAATTTCTAGCTTACTTACCACTACTAATTAACAATCACTCAAAACGTAAGCATCAAGCAGGTTTAACACTAGCAATGGATGTCCAACTTCGAAGTTTAACTCAGACTAAAGAATGAAAAAATTAAAAAATAGGCCAAAAATTGGATGGAGGCCAAAAGACTCTAACTAGAATACTAAAACGAAAAGTAAAAGGAGGAAAAGAAAACAATCACATAAAAGTGGCTAACATACAACCCCACATAGACAGAAAGTAAGGCACACATGCCACACATAGAAATGCAACCCTATGTGGCTCACCGACCACCACTAGAAAATCAGTAAAAACAAATAGAAAACACATAAATTCCCTCCGCAAACCTAAACTCTAACTCGTCCTCGAGCTTCAAATTTAAGCAAGGAGAAAGGAAACACAGATTACACTACATGTAATAGGTGAAAAATGAGAGAAAACAAAAGATGTCACCATTTATTACTACCTACTAAAACAATAAAGATGAAAAAAAGAAAAAACTTACCCCCGGCTTGCCTCCCGGGAAGCGCCTTTTATTATAGTTGTTAGCTCGACGACTTCCGAGGTATGCTGCTGTCCATTATCAAACGTGAACGAATCCCTTGCATTCTTCCCGGTATCCTCAAGCTTTTGGGAGACATCCTTAGCTCCTCTCCTCAAGCTCTCCTGTAGGTCCCTAATTCCCTGGAAACAAGAATTAAATAAATAACTAGAATAAAAAACTAAAAGATAACTAGGGGAATCAGACGGAAAATAAAAACGATAAAACGGGTCGAAACTCCCTGAATAGTCCCATGTGTGGGTTGGGACTGATATGTGTGAATCCTCAAGTGGAAAAGGCTTGGGCGGTGAGTCCAAGTCCACCGGACCAGCTGTGTCGAGATCTTCAATGTCATCCAAAGGCATTAGCTCTGAGTTATCAGTATCCTGAGGTCTCTGCTCCTCCATAACAATTCATCGTTTGAACTCTCGCAAACACCTTCAACTATAGATTGGGTCTCTTCTTTGGATGGGGTGGTAAACTCACGAACCAGCTCATCAATCCTCTTCTCGCATTCGAAATCAGCCTCAAACATCAGCCTCAACTATATAGCTATGGAGACTAAATGTTCGATAAGATCTTCCACTTGTTGAGGTTGAAATCCATCAATTAAACCTCCCGCAGCTTTATTTACCACAAATCTAGTTCCGAAGGTCATCCCATTGTAGAAACACACCAAGATGTGCCCCAAGACCATTCCATGGTTCCAGCACTCCACCTGCAACCTATTATAACGAAACCAAGCTACATCTATCTTCTCTTCGTCCAATTGCCAAAAAGCAAGGAGCTGTCTTCTATCTTCACAATTTTCCGCCAAGTGACCGTACGAGCCACAATCCTCGCAGTACCTATCATTCATATCACCTACACACGCACGGACAAGAAACCACGAGTAGTTCCGATAAAAACAAAAACAAAAACAAAAACAAAAAACCTATACTCCTAAACTAAACAATAGGAATTAGTTCTCCGGCAGCGGCGCCAAATTTGATGTGCTCAAATTATTACTTATAAAAGCAAGTAGTGAAGCGGTGTTTTAGACAGACACAGCTAAACCACAGGATCATTCTCTCAAGGAACTAATTAAGCAATTGTCAAGTTATGGAGTACAGATAAACAAGTTTGTGGAAGTAATATGATCAGGAATATTGTTCTACTTCTTCTAGCTAACCGAAAGCAGAAAACCTAGGCAACTCTTGCACAGTTGATGGAATGTATGAACATAGTAGTTAAGCTCAGGATAAATATGTTTACGGGAAAATACTGTAACGCCCCGACTTTTGGCTTTTTAAAAGGATTGAATTTCAGTCGGGACGTCGGGCAAAACAGAGCCGAAACATTTAGTGAAACATGGGAAGTTACAGACAACCTTTCGTTTGAAGTTGCTGAATTAAAAATATATTTTATTCAGCAATTAAAACCACAAGATTTTCAACATTCTTATCTTTAAAAAATAGACAATATAACTGAAATGACATGAGTTTTTGAAAAAGACATTATTTTCATTGACAAAAATCTCAAATCCCAACCACTCTCTTAGTTCGCTGAGTTTATCGGTTGTTCATTCTTTGCTGCCATCTCACCTACAAGGAAGGGAATAAAAACAAGTGTGAGAAAAACCTCAATGAGTGTTCAAAGATTGTCGTGTGAAGTTTTAATTAAAATCATAACAATAAACATTGAAGAACATAAAATAGAAAATATTTTCAATAACATGTACTTTTCGGAAAAACATTATTTCATGCCGCTCCTTATAACCCCACAGTAAAACAGGCGTTATGTCTCCCTGATAGTCGATCAAACTATCCAGTCAGGACCCTGCCATGGTACAGGGGTGGAATTCTATGACCCAACTAAATCAGTGAAGGCTTCCATCACTCGATTTAAAGGGAATGGGCAAAGGAAACCGACAAGTAGCTCGTCAGACATAACTGACCAAACTATAAGCCAACTAACCTGAACCAAACGTACGTATCTTTCTTGAACCGTCAATCAAAACAAAATAACAATAATGTATATATAAACAAAATATATCTTTCAAAATCAGCGGAAGCATGCTAAAACTCTTTCGTGATTTGGTTTTTATGCAATAGAACATGCGTTTTGGAAACCATGCATACTTATATATAAGTTGAAAACATATTAAAATACCTTCTAGGTTTTGAAAATAATACATATATATAGTTTTGTAAAACACTCACTTTTGAGGGTTAGGAAGAGCAAGAACCATGAAAGTACTTGCAAGAAGAACAAGCTACAAACTTGAAAGTAAAAGACAATAGTACTTGAAGATTTTTTGGGAGTAAAATATTTAGAATTTGTGTGAGTAAAAGTGGCTGCAAGAAGGGGGTATTTATATGATGGATTGAGTGAAGATGAAAGGGCTGAAGAGCTAAAAAATAAATGACAATTTAAATGGCTTAAATTGCACTTAAACTCATTTTAAAACCAACAATAAAGGTGCAGAATTAAGAGAGACCTTTCACATTTTTTCCCAAACATTTAAGCACAATAACTAATGATAAATGATCAGATTTTACTTGGAAAAAAATTCAAAAACGATTTTGGCATGACTTAGGGTCATTTGTACACAAAAATAAAATGTGACACACCAAAAAATGCAACAATTAGAGGAATTAAATTGAACTCACAATTACACATGCACATGTAATAATTAAACTTAAAATATTGAACATACATATGTAATATTTAAATTACAATTAGACATGCATGAGTAACATAAAATAGAAACGAAAAGAAAATCAGAACGTTGATCGAAACATAGCATGTAACATTCGACGTTACAAGCGACCTTTTGTACCGTAACATGAAAAGAAATAAAAATATTTTATTTATTAAAGAAGCCTCAAGTTTCCAACCTCTTCTATTTTAAAATATATGAATATAAAGTAACACTTTAATTTCTAAACAATAAGAGAGCCACACACACATAGAGACATGCATGTACATTACATAATTCAAAAGTGACTCTTCACATTATAAATCAATCAGAGCACACTAATAAATACCTTGTATTGAATTAGTGAATTCAAATGAACACTCTTCACTTAAATCATCAATCAAGAAACTCACATAAAGACTTCTATTAAGTTAGACAATTAAAAAGAAGTCTTGTCACATTAATGATTCATAAAGATAAATTTAAGAGAGGTCTTTCCAATTATTTTAAAATAATTACACCAACAAATTAAAGGCTAAAATAATCAGATTTTTAAGTAGGAAAAAATACACCAAAAATAATTTCTCTTCTTTAGAGAAAGTACAAAATAAATAATCACACATATTACAAATTGACAAGTTACATAGAATTTTAAAACAAATAATAAACATCTAAAACAATAACATAATCAAATTAAAATAATTAAAATATATTTCATACAAATACACTAACACAAGTAAAAGCATGCAAGGACAAAAATACTAAGGTACGTCAAAATCTGGGGTGTCACAAATACACACACCTGATTATAGTGATTCACACGTTGTCACAGTTAGAATCTCCAATAACAACAAAATCGATCTTAACCAATTCGTTTTAGAAACATTAGATTAGCGTAATTATTTGATTGTAAGACAGATAATCCTTAAACAAACGATTAGAAGATTTTTGCAATCAAATTTCACAAATTGTTACGAAGATGTTTTATCTAGGTTAACTCCCGTGTGAATCGAATCCATAGTAACAAACTCTAACATACAAAATCCTTTACTTCACTACTGCATTCATACATGAATTAGCTAATTAACGACATTGTAGAAGCATGCAAATCCATTGTCACATGAATACACATAAGATTGATGGAAGCGAAGAATCAAGCATAAACAAGCAATCAAGTTGTCAGATTGAAAGAAGATATGCAACAGAAAATCGAATTCTAACATCCGAACGTGAATTCGTGAATAACACACACGATTACAAGTCAATAACTAAATCTCCAAGTGTACAAGATGAAACCTAGGGTTCTTAGACCCTCAAATTAGGTTTAGAATAAAGTATATCTGAAGTTATGGTGAAAGAAATCTATTTAAAGGAGGAACAACGAAGAAAAACGAGCCAGAAATAGCCAAAATCTCGACCAAAAGACCCCAGACGTGTCTGGCGCAAAACTCAGACGCGTTCAGAATTGCGAGTTGTGGAGACGCGTCATAGGATGCGTCCCAGACGCGTTTGAGATTCCTGTGTCACTAAAACTTCTCTAGAGGCCTGAGCAGACCGAATTTGTCCATGCTTCCTGTACGAAAGTTGTAGCTATTTGAATTATCTACGGGTGAACACCAAAATCAGGTCGATCGGACATCATATGCGAGATTTATAGCCAAAATGGCTAGACTGCTCCGTAAGTTTCACTTTTTCGCAGTTTCGCTTAAGTGACTCTAAAATCTTCGTCCGAACTGCGAATCTACTTTCGTTTTCACCATTTTGCTCCAATTTCAAAGCTATAGATTGATTTCTAAATTCCAAAAGCATCATTTTTACCCCGATTTTCACCTAAAAACATGACAATCTGCAAAACACAACTAAAACACGAAAAACATGAAAAAGCACAAGAAATACTATAAAATACTAACGAGGACTTACAAAAACACGGTAAAAAAGACTTGATGAACCTCTAAATTATGGTCTCATCAATTAGGTATCTGAGTAAGTAGATACCTCCACAGTAGGAGACTCAGATATTTGTTCAACAAAAACTTGTGCAGTTTCTGACAATCTTTCTGGTGATGTAGGCTTGGTGGCCTCATCGATTTCCATTGCTTGAGGAGACTTGGAGGTCTCTTCCTCAAATACATCTACTTCTTTTGGAACTTGTTAATTACTTTTGAGAAATGATCAGAGAGTAACTTGAACAATGCAAATATCTGAATTGACTACCTTCTCAGATGCATGTTCTTGAGAGACTTGGTGAGTCTCTGGTTGATTCTCTGGTGACTTAGGCTTTTCATCCTCACCACTTCTCTTCTCAGTTGGAGCCTTTAAGAAACAAACATAGAGTTAGATACTATGTGATTTTAGCAGAAAAGTGTGTGCCTTAGAAAACTAATTCACCTGTTGCACAGGCTCAGTTTCCTTTGGTACTGAGGTTATAGGAACCTCCTTTTCAGTTTCTGAGGCAAGCTTTGCAGCTTCCTCTTGATCTCTTGTTTATTTTTCAGCCTGTAAGAAAGATTAAGCAATAAGATACAAGACATATAAACATAGAATTTTCACAAGTAAAGAGTTAAACCACTCAGTAACCTGATCAATGTCAGGCTGATTGGTCTCTGGAACATGTGACAGCTCCATGTGTTGGTCTTGTTGTCCCTTGACAACATCTCTGTTTGAAGTTTCTGGCAGTTCAAGCCTATCTTGAGTTCTGTGCTCAGTTGTCTCCCCTGATTGATCCCTCCCAGATTGGAGTTGGCGAGCCTATTGAATTACATGATTTAACTCAACAATACCATCATCTCTCTGACGCATCTCAAATGCTTCTACCAAGTAGTCAGAAGCTTGGGAGCCATGTGGTTGTTGTAGTTGTGGTGATCTGGATCTTGAAGGAGAAGGAACAACAATAATAGTTCTCTCCAGATCAACAACAACATTTAGTACTGATGCATTATCATCATGTACATCTGCATCACTCATCAGGGCATCATTTATATCTTGCAGAGTGGATGACCCTGGTAAAGTGTTTCCTTTAGACATGGTTGCTTTCTCAGCAACTTGTGATGCAGGAACTTTTTCAGCAACCTCATTCCTTTCCAAGAATGGGTAAAATTTCAAATCATGTGCTTCTTCAGCAGGTAGAGCTTGGGACTCATCCACCCTCTTGTCATCAAGAGTGGTACCTGCAGCATTATGGTGTGCTGCTTTAAGTGGGGGCAGTGATATCTGCAGAACTATGGTCAGATACCCTTGTGTTAGGATCCACAAGTGAGGTGGTCTCTGAGGCACATGCCTTCTTCTTGCCTCCAGTTCTACGTTTCTTCTTTGGCACAACATTTGCGTTAGAAACATCTTCTACTGGCTTATTCTGGTTTTGCTTGAGCTCACAATTGTATTTGCAAATAAGATCACTATTTGCAATTTCTTCCTTTCCTCTGAGCTGTAATCCAAGTTGTTCCAGAATGTAGCATATCTTCAGACCAAAGCTGATAGTACGCTTAGGCTCAGCAAGGTCACCTTGTATAATAGGCTCAAAGCCTCGAAGTTTGTCAACAAACCTCAAAAAGATGTACTTCCCCCAGATGAATGTTATCTCTCTCTCTCTCTCTCTCTCTCTCTCTCTCTTCCAGAGTGTTAAGGAATGCCATCATTCCCCATCTTTCCATGCTAATTTGATCAGCTCCTCCTTGGTTTGAATCAAAGCACCTATGCAATACAAGGGCTATCATGTCCCAAGGTTCAACAAGATGTTTTCGTCTAACAATTTCATTGTCAAAGGTATCATGCTTGTCAGGATTCATGTAGAGAGAGTAGAAGTGACATGCTGTCTAGGTCGAGGTATCTGGGTAGTAATTGGTACCTTGAGTGGGTAACCCAAATAGATTACAGAAGGATTTTTCATCAAGGTTTATGTCAATACCTTGGACCTTCGATGTGATGCACAGTACTTCAGTGCCATCGTCTTCAATGATGATGGAATTGTTGAAGAATTCCAACACATCAATTTTGGATGCGAAAGTGGGTTTTGCGGAGCAAAACTGTTTAATCTTTACCTTTTCAAGTAAAGCAAGCCCATGACTAATATATGCTTGATTCTTTCCAGCACTGAGCAGATAATCGTCAACAAGTACTCCTCCCCAGAGTACTTTGGATTTGGGATTCCACAAAGAGAAGTTGAAATCACCAACGACTCTTTGATTTTTCACAACAATCGCTGGATTTTGCTTTTCAGCAGTTCCAGATGTGGATACATGGGATTCCTGAGATCTGGCTCTTTTTGGTGCCATCTATTTAAATAGAAGTGGTGTAGAGAAGTAATATCGAAAGAGATTAAGGTCGAATTCGATTATGTGATTCCTTGCAGAAAAACTTACTAGAAATTCAGACACTTTCAGAGAGGATTAGCAGATAAAAGATGAAGGTTTTTGCTGTTTTTGTGCTAGGTGAAATGTGGGATTAGGCAAAAGTGATTATCTTTGCCAAAATCTCCTTTATATAGCAACACAAGTACACAGAATACAGATGAATTATGTATCTATGTATCTCACAATCTGCATTGGTGTGGTTGAAAAAGTAGTTTTTCATTAAATGCTAGTGGGGCCAGTTACTGGATTTCTGTACTAGTGGGCTTGAGAGACTCATCTGATCCGTTGAATTACAAGCGTCATTTTTCAATGGTTGAGATTGATTTGTTAGCAATGATATCAATCAACACATGTAATTCTGCCCAATTAATGCTATTTGGATAATAGCTATCTAAGTCACTTTTGACTCTCAGTAACCTGTAACTAGGTGACAAACTAGTTTCTAAGCTTATTAATTAAGCGTCTAGTGTTGTTTGAAAATTATCACAAGAATGTGAATTTTTCAAAGCACAAGAGATAGTTGACTTCTGACAGATTGTACTATTGGTCAGCTTCTCTCCTTTGGAGTCCCCCCTTACTCAGTGGCCTCATGTATCTGAATACCCATTTTAGATACTTCTTTAATCAACTTTAACACATAGCCTTGATATATGTTGGTCCAGATAACGGCAAAGTAAAAGACTAGGGGGGTGAATAGTCTTTTAAAACTTTTGTCGATACACACAATTTCTCAAATATCTGTGAAGATATCTGATACTTAATTTCAGAGAGCAGAAGACTTTTCTGTGATAAGTGCACGTGCTCAGCAAGATAAGTGTAAATACTTTGCAAGTAATAAACTGCAGAAAGTAAATAACACAAGTCTTTTTATAGTGGTATCTGAAGGTGGTGTAATCCTTCAACTAATCCACTTCGGCGTTTCTCAGAACTAGAATCCACTAAGACAGATAATTGATGTAACCTTACAAATATCTTCTCTTGATTCCTAATTACACTAGGTTTCCAACCAAGTGTTCCCCCTGAGTTATTCCCCGGCTTTCTCAGCCAAGTACTTCATGTACTCAGAAATCTTTTTGAGCTATTCCTTAATTTCCCAAACTAAGTACTTCATGTGCTCAATAACCTTGGATTTATTCCTTAGTTCCCCAATCTAAGTACTTCCTGTACTCCACGCCGATTAAGGTGTTGGTTAAGGTAAATTGTCAGGTGAGCTTCTTTAATAACTTGTTCAGTTATTCAGATAGCTCTATGAATCAAGTATACTTAATACACTTTGCAATGTATGGTATCTTGTTCTTTACTGACCCAAGTCTATGATAAATTTTCAAGAGAATGAAACTCAGATATGAAATCTTAGTTCAACTCTTTCAAAAATAACAATGCTTGTTAAGGATCAGGACACTTAGAACTTTTGTGCTACTTAGAATCCAGAGCTTTGGTCGCAACAGAAAGCTTGAAGGTAAGTAGTATGCTTGAGAGAGATTATGAGAATATTCAATATAAGTTCAATGATCTAAGGTGTTCAATGTGTGTTCTCAAGCAGTCTAAGTGTTGATATTTATAGATGAATTTGAGTGCCGTTTAAATAGTATGCGTTAGGCTTAAATCAAATTCAAACTATTGATATCTGAGTATAGTATTGTAGCAGGTTTGTCTTCTTTTTCAGAAGCTACCGTTTTTGTTCAGACATTTCTGTCCACGCATTTAATGCACTGTACTATACTTTGTCCTATAGTGCCAACGGAACTATGCACGCTTTCTCAAGCTTTGCACGTCCTTTTCCAGGGATCATCACAGCTCCAGATACCACTTGCTAAGAATATATTGTTTCCCGAAAACATAATCTTTATCCAAGGTATCTGACTGTAGATATCTGAGGGCACTTTTTCCTCGTTTCAGAAACCTTTTATTTCTCAGATATCTTTTGTAACACTGTTCATTTAAAAACGCTTGTGTCTTCAAGATATCTGGTCATAGGTATCTGAAAAACCTTTGTCTTCAGCAATCTTGTGCAGTCTTCAAGTCTTCAAAATTGTTGAACTTTTCCTGCTCGATGCCTTCTTCTTGGTCTTCTTCAGAAAATAAAAATTACATTTCGAGACCTAACATCCTATACAAGATTTGCTAGACTATCATACTTAGTGAGTTTCCTCTTTTACAGTGTTCAAGTGAACCAAGAGTACTAACCACCTTTTTGAGCTAAGATAAGTCATTAGGATGTTGATCAAAATCTAAACAGATATTCCTAACAAATTTCCCCCATTTTGATAAGTCAACGATGACTATCTGACCTATTACAAATCTGGATGAGGAAACAATCCACTACTTAATCATTTCTTATGATTTTTCAATACATCTAATTAAGTGCAGAAAGTAAACATCAACCAAATCACAAGGTGTGATCTTTGCTGACAAGTTATCTTTTATAGAAATTGATATCTGAGAGTAAGTTCATCAGATATGTTACAGAGAAAGTTCACAGGTAACTTTAGTACATAATACAATTCAGCTCAGTCAGCTAGATACAAAAATACATAGTAAATTAGGACAACAGGAGTAACCAAGCTCCAAGTAGACATCCTAATAAACTAGTCTTCAAGTCTTCAACACTGCAAGTCTTCAAAAGCAGTTCCATGGATCAATCTGCAAATTTCCTATCACCAAACCTTTTGATATCATCAGAGTAGTCATAGAGAAGTGTTCTGACAATCATCTCTGTGTCTCTGGCAAATCCACAGACCTCCTTGTAGGTTTTGGTAGGATTTTTCTTGGCAAAATGTTTGACCCACAGATACTTTCCCCACTTCCAGGCATGCTCGATCCTGATATCTGATAGCTTGAAGTATTCATAAATGATCTTCAGATATCTGATGTCACCCTTGTATTGATCTTCAGTCAAGTAGAAGGACTCATAGGGTTCCACAACAAGTCTTTCTCTTGTGCCTGTTCCAGTGATGTTGGGAATTCTGTGCACATCATCTGGCTTTCCATAAGGACATACATCAGAGAGGTCCTTCTTCATGGCTTCTATTCTCTTGATTACTTCAAAATCCAACCAGGCTTTGATGTGGTTGGTGTTAATCAAGATTGGCTTGTCCTTTCTCCATGCCATGAGCTGTTTATGGATTGGTTCTGGAAATTTTGAGTTTACCAGTAGATGCTTAAGTTCCAGAATCCAGTAGCCATTCTTCTGATTAATGCACCTGTAGACAGAGGAGTCACTGTTGGTCTTCACATACTCAATCTTGGCTTCTTCAGGCCTGAGTGGTAGTTGAAGTTGTCTTTGTTCAGCTCTCAGCCTGTTCCTCCTTTGTCTTGAATTCTCCCTTGGGGTATTGCTTGAAGAACCACCCTGGATAGACTTGGTATTTCCAGAGGGTGTTTTAGCTGCCAAAGGCTTTGCAGCTATGGGCTCAGTTAGGCTATCAATTTTCCTTTTTCTGTGAAGAGGAGCTTCATCTTCATCAGTCACTTCATCATCATCATCAAGATTAATTCTTGTGAGAGTTTTGCAGCCTTCTTCATTGCCCAGGGATTTGATTTGGCCGCCTTCTTCTTCTTCTTCTTCTTCTTCTTCTTCTTCTTCTTCTTCAGAAGACTCATCAATCCCTCTTACTTGTCTTCTCCTTGGAGCCTAGGTACTCCTTGGAGGTTTCTGTGCTCTGGCCCTTGTTGTCATTCCTTTTTCAGGAAGTTGAGTGGCGGCCACTATCTGTAGAGCAGTCTGACTGGAGGAGGGCTCCTTTATTCTGAGAGGTGGTTTTTCAGATTTTCTTTTGTTTCCTCTTCCTCTTCCTCTTTGAGCATCTTGATATTCTTCCCCCTTAGTCATTGTTAAGTGACTAAGAATCACAAATGATTCTGAAAGGGAGTTAAAGTTGCCTTGCAGATAGTTGTAAGTAGCAACCAATTGTTCCAGAGTGGCCTTGAACTCCTGATTTTGTTTGATAAGACCAGTATCCTTATCAGTGAGCTCTGCCAGTGGGCCTTGAATAGCATCTGCTTTTCCAGCAGCATAGCTAGCCTCTTCAAAGGCTTTTGCAGCCAAGTTTTGGTCATCATCCCTAACCATGCCTAGATCTTTCTGAGCAACGACCAGACTGGTTGTTCTCTGAGTGATGAGCTCAGTGAATGGCTTCAATTCTGCAGGGACTGATGCAATGGCGGCTTTTTCTTGAGAAGATAACTCCTTTTTCAATTTAGCCAGTACTTGATATCTATTCAAGTATTCATTGGAGTTGACATTTATCAGCTTCCTTTTCAAATGAGAAACCGCTAAGTGTTCATTGCGGTGTTCTGACAATGCCTTATCTTCTTCATCATCTAAGTCATCAGCCCAGTGATCTTCATCCTCTTGGACATTTTCATCAATGTTTTCTAGTCCAACAACCATCTCAGAGATGGGCTTCTTTCCTTTCAGTGAGGAGGATGGTACATCTTTTGGGAATGCAGCCTTAGCATCATGCTTGTTACTAGATACATGCTCAACATCTAATTCCTCAGCAATTGCCTGAATAGCAAGCTCGAGTTCTTTCATTTCAGCATAAGCTTCCATTTCCTTGATTGTTTGATCTTCCATCTTTTGGAGCTTTGCTCTAGATTCAGCTATCTTTTCTTCCAGTTGAAGATGTAGCTGTTGTTCTTCCTCCAACAATTGTTTGAGTTGAGCAACTCTGGCTTGTGCATCTGATATTTTCTGAGTTGTTCCTTCAGAGTGCTCAACTACTTGTTCAGTAGTATCTTTGTGTTGGGGAGTTGGATGAGTAGATTTCTGAGGAGATGGAGGAGGGGATTACTGTGATGTCCTCTCAGTGTGCTTTTTAGCAGCTGAGGTAATGTTTCCTTGTGGAATCCCTCTTGTCCCTGGTGCAGGTTCATCATCATCATCCTTCTTATCCTCATCCTTGTGATGGTCAGAAGGAGGATCTTCATAATTGTTTTCATCAGTTTCCTTTTCTTCCTCATCTTCAGAGACCAGGTTGATCACTTCTGGAATAGTGACCGTTTGCCCATTAACTTCCTCTTGTTCATAGGGTATATACTGTAGAGTCTGGGGAAAAGTAGGCTTGAATGTCATCTGTAGTCTGGTCTGACCATCAGCTTGATTGAAAGCTTGCATCGGCTTTCTGGCCACTTCCTTGACAAACTCCTTATCCATCAATGTTCCGAAAGAATATTGTTCAGTGGGGAACATTGCATGGACGTAGTTTTCCAAGTCAAGGGCTCGTGCTCTTCTTGTGTGGTGATCAGTCACCTTTAAGATTTCAGATAGATCGGAGCATCGGAGCTTTTGCCATTTCTTAATGCATTTCAGATGCTTTGCCAATGTGTGTTCCTTGAAGAAAGGAAGCAGGTCCTTTTTCTCATCATCAGGGACCTTAGTGGCACTTGTTTGAGCCTCAAAGAAAGGGTTTTGAGTTAGATTCAAAACTTGTGTAGATATCTGAGTACGAGTGTAGTTAGGCTTCTGAGTTACCTGAATGAGTACATCAGGCTCAGAGACTTGTACTACTGAGGTAGGGGGTGCCTCAGATATCTTGTTGTGAGGTGGAGACTTGGAAGTCTGGTCCTCATCAACCTTTTTTTCTACTTGATCCTGAGAATTAAAATTGTCACAATACTTAGGAAATTGTCATGAAAGAATTTATGCAATTAAGCTTTTAATGATTTCTGAGTTTTCCACTTACTTCCTCAACAGGAGGCTCAGAATCATTTTTCGCAGAAACTTTCTCAGTTTCTGGTGATGTTGCCTTAGGGGCTTCATCAATTTCCATGGGTGCAGGGGATGTCACAACTCTTTCCCCTTGCACTTCTACTTCTGAATGAGCCTGTAAGTAGAAAGTATTGAGTAATTAGAGAAGAATTTATATTAACCCATGATGAAGAATGTTTATCACTGAGTTTTATATACCTTCACACTAGAAGGCTGAATGATTCAGAAACCTTGACGGTCTCTGGGTCCTTTTCTGGCATTTTTGACTTATCTTCTTCTTTCTCAGTTGGAGCCTATTAGAAACATCCACTTAATTAATCAAGTGTATTAACATATAACTGAAGAGTAACATCTTAAGGAACTCTTTATCACCTGTGGCACAGGCTCAGATTCCTCAAGAGGTGAGGTTGTGGTAGCCTCTTTCTCAGTCTCTGAGGCAAGCTTTCCAGCTTCCTCTTGTTCTTATGTTTCTAATTCAGCCTATAACAAAGAAATTTTATTAACTAACAAGATTAATAAACACAAATTATCACAAGTAGAGAGTTAAACCATTCAGCTACGTGAGCAGTGTCAGGCTGATTGGTCTCTGGAACTTGTGACCCTTCTATGTTTTGGTCTTGTTGTTCCATTTCAGCTTCTTTGTTTGAAGTTTCGTGTAGGACCTTTTACGAGTATGCAACTCAGTTGCCTCCCACAGTTGATGATTACGGCAGATGTCTCAGTTTGATCCCTCTCATTGAGTTGGGGAACCTGCTCTTTTGCAGGATTTTCTTCAACAATGAAAGATGCTGGTATCTGCAGCTCAAGTACCATTTCAGCACTATCCTCATCTGGTTGTTGTGGTTGTTGTGCTTGAGACAGACTGTTGAGTGTTGAGGCAATGGCAGTATCCTCCAACACTAAGCTATCACTCATCAGAGTATCTTCAATATGCTTCAGTCTTTCTTGCTCTGATGGTGTAATTTGTCCAGTTACCTTGGACACTGTTGCTTCTTCAGCAACCTTTGAAACTGTTGCTTGTTCAGCAACATGTAGTGTAGGTTCTTCTTCAGATACCTCTACACCAGTTACTTTTTCAGTAACCTTAGCCCTTTTTGATTTTTCTAGGACTTGAGAGATGACTAATTCATCATCTTCATCGTCAGAGCTCTCATCAGCATTAGGAACTAATTGGTCCATAATTCCTACGGTTTCTGCAGATAGGGCTTGGTATCTGTCACTGCTTTCTTTAGCAGCATTGATGAGTTCATCAACAAGGCTTTCGGAAATAGTCTTAACATTTCTGAAAGCACTTTCTTTTGCTGAGTGTACTTGTTCAGTAGTCGATACCTCTTTTACAGCATTGATGAGTTCATCTGCACCGACGGCAGGTATCTGGGAATCGACAACCTCAATGGGTGTGCCTTCTGATTTGCCAACAGACTTCTTTCGTGAAGTTCTGGGCTTCTTGGTCGCAACCTTTCCCTCAGATACCTCTTCAGTCTTTCTCTTCTTGGAACCTTTCTTAGATCCAGTAACCTTTTTCATCATGTTCGTATACTCATATTTGTAGAGTAGATTACTGTTGGCTATGTCAGCCTTCTCTCTGAGCTCAATGCCAAGCTTTTCCAGCAAGTAGCATATCTGTAGACCATAGCTTACTGTGGTCTTTGGTTCAGCAAGTACCTTAGCGATTTTAGGCTCAAATCCTTGAATCTTCTTCACAAACTTCATAAAGGCGTACTTTCCCCAATTGAAAGGGTTTTCCAGCCTTTTGTCTTGTTGTTGCAACAAGAACATCATCATCCAGCGTTCTTGGCTTATCAGGTCAGCACCTCCTTGTAGACCATCAAAGCATCTGTGAAGAATGCATGCCAACACATCCCAGTGAACCAGCAGATGTCCGTTACGATGTCGACAAGCTTGAAATCGGTGGGTGTATCGATTTTCAAGATCACACATCATCAGACAGTTGTTTTACACCTTCAAGGAGATCATCATCCTTGGTGTCTATTTCAAAATCCTTTCCAAGATTTTGAAGGTCAAACAACTTGCAGAAAGTTGTTAAGTCCAGAAGGATTTCCTTTCCTTGGACTGAAGTTTTTATAGACACTATTGCAGTGCCTTCAGAAACACGGGATATAATCCTGGAGTTGTTGTAGAATTCTAACACATCTAGTGAAGAAATTCTACTGGGAAGAGCGATAGAAAACCCTTGATTTTTGCCTTTTCAAGCATGTCAAGTATCAGCTTTATATCGGCTTGATTTTCAACAGCAGCCGTCAGGTATTCCTCAATCATGGCACTACCCCAAATCATTCTGTGATTTGAAGTCCAATGATCGGGATTGAAGTTTCCTATCAACTGATTGTTTACAACTACCAACTCTGGTGCTTGCTTTTCAGCAGTACCAGTGGTAGTATTTTGGGATTTTTAGGTAGAAGCACGTTTTGGAGCCATCTCTTTATATAGCGTAAGTTTTTCGAAGGTCTATAAGAGATTAGGCGTGGGTAAGTATACATACAAATTAATTTTGTGTGTAAGTATCTGTGTATTGCAGACAGGCGTGGGTAAAAGCTTGTTCGGCATTAAATGCATAGTGGGCCCTGTCTGAATTTCAACAATCCACTATTTTCAGAGAATTAATCTCTGCCGTAAAGATCAATCGCCCATTTCATCAAGGGTCACCATTGCTTCAAAGAATGATCACAATCAACAATTGTAATTGTGCCCATTTAATGAATTTTGGCTATTAGCTATCTGAATCACGTATCTGTGTGTATGAGAACACTGTTTGTATCTGATTCTATCTTATACTTGTTGTCTTTTCAAAGTTTTTCACCAAGATAGAAATAATTCAAATTTCAAGATAGTAGTTAACTGTAGACAGTTGTACTATTCTCTTTTGTGTTCCCCCTCACTGAGTGATCTAGATATCTGAAAATTCGCCCGTAGATCTTTAAATAGCTATTTTACCCTTTAGCCTTTGGTTTCTAGATACCCGTTCCAGATTCCTCTTTTGTGGATACCCGTTCCAGATTTCTCTTCTCTGGATACCCTTTCCAGATTCCTTTTCTCTCTCCTTTGATATCTTCTTCAGATATCTGAACTTTTTCAGTTCTTAGGTAGCTCCATTAGTCCAAGACTGTGTCTTAAGGCTAAGAATCTACTTTCTTGTAGTGGCTTAGTGAAGATATCTGCAAGTTGGTCTTCAGTGCCAATCTTGAGTATCTCTAAATTGCTTTTTTCAACATGGTCTCTGATGAAGTGGTGTCTAACATCAATGTGCTTTGTTCTAGCATGAAACTTAGGATTCTGAGTTACGGCAACAGCACTTGTGTTGTCACAGAAAATGGAAGTTTTCTCTTCATTGAGTCCATAGTCTCTCAGTTATTGTTGTATCCACAATATCTGTGAAGCACAACACCCTGCATCAATATATTCAGCCTCTGTGGTAGATGTGGCAATTGAATTTTGTTTCTTGCTGAACCATGATATCAATCTAGCACCAAGACATTGACAAGTTCCTGAGGTGCTTTTTCTATCAAGCAGTGATCCAGCATAGTCGGCATCTGAATAGCCAACCAAACTTAATCCACTATCTTTTGGATACCACAATCCAACTTCTACAGTACCTTTTACATACCTCAATTTTTTCATAGCAATGTTTTAGTGTGATTGCATTGGATTTTCTGAAATCTACCACACACTCCAACTGCATATTGAATATCAGGTCTACTTGCAGTGAGGTACAATAGAGATCCAATCAATTTCCTATATCAGGTCTACTTGTCAAATTCAGTATAGGTCATTTTGGTTCCAATGCTCATTGGTATCTTAGCATTCTTTTCAGAAGGCTTTAGATTAAACTTGCTGAGCATGTCCTTTGCATACTTTGTTTGACTAATGAATATTCCATCATTGAGTTGCTTGACTTGCAGCCCTAGGAAGTAATTCAATTCTCCCATCATGCTCATCTCAAATTTACATTTCATGAGTTCAGCAAAGTCTTCACAAAGTTGCTTGTCTTTAGATCCAAATATAATGTCATCAACATATACATGAACTAAAGTAGTTTCCCATTATGGTTCAATGTGAAGAGTGTTTTATCCACATCTCCTTTCTTGAAACCGCTTTTTAGAAGGTATTTGGCCAATGTATCATACCATGCTCTTGGAGCTTGTTTCAGCCCATACAGAGCTTTCTGAAGCTTATAGACCATCCTAATTTCTGAGGAAACTTCAAAACCTGGTGGTTGCTCAACATAGACTTCCTCAGCAAGTTCACCATTTAGGAATGCACTCTTGACATCCATTTGATAAACTATAAAGTCATTATGAGCTGCAAAGGCTAGAAAGAGTCTTATTGCATCCAGTCTTGCAACTGGTGCATAAGATTCATCAAAATCTAGTCCTTCAGTCTGGGTGAATCCCTTGGCAACCAACCTAGCTTTGTTTCTGGTTATTTCACCAGACGCATTCATTTTGTTTCTGAAAACCCACTTGGTTCCGATTACAAATATTCCGTCAACAAATGGAACCAGTTTCCAGACTTTGTTTCTCTCAAATTGATCCAACTCTTCTAGCATTGCAGAGATCCAATCTTGATCCTTTAATGCTTCTTCTATAGTCATTGGTTCAATGTTTGAGATGAAACATCCATAGAGACAATTTGCATTTTCAGCGATTGCTCTTCTAGTTCTAACTCCTTGGTCTATGGGACCAATCACATCCTTTGCAGGATGATTTCTTATCCATTTCATAATGGGTTTTGAACTAGTAGGATCAATATCATTTTGATTTGAATGTGAATCAATATGATCTTGATGAGATACTTGTGCAGTATCTGGGATATCTGACACATGGGAAATGCCATGGATATCTGACACTTTTTCAGTGTTAGAGATATCTGGAACTTGCATTTCAGCAGTCTCATTTTTTTTCAGATACCTCTTCATGATGAAGGTTCTCAGTAACCTATTCCATTTCTGGAATTCTCATAGGAAATTCTTCATCATGTCTTAGAGTCATCTGGTTGTTACTAAGCATAGGTTGCTTTTCATCGTCAGACTCATCCTCTATTTGAATGGTAGAATTGTTTCCTTTTGAGGATCCTTTTTTCAGAATCTTTAATCAACAGTTCTTTGAACCTATCTGAGAGATCATCATTCAATAGTACTATCTTGTTTCCTTCATAGAATACTGCATGAACATATTCCTCAATCTTTTCCGTTCTTTTGTTGTAGATTCTATAGGCTTTGCTATTCAGAGAAAAACCAAGAAATACTACTTCATTTACCTTTGGTTGAAATGTTCTCAAGTATTCTTTTCCATTGTTAAGAACGAAACATCTACAACCAAAAGCCCTTAGATGTTTGATACTAGGGGGTCTACCGATGAAAAGCTCGTAAGGAGTTTTGTCATGGTGTTTATTGATCAGACATCTATTTTGAGTGTAGCATGCTGTGTTTACAGCTTCAACCCAATAGATTTCACTTATTTCAGTGTCAGCAAGCATTGTTCTTGCTGCTTCTTTCAGGGTCCTATTCTTTCTTTCAGCAACACCATTTTGTTGTGGTATCCGTACAGAAGATAGTTGACGTTGTATACCTTTGCAGGTACAAAACTCTTTGATGTACTAGTTCACAAACTCAGTACCATGGTCTCTTCTGATTACAGATACCTTGTCATTTTTCATGACTTCGAGCTTATTCAGCAAGTTAGGTATCTCAACCCTTGCATCAGATTTGTGTTTGAGAAAGAGAACCCAAGTGAATCTTGAGTAATCATCAACAACAACCAGACCATACTTCTTTCCTGCATAACTAGTTATTGAGGATTCAAAAAGATCCATGTGTAACATTTGCAGTGGCCTTTCATTGGAATGTCTAGTTTTAGACTTGAAAGATGTTTTCGATTGTTTTCCCATTTGGCAAGCTGAGCATACACCTTCTTTTCTATATGCCATTTTGGGTAAACCAACCACCAACTCTTTCTTGGCTAGCTTATTCAGAGTTTTGAAATTCAAGTGACTCATTCTTTTATGCCATAGCCAATTTTCTTCAGTGTGGCCAGATTGACTCACCATGAGACATTCTTCGGTTGTGGCGGATGCCCAATCAGCAACATAAATATTTCCTTTACGCCTTGCAACCAAGACTGTCTGCTTTGACTCATTGTCAATCACTTTACATAGTTTTGACTTGATCTTGACAGTGTACCCTTTGTCTACTAATTGACTCATGCTTAGGAGATTATATTTCAATCCCTTTACATGAAGTACTTCAGAGATTGTAAGGGCTCCAAACTTCAAATTGCCAGAACCTATGGTTGGATTTTTATCTCCTCCAGCAAACCTGATAATTGGTCCATCATTGCACTTTTTGTAGTCAATCAGATTTGCTTTGTCTCCTGTCATGTGCTTCCCACATCCACTATCAAAATGCCACTTTGAATTAGTCTTTATTGTGTTCTGCACAAAACAGGAAACAGGAGATTAGGTTCTCATACCAACAATGGAACCATCTGGACTCAAGAATTTTCTAGTAGGAATCCATTTTTGAATGAATTTCTTAGGAATATTCTTTTGTCTAATAGGAACATACTAGTTAAATGATTAGTATCATTGTTATTAAGAACTATTTTGTTCGTTGGGTGCTCCATTTGGTGGTTTCAGATACCTGTCAGGTTTCTGAGTCTGCTTCTCAGCAAACTTAGCTTTCCTAGCCAGATTTCTTCTAGCCCTGACATTCAGATTTTCAGTGGCTTGATTCATCTTCCACTTCTGATAATTGTTGTGAGCAATTCTAGCCTTTAACCATCGTTCTTGCTCTTGTTTGTACTCACGAGAAAGTTGTTTCCCGATGGCTTTATAGCCAATACCATTCCGAGCACCTGGTGCTATCTGAGATCTCTTCTCAGCAGCTTTGCTAGTCTCTGGATGATCTATTTTCTTTCCATAAAACATGACATAGGAGAATTTGTCAGCTCCTGAAATTTTTCCTTTTTGAGAGACATAGCACTGTGGGTGATTACACTTTTCAGTGTTATGTTTCTTTTCAGAGACATTCCCAACAATTTTCCTTTGGACTTGTTTTTCCCACAAAGGATTGGTCAAAACTGCCTTTCCTTTGTCAACAATCTTAGCTTTCTGACCGATATTGTATATTGTTTGGGAATCACCTTGCTGAGCACTGACAAATGTTCGTCCTTCATCACTCTTATTCAGAGTGGTGGAAATGTCTGTGTGTGTGTGTCCAGCCCAAGTCCTCTCTTTTCTGAAGGATCTCTTAAATAAGATTGTACTTTAGTAAGTGTGTCACTAGCTTTGGCATAAGATTGAAAAGATAGTTCTTTCTTTTTGAGTTCCTTATTCTCAGAAAGAAGATCTTCACATTTCTTTTGAAGATTGGCCATTGCTTCTTTATGTGACTTTTCGGTCTCAGATATCTGAGCCTTGAGAAATGTATTTTCAACATCCTTTTTCTCAGATATCTTGATTATTTGAGAATTTTCCTTTACAAGAGAATTCTTTTCTTCTTCAAGAATTTAGGCTCTAGCTCGGACCATTAGAAATTCTCTTTCCTAAAGATCAAGTTCTTTTCTGAGATTTTCTAGATCTTTGATTCCTTCTTTATCACATTCATAAGTATAACAGGAAGTATGTGTTACCTCATTAGCCATTAGACAAGGTTCGATGTTGGAGATATCTGGAAAGATTTCTTCAGCCATTCGACACACTTCTTTCTTCTTTTGACCAAAGTCAATTACTTCATGAGAAACAACGCACATTTCTGGGGAAGGCAGTGTGGAATCATCTGAATCCTCATCCTCAGAATTAAACTCAATATCTAGAGCATCCAGTTGGATTTGAATCTTTTTCCTTTGTTCAGTGAGCATAGCTCTCTGACATCTTTTGAAGATTCTTCTATCTTTCTTGTCACCTATCTTTAGTTTGTTGAAGGCAGGGCAATCCTTCTTGAAATGACCAGGTTTCTGACAATAGAAACAGATATCGTTTCCGATTTCTGCTTCCTCAGTACTTGATGCTTTCTTAGCTGGCTTGTTCAGCGAGCTTTGCATATTTTTGTACTGGTGATAGTTTGAGCCTAGATGCTTTTTCAGCTTCTCTTTGGCTTTTCTTCTCTCAATTTCTCGCCTGACATATTTTCCCATTTGCTTTACAGCAACGGCATCCTCAGTCACCTCCTTGCCTCTATTCTTTTCAGAAGTTCCTTGAGCAACTAGAGCAACATTCTGCAACTTCTCAGTTGTTTGTTCTCTTTGAGTTGTCTCATAGTCAACTGTGGCAAGGTGAGAGAAAAGTTCCACATGAGTGATATCTGGCATTCCTTGGTTAAAGTAGAAAAACTTTGTGTGTTCCCAGTTATGATTTACACTTCTCACAATAGTCTTAATCTTTTCTGACTGGGCATATCTATTACTCTCACCAAGTGCAGCCATGTCACTCATAAGTGTTGTAAACCAGAAATCTAGTTCTTTAAGAGTCTCTGTGGGATCTTGTTTAAAGTTTAGGAATTTGAGCTTCAAAACTCCGAACTTATTTTCCTTTGTTTTCTCAGTGCCGGCACTGATTTCTTCAATCAGTTGCCAGGCCACTTTCGTCGTTTTTGCATCCCACAATTTACACTGTATGTGCTCTGGAGTAGAACGTATGATGATATTACGAGCCTGACCATCCAGTCGATTTCTCTTGGCATCTTCCGATGGCATCCAGCCTGATACCACTTGTTGGTCCAGATAACGGCAAAGTAAAAGACTAGAAGGGGGGGGGGGGTGAATAGTCTTTTAAAACTTTTGTCGATAAACACAGTTTCTCAGATATCTGATACTTAATTTCAGAGAGCGGAAGACTTTTCTGTGATAAGTGCACGTGCTCAGCAAGATAAGTGTAAATACTTTGCAAGATAAATAAAGCAAGTAATAAACTGCAGAAAGTAAATAACACAAATCTTTTTATAGTGGTATCTGAAGGTGGCGTAATCCTTCAACTAATCCACTTCGGCCTTTCTCAGACCTAGAATCCACTAAGACAGATAATTGATGTAACCTTACAAATATCTTCTCTTGATTCCTAATTACACTAGGTTCCTAAACAAGTGTTCCCCCTGAGTTATTCCCCGGCTTTCTCAGCCAAGTACTTCCTGTACTCAGAAACCTTTTTGAGCTATTCCTTAGTTTCCCAAACTAATTACTTCTTGTGCTCAATAACCTTGGAATTATTCCTTAGTTTCCAAAACTAAGTACTTCCTGTACTCCACGCGGATTAAGGTGTTGGTTAAGGTAAATTGTCAGGTGAGCTTCTTTAATAACTTGTTCAGTTATTCAGATAGCTCTATGAATCAAGTATACTTAATACACTTTACAATGTATGGTATCTTGTTCTTTACTGACCCAAGTCTATGATAAATGTTCAAGAGAATGAAACTCAGATATGAAATCTTAGTTCAACTCTTTCACAAATAACAATGCTTGTTAAGGATCAGGACACTTAAACTTTTGTGCTACTTAGAATCAAGAGCTTTGGTCGCAACAGAAAGCTTGAAGGTAAGTAGTTTGCTTGAGAGAACTTATGAGAATATTCAATATAAGTTCAGTGATCTAAGTTGTTCAGTGTGTGTTCTCAAGCAGTCTAAGTGTTGATATTTATAGATAAATTTGAGTGCCGTTTGAATTGTATCCATTAGGCTTAAATCGAATTCAAACTATTGATATCTGAGTATAGTACTGTAGCAGGTTTGTCTTCTTTTTCAGAAGCTACCGTTTTTGTTCAGACATTTCTGTCCGCGCATTTAATGCACTGTACTATACTTTGTCCTGTAGTGCCAACGGAACTATGCACGCTTTCTCAAGCTTTGCACGTCCTTTTCCAGAGATCATCACAGCTCCAGATACCACTTGCTAAGAATATATTGTTTCCCGGAAACATAATCTTTATCCAAGGTATCTGAGTGTAAATATATGAGGGCACTTTTTCCTCGTTCCTTTTATTTATCAGATATCTTTTGTAACAGTGTTCATTTAAAAACGCTTGTGTCTTCAAGATATCTGGTCATAGGTATCTGAAAAACCTTTGTCTTCAGCAATCTTGTGCAGTCTTCAAGTCTTCAAAATTGTTGAACTTTTCTTGCTGGATGCCTTCTTCTTGGTCTTCTTCAGAAAATAAAAATTACGTTTCGAGACCTAACATCATATACAAGATTTGCTAGACTATCATACTTAGTGAGTTTCCTCTTTTACAGTGTTCAAGTGAACCAAGAGTACTAACCACCTTTCTGAGCTAAGATAAGTCATTAGGTTCCTGATCAAAATCTAAACAGATATTCCTAACAATATCTGAGTTCCCGTCTCAGATATTTCCTTCATTCTTTAAGTGCATTCTTTCTCAGAAAGCCTTGTTCTTTTCTTATTGGCTCATTGAGTTCTCGTTACAGTGACCAATTTAGCACCTTGGTAGTTCCATCAATCCAAGACTATGTCTCAAAGTTAGGAATCTACTTTCTTGCAGAGGCTTTGTGAGGATATATGCAAGTTGGTCTTCTGTACCAATCTTGAGTATCTCAATATTGCCTTTTTCAATATGATCTTTAATGAAGTGGTATCTAACATCAATGTGCTTTGTTCTTGCATGAAACTTAGGATTCTGAGTTATGGCAATAGCACTTGTGTTATCACAGAAAATGGGAATTTTCTCTTCATTGATCTCATAGTCTCTGAGTTGTTGTATCCACAAGATTTGTGAAGTATAACACCTAGCAACAATATACTCTGCTTCCGTGGTTGAACTAGCAATTGAGTTTTGCTTCTTGTTGAACCATGATATCAATCTAGCACCAAGGAATTGACATGTTCCTGAGGTACTTTTTCTATCAAGCATTGATCGAGCATAGTCAGCATCTAAATAGCCAACTAAACTCAAGCCACTCTCTTTAGGATACCACAATCCCACTTCTACAGTACCTTTAACATACCTTAGAATCTTCATAGCCGTATTATAGTGTGATTGCATTGGATTTGTCTGAAATCTTGCACATACACCAACTGCATATTAAATTTCTGGTCTGCTTGATGTAAGGTATAGTAGAGACCCAATTAATTTTCTATACTTCTGTTCTTCAACACTCTTATCAGATTCAGTATAGGTCATCTTAGTTCCAATGCTCATTGGCATCTTAGCATTCTTTTCAGAAGGCTTTAGATTACACATATTGAGCATATCCTTAGCATACTTTGTTTGACTAATGAATATTCCATCATCAAGTTGATTGACTTGCAACCCTAGGAAGTAATTCAATTCTCCCATCATGCTCATCTCAAATTTTCTTTTCATGAGCTCAGCAAGATCTTCACAAAGTTGCTTGTCCTTAGATCCAAAGATTATGTCATCAACATAAACTTTTACTAAGAGTAGTTTCCCATCATGGTTCAATGTAAAGAGAGTTTTGTCAACTTCTCCTTTCTTGAATCCACTTCCCAATAATTACTTGGCCAAAGTGTCATACCATTCTCTTGGAGCTTGTTTGAGTCCATATAGAGCTTTCTGAAGCTTATAGACCATCTTGCTTTTTGAGAAAACTTCAAAACCAGGTGGTTGTTCAACATAGACTTCCTCGGCAAGCTCACCATTTAGGAATGCACTCTTGACATCCATTTGTTAAACTTTAAATTCATTATGAGCTGCAAAGGCTAGAAATAGTCTGATTGCATCCAATCTTACAACTGGAGCATATGACTCATCAAAATCTAGTCCTTCAGTCTGGGTGAATTCCTTGGCAACCAACCTTGCTTTGTTTCTGGTTATTTCACCAGATTCATTCATCTTGTTTCTGAAAACTCACTTAGTTCATATGACATATATTCCATCAATATAGGGAACTAGTTTCCAGACATTGTTTCTCTCAAATTGATCCAATTCTTCTTGCATTGCTAAGATCCAATATTGGTATTTTAATGCTTCTTCAATGGTCTTTGGTTCAATATCTGAGATGAAACATCCATAGAGAGAATCTGCATTTTCAGCATTTGCTCTCCTAGTTCTTACCCCTTGGTCTAAAGGACCTATTACATCCTTTGCAGGATGATCTCTTATCCATTTTATAATGGGTTTAGAACTAGTAGGATCATTATCATTTTGATTCATTATGATCATGATGAGATACTTGATATGTATCTAAGATATCTGGCACATGTGATGTGCTTGGGATATCTAACACTTGTTCAGTGTCTTGGTTATTTGAGATAGGATTCTCAGCAACCTCCTGCTCAGAGACCTCTTCATAATGAAGATTTTTAGTGACTTGATCCATTTCTGGATTTCTCATAGGAAACTCTTCATCATGCCATAGAGTCATCTAGTTGTTACTTGGCAATGGTTGCCTTTCTTCGTCAGACTCATCCTCCAAGTGAATGACATAATTATTTCCTTGTGGAGATTCTTGTTCAGAATCTTTGATCATAAGTTCTTTGAACCTATCTGAGAGTTCTTCATTCAAGGGTACTTTCTTATTTCCTTCATAGAATACTACATGGACAGATTCTTCAATCTTTTATGTCCTTTTGTTGTAAATTCTGTAAGCTTTGCTATTCATTGAATAACCAAGAAACACTCCTTCATCTGCCTTTGGTTGAAATATTCTTAGATATTCCTACCATTGTTAAGAACAAAACATCTGGAACCAAACACCCTTAAATGTTTGATACTAGGGGGTCTACCAATCAATAACTTATAAAGTGTCTTGTCATGGTGTTTGTTGATCAAACATCTATTCTGAGTGTAGCATGCTGTATTTTCAACTTCAACCCAATAGATTTCACTTATTTCAGTGTCAGCAAGCATTGTTCTTGCTCCCTCTTTTAGGGTCCTATTCTTCCTTTCAGCAACACCATTTTGTTCAGGTGTCCTTACTGAAGATAGTTGATGTTGTATACCTTTGCAAGTACAAAACTCTTTTATGTACTGGTTTACAAACTCAGTACCATGGTCTGTTATGATCACAGATACCTTGTCATTTTTCATGACTTCAAGCTTATTCAGCAGGCTTGGTATCTCGACCCTTGCGTCAGATTTCAGTTTGAGAAAAACAACCCAAGTGAATCTTAAGTAGTCATCTACAACAACCAGACCATACTTCTTTCCTGAATAACTAGTTACTGAGGACTCAAAGAGATCCATATATAACAGTTGCAGTGGCCTCACACTGGAATGTCTAGTTTTAGACTTGAAAGATATTTGGCTTGTTTCCCTAATTGGCAAGCTGAGCATACACCATCTTTTCTGTATGCCATCTTAGCTAATCCAACAACCAATTCTTTCTTGGCTAGCTTATTCAGAATTTTGAAATTCAAGTGACTCATCCTTTTGTGTCATAGCCAATTTTCCACAATGTAGCCAGATTGACTCACCATGAGGCATTCTTCAGTTGTGGCAGATGCCCAATCAGCAACATAGAGACTTCTTCCACCTAGCAACCAAGACTACCTGCTTTAACTCATTGTCAATCAATTTGCAGAATTTAGATTTGATCTTCACTGAGAACCCCTTGTCAGCAAATTGACTCATGCTGAGAAGATTATATTTCAATCCCTCTACATGTAGTACTCCAGTGATTGTAAGGGCTCCCAAATTCTGATCTCCAAATCCTACGGTTGGATTCACTTCTCCTTCAGCAAACTTGATATCTGGTCCTGTATCACACACTTTGTAGTTAACCAGATTTGTTTTGTCTCCTGTCATGTGCTTCCCACATCCACTATCAAAGTGCCACGTTGGATTCTTCTTTAGAGTGTTCTGCACAAAATAGGAAACATGGAGTTAGGTTCTCATTCCAATGTTGGAACCATCTAGACTAAAGTATCTCCTAGTAGGAATCCACTTTTGAATGAATTTCTTAGGAACAATCTTTTGTCTGATAGGAACATAAGGAGGAATTCTAGGTAAATGACTAATATCATTATTATCAAGAACTATTTTCCTTCTTGGTGTGTTCCTTGGTGCTCCTCGTGGTGCTTTCAGATACCTGTCAGGTTGCTGAGTCTGCTTTTCAGCGAACTTAGCTTTCCTTCTCAGATTCCTTCTAGCCCTGGCATTCAGATTGCTTGTGGTTTGTTCTTTCTTCCACTTTTGATGATTGTTGTGAGCAATCCTAGCTTTCATCCATCATTCTTGCTCTAGTTTGTACTCATGAGCAAGTAGTTTTCCGATGGCTTTGTAGCCAATGCCATTTCGAGCACCTGGTGACGACTGAGATCTTCTCTCAACAACCTTACTAGTCTCTGGGTCATCTTTATTTCTAGAAAACGTGACATTAGAGAATTTGCAAGCTCCAGCAATCTTCCCTTTCTGAGAGACATAGCACTGTGGGTGGTTACACGTTTCAGTGTGTTGTTCCTTTACAAGAACTTTCCCAACATATTTCTTTGGGACTTGTTTTTCCTTCAAAGGTTTGGTCGCTATTGCCTTTCCTTTGTCAGCAACCTTAGTTTTCTGAAGAATGTTATAGGTTGTTTGGGAACCACCTTGCTGACCACTAACAAATGTCATTCTTTCATCACTCTTGTTCAGAGTGGTAGAACTATTTATTTTTGTGTCTAGCCCAAGTCCTCCTTTCTCTGAAGGATTTCTTTGGTAAGAGTGTACTTCAGTGAGAGTGTCACAAGATTTGGCATAAGATTGGAAGGACAATTCTTTCTTTTTGAGTTCTTCATTATCAGAAAGAAGTCCTTCACACTTCTTTTGAAGTATGTCTATTGCCTCTTCGTGTAACTTTCATGTCTCAGTTATCTGTGCCTTTAGAAATGCATTCTCAGCATCCTTTGTCTCATATAGCTTCTGCAGTTGTGAGCACTCCTTTTCAAGAGATTTCTTTTCAGCTTCAAGAATTTTGGTTCTTGCTTGGACAACCATAATTCTCTTTTATAAAGATCAAGTTCCTTTTTGAGGTGTTCTAGATCATTGATTCCTTCCTCATCACTCTCATAGTTTATAAATCGAGAAATAGTGGTTACCTCATCAGCTATTAGGCATGGCTCGATGTTGGAGCAATCTGGATAGATCTCCTCAGCAACCCCGCACATTTTCTTCTTCTTTTGACCAAAGACAACTAGTTCATGAATGATGCCACCCAACTTCAGTGATGGAAGTTTAGAATCATCTGAATCTTCATCCTCAGACTCAGAGTCAAGATCAAGAGCATCCAGTAGGATTTGAATCTTCTTCCTTTCTTCAGTGAGCATAGCTCTCTGACCTCTCTTGAAATTTCTCCTATCTTTCTTTTCACCTCTCTTTAGCTTGTTGTAAGCTGGGCAGTCTCTTTTAAAGTGACCAGGTTTCTGACAATAGAAACAGATATCATTTCTGATTTATGCTCCCTCAGTACTTGATGCTTGCTGAGCAGGCTTGTTCAGCGAGCTAGTCAATTGCAAACTTTTGTACTAGTGATAGTTGGGACCTAGATGCTTTTTTAGCTTCTCTTTGGTCCTTCTTTCAATCTCCTGACTGGCGTACTTTCTCATATTCTTTACAGCAAGAGCATTTCCTCACTCACCTCTTCGGAATCCTTCTTTTCAGATGTACCTTGAGTTATTAGAGCGACATTTTGTGATGTTTCAGCAGTCATGTGTCCTCTTTGCTTTGTCTCATAGTTGACAGTTACCAAATGTGAGAAAAGCTCCATTGGAGTGATGGTAGGCATTCCTTGGTTGAAATAGAAGTACTGAGTGTATTCCCAGTTTTGATTTAGACTTTTCACTATAGTCTTAACATTTTTAGAGTTAGAGTATCTCTCACTCTCACCAAGTGCAGCCATCTCACTCATCAGTGTTGTGAACCTGAAATCAAGTTCTTCAAGTGTCTCAGTGGGATCTTGTTTAATGTTTTGGAATTTGAGCTTCAAAACTTCGAACTTGTTTTCCTTGGTTTTCTCAGTACCGGCACAGATTTCTTCAATCAGTGACTAGGCTTCTTTCGCCATTTTGCACACCACAGTTTGCACTGTATGTGGTCTGGAGTAGAACGTATGATGATGTTTCTTGCTTGACCTTCTAGCCTATTTCTCTTAGAATCGTCCGATGTCCAGAGATATCTGGGCTTTGGTTCATATGCAATTTCACTAGTTGGTCTAGCACTTGTAGTTGTGCCAGATGTGGAGGAACCAGAAGCATCTGTCTCAGTAGGTCCCTTGTCTCGACCATTTAAAACTTCAATGACTTGCTTCTCTCGTTGAATGATAATGGGTCATTCTTTATAACTTCGATCATTTCATCACCGATAGCTTCCAGGTGAAGCATCATGCTGTTCTTCCATTTTTCATAATTCTCTGGCTTGAGAACGGGAGCATCGCTTAAAGACATCCTGCAGAAAAAATACTAAACAAACAAATCAAGTGCAGTTGGTAAGCGGTTAGTGGGCACTTATCTAAGATCTAGGTTTAGTGCAGAAGGCTTGGGAACCTCCTGCTATGATACCACTTGTTGGTCCAGATAATGACAAAGTAAAACACTAGGAGGGGGGGGGGGGGGGGTGAATAGTCTTTTCAAACTTTTGACAGTAAAACAGTTTCTCAGATACTTGTGAAGGTATTTGATACTTAGTCTCAGAGAGCGGAAGTATTTTCAGATAAGTGCACGTGCTCAGCAAGCTATAATGTGTGTAAGTACTCAGCAAGTAATAAGTAATATAGAAAGTAAATAACACAAAGCTTTATAGTGGTATCTGAGGGTGGCGTAATCCCTCAACTAATCTACTCACCCTTTCTCAAGACTTGAATGACTAAGATAAGATGATGAGTTCCCCTTACAAAATCCTATCTCTTGATCTCTTTTACACTAGGTTCCCAACCATGTGTTCCCCCTGAGTTATTCCCTGGTTTTCTCAACCAAGTACTTCCTCTACTCAGGAACCTTGAGCTATTCCTTAGTTTCCCAAACTAAGTACTTCCTAAGCTCAACGCCTGTTGGTGCTTTGGTAGTTTTTCATGTGAGCAGGCTTTTAATAACTTCTACAGTTATGTAGGAGTGCTCTGTAGAATCAAGATTACTTAATACACTTTTCAATGTATGGTAACTTGTTCTATACTGACCCAAGTCTTGATTAAGTTCAAGAGAATGAATCTTAGATATTAGTCGCAACTATATCTTCTGGATTTAACTCCTTCAAAATATGCAAGTCTTGTTAACGATCAGGACACTTAGAACTTTCGTGCTACTTAGAATTCAAGAGCTTTAGTCGCAACAGTAAGCTAGAGAGTAAGTAGGCAGAAGGCTTGTATGCTTGAGTGTAATGCATGAAGTTCTGTGTATTCAGTGTTCAAGTGTGTCCTTCAAGCATTCTAAGTGGTGATATTTATAGTTGAAAATCATGCTGTTTGAATAGTATCCGTTAGGCACAATGAAATTCAAACTACTGATATCTGAAGTTAGTACGGCAATGAGCTTTGTCTCTTTTCAAAGATTTCCTCTTTTGCTCAGACATCTCTGTCTGCGTAATTAATGCACTGTACTAACTTTTGTCCTGTAGTGTCAACGGAACAATGCAAGCTATCTGAGGCTTTGCAAGTCCTTTCTTAGTAACCTTTAGTGCATCAGAAACCTATGGAAACGTTTGTCTCCCAGACACTTAGTTTCTTCAAGGTATCTGAGCCAAGGCATCCGATGACACAATTTTCCTTAGTCTTAAGCAATCTTGTGCAGTCTTTTGATCTTCAATAAAAGAGTTCTTCTACTGGATGCTTCCTTCTTGGTCTTCTTTAAAGATATAAAAATTACATTCAGAGACCTAACATCCTATACAAGATTTGCTAGACTAACATACTCAATAAGTTTTCTCTTTTACAATGTTCAAGTTAACTAAGAGTACTTGTTACCTTTTTGATCTAAGATAAGTCATTATAGTTTACTAATCAAAATCTAAACAGATATTCCTAACACTCTATGCTGTTCAATCGGACGAGTGATGATGGACATGGGTCTCCATGGTCCTATTGGTCACGACATACATTGAAGGTCCATAAATTTTGAATTTGGTTCGTTGGAAGATCCATAAATTCGAATATAAATGTCTAAAATTAGAGGCTTATTTCGATAAATTCGTTCTCTTTGTGATCGATTATATGTAGGTGAAGACTATGATTCGATCTTGATTGAGTTTGGTTGATGATGAATTCGATTATAAAAAACTAGGAAGGGAATTGAATGTTTTAGAAAATTGAAACACTTACTTTTGAGAATTTGGTTTGTACTTGGGACTTCGATTGAAAAATTGATTTTATTGTGCATTTAGTAACTTTCGGTTTTGATGTGACAATGAAATGTGCGATATAGCATGCTTTTAGACCATTTTTTTTAGCCTTAGATTCAATATTTATATCATTTTATGGTTAATTACCAACTTTGCGTGGTTTCTGTAGGTCATGATCGCGTTATTGAGGAATTGCAAAATTTCAGGCACCAAAACGACATAATTGTGTCAAATCGAGAAAGTTAAGCAAATACGCAGAATTGGCCGATGCACGGAGTTTGAAGTGTTGAAACATGTCATGTGACCAACCAGTGTGAAGATAATTGAAGATGCTACAACTTTGTAGCAGACAACTTTTCGAGGAAACGAAGTTACGAAGCCCGAAATTGAAGAACAAAGCAAACAGATTCGAAGCTGGAGGAATCGCACTCTGCGGTCACCTGTGCAACACAGATGGGGCATCAGCGGTCCCTTGTGGACCGCAGTCAAGCATCTCTTTTGTGTTCAGTTTGTTTTCTGGCATTTCAGGCTAGGGCCCGTCTTCCAAAACCTTCCTTATACACCAATGGCGGTTGGAGCTCGGAATTTCAACTATAAATAAGACCATTGGGGTCTCATAATCATGAGAGAACGGAATGGAAGGGTTCCGAACAGTAGAACGGAACATTAGGGTTCCGTAGCACCAAAGCCATCAAGAAGACTTCAAGACATCCGAAGAAAGCTATCAAGATCGATCACCACTAGAAGAGATCGAAGAAGAGGAATCCGAGGGTCGATACTCGCCATCTTCTTATAGTTTAGTTGTTTCAAACATGATTTTAATTCAGTTTATAGTTTATTTAGTTTCAGTTATGTCAGGCTAATTTACCTGTGTGAGGGTTAGCGGGGATCTTTGATTATTTGGTTTATATATGATGGAATAGTTTTAGCATCAATGTTGGTTATGCGATTGTTGTTCATACCTGTGCTGTTTAAGGAAAGTTACTTTGTTTGTTTATGTTTTCGCGAGACATGAGTATTCATTGCACTAGATTAGGAGATGTCAGTTGTGTCTATAAGTTGATATTCTGCCTGAGGTTTGTTGTTGAGCTAGCCACTGGTGACAGCTTTGAGCTAGACGATAGTCTACATGGGGTATCTTTACTGACTGCGCCTTGGTATAAGATATGTGACTTGTGTGACTCTTCAGCCGTAACTATCGCTATATGTTATTGCTGATATAAACCGTTTATCAAAGTGAAGGTTAACGCTTACATGCTTTTCTCTATAAGTTCTTAGTTCGTCAATTCTCTTTATAATTATTTTCCTGCTTACGTGTTTGTTTTACTTATTCAAAAATACCAAAAATCTATTTTTTATTTTATATTGAAAATCAACCATTTAATATTCTATTTCAATCGAGCGTTATTCCCGAGAGAACGACATCTCGAGTTAACTTACCGCTATAAACTGTGTGTTAGTGAGCTTCTGGCAATTATAAATTTAATCTTTTGATTGTATTTAAAGATTACAGTCTCTACAACGAAATGAAAATCTCTGAGTACACATAAAAAAGTTGACGCCACTGCCGGGGAATAATTAGTAGATTGCCTGCATAGAACTTATTTGGTTATTTTCGAGCAGTAACTACTTTAATTTAACAGGAAAACTCAAGATGGAAGAAGAAGACGAAAGAACTATCAGGGAGATCAGTATGTCGAAACCAAGAATGAGTGGAATTCAGATCTAGCCGCATATAAGGGAGTACAGATTTGATCTAACTCTGATTAGCGCATTACCAAAGTTCGGAGGTAGAGAAAGAGAAAATGAATGCAAGTTCATATATGCATTCGAGTCTATTGTCGAGCAGTTTCCGACGAAGGGGTTAACTGATGGTGAGCTAAAATTCTGGTTCTTCATCAAAACACTGGAGGGAGCAGCAAAAAGATGGATAGATTCAATTAAAGAAGAAGTCAATGAATGGGAAGAGCTGAGGAGTCTGTTCTTGAAGATGTTTCTAGGGCTTGCAAGGGTTATGAGAGAAAGGAGGATGATATCCAATTTCACTCAGAAACGGAAGGAATCTTTTCATGATGCATGGGAAAGGTTTGAGGAGATGCAATACAACTGCCCCCAACATCAGTTTACTTCGCGAAAGCTCTATGAGTATTTCTACTTAGGAGTTAGAGAGGAGTTCAGAGACCTTATAGACGTAGCTCTGAAGGGATCATTTATGGGGAGTTTTGCTCAGCAAGCACTGGAAGCTTGTGTAAGTGTTGCTGAAAACTCAAGGTACATGTGTGAGCAGCTGAAGGAGAATGAGATCTTCAATAAGATGGAAGCTATGGAAGAAGTAAGGACAATAGCCGCAATTGAGGAAGAAGCACAATGGGCTATGGGACAGAGCGTAGGAACTCCTGAGTACTTGGATAAAAGAAGCATACCGAAGGAAGTAAGCCAAGAAGTACTAGAAGGAAAACCTATTGAGCTGAGCATAGAAGGGAAGGATGAAGTTTCCAAAATCAGCAGTGAACAAGTGGTCGACAGCATTGTAACTACTAAAAATGGGTTGGAAGAAAAGATCAAAACCCTCAAGGAACATCATCACTAGAGAGGAAAGGCAGTGCTAGAGGAACTGGAAAAAGGAAGCGAAGAAACACACTACTTGGTGAAGCTGTTCACAGAAAGCGCCACATCGACTTAGGAAGCAATAGAAAGGTTAAGTGGAGAAGTCGATGCAGTCAAGGACGATCTGATTGAAATAAAGTATGCAGATAGGGAGTTGGATGAAAAGGTGGAAGAACTCAAGGAGCAGCAGGTGGAGAGCATTGGGGCTATCACTACTAGGAGCGGGATAACAACCCCAGATTCTATTCCTTGAAGTGAAGAAAGAGCAAGAAATAAGAAGGATGCAGAGATAGTGGATATAGAAGAAGAAGAAGAAGAAGGTGAGAGAGGGAAGTCTGAGAAAGAAGCCCAAAAGAAGAAGAAAGAGCAAGAAAAGATAGCATCCTGGAGAGGAAGATATGACGACGACCTGATGGAAAAAGGGTACGTCCGGGCAGAAGATGGAGGAATAGTTCTTCTAAAAGACTTACCTTTTCCAGGAAGGCTCATGGGTGAGGTCAAGAAAGCTGCAAAAATGAAGGCCAAAGGAAACCTGGAGAACCAATCAATTCCAGTACCAATGCACGATCTGTTTACTTTATACCCATCTGACTATATGGCAACTGCAAGGGAATTCTTTAATCGGAAGAAAGCCTACGTTGGAGTGGCGTGGAGAGAAGGATCGGATATCATGAGAAGAGGTATAGGAGATCGGGGACAGTTCAGCATGACGATTGGAGTAAAGGGCAAAAAGGTAAACTGCAGGATTGACCTTGAAGCCAGCGTAAATCTTATATCATTGGCTAAGGCGAGGGAGCTAGGGATTGAAGACGAGATAGAACCATGCGGAACTAGTGTCCAGCTAGCCGACAATTCAACAAAGAAATGTGCTGGTGAAATTAGAGGTTTACCTGTGGAGATCGGAGGCATAAGATCATGACTAGACTTCCTTGTGATGGATATGGATGGAAGCGTAATGAGATCTAAAACACTTATTAGATGACCATCCCTACATTAGATGGAAGCAGTAGTCGACACGGGAGAGAAGACCTATTCATTGATCGTGGAAGGGCAGAAGAAGCGTTTCAATTCTAAAGGCGAACTCCTGGAAGAAGGAAAGAGAATAGAGAGAGGATATTGAGAAAGCGCAGATGATTTCCACCTTGGAGATGAAGTCGAGTTTGGATATTTGATGCCAGATTTAATAGAAGAGGATGAAGAAGATTTTAACACAACAGCACAAGAGGCGTGAGCAACTTTATTCTGTGTATACAATGGAGAAACAGGAGAAGGACAATGCGCCAGCCATTGGATTGGAGGAGGTGCTACGGTCAAAACCGGAACTCAAACCGCTACCTGCAGACCGCAAGTACGTTTTCTTATCTGACAACGAGTTTTTCCCTATAATTATATTTTCATCTTTAACTAAGGATCAAGAAGAGAAGTTAGTAGAGGGTTTGAAGAAGTATAAGGAAGCAATAGGATGGGATATAACTGACATCAAGGGGATCAGCCCCGTAAGGTGCATGCATACTATTAGACTGGAGGAAGGAGCAAAGCTGGTAAGCAACCTCAGAGGAGACAGAATCTAGTAGTAATGGAAGTGGTGAAGAAGGAGATCCAAAATCTTCTGAATAATGGGCTAATCTATCCTATCGAAAGTAGCAATTGGGTGAGTCCGATACACGTGGTTCCCAAGAAATCAGGAATAACAGTAAAGGATAATATCGCAACTAGGATTGCTATAGGATGGAGGATGTTTATCGACTACAGAAGATTGAATTGAGCAACAAAGAAAGGCCATTTCCCCCCTGCCTTTTATAGATCAGATGCTGGACAATCTGACAGGGCACGAGTATTACTGTTTCTTGGACGGGCTATCTGGATTCTTCCAGATCCCCATTGCACCTGAAGACCAGGAGAAGACTACTTTTACCTGCCCTTTTGGAATGTTTGCTTATAGAAGGATGCTGTTTGGATTATATAACACATTGGCCACCTTCCAGAGATGCATGCTATCTATATTTAGCCACATGGAGAGGAAGTTCATAGAAGTATTTGTTATATAAAATTCCCTTGAAAAGGTTTTCTGACTTTGTTTTGAAATGATGATTGAAAGATAGACAGAAAGATGCAAACTTTCGTGCAATGTTTCACTCGAAGTTTCCTGCGAAAACTGCAACTTGCAGAATAAAGAATTTATGTGACACAATTAGTACTTATATTTAATTTATTTGAAATTTATAATAAAATATAATTTTTATGGAGAATTATATTATAATATTAATTTTATTTAATATGCCACTTTATGCGATTTAACGCTTTTAGACCGTCCGTATATGATTGACCAAGTTAGTACTTGAATAAATGAGGTTTGAGTTAATTAATATTTTATACATATACCTCAAATGCTTTAAGAGTAAATGTATATAATTTTATTGTAAGGACCTTAGTTAAATTTACCTGTGCAAATTTCCAAAACTTAAGAGTGAAGGTAAAAAGAAACAAATGATCAATCTTTTTGCATGTCCATTTTTACGTGTGATTTATTAGTTAAATGTCATCACCTCTTTTTTTTTTTTTTTTTAGCTACCACGTATCTTAACATATTATTATTATTATTATTATCATTATTATGTTTTGTGTCATTTAAATATATCTACATATTTTCCATCTCACATTTCTTACTGTAAAACAACGAGAAACAAACTTTAACATTAGAAAACCCAGACAACGAATATTTCTTGCACTAGGAGATTAAAGGGTATGCTATCATCTTTCAAATTCTTGATAATTCATATATCACATGTGCTTCGTAGGATTATATGTATCCTAGACTTGTTTTCTTTCTTGGTTGTTATTAAATTTCATTATGTGACTAGAATTTCAATTTTGGTTAGTCCATGATTTTGGTATCTACCTTTGGGTTAGCTTAGCAAAACCCCTTAATAATTGAAAGAGATTTGTGGTATTGGACTAATTAAGAGGTTGCAGATATATTCTCTGGTGGTTGGGAAATTATAAAAGTTAATTCTATCTTTAAGCAACATCATTCGTAATTAATGGAATAAGGTTAAAGCAAGAAGTTAGTTTATGCATAAGTATATGTATAACCTAAAGTAGTTTTCAATTGAAAGGAATTAGTAGTTGTGTAAGTAGTTAAAAGGGCTAGCTAGTTAAAAGTAACAACCTAAAGTGTTTGTTGGACTAATTATTTTAGACTAGCTGGGGAGTGGTACATGCCTTGCCATAATCTGTAGAAGATTAATAATACCGAGCATAAGTTTTCTAATCAGCACTCACTAGTGATAATTTGAGTTGACTTTATGCTTGCTTGATCACTGATCGCATAAATTAATTAAGTACGAAGAAACAGATAAGTGCATGGACTTGTTATTGATCATTACATTGTCAATTGAAACTTTCAGTAGTAGTTATGTACGTGAAGTACATGGAACTAATTATTTGTTGTTTGGTTGTGGTCCATAGAATTGCATATCTAGGTCCCTGTATTCTCAAACTTTTGCAACCAGTCCCTGGACATGTCTAATTTGTATTGATGACCGCTTGCATGCTTACTAATTGTGCTCCTACTTGGTCGTTGTGATCAAGTTTAATACTAAGTGCATTGTAAGAGGTATCAGGACATTTATGGTATTTATTGATACTTATAGGTGTCAAGCTTGACACGATCGAGTCGACTTAGCAGTCTATGCACAAATACGTACGCACAAGGTGAGGTTTCTTTCATTCTTTCCATGTATCATTTCGGCATCTGGCCCTGGGGAATTCGATTACTTTCATTTGTCCTTATCGTTTGTACGAAACGAGTAAAATCCTTACCTATTATTCGCTTCTAAATTTGGACCTGAGCCAATTTGTATTTACTTTGTTGTCCCTTGAGCCTTTGCCATTTTGCTTCGTTGCACCCTTGAATCATCTTCATTTTGTCATTTGACATGAAACCTATTAACCGTTCGATTGATCTTATTGAATTGCCTCTGGTACTTGTGACCTTCCACTGGAAATGAAATATATGATTACAGTTACAACGGATTGGGCCCGGACTGTGGCGAATGGCTACCGGGTGGAATGGACCGCCGGTTAAGGTCATCTTCTGGAGATCCTTTTCCCAGACGCTGAATGCAACCATTGGTTGGTGTGTTCCGTGATCTGGTTTAGCATGAACCTTGGCATTCTTGTTTTCTCTATTTTTTCGGGGTCGCTCCTCGAGGGAAGTCATAATGTTGTAGTTAGGTTCAGGGAGTCACATGGCAGGTTTTGACAGTGATACTCGAAATCGTTTCATTTCAAAGCTATTGTTCCTTTCCTTGTATCACACGTGTCATTGTTGCTTTGTTACTCCACAATTGTTCCATTCTCTCACTTCTTTGTCATTTGTTTATACTCATTAAGTCTTTGGGACCTAACCACTTTCTTATTCTCTCACTTCTTTGTCATTTGTTTTGACGAAAGCAGCCTTTAAGGAGTTTAAGTATTGCCTATGGGTTTCTAGTTTCTAGAACATTGGGCCTGTAACCTAAACATAAGTTTGATTGTAAATTAGAGTGTGATTTGCCTTCCTATCCATTACAAGCTATATCATATTCAGGTTTACTTTTAATGTAGCGTCAACTTATAGAGCCGAGTGCTTCCTAGTCCGGACGTTACATTTACGTTTTTGGGAAACCTTAAAGTGCAGTTATGATACAGTGCAGTAAATAAAGCAAACCAGAATTATAGTGGTTCGGCCACAAAAGTGTCTATGTCAACTCCCCAAGCGTCTACTCTTGGGACTTCCACTAATTCCATTAAGATCCGTGATAGACCACTTACAACCCGCAAGCACTCAAATACAACAACCCATGTCCTTCCCTCTTGCTCCAGTCTAAGCTATCCCCACCTAGACTAAGTGTCTCGTGCTAAGGAGCAATTCCAACTCCCTTAACCACACGTTAACAAGATCTCAGCACTCTTGAATTACATTGATTGAACGAATATGAAACTCACAAAACTCTCTCTCTTTTCTATACATAAACATAATGAACATGAATAGAGAGCTTTGAAGACAACTCCATTTCTGACACTTATATAGCTTGTTGCATGCGCTATTGTCTGTCTTCTTACTTCTCCCGCCTTGAACTCTTTTTATAATGTAGAAGAATATGAACGTTTGAAGCCAACGTTAGTCTATTCAGAATTGCTGGAAGAATAACGTTAGTTTATTCTGAATAGTCTGGAAGACTTTATCTCCTGTTGAGATTTTCTAGGAGAGTTTTACTCTTGAAAGAATCCTGCAAAAATAACAAAAGAATATCCAAGATATATCTCCAACAAAGTCCATTAAAAGAAGGATTCTATTTTTGAAAATCTCTTTTAAATATATTTGAATCCTTATTTGACCAAGAGATTTTATTCCAAATAATAAATAACATTATAGTCCAAAATCTCTAATTTTGGAAGTGAAAAATGTGTGCCACATTTTTCTAACATCAATATATATGTTACATAATTAAGAAATCCAGTCTGCTCGAAAGAATGATCGAAACATTAACATTTCAGACGACGTTTCATAAAGGTGGCAGATTGATGAAAATTAAATTTAACTTGACCAACTTTACATGGATTTAGTGGAGACATATTGGACTTATAAAATCATTAGTCGATGACATAATGTTTGTTATCATCACATATGGATTTGACCTTTCAAGTCAACAGTATTTATGGATGAATTCTCAGTATTTGGAAATTCATTCGAAGATTGTCTTCAGAAGTTATCACTAGTTCTGGAAAAATGCATTGAGTGCAATCTAACTCTGAGCTGGGAAAAGAGTACTTTTATGGTGAAGGAAGGAATAGTGCTGGGCCATGTTATTTCAAGGAAAGGGATCAAAGTGGACGAGGCGAAGGTGGAGACAATATCAAATCTACCGCCACCAACCAACGTCAAGGATCTTCAATTCTTTTTGGGGCATATCAACTTTCATAGGAGATTTATTAAGGACTTTTCGATGAAACCTAAACCTCTCAACAATCTACTGAGGAAGGATGTTAAGTTTAATTTCGACGAAGATTGTATAAAAGCGTGGAGCAGCCTGAAAGAGAAGCTAGTAACCTCCCCGATTATGACTGAACAAAACTAGGAGATTCCATTTGAAATAATGTGTGATGCATTAGACTTTGCTGTTGGAGCTGTATTAGGACAGAAGGTGGACAAGCAATTCAGGGCAATCTACTACGCAAGAAAATCCATGAACGATGCGCAAAAGAACTACTACACCACGGAGAAGGAATTCTTGGCAGTCGTATTCGCCCTCGAGAAGTTCCGGAGTTACATTGTGGGATATCAGGTTATCATCCACAGTGATCACGCCGCACTGAGGCATCTGATAGCGAAGACAGGCGCAAAGTCGAGAATCATCCGGTGGGTACTTTTGTTGCAGCAGTTTGATTACAATATAGTAGACAGGTCAGGGAAAGAGAATAGTATAGCAGACCACCTCTCCAGATTCACCACACCTAATGAAGGAGAAGAGATTGATGATGATTTTCCTGGGGAACAAGTTTTCAGTGTTGAGAAGTAACCGTGGTGCGCAGATATTGTGAACTTTCTCACAAGTGGAGTGCTGAAGAAGGACTGGACACTAGCAGAGGTTTTATCTGGGAACCGCCGCATTTGTTCAAGGAAGGAGGAGATATGGTTTGTAGAAGATGCGTCCCGGAGCATGAGCTGGAGAACATACTGAGAAGAATAGAGTTTCCACTGTAACTTGCTTTCTACTGCATAATCAATATACTATGATATTTTGGACTTCCCAAGAAAATATTTTTCATCCATGATGCATAAATTAAGGGGGAGCTAATGCAGGTTTGATTTAAATGGTGCTGATTCTCCTTTCAAAAGGGGGAGCTCAGGTATGAAAACTATTTTGTCCAAGTTCTAAATTTTTGCATTATTTTGGGCAGTATGTTTGTCATCATCAAACTTAATGTTTAGGGTAAGGTTCCCCAAACACTTAGTGATATTCCAATTGCACGGGTAATGCTCCAGACGATATCTTCCTCACTACGTAAGAACCAACGGGTAAGAGTCTTCCACTGTGCACTTGGTGAGAACCTGCGCAGGAGGCTTGGAGGGGGGGGGGGTTAGGACCCAGTTTGCCAAGTGTCAAACCGGTAGAAGACTTCACTTGAGAGAGACTGGAGATCTACTCTGTGTACTGTTCGAGATTAAGTTCGTAATATCGCTTACCGTTGCATGGGGATATGTGCCCCTATATATAGGGTTTCCTCAAAGTGGAAGGCTTCTTCAAGATCGTGCCAAGTGTAGGGCTCCGGTTGAGCCACCAAGGCACATCTAGGCCCATGGCCCAATAATGATACCTAGCCCATGCCATTTTGGGCTTTTAGGGGTAGTTTAGTCATTATTAGGAGAGTTTTGGAGGGTGTGACCTAGTAAGCTTTAGATCCTTTGTTCCTCTCTTCTTGGGTGGGTCGGACCATGGTGGGTTTGCCCGGATCGGACCGTTGGCTCGGACCAATGTGTCTCGGATCCATTAGATGACTTAGGACGCCTTAGGATTTGTTCTAAGGGCTCTTATGACGGATTGGACATATTTTCTTATCAACATATGTCCCCCTAGTTTCCAAGTATCTTAGTAGAAGATAGTTGTGGAACTATTGGTTGAGACTGTTGAGGATGGATCGTTTTTTGGTCCAATCCGCCTCTCGTAAGCAGAAAAAAGGTGTAATCCGTGCTTCGTGTGGTCCTTAACTTAGTCTCTCCCCCCCCCCCTTTTCTTTCTTACTTTTGTTGCTGTTCGAAGGAAAGGGCCCGAAGTGCAACAAAATTGAGAAAGAAAAGGGTATTTGTAAGCGAGCCCAAGCATAGACTCCGAACGTCGGTATTGTACCTTTGTTGATGTATGGGTCAATCCGTAGGTGAATGTTCTTTCCGTACCAAGCTCTTGTGCAAAGAGAAGGTCCGAATGAAAACGTCCAAGCGAACGAAGGTTCATGGGAAAACATCCGAGCGGACGAAGGTCCGAGTGTTGGCGAATGATCTTGGCCCGGAAAGTGCTGGAGTGTCCGATGGGTCGTCGTCTGAAGTCCAAGTGTTGTTTCTTGCCCGAAAGTGGGGAAGTTTGTTGTATGCACTTTTGTTATCCCATGGTAAGTTTTTTGTACCAATTTGTCATTTCTCTTTGTATTGTTGCACCATGTCCGTGGATGATTTTTGATCTACGATTGAGATTTAATCCCGAAAAATTGCGACGTTTGGAGTTCCAAATATGACCCTCTATAAATAGGGGCCTAAGTCGCTTTCATTCTTCACTTTTAGAGAGAAGATTTTTGTTCCTGAGCATATCCGAAGTATTTACACCCGATCCGAAGCGAGTCAAGAGAGGTCCGTAGTGCGTGTTTCTGTGCGAAGTCAGCTACCTTCCATCCAACCATCCGAATACGAGTAAGTTTGCTTCTTTCGTTGCGTGATTCCATTTCCTTTGTTAGTCGTCTTTTCCATTAAGCTGCTCGGATGTACGCCCATGATGCGTAGGTTAGTAATAACCAATGTTTTGGCTATGTTGACTAACATCGAGTAACCATCTTACTGACTTGGAACTAACTTCGTCCGGCCGATTCGCTTTCTTGTCCCCGATTTTTAAATTTTTTCCTCATCCAGATTTAATATACATAAACGGCCTCTCGGACTGCCATCTTAAAGCTTACGAAATTGCTTTCTCCTTTCTTAGGATGTCCGAGAGTGATAGTCAAAACCGATCCGAGGCTGAGGGATATGTCTCCGATGCGTCATCTTTATCCGACAGCTCCGAGGAGATTCAAATTGTTGGTGACGACGAGTCAGGGGAGCTGGAGCAATCTCCTCGTCCGAGCCAGGAAGAGCCCGAGGTAAGCTCTTTGCTTCGGTTAGTTGTTCCGAGTTCAGGGTCTCCGAAGCATCGGGATTACCTGCGAGTCTCTAATGTGCAGGGTGTTGGCGCGGCTCAAGAGACAACCTCGCGGACTATAGGAGCTCGCCGTCCGAGCCGTGCCGGGAAAGAGCCCGAACTTCCGGTAGAGATTCGATCGCTCATTCACAACCTAAGTTATAATTTTAGGAGTAACCCTCACCGAATTCCGTTCGTTCTGGATCCGCAGGAGCCTAACATCGAGGAGGTGCATGATACCTCCGAGGCGCCTCCCGAGTTAGGTATGTTCAAAGAAGGTGTTGAGGATCGGGTCCAAGTAGCTATTCCCCTTCGGACGGTGGTAGAGTTGGGTTCATCGTCCGAGGATGATAGAGTGGAGAAAGAGGTCCGGGACGAAAATGTTGGTGCCGAAGAAGAGGAAGAAGAAGAGATGCTGTCCGCCCATGTTTTTCGGAGGGAATCTGCTGGTCAAGCGGGCCCGAGCCACCAGATGAACGAAGAGGAGTTGCCCGAGGGGCTTAAAAGGGGCGAGGATGTGTTCCGAGTGAAGTTTCCCCGGTCCAGGGAGGAAGTCACTCATCCTGATCCGGAGGGTGAATTGAATGAGGATGGCACCTTGCCCACCTGTCCTTCGATCATACTGGCGGAGGAGGTGGAGGAACTTCGGAGGAAGTACGAGATTCCAGAGTGCGTGGAAATTCTCGTTCCGGACGAGTCACATGCTTTTTACAATCCGCCTCCGGGATACAGGTGCGTCCATGAGATAAGTCTGCACTGTGGGTGGCGGCTGCCCGTGTCGTCCGAGTTCCTGGAGATTTTGAGCAGCATGGGATTGAGTCCGCATCAAATAATTCCCAACTTGCTCGGAAACCTGATGTGCTTCGGGGTAATGTGTAAATACAAGGGCATCCCGGTCACATTTGATAATTTCCGAAAGTTGTTTAATATTAGTGTAAGTAATAGGAACACTTTCTTCTATTCGTTCATATGTCGTCAAGCATACACATTCTTTGTCGATCCCCTCTCTTCGTTGGGGATCCACTGGTGGAAAAGATACTTCTTCATCCAACCGGCTCTGAAGGAAGGCCAATCCGAGGCGGAGTGGCCAAAATGGCAATTTGAGAGAAAATTCTTCCGAGGCAGGCTGCCGGATTGGAAACCTCCAGCTCAGAACATCCCTTTATGGATGCAAGCTCTTCACCGGAACCAGGATCCGGACAAGTACTTCTTCCGAGGGTTAATATGCCAACCTCTTCCGTACCTGGCCGGCTTTTCGGAGCCATGTTTTTGTGATGACAGGGAGGATTTAGGTAAGAGTTATTACTTTTGGCACGGGGTTGGTCATCCGAGTCGGTTGCTTTTCTTGCTTTGTTTGTAGTGAGAAATTGTAAATTTCAACTAACTCATCTTGTTGCCACTCGAATTGTGCAGATTTTTAGTTTAACTACACCATGTCAACCCTGCATGAGTTGAAACGGAAGCAGAACGCGGCTCAGAGGAAGGAAATGGAAGAGGGTACCCGGACCCAGATAATCAAGACTTCCACGGTGCTTCCAATGGGTGAGCCTCGGAATGCTGCTTCCTTCCGGGCGGAGGAGACGCGGAGGGCTGCTGCGGGCGAGGAAGCCCAGACAATACCTACCCCGGACAAGGGTAAGGTAGTCGCTTCGAAGGGGTCAAAGAAGCCTCCGAGATCTGCCTCGCGTGAACCTCCTGTCAGTGGTTCGAGCGCTGGAGTCGGGCAAAAATGTTCGTCCGAAGGTTCGATCCCTCCGGCCAAGAAGGGCAAGGGGAAAATGAGCGATGCTCCGGAGCTGGACTTGGATGCTGAGGTTGCCCGATTGGCTGCTGCTTCGGAGCTGGAGCGGATTGCAGAGTTGACCGCTGCTCAGCGTAAGGTTAGCTCATTAAAAAATTTTGATCTTGTTGTTTCATCTTTGTATGGCTCGGAGCTAAGTCTAATCTTCTTAACATCCGTTTCGTTCTTAGCTTGCTGCCGCCGTTGAGCCGTGTTCCGTGGTGGAGGGTCGGAGGACCACCCTCGAGGCGGATCTGGTCAGGGCTGAGGCTGCCCGGGCGGCTGAGGCATCTAAGTTGCAGAGCGTGTCCGAACGGCTGAAAAAGGCCTTAGCATCCAAGAAGGAGGCCGAATCGGAGACGGCCAAAATGAAGAGTGCCATCCTAGCGCTGGAGAAGGACTTGAAAGCCCATCAGGAAGGCGTGAATGAGTTTGTTGGCGTCTCCCTAAGTTTCAAGGACATGATGCTGAGGGAGCTACAAAAGGTCCGGGTCCAGTCCGTTCAAGATTTCTTGGACTCGGACTCTTACAAATTCTTGCTCGAGTCCAAGTATGACGAAGCTCGGCAAGATGGGTTTGATGCTGCTGTGGGCCAGTTCCGGAAGAAGGGTTGGCTTCCGAGTGACTTTGATTGGGAAGCTGAGGGCATCATTGAGGACGCCCTAAGGCGCTCATGGTATCATTATGAATATACAAACCAAAACTATGGATCTGTTCTGTCACAAGAAAAATCTAGTGAAGAAAATTCTGTAAAATTGGACGAGGACCAGGAAACCACGCGACCCTTTACATCTGTAACCGTGAAAATAGTATTATTGAAACTTGCTTGAACCAGCGTTCATCCTGAGCCAGGATCGAACTCTCCATGAGATTCAGATTCAAATATTAGAAACCGATTTGGGCATATATGCAGAAATATTTCTCATTATTAGGGGTGGCTTGCTTTGGTTTTGGTGCATTTCATGTCACGGGAGATTCGATTCTTTCTGAATTAACGAATTCAGAATAAAATAGAAAAAAAGAGGCTCACTTTGAGTAGCGAACAGGTTCCCTGTCTTTGTTTCTATCTCATCGTAATAAAATAGAAAAAAAGCGGTTTGAACTATTGATTTACGTAATTGGAAGTAACCAATTAGGTTTACGACGAAACCTAGCAATCGATCACTTCCCTTTTCCTTAATACTTTTCCTAAAGCAATCGAGTCACAGGTATCTAACATATTCATACCTAACGATTTTCCACAAAGTGGTGACGAAACGTATAACTTGTACAAATCTTTCCGTAATCGATCGAACACTATTTGAAAACGGCTCTTCTACTCAGAAACCGATCATTTATACTGAAAAGCGATTTTCTTGCTTTAGCTCATGATCTAAACGAGTAAAAAGAAGTGCTTCGAATCATTGCTATTTGACCCGGACCTGTTCTAAAAAAGTCGAGGTACCCCTAGATGTCCAGTCAACTGCTGCGCCTCAACGCATTTCGGGGAGAACCAGCTAGCTCTGGGTTCGATGAAAGAAAGAGAGAAAAAGAATAGCAATGCTATAAAATCCAAAAATTGTATAGATACAATGTCACACTCAGTAAAGATTTATGATACATGTATAGGATGTACTCAATGTGTCCGAGCTTACCCCACCGATGTATTAGAAATGATACCCTGGGACGGATGTAAAGCTTCTACTTTTTGAATCCTAGAAATTCCATTCTTGTGATTGAACTAAAACGACACGTACCATATAACCATAACCCTATAGATAAGCTAAACATTTCTTCATTTTAAATGGATTTTGGTTAACATATTTTCGTATACCGCTTCGACGAATACCGCGTAATGCTCCGTCTTAGATCTCGCATTGAAAAACCTCCTTTTTATTGAATCTATTACCCGCCAATGCATCTAGCATTGGGTCAACCTCATACAATAACGGATCTAATTTCTTGTCAAGATTAATATTCCTATAATCCAACATCCTACAGTTTGGAAGGAAAAAATACAAGAATCTTTTTTCTATAATCTATAAGATAACTTAATTGAAGTTTCACCTAGGCGCGAATGAAGATAGCGGAAGCTTGGGATAATGCCCATACTTATGGGCAACAAACAAGAGCCTTCAAAGAGGCAGATGGCTTGGACTTCGCTCCAGAGGGTGTCTTGGACGAAGACTTGCTTCAATGCGAGTTTGTGGAGCTCGTCACTGATGAAACGGAGGACAAAAGGTTTAAACACGGTGGTCTGTATCTTCCGTCGTTCGTGCCTCGGTTGCTAATGTCCAGTGTCTTCGTTCCTCTGGAGGACCATCCGGACCATAATGAAGACTGGCTGACTTTGCCCGGGCCCGTCCAAGGTTTCAGCCGGGACTTGAACTTGATGGAGAGATGTCCGGGCTTCCTGAAGGAGATGCAGACTCGGAGGGAAAGGAGGTTGGCTAAGGAGCGGGAGCAGGCACCTCCGGAGGGGGGTGTCGGAGGCCCCTCCGGAACTCAGGCCGATTCATCCGCGCGGCGGAGAGAGTCAAGGCGGGGTATGCCCCGGATTTCTGTAATTGTGAGCCTTCGGGCCTTGAGACATTGTTATTTCCTTCTTAGTCGCTGTTTTGTATAACTTGCTTTACCTACACATTTGACTCGGTATTTGTGTTATGGGTCCGGGCTCGTTGGTGACCCGGAGCAACTTTTATTACTGGCTTGTGTTATTGCCCTTCCGAATGCATGCTTCGCCTTGCGCATTTGAATTTGTAAAATTGATTAGTAACTCGAAGTTTTCATTGTCTCGGCTTGTTCGGATAATGTGTCCGAGTCTACGAGGCCTAATTTCTCGGACGTTAATTGTCTTAAGTAAATTCTCCCTTTACTGGCTCGTGGGACGGTCAGACATGACGTTCGTCCGGATCACAACTCCAAATGTTTATTGCCGTGAATAAACAGAAATGATTCGGAGCCATGTCTTCAAATTGGTTTTCCCAAAGCTATAACAAGTAGGACTAGTTCGGATGTTATCATCCTGCTCGGTCCGTAGGGACTTGGTGCGCCGTTCCGAATCATGTTGGCTTGTGAGAAGTTGGTAAAAAAGTACAGTCAGTAGAAAAGTTGAATGACTTGCTACGGGTCACAGTCGGTACAGAGGTTATCATGGCAGCCTCGAGCTGACACGTCCAAATGGGTAATTCACCCAAGAAGGCCGGTCAATGTGAAGGGATTTTGGGTTGGGCCAATAGCAACCCAAGCGTTAGGCCCAAGTCCAGGCCCAAGCCCATCGCCGGTGGTTACGGGTCATGTGGCGACTACTGATTGGTCCTTCACTTCTATATATACCCTTGGATTGTACGGCTTTCCGCTAGATCATTCCACCCCTTTTATAGTAATAAGTGGTCCGGATCCTGGGTCCGGACGTCTGACGAGTGGGCTTACACCACCGTCCCTATGCGTGATCTTGCCTCTAGAGGTTTCCCAGTGTTTCGGAAATCTCTCCAGGTCAGACCATGCTGGAGACGAAGAAGTCAAGTCATTCGGATGCAAGCTCCTTCCGATCCTCGTACTAATCTTCTTTCTCCGGGGCTGTGGTTGGTAGCAACAGCTTGAGCCCCAGAGGGGGTAGACTAGCTCGATGGCACGGGGGATTGCCTAACATTAATTTATGAGTTTCTAGCATATCCGAGTCGTTTCACGTTGAGTTTGCATCCGGGGGACGATAAGTCGGCGGGATTGATTTGGTAGAAGCCCTTCCAATATTCCGAAGTTCGGTATAAGATCCGCCCGGAATGTTGGAAGGCCTTCTATCGAAGCTGTCTCGTTGAGTTGTTCGTCTTCTGGTTAGACGTAGGGGTCGGGGTGACCTCAAGTTGGTATGGTTATTCTGGAAATATTCTCTTCAGTATTCCGGGATCTTGAAACAGACCAACCTTGAATATTGGGGGTAGCCGTTCGGAAATCTCTGGGCGGAATTTGCTGCAGTCGGGCCCGTCTTTGATAGATTCGGTCATATCCTCCCCTTTTTTCCAAGTATGGAAGGCCCGAGAAGGTCTACTTGCTAAGCTTGGAAGGAAAAGGGGATACCGCCACTCTCTCTCGGAGGCATGTCGGAAAACGTTTACTTGAGTAAGTTGTTCGGCTCGCCCTTGTGGTTCCGTGACCGAGCAGTCCGGTTTCATCGGTAACTTCATTCCAGAATTGAAGGCCCGGGGGGCTACTTGCAATTCTGGAAGGGAGTTCCTGATAATGCCGATCTTGTTGGGGATCGGAGCTACAGGCCATCGTGAGCTAGCCACATGAATAACGTCCATTGGTCCGTGTCCGAGCAGCCCGGTTGTATCAGAAACTTTGTTCCAGAATTGAAGGCCCGAGGGGCAATTTGCACTTCTGGAACAGAGTTCCTGACACTACCGATCTTGTTGGGAGTCAGCTTGGCGGATGCTTCCGGAGTGACTTGGATCGTTCCGATTATCCTAGTTGTTTCCTTCCAAATACTTGAGTAATGCGAGAAGGATTCACTGTTAGTATCTGGTAGGAGACGATCCGGATTGTCGTGGTGATACTTGCTTGCTTCGGAACCATCTCTTCCGTGCGGAGGTCATGAAGCGTTCTTATAAGGATGTCTCGAATAGCCTTCGATTATCCTCGTCGCTGAACTTGTTTTGTGGAAAGTTGAATTTTATCTGGAATGTTCGCAGGTGTAGAATCGATTATCACCGAATCGGGTTTGTTCCGATAGGCGCTCGGAAGTACAAGATCGTTCTTCTAAAGATGGGGCTTTTGGAAGAGTAGGAGAGTTAGCTAGAATAGGTGCTTGTGTCTTTGTAAGCTTGATCAGGGTTCTTCGGGCTCTTCTCTTTGTAACTCGGTCCTTTCTTTGAATAAAATGCACTTGTTTTTGTTATCGTTATCTTTCTGTTTCATTGTGTTAAGCCTGCTTGGATCGGTGTGCAACTTAGACCCGAAACAAACAGCTAGGTGACTTTGCTTGTGATTCGGTCGGGCATCGGGGTCCGAAGGACTCGACCGAGCAGAATGAAGATGTGTTATGAAAGAAAAGTTGTATTGACTTGACGGAAATCAAATTACAACCTGGGGGCTTCGAGGTCTGTTGAAGGAAAATGATAAAAAACTTTGATAACTGTCGTAGTCTAATCTCAAAGTGTTATCCTAAGCATAGAACTTCTGCAAATTCTTAGCATTCCAGGTTCTCTTCAGGGCTCGGCCTTGGTCGTCTTCTATCTCAAAGCTTCCATTGATTCTGGCTCCAGTAACGTTGTACGGTCCTTCCCATTTGGGCTTAAGTTTCCCTATGTTGCTCAAAATATCAGCTCTCCTGAGGACCAAATCTCCGACTTGTATATCCTTTGGGAAGACCCGCTTGTTGTAGGCTCGAGCGGTCATAGCTTGATATCGGAGGATATTAGTCAGTGCTTTGCTTCGTTTGTCTTCGTGGAGCTCGAGGTCGTAGATCCTTGCGACTTCATTGTCAGCTGGGTTGTATTGCTGGATCCTTTGGGTTTCCACTGCTACTTCCGAAGGAATGACTGCCTCAGATCCATAGACAAGGGAAAAAGGCATCTCTTGTGTAGAGGTCCAAGTCGTCGTCCTATGTGCCCAAAGGACCACGTCGAGATCATCTGCCCAACTATCTTGGGAGGTCCTCAATCTTTTCTCCAAGATTTTGACGATGGTCTTGTTGGTGGCTTCTACTTGGCCATTAGCTTGGGGGTGGCCAACGGAAGTGAAGCGCTGTTCTATTTTGAAAGACTGAAGCCATTCCTTCAGTCTTGCCCCTGAGAACTGAGCCCCATTATCCGTCACTAGGATTCTTGGAAGTCCGAAGCGGCAGATGATGTTCTTCCAGATGAATGTCCATACCCTGCTTTCAGTGATGGTCGAAACTGCCTCAGCCTCAACCCATTTAGTGAAATACTCCACTGCCACGATCAAAAACTTCTTCTGATGGGTTCCACGTGGGAAGGGACCAACTATGTCTATGCCCCATTGATCAAATGGACATGCTATAATTGACGGAATCATAGGGTTGGTCGGGCGATGTGATATGTTGGCATAATATTGGCAGTCTTCGCAAGCACGAAGTTAAGCGTCAGTGTCAATGGTAGGCCAATAGTATCCTTGTCTTATTATCTTTTGCGCCAAGGTTCTTCCCCGGGAGTGACTTCCACAACTTCCAGCATGGATCTCCTCCATCACAGTCTTCGCTTCCTGGGGATCCAAGCATCTCATGTGGGTGCCTGTGAAGGATTTTTTGTAAAGATCATCTCCCATGATGAAGTATCCGTTGGTTCGGCATAGAATCCTCCTTGCTTCTCTAGGATCTGAAGGTAGAGAACCGTCCTTGAGATGGTGGAATATGTCAGTCATCCAGTTTCTTTTAGTGCTCAAGAGGAAAACTTGTCCATTGGAGTTTGCCAAGGATGAGTCCGTGCGGGTCATCAAGATGACACTTCTCGTGTCCAGAGCTCCTAAGGCCGAGGCATATTTGGAGAGGGCATCAGCTTTTTCGTTCCATTCCCTGTGGAATTGGTCAAGAGTGAATTCTTCAAAGTGCTCAGTCTATTTCTTGAGGAGCTCCAGGTACTTAATCATATTAGGTCCTTTGGCGGTAAAAGATCCGGAGAACTGAGATTGCACAAGCTGTGAATCTGTATAAGCCTTGATCCTCTTCACCTGAAGAGCTCTCGCCATCCTTTGGCCAGTGAGGAGTGGCTCGTACTCAGCCTCATTGTTTGTCACTTTAAAGTTGAGAGTGATGGAATATTCCAGTTTGGCTCCTTCAGGACATTCAAAAAAGATTCCTATTCCTCCAACCGTCCAGTAGACGATCCATCCACTTGTAATGTCCAACAGTCTTTATTTCTCAATTTGCTTTCCTCAGCAACAGGGGGCATCTTTTTGTCCTCTTGCTTCTTGTCGGAAGATGCAAGTGTTGAGGTATTGGGCACATCATCTAGGAGGAACATGTGCCTCACCCTGAGCGAATCATCCATGGGTTGCTGATACTTAGTCCAAAGCTGGAAATCATTCTCATGTGTCTCTTTAGGCCTTTCTTCCTTTGCTTTTTCATCCTCTTTTACTTGTGTGATCATGACATGGCTCACACATTCCTGTGGTCTTTGGGTTCCTCCTTCTGTTACTTCTGGGTAATCAACCAGGAAATCGGCAAGAACTTGTGCCTTCTTGGCCGATGGAGCTTGATACCCGATATCATATTCACTTAATTCAATTGCCCACTTGGACAAGCGCCCCGACTGGTCTCCCTAGGACATGTTTAAGTGGTTCATTGGTGAGGACCACGATCCGGTGAGATCTGAAGTAAGGCTTTAGTCGTCGTGCAGTGTAAACCAGTGCGAAGGCGAGCTTCTCGATCTTGACATATCTGGCCTCAGAGCCCACAAGGGCCTTGCTCAAATAGTATCGGTAAATGGTCGTGGCCTTGTATTCGCACCAGTACAGAACTCATCGCTTCATCAGTAGTAGCTAGATAAAGGTAAAGAGGTTCACCTTCTATTGGTTTAGACAGGAGAGGTGGTAAGAGGAGATACTTTTTCAAGTTATCCAGGGCCTCTTCACACTCCTTTGACCACTCAAACTTGTCTCCTTTCCTTAGAACTTTGAAGAAGGGAATGTTTTTCTCGGCGGACTTGGAGATAAAACGGCTTAGTGCCATCACCCTTCCCAAGAGCTTATGAACTTCATTGATGGTCTTTGGCTGTGGTAAGTCCAAGATTGCCTTTATTTTCTCTGGGTTTGCACTAATGCCTCTCTCCGTGACCATGTAGCCAAGAAACTTTCCTCCCTTTACTCCAAATGTACACTTCTCAGGGTTCAACTTCATTCCATATTTCCGAGGAATGGAAAAGAAATTGTTGAGATGCTCGATGTGCTCCTCTTCAGTCTTGCTTTTTACAAGCATGTCATCCACATAGACTTCCATGGTTTTGCCCAACTCTTCTTTGAACATCTTATTTACTAGTCGTTGGTATGTAGCACCTGCGTTCTTGAGGCCAAATGGCATGACCTTGAAGCAGTGGACCCCTCCCGCCGCAAAGAAGGCCGTCTTCTTGATGTCTTCCTGGGCCATCCTAATTTGGTAGAAGCCTTGATATGCGTCCATGAAGCTCAGGAGTGCACATCCTGCGGTGGAATCAACTAACTGGTCTATGCGGGGTAATGGATAAGGATCTTTTGGACAAAACTTGTTGAGTCTAGTGAAGTCATTGCACATTCTCCGCTTTCCCGGAGCCTTTTCGACGAGGACCACGTTACAGACCCAATCGGAATATCTGACTTCTTCGATATGTCCTGCTTTCATCAACTTGTCCACCTCTCCTGCTATGATAGCATCCTCAACAGGCCCAATGTCTTTCCTCTTCTGTCGGATGTGTTTTACCGTTGGATCTATGTTTAGACGGTGAACTGCGATCCTTGGGTCTATCCCCTTAAGATCATTGGTGCTCCAGGCAAAGATACCGTGATTGTCTCGAAGGCATGTGATGAGCTTCATCTCTACTTCCGTGCTCATCTCCGTTCCGATCCGAGTTGTTTTTTCCAAGTTCCCCTCGATCAACTGAACCTCTTTCAGGGCTTCATGAGGTTCTATCCTGGCAGTCTTGGGGAACTTTTCCCTGAGCGATCCAACACCAATTTCTTCCTTTAGTGGGGTAAGAGCCGCAGGAGGAGGACTCTTGGGTCTCTTAGTGACCGAAAGAACGGGTATTGTGGTCCTCTGGTTGACATGATGTAGCATTCCCAGGCTTCTCTAACATTGCCCACTTCTTCACCCACGCCGTTTGGGGTTGGGAACATTACCCTGTTGTGCAGGGGAGAAGCGATTGCCCTGAATTGGTTAAGTCCTGGGCGGCCCAGGATCACGTTATAGTCGAAGGTGCTATCGACTACCACAAAGAGGATTGTCTCAGTCACTCTTGTCGGAAAGGTGCCCATAGAGACTTGTAGTGGTACACTCCCAATGGGACGTACTACAGATCCTCCAAAACCCACCAAAGAAGTATACACACGACCGTATTGAATCTGTCCCAAGTGTATTCGCTCCATAGTCCTTTTGGAGATGACATTGGAAGAACTTCCTGTGTCGACAAGTACTTTGTTGACCTTGTAAGTGGCGATAACCAGAGAAACAACCAAAGGAACGTCGGGGTCCTTGAGATCTCCTCCACCAGACGTTGGTGGGGGAATTTCGCTATTGTCAAAGGTGATTGCGTTTGTGCCCTTCAGGGCTGAAGGAGCATATGCTCTATCATTGTTCCTCAAGTTTTGCGCGGTTCTTTCCCTTGCATTTCGACTGTCTCCACTAGTTGATCCCCCCGCAATGGCGTTGATAACTCCGCTATAGGGGAGGTTTTCCATCTCCATATTATCGTGGTACCCTCGGTATATATCTTTGGGCATGCTGAGGTGGGATCTCTGCCGGAGGAGGTGGAAAGGAGCCTGCCGGAGGTTCCGAACCACGCTCTTCCCTTCTTTGTTCATTCTTCTGGTGTCTGGAAGGTTCTTCTTCATACATCGGTTCCTTCAGTTTTCCGCTTCTTATCATCCCCTCTATTTCTGTCTTCAACTGGACACAGTCCTCCGTTGAGTGACCTTTTTGCTTATGGAACCTACAGTAGTCCTTGGAAACTTTGTTCTTCTTGTTGCTCCTCGTAGGTTTTGGCCATTGTATGTCCAAGTTTTTCTCAACGATGGAAGCCAAGATGACGGATCTTGGTCTGTTGAGGCGAGTATACTCGGCGTATCTCCTTGGAGGAGTCCTCTCTCTGCGGAACTCTCTCTTATCTCTAAGTTCCCTTTCTTGTTCAAACTTTCCCTGACGAGGAGGAGGCTCCTGTCGTACTTGCTCTTTCCCTTTTCTAGCTCCTGCTCTTATTGGAACATTTCTTCGATACTCTTCTCCATACAAAACTCCTTCACAAATATCTTCCAAGTACTTTTCAGTTGTGATTTCTTCATTGGAAAGTTTTTTCCTGAGGTCTTCATTGTAAGTGTTGGCATATAGGTGTCGGACCCACTCCTTGATGCTATGAGGCTCTACTTGGCGTGCTTGATGTTAGCGGTCAAGAAAGGTTCTAAGATCCTCATGCTCCTTCTGGATTACTCCCGCCAGGTGCTCAACTGACCACTTCCTCTTCTTTGCTTTCTCATATCTTTTCAAGAAGAGGGAAGCAATATCAGAATAGGACTTGATGGAGCCGTTGGGCAGTGAGGTCCACCAATCCATTGCTTCCCCGAAAAGAGTAGTGGAAAAGTTGAGAGCCTTCATGTTGTCATTCAAGCCATTGGTCTCCATCTTACTCTCGTATCTAGTAAGGTGCCCGACGGGACAAGTATCTCCATAACAGTATTCAAGGTTTGGAATGGTGGAATCAGGGCATTTCCTTTCCTTTCTGATCTCATCACATAGCGGATTGGGAGCTCTAAGAGTCACCTTCTCATTTGCCTTCACCATCTTGCTTAGAGTTGCAATTTGTGTTTCTAAAGCCTTTTGTTGGAGGTAAATCTGCTCAGCAGTCAACTTTTCACCAGTTCTAGGGTTGATGGCCACATCTGGAGGAAGGTCATTGAGTGGGACTATTGAGATACTTTCCGCCACATGATCTCTTGGTGTGTGTTGCTGTGCTTCACGTCGACTAGTCCCAACATCATCCGCCCAAGGTCTTAATGGACTTCTCTCTCGCTGTTCGTTAGAAGTAGCGGCTCTCCTGTTGAGAAGGCTCCTTAGATCTTCTTGTTGAACTAGTTCCCCTAACCTTTGTTGAATAGGACGATGCTCATTCCTCGATTGTGCGGGTTCGGCTCGTCTTGGAATTGCCAGAGGAGGAGTGGGCTGAGGGGGTTGGAGGTGGTTTGATCCAAAGCATCCTTGTATAGTGGTGAGTAAGAGACCAAACTGATTCTCATTCATCCCGAACTCACTGGGACGAATGATCTGCCCATTTGGAAGAGTAAAGTTTCTTCCTGGGGGAGGACCGTGTGTTCCTGGCGGAGGAACTTATCCTTCGACCCCGAGCTCATGGGTTCTTATTGGTGGATCAGCGGCTCTTTCCTCATCTCAGGAGAGGCTAGCGGTATGGCCGTCGCTTGGATAGTCCCTTGCATCTCTTGGTGGAGTTTCTGCCACCCTTCCCCTCCTAGTAGGAGGTCTACCTCTTTGGCTTGGAGCAGGTGTTCCAATTGCAGTGGTGTTGGTTCTTGCTGACTTTCTTGTCCTCGCCATTACCGAAGAGAACGGAACTTTTTGTAAAGGTTCCCACAGACGGCGCCAAAATGTTGAAGGTAAGGTTCCACAAACACTTAGTGATATTCCAATTGCACGGGTAATGCTCCAGACGATATCTTCCTCACTACGTAAGAACCAACGGGTAAGAGTCTTCCACTGTGCACTTGGTGAGAACCTGCGCAAGAGGCTTGGAGGGGGGGGGGTTAGGACCCGGTTTGCCAAGTGTCAAACCGGTAGAAGACTTCACTTGAGAGAGACTGGAGATCTACTCTGTATACTATTCGAGATTAAGTTCGTAATATCGCTTACCGTTGCATGGGGATATGTGCCCCTATATATAGGGTTTCCTCAAAGTGGAAGGCTTCTTCAAGATCGCGCCAAGTGTAGGGCTCCGGTTGAGCCACCAAGGCACATCTAGGCCCATGGCCCAATAATGATACCTAGCCCATGCCAGGGCTTTTAGGGCTAGTTTAGTCATTATTAGGAGAGTTTTGGAGGGTGTGACATAGTCTGCCGAGGTCGGAGGTCTGGAGAGGTTGGCCCGGACGCCTGGTCCGGACCGTATTGGGTTGTCAGATGAGGAAGTCCTCTAAGCTTGCCCAACTCTTCCGATTCGGACCTCATAGTTCGGACCCCCTACTCTCTGGTACCTGTCTACTTGGTTGCCTGTGAGATTGTCATGTTGGATCCGAGTGGTCGTCCGTATCGGAGGCCTTGGGTCGGACCTAGTAAGCTTTAGATCCTTTGTTCCTCTCTTCTAGGGTGGGTCGGACCATGGTGGGTTTGCCCGGATCGGACCGTTGGCTCGGACCAATGTGTCTCGGATCCATTAGATGACTCAGGACGCCTTAGGATTTGTTCTAAGGGCTCTTATGACGGATTGGACATATTTCCGTATCAACACTTAACATCCTTCCTCACTAGATTGTTAAGAGGTTTAGCTTTCACCGACAAGTCCTTGATAAATCTCCTGTGAAAGTTGATATGCCCCAAAAAGGATTGAAGTTCCTTGATGTTGGTTGCTCGCGGTAGCTTTGATATTGTCTCCACCTTCGCCTCATCCACTTTGATCCCTTTCCTCGAAATAACATGGCCCAGCACTATTCCTTCCTTCACCATAAAAGTACTCTTTTCCCAGCTCAGAGTTAGATTGCACTCGATGCATCTTTCCAGAACTAGTGATAACTTCTGAAGACAGTGTTCGAATGAATTTCCAAATACGGAGAAGTCATCCATAAATATTGTTGAACTAAAAGGTCGAATCCATATGTGATGATAACAAACATTGTGTCATGGACTAACGATTTTATAAGTCCAATATGTCTCCACTAAATCCATGTAAAGTTAGTCAAGTTAAATTTAATTTTCATCAATCTGCCACCTTTATGAAACGTCATCTGAAACGTTAATGTTTCGATCATTCTTTTGAGTGGACTGGATTTCTTAATTATGTAACATATATATTTATGGTAGAAAAATGTGGCACACGTTTTTCTCTTCCAAAATTAGAGATTCTGGACTATAATGTTATTTATTATTTGGAATAAAATCTCTTGGTCAAATAAGGATTCAAATATATTTAAAAGAGATTTTCAAAAATAGAATCCTTCTTTTAATGGACTTTGTTGGAGATATATCTTGGATATTCTTTTGTTATTTGCAGGATTCTTTCAAGAGTAAAACTCTCCTAGAAAATCTCAACAGGAGATAAAGTCTTCCAGACTATTCAGAATAAACTAACGTTATTCTTCCAGCAATTCTTGAACAGACTAACGTTGGCTTCAAATGTTCATATTCTTCTGCATTATAAAAGAGTTCAAGGCTGGAGAAGTAAGAAGACAGACAATAGCGCATACAACTAGCTATATAAGTGTAAGAAATGGAGTTGTTGATGACTCGGTTTTACATCGTCTTATCTTGTCTTTTTTGCCATCTTTTTGTTATCCTGAAGTATAGTTTTAGTTGTTTTCCTAGAGTCTTTTTACTTATTTTGTTCTCTTTGACTTTTGCAGGTATTTGGCTAAACCGTGCTAATTGAAGGAAAAAAGGATGTATTTTACATACATCTGGAGGATATGGAGTGCCAATGCTTCGTATGGTTGCTAGAATTGGAGCGGAGAGGCCAAAATACCAAGAATCGAAGTTAAAAGAAGCAAAATCGAGCAAGAAGGACAAGAAGGGCAAAACTGTCATTTGCCAAAGGATCAACGAATGCCAGTTATGAGATTGGCGTTCGCCAATTCATTCCAGAAAGAATTGGCGGATGCCAAAGTCGGACTTGGCGGGCGTCATGGATGGATTTTGGCGTCCGCCAAGTTATATCTTGGCGTCCGCCAACTTTCTTCCACGGCGGACGCCAGCTAGAAAGTTGGCGGACGCCAACTTTCTCTATTTCTGCGTGATTTTTCCCGATTCTTTCCTAATTCGTTCGGACTTAATTTTTCTTCCTTTCTTTTAGTTAGAAACAACATTATTACTTGGATAATTCATTCTATTGTGAAGTATTGAACTTTGCTCTCAAGCTAGACCTAGTTTCCAAGGCAATTACCCGTTTTGAGGTAATTGAACCGATTTTCACCTTGTAATCCGACGATTATCATTGATTGGGAGCGCAATCTACGTACTCTTTGCATCGATTCGATTCAGGTTCTTCAATTCTACCTAGGGTTTGTGACAACGAAGGGTAAATTGTATCAATCGTTCGATTCTACGTTTCTAGTATTAGATTATGTGTGTTGATTGTTTAATTGCTTTATTGATTATGTCTTCGCATAACATGAGTAGCTAAACACCCTGATTATGGGGTGGTGACGAATTCAAGCATGCTAGTTAGGGTTTATGCGATTATATATATATATATATATATATATATATATATATATATATATTCAGGTTACGATTATGATGAGCTTTATAGATTGATTGCGTATTCTGCTATTACGTTTGATGTGCAATCCGTCAATATCACTGTTAGATTAAGCATTTGATCTTTAGAAACCAAAACGTTTTTCGTCTTGCTTCAATCTAACAATTAGTTGCAAATGGTAATAGTAGGATTAGCTTAATTAATTGTAGCTTAGTGAAATTGACGCCTTCACTAATGCTAGATGTTTTCTGAACCCAAGTAGTAACAACTTGAGAGTAATCGTTTTCCTGTTGATCGCATATTTCCTACTAGCTAGCTTGTCTTCTAGTCACCACTTCATAATTCTCCTCATTCATATATTAATCTCATTAAGTGTCAATCTGTTTTCTAGTTGGTCTGCAAAGTATTCTACTTTCACGTAGTTAATCAATCTTCTGCCGAAGCAAAAACAATTCTTTACTGCTTTCATACTGTTATTATTATTCGTAAACAAGACTCAGCTTAGTTATGTCCTTCGAGACCGACCTCGGGGTTAACTTCACTACACTACAAGTTTTCGTAGTGTTGAGAATTAACTCTTAGCTCTTAAACAAATTTAAAACTTTGATTTTGACACATCAGTTGTCTTCAAAGCTCTCTATTGATGTTCATTGAGTTTATGTATTGAAAAGAGAGATAGTTTTGTGAGTTTCATATTCGTTCAATCAGTGTAATTCAAGAGTGCTGAGATCTTGTTAACGTGTGGTTAAGGGAGTCGGGATTGCTCCTTAGCACGAGACACTTAGTCTAGCTGGGGATAGCTTAGACTGGAGAAAGAGGGAAGGACAAGGGTTGTTGTCTTTGAGTTCTTGCGGGTTGTAAGTGGTCTATCAAGGATCTTAGTGGAATTAGTAGAAGTCCCAAGAGTAGACGCTTAGGGAGTGGACATAGGCACTGATGAGACGATAATTTAGAGTCTCATTTGGTCCTTTTTGTCGGTCTTTGTTAGTCTTTGTTTACAGTTTTTTGGTGTTTTTTTGTGCGTCTTTACGTTTGGTGTTATGTTTGTGTTTTGTAGGTTTTTTGCTCTTTAGGTACAAATTGGAGTAATGGTGACTTCGCGAGATGAAAATCGAGTGGTGAAATCATAATCCGAAGTGTCCTTGAAGATTTCATCGTTTTGCATAAGAGAAGGCCAAAACAGTAGCATCATTCGGCTAAGTTCGCCGCGGCGAGAATTCCAGCAAGCTCTATATATTTCAATTCAGAAGGCTCGCCGCGGCGAGATGGATTTTTGGCAGTTTCCGTTTTTCCTTATTACTTTAGAATTGGGATTATTCCCATATACTTTCTTTTAACCTAGTTCTTAAAAAAAGAAAAGGCTCCTATTACAGACTTTGACATTGATTGATCGTGGAGCTTGGTTGGATCTCTGTAAGAATCATCGATATCAAATTCTTGGTAATCTTTTGATAATCGTTATTGTTTATCTTCAATTCATTCTTATTCTTCTGTTTATTCGAATTGAATGATCTTGCATGCTTTTACCATCCACTTTATGTTGAGCATATTCTATACCGTGAAGTCTTTGATCTTTGCTTCCATCATGAGTAGCTAAATCACTCCGAACACGGTAGTTATGTGATAGTATTGCATATTCGTTTCTAGGGTTTTGGATTCATTCATATAGGTTTGTCTAGTTTGAAATATTCGTAAAACCTTCAATACAATAAGCTAGTTTTAAATCTTCAATATCATTTTCGGTTAAGCATTGTGGATTGACAACCCACGATTACTCTAGTTTGAAATATTCAAAGTACGATTGGTTGAATTGGATTGATTGATTTCTGTACACCAACCGTGTGACAAATATGAATGATTGCCCTAGAACGAATTAGCAATACTTGATCATTACTACTATGTGCATCTTCTCTCGTTGTTAAAAACCGTTATCTGCGTTATCTTATTCTAGTTTTTAGAAACAATCAAACATACAAATCAATCTGTTTTTACAAGTAACTATTTGCTTTCAAACCGTTGTGGTAGCTTAATTAGTTTCTTAGCGAACGATTCTGTGGTTAGCATTGTCTGTCTACAATAACTGATTTCTACTTGTTTTCTAAGTAATAATTTAAGCATATCAAATTTGGCGCCGCTGTCGGGGGGTCAATTCCTATTGTAGCGGTTGATTGCGAATTTTTATTTGTTTGTTTTTCAACTTGTTGTTTATCGCACTAACGGAAACTAAGATTCTTCGAGGTTTTTGATTCTGTAGATTTCACTACAGGTTTATGCTTGGAAGGAGATCACAAGGAACACCTTTGCAAACTCCAGTGAACGAGATCGATAAACACGTTTGTCGGCTTAGAAGACAGAACTTAGCAGCAATCCCAATGGCAGGAAACGGAGAGAATAACCAACCAATTGTTGAGGTGCCAGAGATCACCTATGGAACCTACATGCAGCCTGGTGAGATTAAGGCCGGGAAGTCAGTAGTTGTGCTTTCTAATGAGGCAAGTAACATGGAGATCAAGGCTTATCACTTCCATGACCTACCCAAGTACTATGGGATGGCTAATGAAGACGTGATCAGGTTTCTGAAGGAGTTTGAAGCACAAATTGCTAGGATTCCGCTTACTGTTGGGGGGATCACTGTTACTGATGAGGAAATTAGGAAGAAGGTTTTTCCTATGTGCATGCAGGATAAGGTTAAGAGCTGGCTTCTAAACCAGCCTGAGGGATGTTTGAGGACTTGGGATGAGTTATACAAGGCGTTCATGAACAAGTTCTACCCTGCAGAGAAAACTAGGCAGCTTCGACTCTAGATTGAGAAGTTCATGCAAATGAGCGATGAGAGTTTCTATGAAGCTAGGGAACGGTTCCTGAACCTGCTTTCTCAGTGCCCTCTCCACAGGATGAGGGAGATGGATCTGTGCTGCAAGTTTTATGAGGGACTGGACTGGGAGGCGCAGAATATGGTGGATATGACTGTTGATGGAACCATAGTTACAGCATCTCCAGCTGCTTTGAACGAGGCCTTCGAGAAACTGTCTGCTATTTCTCAGCTTAAGGGAACACGTGGAAGATCCAGGAGAGCCGAGGTGAAGTCTGTGGAAGAAGCACCAGGACCTAGCACTTGCGATCTGGCAGAACAGATTAAGGAGATGAAGATGCTTGGCAATGTCTCCGCACCGGTATCACAGGTAAGTGAGAGGTGCAAACTGTGTGGTAACTTTGGGCATGGATCCAGTATGTGTAGGCTACCCGAGATCCTGAACGAGAACCCCACTCCTGAGGTTCTCAACTGGGTACAGGTTAGATAGCCAGGTAACTATAGACCTAATGCAGGAGGACCTAGGATACAAACCTTTAACCCCAACCGTGCAAATTTGAGCTATGGCAACAATTTCTACGAGAATGCGCCACAAGAGCCACATGTTCCTATTCAGTGGTCCCGTTCAAGAACGATTCGTGAACAGTCTGACTGCAAGGGTATAGGGAAACGCCGATCAGGAGATCAGGAATCACATGGAAAGGTCCGAGAAGTTCTGGGCTGAAGCACAAAGGAATCAGAGTAGGAATGATCAGAGGTTTGAAAGCATCGAGTAGTCGCAGAAGCGTTTGGAGAAAACTCTGGGTGATCTGGTTGGTGCTCTTCAGCAAAGGGAAAGTGGTAAATTCCTAGCCACTGTGGAAACCAATAGGGTTCTTGCTGTCGAGATGACATTTGATAGGCCAGGAAAGGTGAAGACGGTTCTCACTACTTGCACCTGCAACCAGAATAATGTGGTGACCCAAGTTGAGGCATCACAGGTGGCAAAGACATCACAGGTAGTTGAGACACCAGTGGTAGCTGAGGTACAGAAGATAGATGTGGTGACTGCAGGTTCTACGATTCCAGTAGAGGAGGTGAATGCAAAGCGGTTAGTATTGTGGCGAATCCCACTGCTCAAGTGATCTAGAAAGCAGAAAAGAGTATAAGTGATTTAAACAGCTTTGATCTGGTGGTTTGGATTGGTAATTCTTCTGAGGTAACTGGCATTGTGGACACATGGGCTTCAGTTAATTTGATGACCTTTGCGACCTATGAGGAACTTGATTTGAAGGGGTTGGAACCCCGTAAATGCTTTGTGACAATCGCCAATGAAACGAGGAATAGGTGCATGGGTGTGATTGAGGATGTCCCGGTTAAGCTGGATGGGGATGTATTCATGGCTGATTTCGTGGTGGTGGAGTCGACACAGGGCAAAAGTAAGGAGATGGAGAAGGACATGCTGCTTCTGGGGCGCCCCTTCATCAAAACTACCCGTATGATAGTCAACCTCCACGCTCGTACCTGCACCATTGAGGTACATGGCAAGCAACGTGAGTTGCAAGCCACCACTACACCATATTCACCTGTGCAGCTTGATACCAGGAACTATATTGGTGCACACACTGGTCCACTCTACACTTACTCTTATTTATAGGAGAAGAAAGGAGCTAAGAAGACCGGGAGAGTCAAACACACTTGATTCTAACCGGAGGAAGTCGAGCTAACGACTCTAAACAAATGCATTTTTTGCTTTATTTCATAAATTGTTGAACTCATAATTATACTCTTGCATTGTTTTTCTTATTGTCAAGACAATTTAAATTAAGACTTGAACTATCTCTGGTTTATTGTTGTATTTTCTCTTTATTATGCATGTTGAGAACGGGGAACCTTTACACTCTTACGAGGAAACTGGTCAAACTCCGACCAAGGTATGGAGTTTCGATCTCACGAGGCGGGATTGCATTCGAGTGTAATGCAAAAAAAATTTAAAAATTTTGCCCTCGCCGCGGCGAGCTTATTCTTCATCGCAGCGAGGTGGTTCTGTGCATTCTCCCAGGGCCACTGGAAATTTCGCCGCGGTGAGCTTTTTGCCTCGCCGCGGCGAGAACTTTTTCTCAAAAACCCAGTAGGTTCTGGAATTTTCGCCGCGGCAAGCTTTTTGCTTCGCCGCGGCGAGGCTTGATTCAAAACAGAGGGTGACCTCTCTGGAATCTTCGCCGTGGCGAGAAATCCCTTCTCCGCGGTGAGAGGGGTCTTTAAAACCCTCGGCCTCTCTTCTTTCTTCTCCCTGCCCCAGTTTTCTTCCTCTCTTCTCCATCGTTTTCTTCCTCTCTTTCACTCTAAAATCTCTATCTCTCTCAATTCTTCACCAAATCTCTCCATTCTTGTTGCTATTCAACGGGTTTTTCCTCCTCTATCTCTTTCTTGCATAAATTTTGGGTTTAATCCATCTATTCCATCCGATTCAAAGGTAATTTGGCTTGAAACTTCACTCTTCCATTAATTTTGAGTTTTGCTTGAATTGCTTGGTTGATCGTCGTTGTTCTTGATTGATAATCTTGTGGGTGATTTCGCTAATGCATTGTGATTCTCTGATCGTTGATTCTCGAATTCACATGTTTTTGCTCGATTATACTCCCCACTTGTCATCCCCAAATTATGCCAACTTGTTCCTCTTTTGTGTTGCATGACTATTACTATGATTGTGAACTTGTTTGATTCGAGTTTTGGAATTGTCATGGAATTTTGGAACAGGTTTGGGGATTTTTCTGCCTTCCCCTGTTTTTGCTGTTTCTGACCATTGATCATATCTCTGTTTGGGGAGGTCGTATTCATACATCTCTTCCGCATTTCTGTCCACTAACCCCTTTTTGGCAGGCATAATGTCGCGTAGGGCTACAGGTAGCAAACGCCAAAGGGGCGAAAGCAGCGGTACAGCAGAATAGAGGGGCCCAACAGATGACTTCTCCCACCTGTCGACTGATGGAAGGGCTTATATGGTTGAGCACTTCACTGTGCCACGGTCTATCTGGCCAGAGCGGGAGCTTACTGTTGATGAAATCGAGGATGCAGTCTATGCTCGAGTCTGGGATCGTATCCGATACTTGCACTGGGCAAGCTTTTTGGGAAACAGCAGGCCTATGACCCGAAGCTAGTGAGGGAGTTCTACATCAGTCTCTATGAAACGATCGAGGATACAGTGACGGTCCGTGGGGCCCAAGTCCCATTTTCTCGACACACCATCCGGACATTTTTGTAGACCAAGTCATATCAGCATGGAGACACCCTCTACTCTCACTTCGGCGGAGTTTGTTGTTCTCCCCGACCTCAACCCTATGGATTTCACAGGAAAGGTTAGTATATACTCTCAGTATCTTAAGCCCAAGGTGCGACTCTGGTAGCACTTGATCCAGTACAATGTGACTCCCCTCTCCCACTTCAACACCTTGACTCCACCCACCGCTCGTCTCATTCGAGCCATTATGTCTGGGCAGTATGCAGACGCCTCCGATATCATCTTGGAGGAGATCTTATCCAGAACAGTCAAGGGGAGTGTTCTTGTTTTTCCTTGCTTCATCACTAGCCTCTGCAAGGCCAACGAGGTACCTGGGATCGTGTGCTCCGACAAACCTAAAGGCCCCCTTAAATCCACCAGTGCCCGAGTCATACTTGGTCATCATCCTGGCCCAACTGCTGTAGCTGAGGAAGCCGCCCCACAGCAGCCTGCTCCACCTGGTTCCACTGATTTCCAGGCTTACTTTGAGCAGATGAAAGCACAGTTCCAGGAATGGGCAGGACCACACTATGCCCGGATCGAGGGGCAGTACTCCCACATTGAGGCCCACTACCAGCAGCAGGCAGAGAGGGACCGGCGCACAGATGCCCGGGAGCAGCGCGAGACCGAGTGCTTGGCAAGGCAGGAGGGACTCTGGAAAGCACCGTAGGATTTCTGGGAGCAGCGCCTTGGTGGAGGCCCTTCTGGATCCACTTGATCACCCTTGCTGAGACAACACTATGGTTGGTCACTCTATTCAGTCACTTTCTTACACTTTTCATTGCTAGGGACTAGCACTTGAGTGGGTTTGGGGAGGTTTCGACTGTATCTTCTACTTAAGTTGTCTCATCTTTTGTACTCTATTACTGACATTTGTACCTTGTTTCGTACTCTATTTTTTCATTTTTTATTTTTATGTGTTCTGTTCAGGTGGTATGTTAGCCACTTTGTTCTGTTTATGTGACTATGGTGGTATGTTAGCCACCTTTTTTGTGTTAGTCTTTTCTTTTTCCAGTTGAGTCCGGTTTAGGTGTTAGTATTTTTCCTTTTTCTTGTGATGAGTCTGAGTCATTTACCAAGTCGAACATCTATTGTGAATAGTAAATTCTCTTACTGCTTACGTTTTGTTTGATGTCTAGCTAGAAGTAGTGTAGTAGGCTTTTAATCCTACAAGGTCGTTTCTCTTGTAAATAGCAAGTCTGGTTAGCCCTGTAGTCCAAACGCCTATGAGGAGCCTGAGCCGATGAAAAAATATTGTACCGGCACCTGTATTGTGTCATTCTTGGGTTGTGCAAGTTTTTTACGAATTACTTGCACCTTTTCATACTTACGTGTACTCAGTTTCGTTGGGATGACGAACGACATGCTTTACTTTGTGGATTTTACTTCCTGATTACGCTAAAGCGGTTTGGGAGAAGATTCTATTTCTGACTATTACGAAATTACATTTGTCTTTGAAAAGTGCATTTCGCTTCCCAAACCTTTTTGATATTTGAATCTCGGGTGGATCTATGGTCTTAATTGATCACCGTTAGTCTTGTTTCAAATACTATCACATACCGGCGTGGCTGAAAGGCTACATGTCCGTGAGGTTGATGGCACGTATACCAAACTGACATGCACAAAAGTGCAGACTATCGGTAAAACAGACACCTGCAAAAACGTGAGAATTGAAAGTGCCCAATGTGGCCATGCACTGAATTCAGTGAAGTATGTTGAGATTTGCTTTTTTGGACCAAAGAGCTAAACAAACTTGCTTTTTAAAAGAGAAACGACCTTGCAGGATTAAAAATACACTGTCCTACTTCCAGCTAATCATCATACAAAACCTAAGCAGCAGGTGGATTTATCATCTACAAAGGATGTTCGACTTGGTAAAAGACTCAGACTCACCACGAAAAATTAAATTAACTAGACCTAGACTGACAAAGAAACTATAATAGAGAAAGGTCTTTGAACACACAATAGAACAGAATACATAGAAGTAAAGACGAAAGACTCTAAAGACACAGATAACAGAGAAAAATGCAGACAAGACACTAGAGAGCACATTCCCCCTCCCCAAACCTAAACTTAAGCATGTCCTCAAGCGTAGAGTGAAAAAGAAAAGAGAATGGGAGCTATAGTGACTTGCCTGCTGGTGTACCTTTACAGTCATGTACAAGACTCTTCCGTGTTGGATAACGGGTACTCTGGAAGTTCTTAGTTCTTCCGGTTGTTGCAGCTCCTTTACTTCCCTATGGGGGAGAGTAAGTATACAGGGGACCTGTGTGTGCACTGATATAGTTCCTAGTTTCAACCTGCAGGGGTGAGTATGGCGTGGTGGTGGCTCGCAACTCACATTGCTTGCCATATACCTCTATGGTGCAGGTACGGGCGTGAAGGTTGACAATCATGCGAGTGGTCTTGATGAACGGTCGGCCGAGTAGCAACGTATCCTACTCCATCTCTTTGCCTTTGATCCGTGTCGACTCCACAACCACAAAATCAGCCATAAAGGTATCCCCATCAAGCTCAACCGGAACATCCTCGATAACCCCCATGCACTTGCTCCTAGATCCATTCGCCAATGTGACAAAGCATTTCCTGGGTTCCAAACCCTTCAAATTGAGCTCCTAATAGGTCGCAAAAGTCATCAGGTTAACTGCTGCTCCCGTATCAACAATGCCAGTCACCTCAGAAGAATTTCCTGTCGGCATCACTGATGCTCTTATTTGCTTTTTGATCACTCTAGCAGTGGGCTTAACCTCAAGAACAGCCAGTTTTGCACTCGCCTCCTCTACTGGAGTCACAACACTGGACATAACTACCTCATCTACTTCCTGTACCTCAACTATTTCTTGTGGCCTAGTCACATGTGGTGCCTCAAAGGCAAAGAGATGGAGTAGGATACGTATACCAAACTAACATGCACAAAAGTGCAGACTATCGGTAAAATAGACACCTGCAAAAAAGTGAGAATTGAAAGTGCCCAATGTGGCCATGCACTGAATTAAGTGAAGTATGTTGAGATTTGCTTTTTTGGACCAAAGAGCTAAACAAACTTGCTTTTTAAAAGAGAAACGACCTTGCAGGATTAAAAATACACTGTCCTACTTCCAGCTAATCATCATACAAAACGTAAGCAGCAGGTGGATTTATCATCTACAAAGGATGTTCGACTTGGTAAAAGACTCAGACTTGTTCTGTCCACAGGTACAAGTAGTCACAACTATCTTCACTCTTCCCGGCTTGTCGAAAGATACCTCCACAGCAAGAACCATGTTGGTCTCTACAGTAGCTGGAAGCTTACCCCTTTCTCTCTACTAAAGATGCCCAATCAAATCGCCCAGAGTCTTCTCAAGCCGCCTCTGGGACTGCTCAATACTGTCAAACCTCTGGTCGTTCCTTCTCTGATTCTTCTGTGCCTCTGCCAAGAACCTTTCTGACCTCTCCATGTGGTTACGGATCTCCTGATCAGCATTACCCTGCACTCTCATAGGCTGAACTTGAGTCTGCTGAGCTGGAACTTGCTGGACCGGAACCTGTTGCTCCTGTGGCCCATTCTCGTAGAAGTTATTTCCATAACTCAAGTTGGCACGGTTCGGGTTAAAAGTTTGAATCCTGGGCCCTCCTGCGTTACCACCTTGGTTCCCCCTGTAGTTCCCTTGCTGTCTAGTCTGTACCCAGTAGACTACCTCTGGAGTCGGGTTCTCATTCATAATCTCAGGAAGCCTACACATGCTGCCACCATGCCCAAAATTGCCGCACAGATTGCACCTTTCACTTACATGTGATGCCGGGGCTGAGACATTGCCAAGCATCCTCATCTCCTTGATCTGTTCGGCAAGGTCGCAGGTACTAGGTCCCGGCGCCTCTTCCACCAGTTTCACCTCTGCTCTCCTGGATCTTCCACGTTTTCCCTTAAGTTGAGAGATAGTGGATAGTTTCTTGAAGGCCTCATTCAAAACTGATGGAGATGCTGTAACTATGGTCCCATTAACTGTCATATCCACCATATTCTGCGCCTCCCAGTCCAATCCCTCATAAAACTTGCTGCACAAATCCATGTCACTCATCCTGTGGTGAGGGCACTGAGAAAGCAGTTTCAGAAACCGTTCCCTAGCCTCGTAGAAGCTCTCATCTCTCATCTTCATAAACTTCTCTATCTGGGTCCGAAGCTGCCTAGTCTTCTCTGCAGGGTAGAACTTGTTCATAAATGCCCTGTAAAGCTCATCCCAAGTCTGGAAAGACCACCCTCTTTGGTTGAAGCGACTCTTAGCCTTATCCTGCATGCACATAGGAAAAACCTTCTTCCTAATCTCCTCATCAGTAACAGTGATCTCCCTAACGGTAAGCGGGATCCTAGCAATCAATGCCTCAAACTCTTTCATGAACCTGATCACGTCTTCATTAGCCATCCCATAGTACTTGGGTAGGTCATGGAAGTGATAAGCCTTGATCTCCATGTTCCTGGCTTCATTAGAGAGCACAACAGCTGACCTCCCGGCCTTAATCTCACCAGGTTGCATGTAGGTTCCAAAGGTGATCTCAGGCACCTCAACAATTGGTTGGTTAATCTCTGTGTTTTCTGCCATTTCGATTGCTGCTAAGTTCTGTCTCCTAAACTGACGAATGTGTCTATCGATCTCGTTCACTGGAGCTTGCAAAGGTGTTCCTTGTGATCTCCTGCCAAGCATAAACCTGTAGTGAAGTCTACACAATCAAAAACCTCGAAGAATCTTAGTTTCTGTTAGTGTAATAAACAACAGGCTAAAAAACAAACAAATAAAAATTCGTAATCAACTGCTATAATAGGGAATTGATTCCCCGGCAGCGGCGCCAAATTTGATATGCTCAAATTACTACTTAGGAAAACAAGTAGGAAGCAGTTACTGTAAATACAAAATGCTAACCACGAGGTCGTTCGCTAAGGAATCAATTAGGCTACCGCAACGATTGAAAATAAACAGTTACTTGCGAAACAATGTTGATTTGTTTGAATTCGAGTATTTCTTAAAACTAGAAAATGAAAATTAACAATGTAGTTGTTTGTAAGAATGAGGTAGGAGGAACACAGTAGTTACGATCAAGCAATGCTAATTCGCTCTAGGGATACGTTCATACTGTCACACGGTTGGTGTACAGAAAACTATCAATTCAACCTTTACCAAACGAGTTTCAAGGTATTTGAACTAGAGTAATCGTGGGTCATCAATCCACGATCCTTAACCAAAACGTTTTAGAGAATTTTGAACGAGAGTATTGAATTGAAGGGTTTTTACGAAGATCTTTGAACGAGCCTAACCTATATGAACGATTTCGAACCCTAGAAGCAAATACACAAAGCTATCACGCAACTAACATGTTCGGAGTGATTTAGCTACTCATAATCGGAGCAAGGATGAAAGAATACAAGATATTGCCCATGTTTAACATAAACAGAATGATAATCGTATGCAAGCTCAAACAATTCGAGAAACAGAGTAAGAACGAATTGAATAAGATAAAACAATAGAGATTTACCACAGTAACCAGGGATTCGATATCAATCCTTCGATGAATAATCAAAATCAAGCTCCAAGTTGTTATCAATGTCAAAGTATGGATTTGTCGAGCTTTTTCTATCAACTAGGTTAGATCTAGGGCAAAGTGTGTTTTTTCACAATAGAATGAATATTCCAAGTAATTTTGTCTTGCTCTAACTAATAGAAAGTAGAAAAACTAAGACTGGGCGAAATAGGAAACAAAATGCACAAAAACGGCGAAAAGAAGAAATGGCGTCGCCAGTTTGAAAACTGGCATAGCCAGTAATTAAAACTGGCGTCGCCAGTTTGGTCTGCAGACGAAACAGAGATTACTGGCGTACGCCAGTTTGATAACTGGCATCGCTAGTTCTTCCAAAATGACTGTTTTGCCCTTTCCACTCCTTTTTGCTCTTTTTGCTCCTTTTAACTTCGATTCTTGGTATTTTGGGCTTCCCGCTCCACTTCTAGCATCCATACGAAGCATTGGAACTCCATATCTTGTAGATGCATGTAAAATACACCATTTTGCCTTCAATTAGCGCGGTTTAGCCAAATACCTGCAAAATACACAAAGAACAAAACAAGTAAAAAGACTCTAGGAAAACTACTAAAACTATACTTAATGATAACAAAACGATGGTAAAAAAGACAAGATGAGACGGTATAAAACCGACTCATCAGTTCCTTAGCGAACGATTCTGTGGTTAGCATTGTCTGTCTACATCAACTGCTTTCTACTTGTTTTCTAAGTAATAATTTGAGCATATCAGGCACTTTTGTGTCCGAACCACTATAATTCCGGTTTGCTTTATTTACTGCACTGCATCATAACTGCAATTTAAGGTTTCCCAAAAACGTAAATTCTTTATTCAGTAAGTTGCAGTTTTCGCAGGAAACTTCGAGTGAAACATTGCACGAAAGTTTGCATCTTTCTGTCTATCTTTCAATCATCATTTCAAAGCAAAGTTAGAAAACCTTTTCAAAGGAATTTTATATTACAATTGGCATCAGAGATTGGTTCACTCGTTTAAAGCATAACAACTTGAGTGCTAAACGATCACTAATGGATTTGTTTAGTAATGAAGTTTTTGCAGGAGGTCTACGAATCCTTATGGAGGGGCATTATGGACCAAGGAAAACCGCCCACAAAGTCCTTGAATCAGGATTCTACTGGGAGTCGATCTACAAAGGCGTAGTAACCTTCTGCAAGAGTTGTGACAGGTGCCAGAGAACAGGGAACATAACCAAGAGGGACTAGATGCCTATGACTACAATCCTGGTGGCAGAGATCTTCGACGTCTGGGGTATAGACTTCATGGGACCTTTTTCGAAGTCAGATGGGAACGAGTACATAAAACATGCCTTTTGAAGGATCGACTGGAACCATGTACAAGCAGGAAGGACTGGTCACATGCCTTGCCGAACTCTCTGTGGGCATGCAGAATAGCATATAAAACAGTGCTAGGAGCAAGTCCATACAGGATTTTATACGGGAAGACATACCACCTACCTTTTGAAGTAGAGCACATGGCATGGTGGGCCATCAAGACTCTAAACTGCAATCTGGATGCAAGCGGAAAGAAGAGATTGCTGGATCTCAACGAGCTAATTGAAATCCGGAATCAGGCCTACACCAACTCGAAGATATATAAGGAGAAGATAAAGGCCTACCATGATAAACACATTAGGCAAAAAAAAAAAATCGAGGAAGGGCAGGAAGTGTTACTTTACGACTCTCGTCTGAAGTGGTTCCCCGACAAGTTGAGGAGCAAATGGAAGGACCGTACAAAGTCCTCAAGGTATATCCGTATGGAACGATCCAGTTGCTAGACTACGAGTCAAAGGGGATTTTCAAGGTGAACAAGCACAGGGTTAAATCCTACATCTCGGGAGATCAACAACATGCCAACCAGACGGAGACGTACAAGTTGGACTTTCCTAAGATTGATGTATAGTCGGGCAACGACTATAAATGAGCGCTTGTTGAAAGGAAACCCAACGGTTTGTAAGTATTTACGTTTATTGCATTTCACGTAGTTTGGAGTTATTGCCATGCAACACAAAGATAAGGAGGCAATATTAGAATGTTTTTCCTTCCTTACTCTCCTTAATCTCTTGATTCAATTATATATGCTGTTTTAGAAGTCTTTCATGCAATGAGTGGGTCTGCTTAGTTAAAGAGGGATTCTGGGAATAAGTAAACTCTGTGAAACTAACAGGTTTGGGGGAGGAGAAGTAGAAGGAAGTTGTGGTTTCTTTGTTTTATTGTGTTTTCTCTCTCTCTCTAAAAAAAGAGAAAAAATGAAGAAAAAGAAGTACCGAAAAAATCAAGGTACCAAAAAAAGAAGAAGAAAGAAGTACCATAAAAAGCAATGGTACTAAAAGTCTCGGAGTGGATCTATGGTCCTTGTGATCACCGTTTTCGTGTTGGGCATGTTACAGATACTACCCACATACCGGCGTGGCCCTTAAAGCTACATGTCCGTGAGGTTTGATGGCATGTATACCAAACCAGCATGCACAAAAGTGCGGAATTCGGTAAAATAGACACTACCAAAAAATGGAGAGACTAAAAGAGCCCAATGATGGCCATCAAAAAACATACGGGTCGAAACGACTGCAAAAAAATAGTATGTAAAAGAGAGAGAGAGAGGAACATCAGACTTTATTATTTTGAGAAGGTGGAGAAGAAGGGATAAAATTTTGACAGGGTAGGATTCATAAGGAGCATGGAAGACCTATATCTAAGCATTTAGCCTTACTTATGCATATCTTACCTTAATCCTTTTTCAAGCCTAATCTCTGATTGCCTCAGAAGTCCGTGTATACGGTGAATTACTTTTTGAAGGGAAGCATGAGTCGCATGCCGTAAGGTTCTTATGTGAATTATGATTGATCATGTTACTTGAGAACCCGACGATGCAGATCGATGTTCATTTTTGTCAGTTGGTTTCATGATCTCCGATATCTGACTAAGTTGCTAAATGAGGTTGAATATGAAAAATCATCTTTGTGAAAGTTTTAAATCGGGAAAGTTTGCATGTTTTATGTAGGTCATGATCGCGTTATTTAGGAATTGCACGATTTCAGGCACCAAAACGACATAATTGTGTCAAATCGAGAAAGTTAAGAAACTACGTAGAATTGGCCGATGCACGGAGTTCGAGGTGTCGAAACATGTCATGTGACCAGCCAGTGCGAAGATAATTGAAGATGCTACAACTTTGTAAGATAACTTTTCAAGGAAACGAAGTTAAAAAGCCCGAAATTGAAGAACCAAGCAAACATATTCAAAGCTGGAGGAATCGCACTCTGCGGTCACCTGTGGACCGCAGAAGGGGCATCAGCAGTCCCCTGTGGACCGCAGTCAAGCATCTATTTTGTGTTCAGTCTGTTTTCTGGCCTGTCAGGCTAGGGCTCGTCTTCCTAAACCTTCCTTATACACAAATGGCGGTTGGAGCTCGGAATTTCAACAATAAATAAGACCATTGGGGTCTCATAATCAAGAGAGAACAGAACGGAAGGGTTCCGAATAGTAGAACGGAACATTAGGGTTCCGTAGCACCAAAGAAGCTCTCCTGAGAGAGAACCAGTCCTCGGGGAAGTGAAACCCCAAAACCCTAGCCGTCAGCAAGCAATCAAGAAGACTTCAAGCTAAGACATCCGAAGAAAGCCATCAAGATCGATCACCACTCGAAGAGATCAAAGAAGAGGAATCCGAGGGCCGACACTCGCCATCTTCTTCCGGTTTAGTTAGTTCAAACATGATTTCAATTTAGTTTACAGTTTATTTACTTTCAGTTATGTCAGGCTAATTTACCTTTGTAAGGGTTAGCCAGGATCTTTGATTATTTGGTTTATATATGATGGAATAGTTTTAGCATCAATGTTGGTTATGCGATTTTTATTCATACCTGTGTTGTTTGAGGAAAGTTGCTTTGTTTGTTTATGTTTTTCGCGAGACATGAGTATTCATTGCACTAGATTAGGAGATGTCAGTTGTGTCTATAAGTTGATATTCTGCCTGAGGTTTGTTGTTGAGCTAGCCACTGGTGTCAGCTTTGAGCTAGACGATAGTCTAAATGGGGTATCTTTATTGACTGCGTCTTGGTATAAGATATGTGACTGGTATGATTCTTCAGCCGTAACTATCGCTATCTGTTATTCCTGACATAAGCCGTTTATCAAAGTGAAGGTTAACGCTTACATGCTTTTCTCTATAAGTTCTTAGTTCGTCAATTCTCTTTATAATTATTTTCCGGCTTACGTGTTTATTTTACTTATTCAAAAATACCAAAAATCTATTTTTTATTTTATATTGAAAATCAACCATTAAATATTCTATTTCAATCGAGCGTTATTCCCGAGAGAACGACATCTTGAGTTAACTTACCGCTATAAACTGTGTGTAAGTGAGCTTCTGGCAATTATAAATTTAATCTTTTGATTGTATTTAGAGATTGCAGTCTCTACAGCAAAATCAAAATCTCTGAGTACACATCAGGTTTCTTTCAATTTGGCCCATATATTGTATTCTTTACGATTTACCATTCTTAATAATTTTTAGGATAAATGTTTCGCTGTAGGGACCATAAAGAAGAAATTTAGAAACTTAAGAGACGGCCTTTCGAGAATATATTTATGTCTAGAGAATTGAGTTATAAATAGGTTGTTTAGTCATAATATAAACTCATATTCATGAACTTAGATGTAATTGATTTTTATCGCATTGGACTTGCGTGTTATTATTTATTCAATGGGTGACCAACTATAATAAGACTGTCTAAGAGGGGTACTGGATGTAATTCATCCAATTTAAGGAAAAACAAATAAGGAACCCTCATGATATTGAGCCATGCACGACAGGACTCCTCACATTGTGCATTCGACCCTGGTTAAAAAGATAATACACCTTATTGTAATTCTCAATATAGACATCAATTACAATACTAGATAAAATTACGTGTAAAAATGTTAACATCAAGTACATATGTTTGTATACAATATTTAAAACTTCGAAAGTTGATGTTTATTATATTGAGTCGACAACGATGAATGTTTTTCAGATTGTAATGATGGAAATATTGTCGTTGGCTGACTTATTACACAACAGGAACTGGATATAGTGTGGGAAATCCTATTGAATTACTTAAGTTTGTAATAACCCTTTTTTATTTTAATCATTATATTTATTTTATTTTATTTTATATTATAATAATTATTCCGTTTAGTAAATGTATTGGTATTAATATTATTGTTCTAAAGGGAGAACAAAGAATCATTTATCAAAATTTGTCATCATTTTAGGTTCTTATATTCGTAATTTTAAGTCTTTTTTGCTTTTAATTCCTTATGTTTTATCAAGGTTTGTTACATGGTGGATGTTTTTTCATTTTGTAGAAGAACAAAGGATCCTAGACGTACGAAGAAAGCAGATTAAAAGAAGCCAAACGCCTACAAAGTTGTAAAAACGAATCGAAAAGTTTACTTAAAAATTCCTTCAAACATCACTAACATATCATTAACTTTGTAGCTACAAGACGAAGATAATTTGGCAAATGATTGTTTCATTTAATTCATAAATAAAGAAAAATAAAAACATGACCCGGGCTATCAGATCATGTAACTTGTACTTGAATAGTAATTATGCTACCAAACTATTTGGTACCAGATCTAGATGCACCTTTTTTAGTACCAATCTTTGAGTCTCTGATTTCCATTTTCTGATCGTGAGATGGCAAAACAGTCACCTCTCCGGTGACTGGGTTTGTGAGGACTACGCTGATCTCTACACCATCTTTTGTACGCATTTCATGCACGTCCTTCATAATGTCTTCTTTCAGTTTTTCAAACATGTGTTCACGCTCTTTGTCATCTTCAATGAATGAAAGCTTGGCTTTCTTGCCTGATGTTTTCTAGCTTGATGATGTGATAAAAGCAATGAGGATGTGAGGACATATATATACACATGCGCTCTCATGTGATGAATTATGCTTCCCAATTCTATCCATATAGTCAACAATATATATTGCAAATCTCTTTACTTGCGAATAAATATACTTGCCGATTTGTTATGCAATTACCTATATTTTCATAAATTATGTGTCATCTTTTATGTTTTTATGGTCATGATTTTCTATATAATTCAAAGTGATGACTTAGTCACAAAACTCTTAAAAGAAATCGTAAGCACAATTTATAATTATTTTACGATTCACTTAACTTAAAGAAAAATGATCCTATAACAAGTTGAGATAGTAATAATGTTACTGAAGTGTCCTATTTCACCAAATGTGCTATTCTATACTAAGTAACTATAATAATGCACTTTCCTCATTCAAAGGGAAATAATATGTGCATTGTTAAGTAAAATGAGGGTATAATATGTATTTAGACTAGTTGAAAACAGGGCCACCTTAAGGTTTTGGGGCCCTTGTATGAATTTTATGGTTTTAAATCATAAAAATCAATATTGTAATAATATTTCTAATTACAAATAGCAAATTATAAAATGAAAAAAATTATTTTAAAATGAAGTGATGAACTTAAAACCTAATATGATTTTGTGTTATCAATTTTATATGTACTAATTAAAAAAATAAGTCCACCTAAATACAATTAATTTTATAAGTAAAATGTTTAAGACTTACATAAGGATACGAAAAAAAAATCTTGAACACTTACTATTCATAACATAGTAATAATTCAATTTACTAAGAAAGTATTAATACGATTTTTAATGATTAGTGTAAAGATAGTAAAAATTAATAAGAAAAAAAAACAAGAAAATGGAAGGCTAAGGGTCGATCCCTGGCCATTAACATAGAATCAACCTTCATCGGCATTATCCATCCACTCGGACAAACAACTATTTTGGTAAATCTCACAGGTAAAACTGTCTATATAGTCTATAAATATACCAAACCTTCTATATAGACTACTCTCATCCAAGCCACCACTTGAACAATTACATCCAAATCCATTAATAAGTTATTTCTGTTGACAAGCTTATAAGTTGAACCAATTTATTCAAAAACCTAATATGTCCTTATTACTATCTTTAACCTTTTCAGGAAGATGGAAAAGATGTTATCAACTAAGTCAATATGTAAAAAAATCTTCTCTCTAGCTATCTTGCTTCTCTCTCCCCAACTTAATTATCTTCCAGCCGCTCTCACTTTGTTCCGCCTTCCCCCAGCTGTTGAGGGGTGAATCCTCAACACCTACTAAGTTTTTACTAAGTCCTTGTTCTAACCCTGTAATTCATTCTAGTCCACTTGGTAAGGTCTGAAGATCTTCTTGAGCGACTCCTGATAAGGAACTGCGCAAAGGCTAGTTGGGGTCTTAGAACGGTAAACCCGGTTTGCTTAGGGTCAAACCGGATAAAGACTTTACTTGAGAGAGATTGAGTGTCTACTCTGTCAAAGTGTTCATTCAAGTCTGATTATGGGGAATAGTGACTTACTATAGCATGGGGATCTGTGTCATATTTATAGGTTTCTTTCTTAAATGGAGGGACGCACGAGATCATGCCAAGTGTATGCTTCACAATATGCCACAAATGCCTTATTAGGCCCAAGGCCCATTAGGTTGGTTTGACACATGTGCCTTCTTGGGCCTTTAGGGGCATAGTGGACATCTTAGCACCCTTGTCGAACCTTCAGCTCTCACGGAGAAGAGTTTTGGACTGAGGACTAGGTGTACAGTCCGGACTAGAGTTAACTCTTGCTTCCGTAGGATTGTCTTAATCCCACTTATATGTTGATGTCCCTTGTCGAGTTCCGGTTCAGATCGAGCTTTGTAGCTTTGTACACTTGGTATTCAGTGACAAGGCATCCGACCCGGAGGTCGTCCGATCCTAGACTACTATCAGGCATTTGGGTCCTCTTCACCTGTATGTGTACTGGGTAAGAGATGGACGTTTAGTAAGGCGGGTTGGACTAGTAGGTTCTAGACTATTAGTTGCCTTGCCCATAGTCCCTAGCCTTTAATATGTTTGAGGCCCGAGCCTACTAAACAGTGGAGTCGGGCCACTGGGGTCGGGCCTCTTGTATATATAGCGTTTAAGATACTAATTCTCCTTAGGATTCGCCTTTAGAGTGTCCTAAACGAATTGGACATATTTCCGTATCAACATATGTCCCCCTAGTTTTCAAGTATCTTTGTAGAAGATAGTTGTGGAACTATATTTTAAGATGAGAGGAATCTTTGTTGTGTGTCCGATCCGTTCGTCGAAAAAAAATCTTTTGTAGTCCGTTGCCTTAATGGGAAAAATACTTGATGCCTTTTCCCATCTCTCTCTCTCTCTCTCTCTCTCTCTCTCTCTCTCTCTCTCTCTCTCTCTCTCCACAATTTTCTCACAGTCCGAGACTGTATGTCTCAGACTGTAGGGAAAGAGGTATGTGTAAGCGAGATTGGGTGTGGCATCAATGGAGTATTTTGGACCAATGATGGTCCGCTAGCTACTGGTGTAGTAGGGAAGGTCCGTATTGTGATATTTCACGGGTGGGATTGATGAACTGATTTGATCTTGTGGGCTTGGAAATATATTAATGGGCTGGGCTTTGTCGTGTCCATCCGGCCCATTAATTTTCTTGTAGTGGGAAACCCATCTCTTGAAGAGGTTTTTTCTTATCATCAATTGGGTATATTGGGTTAACTGGTCATTTCACCAAGTGGTTTAATGTACACCGTTGGATGAATTTCGATCTACGATTGAGATTGAATCCTAGAGTGATGTGACAGTTGGGCTTCCTATTGGTCCAGATAACGGCAAAGTAAAAGAATAGAGAGGGGGGGGGGGGTGAATAGTCTTTTCGAACTTTTGTCGATAAAACAGTTTCTCAGATATCTGATACTTATATTTAGAGAGCGGAAGTCTTTTGTGATAAGTGCACGTGTCAGCAAGCTATAATGTGTGTAAGTACTCAACAAGTAAGTAAAATAATAAGTAAAGTGCAGTAAGTAAATAACACAAAGCTTTTTATAGTGGTATCTGAAGGTGGCGTAATCCCTCAAGTAATCCACTCGCCCTTTCTCAGGATTTGAATCCACTATGATAAGATGATGAGTTCTCCTTACAAAATCCTATCTCTTGATCCCTTTAACACAAGGTTCCCAACCAAGTGTTCCCCCTGAGTTATTCCCTGGCTTTCTCAGCCAAGTACTTCCTCTACTCAGTAACCTATGAGCTATTCCCCAGCTTCCAAAGCTAAGTACTTCCTGTGCTCAAGGTCTGTTGGTGTTGGTTATGGTAGTTTGTCAGGTGAGCTATCTCTTATAACTTTTCAGTTATGTTCAGAGAACTATTTAATATCAAGCTTCCTGAATACTCTTTTCAGTGTATGGGAACTTGTTCTTTACTGACCCAAGTCTTGATGTTGTGCAAGAGAATGAATCTCAGATATCAGTCGCAACATTATACTTGGATTCAACTCCTTCACAATAAACAATTCTTGTTAAGGATCAGGACACATAGAACTTTCGTGCTACTTAGAATTCAAGAGCATTGGTCGCAACTGTAAGCTAGTGAGTAAGTAGGTAGAAGGCTTGTATGTTTGAATGTAAGTTGTGTTCAATGTAGTTCTTGGTGTGTCTTTCAAGCATTCTAAGTGGTGATATTTATAGTTGAAAATCATGCCGTTTGAATAGTATCCGTAAGACATATTGAAATTCAAACTATTGATATCTAAGGATAGTACTGTAGTGAGCTTTGTCTCTTTTAAGAGATTTCCTCTTTTGTTCAGACATCTATGTCTGCGTAATAAATGCAATGTTGTTAGGAATATCTGTTTAGATTTTGATCAGTAACCCTAATGATTTATCTTAGCTCATAAAGGTAACTAGTACTCTTAGTTCACTTGAACATTGTAAAAGAGGAAGCTTATTGAGTATGTTAGTCTAGCAAATCTTGTATAGGATGTTAGGTCTCTAAGTGCAATTTTTATATCTTTGAAGAAGACCTAGAAGCAAGCATCCAGAAAAAGGAAGCCTTTATTGAAGATCAGAAGATTGCACAAGATTGTTGAAGACTATGGAAAAGTGTCTCCTCAGAAACCTTGGCTCAGAAACCTTGAAGAAATTAAGTGTCCTTGGAAGACAAGTATTTCAACAAGTTGTTTCTGATGCATTATAGGTCACTGAGAAAGGACTTGCAAAGCCTCAGAAAGCTTGCATCGTTCCATTGACACTACATCACAAAAGTTAGTACAGTGCATTAATTACGTAGGCAGAGATGTCTAAGCAAAAGAGGAAATCTCTGGAAAGAGACAAAGCTCACTGCCGTACTAACTTCAAATATCAATAGTTTGAATTTCATTGTGCCTAACGGATACTATTCGAATGGCATGATTTTCAACTATAAATATCAACACTTAGAATGCTTGAAAACACACATCTACGAACTTATTCATTCAAGCATACAAGCCTTCTGCCTACTTACTCTCTAGCTTACTGTTGCGACTAAAGCTCTTGAATTCTAAGTAGCACGAAAGTTCTAAGTGTCCTGATCCTTAACAACAATTTTATATTGTGAAGGAGTTGAATCCAGAAGATATAGTTGCGACTCATATCTGTGATTCATTCTCTTGAATAACATCAAGACTTGGGTCAATAAAGAACAACTTACCATACATTGAAAAGTGCATTAAGTAAGCTTGATTCTATAGAGCACTCATAGATAATTGTATAAGTTCTTAAGAACCTGCTCACCTGACAAACTACCATAACCAACACCACAAAGGCGTTGAGCATAGGAAGTACTTAGTTTGGGAAACAAAGGAATAGCTCAAAGGTTACTGAGTAGAGGACGTACTTGGTTGGGAAAACCAGGGAACAACTCAAGGGGAACACTTGGTTGGGAACCTAGTGTAAAAGGGATCAAGAGATAGGATTTTGTAAGGAGAACTCATCATCTTATTATAGCGGATTCAAGTCCTGAGAAAGGGCGAGTGGATTAGTTGAGGGATTACGCCACCCTCAGATACCACTATAATATGCTGTGTTATTTACTTACTGCTTACTTATTGCATGCTGAATACTTACACACTTTATAGCCTACTGAGCACGTGCACTTATCACTGAAGTCTTCCGCTCTCTGAATATAAGTATCAGATACCTTCCCAGATATCTGAGAAACTGTTTTATCATCAAATGTTTGAAAAGACAATTAACCCCCCCCCCCCCAAGTCTTTTACTTTGTCGTTATCTGGACCAACAAGTGGTATCAGAGCGGGAGGTTCTTTAACCTTCTGCACTGAACCTAGATCCTAGATAAGTGCCCACTAACAGCTTACAACGTACACTTGCTTTGTTTGTTTAGTGTTTGCTACAGGATGTCTCTGAGCGATGCACCCGTTCTCAAGCCAGAGAACTATGAGAAATGGAAGAACAACATGATGCTTACCTGGAAGCTATCAGTGACGAGATTATCGAAGTTATAAAGAATGGCTCCATTGTCATTCTACAAGAAAAGCAGGTCACTGAGGTTTCAAATGGTCGGATAAGGAAACAGATGCTGCTGGTTCATCCACATCTTGTACAACATCGAGTGCAAGACCAACTGGTGAAATTGCGTATGAACCAAAGCCCAGACATCTCTGGACATCGAAAGATTCCAACATAAATAGGCTGGATGGTAAAGCAAGAAACATCAGTATTCGTTCTACTCCAGATCACATGCAGTGCAAACTGTGGTGTGCAAAAACGGAAAAAGAAGCCTGGTCACTGATTGAAGAAATCTGTGGCGGCTCTTTGAAAACCAAGGAAAACAAGTTCGAAGTTTTGAAGCTCAAATTCCAAAATTTCAAACAAGGTCCCATCGAGACACTTGAGGAACTTGATTTCAGGTTTACAACACTAATGAGTGAAATGGCTGCACTTGGTGAAAGTGAGAGATGCTCTAACTCTAAAAAGGTTAAGACTATCGTAAGAAGCTTGAATCATAACTAGGAACACACTCAGTACTTCTATTTTAACCAAGGAATGCCTAACATCACTCCAGTGGAGCTTTTCTCACACTTGGCAACTGTCAACTATGAGACAAAGCAAAGAGGACATATGACTACTGAAACATCGCAGAATGTTGCTCTAGTAACTCAAGGGACTTTTGAAAAGAAGGATTCCAAAGAGGTGACTGAGGAAAATGCTCTTGTTGTAAAGCATATGTTATGAAAAAATACGTCAGTCATGAAATAAAAAGAAGAAGGACCAAAGAGAGCTGAAAAATCATCTAGGTCCCAACTATCACCATTACAAAAGTATGCAATTGACTAGCTCGCTAAACAAGCCTGCTCAGCAAGCATCGAGTACTGAGGGAGCAGAAATCGGAATCGATGTCTGTTTCTATTGTCAGAAATCTGGTCACTTCAAAAGAGACTGCCCAGCTTACAACAAGCTAAAGACTGGTGACAAGAAAGATAGGAGAAATTTCAAGAGAAGTCAGAGATCTATGCTCACTGAGGAAAGGAAGAAGATTCAAATCCAACTGGATGCTCTTGATCTTAACTCTGAGTCTGAGGATGAAGACTCAGATAATTCTAAACTTCCATCACCAGAGTTGTGTGGCATCACTCATGAATTGGTTGACTTTGGTCAAAAGAAGAAAGAAATGTGTGGGGTTGCTGAGGAGGTCTATCCAGATTGCTCCAACATCGAGCCATGCCTAATGGCTGATGAGGTAACCAATATTTCTCGATTTATATGAGAGTGATGAGGAAGAAATCAAAGATCTAGAACACCTTAGAAAAGAGCTGGATCATTATGAAAGAGAATTTATGGTTGTCCAAGCTAGAACCAAAATTCTTGAGGAAGAAAATAAATCTCCTGAAAAGTAGTGTTCACAACTGCGGAAGCTATCAGAGACAAATGATGCTGAGAATGCATTTCTAAAGGCGCGTTGAGATAGGAAAGTTACATGAAGAAGCAGTGGATAAACATCAAAGGAAGTGTGAAGGTCTTCTTTCTGACAATGATGAACTCAAAAAGAAAGAATTGTCCTTCCAATCCTATGCCAAAGCTTATGACACTCTCACTGAAGAACACTCTTTCCTAAGAGATGTCTCAGAAAAAGGAGGACTTGGGCTAGACACTCAAACAACAAATAGTTCTACCACTATGAACAAGAGTGATGAAAGAATAACATTTGTTAGTAGTCAGCAAGGTGGTTCCCAAACAACCTATAGCATTGGTCAGAAAGCTAAGGTTGCTGACAAAGGAAAGTCAGTCACGACCAAACCTTTGAGGGAAAAACAAGTCTAAAAGAAATCTGATGGAAAAGTTCTTGAAAAGGAACAACATACTGGAAAGTGTAATCACCCACAGTGCTATGTTTCTTAAAAAGGGAAGATTGCTGGAGCTGGCAAATTTTCTAATGTCACGTTTTCTGGAAAGAAAAATGACCCAGAGACTAGTAAGGCTACTGAGAGGAGATCTCAGTCGGCACCACGAGCTAAAAATGGCATTGGCTATAAAGCCATCGGGAAACAACTTGCTCATGATTACAAACTAGAGCAAGAACGATGGATGAAAGCCAGGATTGCTCACAGCAATCATCAAAAGTGGACGAAAGAGCAAGCCACAAGCAATCTGAATGCCAGGGCTAGAAGAAATCAGAGAATGAAAGCTAAGTTCGCTGAAAAGCAGACTCAGCAACCTGACAGGTATCTGAAAGCATCACGAGGTGCACCAAGGAACACACCAAGAAGGAAAATAGTTCTTGATATGAATGATGCTAGTCATTTACCTAGAATTCCTCCTTATGTTCCTTCTAGACAAAAGCATGTCCCTAAGAGATTCATTCAAAAATGGATTCTTACTAGGAGATACTTTAGTCTAGATGGTTCCATTGTTGGAATGAGAACCTAACTCCATGTTTCATGTTTTTTGCCTAACACTCTAAAGAAGAATCCACCATGGCATTTTGATAGTGGATGTGGGAAGCACATGATAGGAAACAAAGCAAATCTAGTTAACTACAAAGTATGTGATACAACACCAGATATCAGATTTGCAGGAGGAGAAGTGAATCCAACCGTAGGATTTGGAGATCTGAAAATTGGAGCCCTTATAATCACTGGAGTACTACATGTGAAGGGATTGAAATATAATCTTCTAAGCATGAGTCATTTTGCTAACAAAGGGTTCTCAGTGAAGATGAAATCCAAATTCTGCAAATAGATTGACAATGAGTCAAAGCAGGTAGTCTTGGTTGCTAGGCGGAAAAGTCTCTATGTTGCTGAATGGGCATCTGCCACAACTATAGAATGCCTCATGGTGAGTCAATCTGGCTACACTGAAGAAAATTGGCTATGGCACAAAAGGATGAGTCACTTGAATTTCAAAACTCTAAACAAGCTAGCCAAGAAAGAGTTAGTTGTTGGATTACCTAAAATGGCATACAAAAAGGATGGTGTATGTTCAGCTTGCCAATTAGGGAAACAAGCCAAAAGATCTTTCAAGTCTAAAACTAGACATTCTAGTGTGATGCCACTACAACCAGTTATGCAGGAAAGATGTATGGTCTGCTTGTTGTGGATGACTACTCAAGATTCACTTGGGTTGTTTTCCTCAAACAGAAATCTGATGCAAGGGTTGAGATACCAAGCCTGCTGAACAAGCTTGAAGTCATGAAAAATGAAAAGGTATATGTGATCAGAATAGACCATGGTACTAAGTTTGTGAACCAATACATAAAAGATTTTTGTACTTGCAAAGGTATACAACATCAACTATCTTCAATAAGGACACCACAACAAAATGGTGTTGCTGAAAGGAAGAATAGGACCCTAAAAGAAGTAGCAAGAACAATGCTTGCTGACACTGAAATAAGTGAAATCTATTGGGTTGAACTGTAAATACAGCATGCTACACTCAAAATAGATGTTTGATAAAAAAACATCATGATAAGACTCCTTATGAGTTATTGATTGGTAGACCCCTAGTATCAAACATTTAAGGGTGTTTGGTTGCAAATGTTTTGTTCTTAACAATGGTAAAAAATATCTAAGAACATTTCAACCAAAGGCAGATGGAGTATTTCTTTGTTATTCAATGAATAGCAAAGCTTACAAAATCTACAACAAAAGGACACAAAAGATTGAAGAATCTGTCTATGTAGTATTCTATGAAGGAAACAAGAAAGTACCCTTGAATGAAGAACTCTCAGATAGGTTCAAAGAACTTATGATCAAGGATTCTGAACAAGAATCTCAGAGTGGAAATGATTCTTTCATTCACCTAGAGGATGAGTCTAACGAAGAAAGGCAACCATTGCTGAGTAACAACCAGATGACTCTAAGATATGATGAAGAATTTCCTATGAGAAATCCAGAAATGGTTCAAATCAATGAGAATCTTCATAATGAAGAGGTCTCTGAGCAGGAGGTTGCTGTGAATTGTCTCAGATACCCAGGACACCGAGCAAGTGTAAGATATCCCAAGCACATTACAAGTACCAGATATCTTGGATACTGAACAAGTATCTTATCATGATCATACTGATACAGAAATGAATCAACATGATAATGATCCTACTAGTTCTAAACCCATTATAAAATGGATAAGAGATCATTCTGCAAACGATGTGATAGGTCCTTTAGACCAAGGGGTAAAAACTAGGAGAGCTATTGCTGAAAATGCAAATTCTCTCTATGGATGTTTCATCTTAGACATTGAACCAAAGACCATTTAAGAAGCATTAAAAGACCAAGATTAGATCTTAGCAATGCAAGAAGAGTTGGATCAATTTGAGAGAAACAAAGTCTGGAAACTAGTTCCCTACATTGATGGAATATCTGTCATAGGAATTAAGTGGATTTTCAGAAACAAGATGAATGAATCTGGTAAAATAACCAGAAATAAAGCAAGGTTGGTTGCCAAGGGATTCACCCAGACTGAAGGACTAGATTTTGATGAGTCATATGTTCCAGTTGCAAGATTGGTTGCAATCAGACTATTTCTAGCCTTTGCAGCTCATGATGACTTTAAAGTTTACCAAATGGATGTCAAGAGTGCATTCCTAAATGGTGAGCTTGCTGAGGAAGTCTATGTTGAGCAACCACCTGGTTTTGAAGTTTCCTCAGAAAGCAAGATGGTCTATAAGCTTCAGAAAGCTCTATATGGACATAAACAAGCTCCAAGAGCATGGTACGACACATTGGCCAAATCCTTGCTAGGAAATGGATTCAAGAAAGGTGAAGTTGATAAAACTCTCTTTACATTGAGCCATGATGGGAAACTACTCTTAGTACAAGTTTATGTTGATGACATAATCTTTGGATCTAAGGACAAGCAACTTTGTGAAAACTTTGCTGATCTCATGAAAAGTAAATTTGAGATGAGCATGATGGGAGAATTGAATTACTTCCTAGGGTTGCAAGTCAAGCAACCGGAATATGGAATATCCATTAGTCAAACAAAGTATGCAAAAGACATGCTCAATAAGTTTAATCTAAAGCCTTTTGAGAAGAATGCTAAGATACCAATGAGCATTGGAACCAAAATGACCTATACAGAATCTGACAAGAGTGTTGAAGAACACGTATTGGAAATTAATTGGGTCTCTACTTTACCTCACAGCTAGCAGACCAGATATTCAATATGCAGTTGGTGTATGTGCAAGATTTCAGACAAATCCTATGCAATCACACTATAACACTGCTATGAATATTCTAAGGTATGTTAAAGGTACTGTAGAAGTTGGATTGTGGTATCCAAAAGAGAGTGGTTTGAGTTTGTTTGGCTATTCAGATGCTGACTATGTTGGATCAATGATTGATAGAAAAATTACTTCAGGAACCTGTCAATTCCTTGGTACTAGATTGATATCATGGTTCAGCAAGCATAGTATATTGCCGCTAGGTGTTGTGCTTCACAAATCTTGTGGATACAACAACAACTCAGAGACTATGAGATCATTGAAGTGAAAACTCCCATTTTTTGTGACAACACAAGTTCTATTGCAATAACTCAGAATCCTAAGTTACATGCAAGAACAAAGCACATTGGTGTTAGACACGACTTCATTAGAGATCATGTAGAAAAAGGCAATATTGAGATACTCAAGATTGGTACAGAAGATCAACTTGCAGATATCTTCACAAAGTCTCTACAAGAGAGCAGATTCCTAGCCTTGAGACATAGTCCTGGGTTAATGGAATTGCCAAGGTGCTAAAATTGGTCACTAAGACAGGAACTCAATGAGCCAATAGAGAATATTAAGGCTTTCTGAGAAGAAATGCACTTAAACAGAGAAGGAGATATCTGAGACAGGCACTCAGATATCATGGCTAAGTGTAAAAATTGGATAAAGAGGAATCTGAAATGGGTATTCAGATATGTGAGGACACTGAGTAAAGGGGAACACAAAAAGAGAGAAGTAGACAAACAATACTATCTATTAGAAGTCAACTATCTCTTGTGTTTTGAAAAATTGCCATTTTTATGATAATTTTTCACACAACACTGGACGCTTAATTAATAGGCTCAGAAACTAGTTTGTCTCCTAGTTACAGGTTTGTTGGTCCAGATAATGACAATGTAAAAGACTAGGGGTGGTGAATATTCTTTTCAAACTTTTGACGATAAAACAGTTTCTCAGATACTTGTGAAAGTATCTGATACTAAGTCTCAGAGAGCGGAAGTCTTTTTAGATAAGTGCACGTACTCAGCAAGGTATAATGTGTGTAAGTACTCAACAAGTAATAAGTAATACAGAAAGTAAGTGCAGAAAGTAAATAACACAAAGCTTTATAGTGGTATCTGAGGGTGGCGTAATCCCTCAACTAATCCACTCGCCCTTTCTCAGGACTTGAATTCACTAAGATAAGATGATGAGTTCCCCTTATAAAATCCTATCTCTTGATCCCTTTTACACTAGGTTCCCAACAAAGTGTTCCCCCCGAGTTATTCCCAGGTTTTCTCAACCAAGTACTTCCACTACTCAGTAACCTTTGAACAATTCATTAGTTTCCCAAACTAAGTACTTCCTATGCTCAACGCCTGTTGGTGTTTTGGTAGTTTGTCAGGTGAGCAGGCTCTTAATAACTTCTACAATTATATAGGAGTGCTATGTAGAATCAATATTACTTAATACACTTTTCAATGTATGGTAACTTGTTCTTTATTGACCCAAGTCTTGATTAAGTTCAAGAGAATGAATCTCAGATATTAGTCGCAACTATATCTTCTGGATTCAACTCCTTCACAATATGCAAGTCTTGTTAAATATCAGGACACTTAGAACTTTCGTGCTACTTAGAATTCAAGAGCTTTAGTCGCAACAGTAAGCTAGAGAGTAATTAGGCAGAAGGCTTGTATGCTTGAGTGTAATGTATGAAGTTCTGTGTATTCAGTGTTCAAGTGTGTCCTTCAAGCATTCTAAGTGGTGATATTTATAGTTGAAAATCATGCCGTTTGAATTAGTATCCGTTAGGCTCAATGAAATTCAAACTATTGATATCTAAAGTTAGTACGGCAGCGAGCTTTGTCTCTTTTCAGATATTTCCTCTTTTGCTCAGACATCTCTGTCTGCGTAATAAATGCACTGTACCAACTTTTGTCCTATAGTGTCAACAGAACAATGCAAGCTATCTGAGGCTTTGCAAGTCCTTTCTCAGTAACCTTTAGTGCATCAGAAACCTATTGAAATGTTTGTCTCTCAGACACTTAGTTTCTTCAAGGTATCTGAGCCAAGGTATCTGGGGACACAATTTTCCGTAGTCTTCAGCAATCTTGTGCAGTCTTCTAATCTTCAATAAAAGAGTTCTTCTGCTGGATGCTTCCTTCTTGGTCTTCTTTAAAGATATCAAAATTACATTCAGAGACCTAACATCCTATACAAGATTTGCTAGACTAACATACTCAGTAAGTTTCCTCTTTTACAATGTTCAAGTGAACTAAGAGTACTTGTTACCTTTCGGAGCTAAGATAAGTCATTATGGTTTACGGTCAAAATCTAAACAGATATTCCTAACAAATTTCCCCCTTTTTGATCAGTCACCTATGACTATCTTTTAAAACCTAACATGAACTGGATGAGGAAACAATCCAACACTTCAACATTTCTTATTATCTTTCATTTTTTTTTTATTTAAGTGTAGAAAGTAAACATCAACCAAATCACAAGGTGTGATCTTTCCTGGCTAGTTATCTTTTCATTAGAATAGGTATCTGAGAGTATGTTCATCAGATAGAATACAAGTGATAGCAAGATAACTTTTACAGGATAAGCAATAAATTACAGTCAGCAAAAATAAAAAACATTACACAACTAAGTAGGACAATAGGAAGTTCCAAGTTCCAAGTGAACATCCTACTAGTTGGTCTTCAGGTCTTCTTCCTTAGCTTTGAAACACCTTATCACCAAATCTCATGCAATCTTCAGAATATTCAAGGATGTAAGTCCTGACTTTCATTTCAGTTCTCCTTGTTGCAAGAGCAATTTCCTTGTAGGACTTGGTGGATAGGTTCTTGGTCATGCTTTTGATCCATAGGTACTTGCCCCATTTCCAGACATGGACCAGCTGCTCTCCAGTGGGCTTGTAATTACCATATATCTCTTTCAGATACTTCATGTCACCCAAGTATTGATCCTCAGTCAAATAAAATGACTCATAACGTTCAACTTGCAGCTTGGTTCTTGACCCAAATTCATCAGTAATTGTATTCACATCTTCTGGTCTGTCATAAGGGCATTCTTCAGATAGGTCTTTTTTTCTGAATTCTTGTCTGACTTGTATTTCAAAGTCTAGCCATTTTTTAACTCTATCTATAGGCAACAACTCTGGTCTACCTTTTTCTCCATGCCATCATCTATCTGAAGATGGGCACTGGTAGTCCTCCTTCATTGACTAGAAGATTTTTCAGTTTTAGTATCTAGTAGCCATTCTTCTGATGAACACACTGATAAACAAAGGGATCTAGATCATTAGTCTTTACATACTCAATCTGAGCATCTTCGGGTTTTGGTGGTGGTATTCTACCAAACTTCATGTCCCTTTCTCTTTTCCTCTTTTGTTTGGAGTTCAGACCTTTCAATGAGGGGTCTTCAGATGGGCTACCATGCTGGATTGACTTGGTGTTTTCAGAAGGTGTCCTTGCTGCTATTGGAATTTGCAGCAATGGGTCTAGACATGCTACTTTGATTCTTATTAGGAGGATTTTAGTCATCTTCATCATCATCCTCATCTTTTTGTTGTATGACCATAAGGTCTCTGCAGCTTTCTTGTCCAGTTTTCCTTCTCTTTTCAGAGATTTCTCCTTCTTCTTCGTCTTCGGAGTCTCTGTCTTATCTTCTTCTCCTTGAGCTCTTGGCAGCTGTTGGAGGTATATGGGTCTTCGCCCTTGACCTTGTAGTCACCATCTGTAGCTCCTGACTTGAGGTTTTGGTTTGGGCTTCTTCAGGATACATCTTCCCTTTGCCCTTTCCGTATATTCTCTTTGTATTTCCTTCCCCCTTAGTCATTGGAGATTGATCAAAACGGACCAGGAGGCTGGCATAAGAATCTGACAGAGTGTCAAAATTCTTTTGAAGTTTTATGTAAGCCTCAATGAGTTGTTGCATCTCCTTTCGGAGATCTTCATTTTGCTTATCAATTCCAGTTTCCTTGTTGGTCTGTTTGGAAACTTCAGCAGCCACTGAGTTTATCTGAGTTGATGCCAGTTGAATAGTATCATATGCCAGCTGCATAGACTTTCTATCTAAATCCTTTACCATCCCAAGATCTCTATGCTTTAGAACCAGTGAAGAGGTTCTTTTTTAGATGAGCTCAGCAAACTTGGTGAAATCTGATGGTACAGATTCAGTAACCTCCTTGTCTTGATTTTCCAGTTCCCTGAAGAGTTTGAGCATAATATTTGATATATTCTCAAAGTCAAAAGTATGCACATTAGGAACTTTTAGAAATATGGTGGGAGCCAGGATATTCCACTTGAGATGTGACCCAATAGTATGATTATCCTTAACAGGATAACTGGTTAGGTCAGCATCCTCATGCTCCTCTTCATTGACTTCTTCATCTTCGTCTTCATCATCCTCCCATGTGTCTTCATTTCCTAGTCCAGCAATCATCTCAGACATGGGTTTCTTCAATTTTCCAGTAGAAGAAGGAATACATGCTATTTCAGGAATCTTTTTTCTTGATGTCAGCAGCTTCTTCAGCATCCATTTCTTCGATAAGTTTCTGCACATCAAGTTGTAGTTGTTTCTGCTTGATGAGCTCAAATTATACTCTAAATAACTTAAGATAATAAGCTGTAGTTGTAGACTATGCTTAACTCGGTATCGTTCTCTAGGGAATTAATCAAGCTACCACAACGAATGAGAGTAAACAGTTTGTTTGTGACAACAGATAAATTTGGGTGTTTGTACGTCTAAAACACAGATTAAAACAGGAAACAGATAAACTGATTTGACCAAAGAAAGATAACGAACACGGTAATAATGATCCAGCTATGCTAATTCGCTCTAGGGTAATCATTCATACTTGTCACACGGTCGGCGTAGAGAAAGTAATCAATCCAATTCAACCGATTGTTATTTGCATATTTCAAACTAGATCCTTAACCGAAAACAACTTTGAGGATTTAAAACTAGCTTATTCGATTGAAATTTTTACAAATATTTCAAACTAAACGAACCTATATGAACGAACACGAACCTAGGAAACGAATACGCATAACTATCGCATAACTACCGCATTCAGAGAGGTTTAGCTACTCATGATTGAATCAAGGATGAAAGAATACATGGTATTGAATGCGCAAGGAATAAACATGGTGATAATCGCATGCAAGATCATACAATTCGATAAACAGAAGAAAACAAAGAATTGTATAGAAGCCGTAGAGAGTTATCAATAAATTACCAAGAATTTGATCCCAATGATTCGTACAAGATGAAAACCAAGCTCCAAAGATCAATCAATCAATGTCAAAACCTAGTTCTAGGAGCTTTTTCTAAGAAAAAATCGAGTATAAGAAGTTATGGAAAAAGATGACCTAATCCTGACCTAAAAAGGAAAAAATATGCTGAATCTGGGCCTTCTCGCCGAATCTCGCCGCGGCGAGGAAAATAGCTCTCCGCGGCGAGAAACCCCGTGGAGCTCCTCTTTTTGCCTCCTAAAATCTCGTCGCGGCGAAAATATCCATTCGCAGCGTCAAGCTTAAAACCTCCGTAACGTTTCCCACAGACAGACTTTCCCGAATCTTCTAAAACAAAAATTGTAGCCCTTTGAATTATCTTTCCGTGGCCACTGAGCGCAGGTCAATCGGACATCATATGCAAGAGTTATGGCCAAAATGGCTAGACTGCTCCGTAAAACATCACTTTTGCAAGCTTCGCTAAAACGGCTCTTAATTCTTCGTCTGAACTCCGAATCCACTTCCGTTTTTGCCAAGTTACTCTACATTCAAAGATCTAGAACAAAATTTTTCACTCCGATTTTCACCTTCGGGACACAAAAATCCTACAAAACACAAACAAAGCACCAAAGCGTAAAAACGCACAAAGACACTATAAAACCATAAAGAAAGACTAACAAAGACCTCTAAAAAGGACCCAATGAGACTCTAAATTATCGTCTCATCAAACTCCCCAAACTGAACCTTTGCTCGTCCTCGAGTAAACAAACAACCTAAACAAGAACTAGACTCGAAACAGAAACAAACAAGAAACACATAACAGAGTTGAACTCCCAAGTGACCGAATCTTCCATTGTGAACATTAAATTCACAAGATGCAAAGGTTTTGCACTCAACTAACCTTGGCAGAATAGTGCACAGAAAATCAAACAAGAAGGCTTCTCAAGTAAATAGCACTTAAGTCTTACTCGCTAATCCCTCACAAGAGGATCCTATCCAACTCTCTCTCACACTCTGGAAGTGTCCAGTGGGTTAATCGCTCAAGAAATAACAAGAGAAAAGGAAGGTGGCTTTCACCACAAGGTGCCTCAAATACCTCATGCAATGTACTCAATCAGTTAAGTCGGAAGGGACTTTTTCTACGCGTGCAGCAACTTGCCAGAAACATGCAACCAATCTTCTCATAGTACCACATTTTTGCATAAAATAAAGGGTCAATTTTATTTTACACTAGAACCTTTTTGGCCACTTTGAAGTTACACCACAACCTTTTTTTTTCTCACTCGACACTAAAATGGTAGTCAACACTTTGAGTCTACACAAAGGTTGAGTTTTTTTTCCAATCAACACCAAAACCTTGATGATAAATTACACCTACTACCAAAACCTTTTCAGCTCACCAGAAATAAATTATATACAACACTGATGATAAAAAAACAAAAGAAAAATTATGAAATAGATTGCTTGTATAAGAAGAAACATGTAATTACATTATTTTGATGAGAACAAGTATAATCAGAAGAATTAATTGTACATAATGTTGAAAGAGAGACATAACTGAGTGAGAGAGAAACAGAATGAAGATATCATATATGTATTTTGTTTTCCATACATTAGATGTAAATTTCATTATTAAATCATGTATATTGCAATGAGATCAAGGAGGTGGCAAATATTTTCATTTAATGCCCTCATCTCATCTATATTGCAAGAATTCAAGGAACCACAACTATTTTTATGATTCCCTATTATTATTCTTATAATAATTATGCAAAGTCGGCATATTTACATCAGAATAGCTATTAAATATTTAACAATCAAGAACCACATCCTGCCACGTCAGAATTTGCAACTATGGCCACGTACAATTATGTCTCTCTTTCCATATTATATATGATTAATTCTTCTGATTATACTTCTTCTCATCAAAATAATGTAATTACATGTTTCTTCTTATACAAGCAATCTTTTTTATACTTTTTCTTTTGTTTTTTTATCATCAAGGTTGTACATAATTTATTTCTGGTGAACTGAAAAATTTTTGGTAGTTGGTGTAATTTATCATCAAGGTTTTGGTGTTGATTAGAAAAAAAACTTAACCTTTTTGTAGACTCAAAGTGTTAGATATTTTGTTAGAAATATCTGTTTAGATTTTGATCAGCAACATGATGACTTCTCTTAGTCTCAGAAAGGTGATTAGTACTCTTGGTTCACTTGAACATTGTAAAAGAGGAAAACCACTAAGTATGATAGTCTAGCTAATCTTGTATAGGATGTTAGGTCTCAAAATGTAATTTTTATTTTATGAAGAGAAGACCAAGAAGAAGACATCCATGCAGAAAGCTCAACGACATTGAAGACTTGAAGAAAACTGTACAAGATTACTGAATCTGTTGTTCAGATATCTTAGCCAGATATCTTAAAGATACGAATAGTTTCAAACAAACTGTGTCACTAAGAGATATCTTAGAAATAAGATACATATCTGAAAACAAGGAAAGTGTCATATCTACTCTCAGATACCTTGAGCTTTAACCACGTTTCTGAAAGAGAAATATATATTGCAAACAAAGTTGTTTCAATAAACACAAGTGGTATCTGAAGAATGAAGATAAGGACGTGCAAAGAATCAGATAACACTAGTCTTTGATACAAAGCATAGTTCCGTTGCACTACAGGACAAAAAGTATAGTACAATGCATTTAATGCACGGACAGAGATGTCTGAATAAAAGCAACGGCAGCTTCTGAGAAGAAGACAAAACTCCATAAAGATTATACACAGATATTGATAGTTCGAATTCGAACCTAACGAATACTATTCAAACGGTACTCAAATTCATCTATAAATATCAACACTTAGACTGCTTGAGAAGACACACTGAACACCTTGAACTGCATACAAACGCTGATCGTCTTACTCTCTCAAAGCAACTTACTTATCCTCAAAGCTTTCTGTTGCGACCAAAGCTTTTAATCTTGAGTAAACACTGAAGTTCTAAGTGTCCTGATCCTAAACAAGCAAAGCTATCTGTGAAGGAGATGAATCAAAAGATCAACTATCTGAGATTCATTCTCTTGAACAGATATCATAAGACTTGGGTCAGTAAAATCGAACAAGATACCATACGCTGTACAGTATATTAAGTAACTTAGTTCACAGAGCTATCTGATTAACTGAAAAGTTATTAAGACGCTCATCTGACAACTCAAACCAAAACCAACACCATAACTGGCGTGGAGTACAGGAAGTACTTAGTTTGAAAAATCAGGGAATAACTCCAAGGTTACCGGAGTATAGGAAGTACTTGATTTGGGAAACTAAGGAATAACTCCAAGGTTATTGAGTATAGGAAGTACTTAGCTAGGGAATAATTCAAAGGTTTCTGAGTATAGGAAGTACTTGGCTGTGAAAGCCGGGGAACAACTCAGGGGGAACATTTGGTTGGGAACCAATTGCTAAGAATCTTAGAATAGGATTATTGTAAGGAGAACTCAATTATCTGTTCTAGTGATTTCTAGGTCTCTGATAGACCGAAGTGGATTAGTTGGAGGATTACGCCACCTCCAGATACCACTATACTTGCTGTGTTATTTACCTTTCTGTATTTACATTTCAGCAACACACACACACACATATTAACTGTTTCTGCACTTATCTTTATTAAGTCTTCCGCACTCTGATTCTAAGTATCAGATATCTATTCAGATATCTGAGAAATAGTTGTTATCGATAAAAGTTTTAAAAGACTATTCACCCTCTTTTACTTTGCCGTTATTTGGACCAACAAGTGGTATCAGAGCAGGAGGTTCACCACCTTTCAGACCGAACCTAGATCCCAGATAGGTGAAGGAACTTTGTCCACTTTTAAGGACTATTTAATTTGTGTGTTAAGTGTGCGGTATGTCTCGAGTGATGCACCTGCTCAAACCAGAGAACTACGAAATGGAAAATAACATGATGCTCCACCTTGAAGCCATAAGTGAGAGATGATCAAGTAATAAAGAATGGCCCAATAGTCATTCAACAACTTAAGCAAGTCATGGAGGTTTCGAGTGGAAGACAGATCAAAGCGAAGGATCTTCACAACGGATGATCGTCAACTAGTGGAAGATCTCTTGGTCAAGTTATTTACTTAACCAAAGCTAGAGAACTCGGACATCGGAAGATGCCAAGAGGAATCGCTCGGATGGTCAAGCGTAACATCATCATCGATCGACACGAGCACATACAGGTAAAGCTGGGGTGCTAAACGGCGAAAGTTGCTGGCAACCGATTGAAGAAATCTGCGTTGAACGAGAAAACCAAGGAAAACAAGTTCGAAGTTCTAAAGTTGAAATTTCAAAATTTCAAACAAGGTCCCACGAAACTCGAAGAACTTGATTTCGTTTACCACTCTCATGAGTGATATGGCAAGACTTGGGAAAGCAATAGATACTCTCGGTCGAGAAGATTAAGACTATTGTCAAGTCTTAATCACAACAGGAGCATACTAAATTCTTTTATTTTAACCAAGGTATGCCAAATATCACTCCAAAGGAACTTTTCTCTCATCTTATCATTGACTATGAGACAACTCGGAGAGAACAAACAACGAAAAGTTGCGAATGTTGCTCTAGTTACTCAAGGAACTTCGAAAAGAAGAAAAGCGAGGAGATCGAGTTTGCTCTTGCCGCAAAGCAAATGAGCAAATTTGTCACGAGAAATTGAGAGAAGAAAAGCCAAAGAGAAGTGAAAAGCATCTAGCTCAAACTATCACCAATACAAAATATGCAAAGCTCATTGAACAAGCCCATTCAGAAAGCATCATGTCTTGAGGAAGCGTAAATTGAAACGATATCTGCTTTCTATTGTCAAAACTGGCCACTTCAAGAAGGATTGTCCCGCCTCAACAAACTAAGGACAAAGCGACAAGAAAGATAGAAGAATCTTGAAGAAGCCGAAAGCTTTGTTAATCAAGAAAGAAAGAAAATCCAAATTCAACTGGATGCTCTAGAGGTTGAGATGATTCAAGATGACAATTCATGACTCAACCTTCCCATCACCGTAATTATGTGGAGTTACTCATGATATAATCGACTTCGCCTCAAGAAGAATGAAATGTGTGGGGTTCTTTGAAATTGACGAGACATCTCCAACATAGAAAACTGTCTTATGGCTGATGAGGTAACACATACTTCTTGCTACACTTATGAAAGTGATGAAGAGGAAATAAAAGATCTAGAAAATCTCAGAAAGGAACTTGATATCTATGAAAGAGAATTTCTAATGATCCGATGAGAACTGAAAATCTAGAGGAGGAAAAGAATTTTCTTGCAGAGGAAAATTCTCATTTGGTTAAGATATCTGAGAAAAAGGACGCTGAAAATGCGTTTCTCAAAGCTCAGATATCTGAGACTGAAAAGTCACATAAAGAAGCATTGACAGTACTTCAAAAGAAATATGAAGATCTTCTTTCTGAAAATAAGGAACTCAAGAAGAAAGAACTATCTTTTCAATCTTATGCCAAAGCTAGTGACACTCTTACTGAAGTACAATCTTACTTAAGAGATCCTTCAGAAAAGAAAGGACTTGATTTGAATACACAAGCAGTTGTTCTATCACTCAATAAAAGTAAGGAGAAAAGAACATTTGTAAGTATCCAAAGACGGTTCCCATGCAATCTATAGTATCGGTGAAAAGACAAAGATTGTTGACAAAGGAAAGGCGATATGACTAAACCTTTGTGGGAAAAACAAGTCAAAAACAAAAGCTTGGTACGCCATAAAAGAAACACAACACCGAAAAGTGTAAACACCCACAGTTATGTCTCTCAAAAGGTAGAATTGCAGAGCCGGAAAATTCTCCCATGTCACTTTTACGGAAAGAAATTGGATCAACCAGACTAGCAAAGTCACGAGAAAAGATCTCGATAGCTTCAAGTGCTCAAACGGTATTGCTACAAAGGCATCGGAAAACAACTTGCTCATGAGTACAAGCGGACCAAGAACGATGGCTGAAAGCTAGAATTGCTCAACGCAATTATTAGAAGTGGAAGTTAAATCAAGCCATCGAAAATCAATGCCGTGTTAGAAGAAATCGGCAAGGAAGGCTAAGTTTTTGAAAAGCAAACTCGAAACCCGATGTATCTGAAAGCATCATATGGAGCACCTAGGAACACACCAAGGAAGAAAATAATTCTTACTAATGATAACATTCATTCAAATAGAATTCCTCCTTACGTTCCTGTCAGACAAAAGCATATTTCAAAGAAATTCATTCAAAATGGATTCCTCTTGGAAGAACTTTTAATTACGACGGTTCCATCAAAGATATGAGAACCTAATCTCCTGTTTCTGTATTGTGCGTAATGCCTCTGGACCAAAGCACAATGGCTATTTGATAGTGGATGCGGAAAGCACATGACAGAGACAAAGCAAATCAGTTGATTACAAAGCTTGTAACACGGGACCAGATATCGATTTGGAGGAGAATTAAATCCTCTCTCGATTTGGCAACGCGTCAAATTGGGGACTTTAACAATCACGGCGTATTGCATGTTAAGGATTTGAAATATAATCTATTTAGCATGAGCCGGTTTGCATGCGGTTTTACTATAAAATTCAAAGCTAAATCGCAAACTAATTGACAATGAGTCAAAGCGCATACCTTAGTTGGTCGGCGAAAGGCAGTCTTTATGTTGCCGATTGGGCATCTGCCACAACTGAAGAATGTCTCATGGTGAGTCAATCTGGTCACACAGAAGAGCACTGGTTATGGCACAAAAGAATGAGTCACTTGAACTTCAAAACTCTGAATAGACTTACCAAGAAAGAGATAGTGGTTGGTCTTCCCAGAACATCTTTCAGAAAGGATGGTATCTGTTCTGCCTGCCAGATGGGGAAACAATCTAAGATCTCTTTCAAGTCCAAAATCAGACACTCTAGTGTTAGACCACTGCAACTTTTACACATGGATCTATTTGAATCATCTGTAACTAGTTATGCAGGAAAGAAGTTTGGTCTGGTTGTTGTAGATGACTTCTCAAGATTCACTTGGGTTGTCTTTCTGAAACACAAATCTGATGCCAGGGTGGAGATACCAAACTTGCTGAAAAAGCTTGAAGTCATGAAAAATGACAAGGTATCTCATGGTACTGAGTTTGTCAACCAGTACATAAAGGAGTTTTGTACCTGCAAAGGTATACAACACCAACTTTCCTCTGTAAGAACACCTCAACAAAATGGTGTTGCAGAAAGGAAAAACAGAACCCTTAAAGAAGCTGCAAGGACAATGCTAGGCGAATTTGAAATAAGTGAAATTTATTGGGTTGAAGTCGTAAACACACTTGTTACACTCGTAATGATGTTTGATAAACAAACACCATGACAGGACCCCCTATGAAATCTTGGTTGGTAGACCCCCTAATATCAAACATCTGAGAGTATTTGGTTGTAGATGTTTTGTTCTAAACAATGGGAAAGATTATCTGAGAACATTTCAACCAAAGGCAGATGAAGGTGTTTTTCTTGGCTATTCCACAAACAGCAAAGCTTACAGAGTTTACAACAAAAGAACAAAGAAAATTGAAGAATCAGTTCATGTTGTATTCTATGAAGGAAATAAGAAAACACCTCCTAATGATGAACTCTCAGAAAGGTTCAAAGAAGCTATCGAGGATTCTAAAGAAAAATCCTCAGAAAGGAAAAACATCATTATGGAAACTGAGGATGACTCTGACGTAGAAAAGCTTGAAAAGCCTAGTAACAACAAGATGACTCACAGACATGATGAGGAATTTCCTATGAGTTTTCCAGAAATGGAACAGGTTACTGAGAACCTTCATCATGAAGAGGTATCTGAAAATAAGAATGCTGAAATGCATGTTTGATATCTCTAACATCGAAAAAGTGTCAGATATCAATGACATTTCCCATATGTCAGATATCTCAGATACTGAAAAAGTATCAAATCAAAATCTTAGTGATTCACATTCAGATCACTTGGATATTGATCCTACTAGCACTAAACCTATGATGAGATGGATCAAAGATCATCCTACAAAGGATATAATTGGACCAATTAATCAGGGTGTTAGGACTAGGAGAGCAATAGCTGAAAATGCTAACTCTCTCTTTGGATGTTTCATCTCGAATATTGAACCTAAAAATATAGAAGAAGCATTAGGAGACCAAGACTGGATCTCTGCAATGCAAGAAGAGTTGGATCAATTTGAGAGAAACAAAGTCTGGAAACTGGTTCCATTTATAGAAGGAATATCTGTGATTGGAACTAAATGGGTTTTCAGAAACAAGATGAATGAGTCTGGTGAAATAACCAGAAACAAAGCAAGATTGGTTGCCAAGGGATTTACCCAGACTGAAGGCTTAGATTTTGACGAGTCATATGCACCAGTTGCAAGATTGGATGCAATAAGACTCTTTCTAGCCTTTGAAGCTCATAAAGATTTCAAAGTTTATCAGATGGATGTCAAAAGTGCATTCCTAAACGGTGAACTTACAGAAGAAGTTTATGTTGAGCAACCACCTGGCTTTGAAGTTTCCTCAGAAAGTAGAATGGTCTATAAACTACAGAAAGCTATGTATGGACTGAAACAGGCTCCAAGAGCTTGGTATGACACTTTGGCCAAGTACCTTCTGGAAAATGGTTTCAAGAAAGGTGAAGTTGATAAAACTTTATTTACCTTAAATCATGATGGGAAACTACTCTTAGTTCAAGTATATGTTGATGACATCATATTTGGATCTAAGGACAAGCAACTTTGTAATGACTTTGCAAATCTCATGAAAAGCAAGTTTGAGATGAGCATGATGGGAGAAATGAATTATTTCCTAGGATTGCAAGTCAAGCAACTCAATGATGGAATATTCATTAGTCAAACAAAGTATGCAAAAGATATGCTCACAAAATTCAGTCTTAAGCCTTCTGAAAAGAATGCTAAGATACCTATGAGCATTGGAACCAAAATGACCTATACTGAATCAGATAAGAGTGTTGAAGAACATAAGTATAGGAAATTGATAGGTTCACTACTTTACCTCACTGCAAGTAGACCTGATATTCAATATGCCGTTGAGTATGTGCTAGATTTCGACAAATCCAATGCAAACACACTACAACATTGCTATGAAAATATTAAGGTATGTAAAAGGTACAGAGATGTAGGATTGTGGTATCCTAAAGAAAGTGGATTGAGTTTAATGGGTACTCGATGACGATTATCTTTGGATCATTGCTTGATAGGAAAAGCACCTCAGGAACTTGTCAGTTTCTGGGTACTAGACTTATCTCATGGTTTAGTAAGAAGCAAAACTCAATTGCAACTTCTACCACAGAGGCTGAATATATTGCTGCTGGTTGTTGTGCAACACAAATTCTGTGGATACAACAACAACTTAAAGACTATGGACTCGATGAGAAGAAAACTCCCATTTTCTGTGATAACACAAGTGCTATTATTACACGTAATCCTAAATATCATGCCGAACAAAGCACATTGATGTTAGACATCACTTCATCGAGACCATGTTGAAAAAGGCAATATAGAGATACTCAAGATTGTATCGAAGACCAACTTGCAGATATCTTCACTAAGCCACTACAAGAAAGTAGATTCTTAGCCTTAAGACATAGTCTTGGACTAATGGAACTACCAATGAACTGAAAGAGTTCAGGTATCTGAAACGGGCAACCAGAGAAGAGGTATCTGGAACGGGAAACCAGAGAAGAGGTATCTGGAACGGGCAACCAGAGAAGAGGTATCTGGAACGGGAAACCAGAGAAGAGGTATCTGGAACGGGCAACCAGAGAAGAGGTATCTGGAACGGGTATCCAGGAAAGAGAAAAGAGAAATCTGGAACGGGTATCCAGAAGTCAAAAAGGCTAAAGAGCAAAAAGATAGCTTAAGATCTCTGAGACAGGAACTCAGATATCTGAATCACTCTATAAACGGGGAACACAAAAGAGAATAGTATAACTATCTGCAGTCAACTACTCTCTTGAAACTCGCATTATTTCTATCTTGATGAAAAACTTGGAAAAATCCTAAGTATAAGACAGATTAAGATGCGAACAGTGTCCTTGGTCATACAGAATTGTGATTCAGATAGCAAGTCGCCAAAACTCATTAAATGGGCACAATTACACTTGCTGATTGTGATCATTGCTGAAGAAGCAATGGTGACCCTCGATGAAGTTAAGCGATTGATCTGTACGGTGGAAATTAATTCACAGTAAATAGTGGACTGTTGAAATTCAGACATGGCCCACTAAGCATTCAATGCCGAACTAGTTTTTGATCACGCCTGTTTGCAAATTACAGATACGTACACACAAAATCAATTTGTATGTATTTGTCTGTTGGAATTCAACTGCTATATATATAGGATTTTGGCAAATGAAATCACTTTTGCCTAATCCGAAATTTCATCTTGCACAAGAATAGCAAATCCTTCTCTTGATTCTCTGCAAACCCTCTACAATCTCTGCAAATCAAGATTAAGTTTTTCTGAAAAGAATCACTGAATCAAATCTCTTTCAAACACCAATTTCAAATCCCTACACTATATAAAGAGATGGCCTCCAAGAACACTTCAACACAGAAATCCCAATCCTCCACTGGTACTGCTGAAAAGCAAGCACCAGAGTTGGTTATTGTAAACAATCGACTGGTAGGAGTTTTTAATCCTGACCATTGGACTTCAAGTCACAGAATGATTTGGGGTGGTGCCATGGTTGAGGAATACCTCTCTGCTGCAATAGAAAACCAAACTGACAGAAAATTGATTCTTGACATGCTTGAAAAGGCACAAATCAAGGGTTTTCTATCTGCTCGCCCAAGTGGAATTTCATCACTCGATGTGTTGGAATTTTACAACAACTCCAGGATTATTTCATGTGTATCTGAAGGCACTGAAATAGTGTCTATCAAAACCTCAGTCCAAGGAAAGGAAATCCTTCTGGACTTAACAACCTTCTGTAAGTTGTTTGAGGTTCAAAATCTTGGAAAGGATTTTGAAATAAACACCAAGGATGATGAACTCCTTGAAGGTGTTAAAGAACTTTACAGTGACGTGTGTGATCTTGAAAAATCAGATACACCCACTGAGTTCAAACTTGCTGACATCCGAACCAGACATCTGTTGGTTCACAGATGCTTTGATGGTCTACAAGGAGGTGCAGACCAGATAAGCCAAGAACGATGGATCATGATGTTCTTGCTAAATCAACAAGACAAAAGGCTGGAAAACCCTTTTAACTAGGGAAAGTACGCCTTCATGAAATTCGTGAAGAAGATTCAAGGCTTCGAGCCTAAGATTGTCAAAGGACTAGCTGAGCCAAAGGCCACAGTAGGTTATGGTCTGAAGATATGCTACTTGTTCGAAAAGCTTGGCATTGAGCTCAGAGAGACGGCTGAAATAGCCAACAGTAACCTACTCTACAAATATGAGTATACAAATCTGATGAAAAAGGTTACTGGGTCTCAGAAAGGTCCTAAGAAGCGAAAATCTGAAAAGATATCTGAAGAAAAGGTCGCGACCAAGAAGCCCAGAACTTCAAGAAAGAAGTCGGCTGGCAAATCAGAAGACACACCCATAGAGGTTGTCAATTCTCAGATATCTGCAGGCATTGCCGATGAACTGATAATGGCAGATGAACTCATCAATGCTGCAAAAGAGTTATCAACTACTGAACAAGTAGACTCAGCAAGAGAAAGTGCTTTCAGAAATGTTGCAACTAATGCAGAAAGCCTTGCTGATGAACTCATAAATGCTGCCAAGAGTGGTGAAAAGCACCAAGCCCCATCTGCAGAAACCGCAGGAGTTATGGACCAATCAGTTCCTAATGCTGATGAGAGCTCTGACGATGAAGATGATGAACTAGTCATCTCTCAAGTCCTAGAAAGAACAAAGAGGGCTAAGGTTACTGAAAAAGTAACTGTGATAAGGTATCTGAAGAAGAACCTACACCACAGGTTGCTGAGACTATAGCAAAGGTTGTTGGTGCAAATACATCATCAGGGAATAACTCTCTTGCACAACTTCACAAAGCCCTGATGAGTGGTATCTTAGTATTGACAGATCCTGATGGAAATGCCACATCTAAGAATCTGGAAGAACATTCAACTGATCAATCTTCTGCTTCCAGACAACCACAACAACCACAAACACAACAACCACAACAGCCACAAGTGGTTGATGAAATGGTAAATGAACTCCATTTTGAAATACCAAAGAATACAAGATGTCTTGAAGAAAATCCTCAGAATTGAGCGGTTCCCAACTCAATGAGAGGGATCAAACTGAGACATCTACTCAGAATGATCAACCAGGGGAGGCAACTGAGTTGCATACTCAGGGAAGGTGTGAAGTACCAGAAACTTCAAACAAAGAAACTGAACTGGGACAAGACGACCAATGTATAGAAAGGTCACAAGTTCCAGAGACCAATCAGCCTGAAACTGCTCGGGTAAATGACTGGTTTAACTCTTACCTTGTGAAAAATTTTGTACTTATAAATCTTGTTACCTTATAAGAATTTCTTTGTTACAGGCTGAGTTAGAAACGCAGAAACAAGAGGAAGCTGAGAAGCTTACCTCAGACACTGAAAAAGAGGTCCCTTCAACCTCAACTCTTGAGAAATGAGCACATGTACGGTGTAAATGATTCTTAAAGAGAACTAATTTTTCAGTAAAAATGTTTATGTGCTCATTCATGATAAATGTTTCTAACAGGCTCCAACTGAGATGGAAGAAGATAAGGCAGAAATGCCAGAGACAAACCCAGAAACCAACAAGGTTTCTGAAGAACACATCACTGAGCCTTCAAACTTGAAGGTATATGATAATCAAGTGACAAGTATTCTTCATCTTGGGTTATCCTTTATCTCTTCTAATATTCAATACTTTCTACTTACAGGCTATTTCAGAAGTAGAAATGCAAGGGGATAAAGTTGCGACTTCCCCTGCATCAATGGAAATTGATGAAGCCCCCAAGGCAACATCACTCGAAAGAACACCAGACACTGCACAAGTTTCTGAGAAAAATGAATCTGAGCTTCCTATTGAGGAAGTAAGTAGCACAAATCAGAATTCATTAAAAGCATATTTGCATAGATTCTTTCAAACTATTTCCCAAGTATTGTATTCCTCTCAGGTTCAAGAAAGAAAGGTTGATGAGGACCAGACTTCCAAGTCTCCACCTCACAACAAGATATCTGAGACACCAATTGTCTCAGTAGAACAAGAATCTGAGCCTGATGTTCATACTCAGGTAACTCAGAAACTAAACTACACTACTACTCAGATATCTACCGAAGTTTTGAAACTCATTCAAAGCTCTTTCTTTCAGGCTCAAACAGATGCAAAGCAGTTCCCATTGAAGAAACAAGGGACCTACTTCACTTCTTCAAAGCTCACACCCTGCCAAAGCATATTCAATGCTTCAAGAAATGGCAGAAGTTAAGGTGCTCTGATCTCTCTGAAATATTGAGAATCACTAATCAACCAACCAGACGAGCACGAGCTCTTGACCTGGAAACATATGTCCAAGCAATGTTCCCTACAAAACAATATACAGTTGCGACTCTACTACATAAGGACTTTTCCAGAGAAGTGGTGCATAGTTTGATACATGCCTTTGAACAGGCAGATGGTCAGACAAGATTACAGATGGCATTCAAGCCAATCCTGCCTGCACTCGCAGCTTTATACCTTCCGAACAAGAAGAAGTTAATGGGCGTAAGATCACTATCCTAAGTGATCAATCTTGTATCAAGATGATGAGGAGGAAGAAATGAATGAAAATTACTCGATGAACCTCCCACGACCATCACCAAGAGGATGATAATGACAAAAGGATGATGATGATGCCCCGCACTGTGGACGGAGGAATTTCACAGAGAAACAATGCCTCAGCTGCTGAAAAGCAAACTGAGAAGACTTCACAGAAATCTCCGTCTTCATCACCTCAGAAATCTACTCATCCATCTTCTAACCAACACGCAGTTACTACTGAACAATTAGTTGAGCTCTCTGAGGAAACCAATCAGAAAATATTAAACACTCAAACCAGATCTGCTCAACTCAGACAACTGTTGGAAGAAGAACAACAGCTCCATCTTCAACTGGAAGATCAAATAGCTAAATCCAGAGATAAGATTGATCAACTACAAGATCTTTACTTAGAAGAAATGATTGCTTACTCTGAGGTTAAAGAGCTACGGGATGATGTGCACAAGATCACCAAAGAACACGATACTGAAGAAGTATCTAAAGTCAAGCATGATGCTAAGGCTGCATCATCTTCGAAAGAAGTACCATCCTCCTCCCAGAAAGGAAAGAAACCAATCTCTGAGATGGTTGCTGGACTCGATACGATCGATGAAAATGTCCAAGTGGATGAAGATCACTGGGCTAATCACTCAGATGATGAAGAAGACAAGACTTTGGCAGAACACCGCCATGAACATTTAGCGGTTTCTCACTTGAAACGGAAGTTGATTGCTCCTACAATATTCAACAAACTGCCAAACGTCCACTCCCATGAATACATGAACAGGTACCAAGTACTGGCTACTCTGAACAAGGAAATGTCTTCACAAAACAAGGAAGTAATTGCCTCCGTCCCCTCTGAAATGAGAAAGTTCACTGAGCTCATCACTCAGAGAACAACTAGCATGGTCATTGCTCAGAAAGATCTGGGAATGATAAGGGACGATGATGTGTCTTTAGCTGAAAAAGCTTTTCAAGAGGCAAGTTACCGCCGAAAAGCAGATGCTATCCTAGCCCATTAGCGAGCTCACCGATAAGGACAATGGACTTATCAAGCAAAATCGAGCTCAAAGTCAACTTGAAGTTGGTCAACGCTTATAATTATCTACAAGGGCACTTTGACTCTCTCTCAGATTCCTTTATGAGACTGAGTCAGCCAACAATGACTAAGGGGGAAAGAAAGTACAAATCTGGACCTCAAAGTCAGGAGGAATGGGAAGAAGGAGATGAAAACAAGAAGAAATCTGAGTGCGGCTCGAGAAGGAAGAAGAAAACTTCCCACCACCACTCGTAATCAATGAACCCTCCTCAAGCCAAGTGCTTTGCAAATAGTAGCCGCTTCCGAAACCCACCAAGGAACCAAAATGGTTACAAGGGCCATGGCACGTAAACCTCCAAGGAGTACCAAGGCTCCAAGGAGAAGACAAGTTAGAGGATTGATGAATCTTCCGAAGAAGAAGAAGGTCAAATCAAGTCCTGCCAATGAAGAAGGCTGTGAAACTCTCACAAGATCTAATCTTGATGATGATGAAGAGACTGATGAAGATGAAGCTCCTCTTCACAGAAAAAGGAAAATTGAAAGCCTAACTGAGCCCATAGCTGCAAAGCCTTTGGCAGTTAAAACTCCCTCTGGAAATACCAAGTCTATCCAGGGTGGTGGTTCTTCAAGCAACAACCCCAAAGAGAATTCAAGATGTAAAAGGAGCAGATCGAGAGTCGAGCAAAGACAAAGTCAACTTCCACTCAGCCGGAAGAAGCCAAAATAGAGTATGTGAAGTATGACAATGATTCCTCCGCTCACAGTGCATCAATCAAAGAATGGCTATTGGATTACGAACTGAAGCATCTATTGGTAAATTCAAGATTTCCAATCCATAAACAACTCATGGCATGGAGAAAGAATAAACCTACCTTGATCAACACCAATCACATCAAAGCATGGTTGGATTTTGAAGTTGTCAAGAGAACTAAAGCCATGAAGAAGGACCTCTCTGATAATTGTCCATATGGAAAGCCAGATGATGTGCACAAAATTCTGAGTATCACAGGAACAGGCACAAGACCAAGACTTGCTGTGGAACCCTATGAGTCGTTCTATCTGACAGAAGATCAATACAAGGGTGACATCAGATATCTGAAGATTATCTACGAATACTTCAAGCTTTCAGATATCATAATAGAGCATGCCCGAAGTGGGGAAAGTACCTATGGGTCAAGCATTTTGCCAAGAAAAATCCTACCAAAACCTACAAAGAGGTCTGTGGATTTGCCAGAGACACAGAGATGCTTGTCAGAACTCTTCTCTATGATTATTCTGATGACATCAAAAGGTTTGGAGATAGGAAATTTGCAAACTGATCCATAGAAATACTGTTGAAGACTTGAAGATTGAAGACTTGAAGACTAGTTCTTTAGGATGTTTACTTGGAGCTTGGTTACTCCTGTTGTCCTAATTTACTATGTAGCTTTTGTATTTTTGCTGACTGAGCTTAACTGTATCATGTATTGAAGTTATCTGTAAACTTTAGTTGTAACTTATCTGAAGAACTTACTCTCAGATAGTATTCTATAAAAGATAACTTGTCAGCAAAGATCACACCTTGTGATTTGGTTGATGTCTACTTTCTGCACTTAATTATATGAATTGAAAGATCTTAAGAAATGATTAAGTGGTGGATTGTTTCCTCATCCAGATTTGTAATAGGGAAGATAGTCATCGTTGACTGATCAAAATGGGGGAAATTTGTTAGATATTTTGTTAGAAATATCTGTTTAGATTTTGATCAGCAACATGATGACTTATCTTAGTCTCAGAAAGGTGATTAGTACTCTTGGTTCACTTGAACATTGTAAAAGAGGAAAACCACTAAGTATGATAGTCTAGTTAATCTTGTATAGGATGTTAGGTCTCAAAATGTAATTTTTATTTTATGAAGAGAAGACCAAGAAGAAGACATCCATGCAGAAAGCTCAACGACATTGAAGACTTGAAGAAAACTGTACAAGATTACTGAATCTGTTGTTCAGATATCTTAGCCAGATATCTTAAAGACACGAAATGTTTCAAACAAACTGTGTCACTAAGAGATATCTGAGAAATAAGATACATATCTGAAAACAAGGAAAGTGTCCACAGATATCTACTCTCAGATACCTTGAGCTTTAACCACGTTTCTGAAAGAGAAATATATATTGCAAACAAAGTTGTTTCAATAAACACAAGTGGTATCTGAAGAATGAAGATAAGGACGTGCAAAGAATCAGATAACACTAGTCTCTGATACAAAGCATAGTTCCGTTGGCACTACAGGACAAAAAGTATAGTACAATGCATTTAATGCACGGACAGAGATGTCTGAATAAAAGCAACGGCAGCTTCTGAGAAGAAGACAAAACCTGCTACAGTACTATACACAGATATCGATAGTTCGAATTTGAACCTAACGGATACTATTCAAACGGTACTCAAATTCATCTATAAATATCAACACTTAGACTGCTTGAGAAGACACACTGAACACCTTGAACTGCATACAAACGCTGATCGTCTTACTCTCTCAAAGCAACTTACTTATCCTCAAAGCTTTCTGTTGCGACCAAAGCTTTTGATCTTGAGTAAACACTGAAGTTCTAAGTGTCCTGATCCTAAACAAGCAAAGCTATCTGTGAAGGAGTTGAATCAAAAGATCAACTATCTGAGATTCATTCTCTTGAACAGATATCATAAGACTTGGGTCAAGAAATCGAACAAGATACCATACGCTGTAAAGTGTATTAAGTAACTTAGTTCACAGAGCTATCTGATTAACTGAAAAGTTATTAAGACGCTCATCTGACAACTCAAACCAAAACCAACACCATAACTGGCGTGGAGTACAGGAAGTACTTAGTTTGAAAAATCAGGGAATAACTCCAAGGTTACCGGAGTATAGGAAGTACTTGATTTGGGAAACTAAGGAATAACTCCAAGGTTATTGAGTATAGGAAGTACTTAGCTTGGGAAGCTAGGGAATAACTCAAAGGTTTCTAAGTATAGGAAGTACTTGGCTGTGAAAGCCGGGGAACAACTCAGGGGGAACATTTGGTTGGGAACCAATTGTTAAGAATCTTAGAATAGGATTATTGTAAGGAGAACTCAATTATCTGTTCTAGTGATTTCTAGGTCTTTGATAGACCGAAGTGGATTAGTTGGAGGATACCGCCACCTCCAGATACCACTATACTTGCTGTGTTATTTACCTTTCTTTATTTACATTTCAGCAACACACACACACATATTAACTGTTTCTGCACTTATCTTTATTAAGTCTTCCGCACTCTGATTGTAAGTATCAGATATCTATTCAGATATCTGAGAAATAGTTGTTATCGACAAAAGTTTTAAAAGACTATTCACCCCCCCCCCCCCCCTCTAGTCTTTTACTTTGCCGTTATCTGGACCAACACAAAGTGTTGACTAACGTTTTAGTGTTGAGTGAGAAAAAGAAAAGGTTCTGGTGTAACTTCAAAGTGGCCAAAAAGGTTCTATTTTGAAATAAAATTTATTCTAAAATAAATGTATGCTAATCAAATGGCCTCAAGGGCTCTTTTCAACGCACTTTTTCAGAGTGTCTGCTTTTTGTGCGTGTCAGTTTGGTATACGTTGCATCAACCCTCACGAACATATGGCTTTTTAGGACCACGCTGGTATATAGGTAGTATTTGAAACACGCCAAAAACGACTAACGATGGTGACGAGCACCACAGATACACTCCGAGACTAATCAATAATTCAGGGAGAGCAATATAGATTACAAATATGGAATAAGCACATCAGTACAGCAGAGTCATTCTCCCCAAACTGGTTCTTTGTAATGCACTGGCTTTGATAAAACAGATCATAAAGAGCATGTCGTTCATCATACTTAACTTACACAGAGTACACATGAGCATGATGAGGCGCAAACAAGGGAGTTTGCACTTCCCGAAAAGATCACACATGTGCCGGTACAATATTTTTTCATCGGCTAAAGGTTTCTCACCGGTTTTTTGGACCAAAGAGCTACACAGACTTGCTATTTACAAGAAAAACAGACTTATAGGATTTTAAATCCACTACGCCACTTTCAGTTAACTATCATGCAAGACATAAGCAGCAAGCAAATTTATCATCCACAATAGACGTTCGACTTGGGAGAACAACTCACGAAGGACTCTAGAAACACGAGGGAGAAGTCGACCCATGCATAAAAAATAAAGAAAAAAGACTCTAGAGACTCAGATATGCTAAGAAGCGCAGACAAGAAACTAAAGAGCACATTCCCTTCCCCAAACCTGAACTCAAGCATGTCCTCAAGCTAACAGTGAAAAGAAAAGAAAATGTGATAGAAAGTTACTTGCCTGCATGTGTACCTTTAAAGTCATGTACAAGACTCTTCCATGTTGGTTAACGGGTACTCTGGAAGTTCTTGGTCCTTCCGGCTTTTGCAGCTCCATTTCTTCCCTATAGATAAGTATGCGTATAGAGTGGTCCGGTGTGTGCTCCCATGTATGTCTTCGTTTCAACCTGCGCAACAGAATATGGTATAGTAGTGGCTTGCAACTCGTGTTGCTTGCCATGTACCTCAATAGTGCAGGTACGAGCGTGAAGATTGACGAGCATGCGAGTAGACTTGATGAAGGGGCGCCCCAGAAGCAACATATCCTTCTCCATGTCTTTTCCCTTGACCCGAGACGACTCCACAACCACAAAATCTGCCATAAACACATCACCGTCCAGTTCTACCGGAACATCTTCGACTGCACCCATGCACCTACTCCTTGTCCCATTGGCCAGAAGAACGAAGCATTTACGGGGCTCCAATCCCTTCAAGTTCAGCTCCTCATAAGTAGCAAGAGTCATCAAATTACAGGCAACTCCCGTGTCAACAATACCAGTTACCTCAGACGAGTTACCAATCCCGACAACCAAGTCAAAGCTATCCACATCGCTGATGCTCTTTTCCGCCTTTTGGATCACTGGAGTAGTGCAATCCACCTTAAGGTGAGTTGGTTCCGCATTCGCCTTTTCTACTGGAACCGCAGAACCAGGTGTGACCACTTCCATCTCCTTTTCGTCAACTTTCTCTTCTACCGGCTTCTCATGTGCTAGTGTAGGTACTACCTCAACTACTTCGGGTGCCTCAACCTGGGCCACCGTATTATCGAGCTTGCAAGTGCAGGTAGCGAGAACGGACTTCACCTTTCCGGGTTCATCAAATGTTACCTCAATAGCAAGAACTCTGTTGGATTCTACAGTCGCCGGGAAATTGCCCTTTTCCCTTTCCAAAAGCTGACTAACTAGATCCCCCAAGGTATTCTCCAACCGTTTCTGTGACGGCTCAATGCTGTCGAACTGCTGATCATTCCTACTCTGAATCTTTTGTGCCTCGGCCCAGAACCTCTCAGATCGCTCCATGTAGTCCCTGATTTCTTTGCCCAACTCAGTAGTACACGGCCCTGGAGTTTCTTCAACTGCTCTGGCTCTCGTTCCCCTAGCCTTATTTCTCTCACCCTTAAGCTGAGATACTGTTGTCAGTCTCTCGAAAACACCATTTAATTCATCAGCAGATGCTTCCAGAAAAGAATTCTTGCAATTCATCTCAACCATGTTTTGACATTCCCAATCCAGGCCTTCATAAAATATGATGCACAAATCCATCTTAGACATCATGTGGTGGGGGCACTGAGAGAGCAGATTCAAAAACCGTTCCCTTGCTTCATAGAAGCTCTCATCACTCATCTGCATAAACTTCTCAATCTGGAGACGGAGTTGCCTAGTCTTTTCAGCAGGATAAAACTTGTTCATGAAAGCTTTATACAGAGCATCCCAAGTACGAAAAGATCCCTCCAGCTGGTTCAGAAGCCAGCTCTTAGCCTTGTCCTGCATGCAAATGGGTGATGTGTCAAATCAAAGTTCTCAATTTATTTTAAGCCAAGAGTTAATCCTCAACACTACGAAAACCTATAGTGTAGTGGAGTTAACCCCGAGGTCGGTCTCAAAGGACTGAACTAAGGTGTGTCTTGTTCACGTATAGTAATTACAGTAAAGAAAGCAGTAAAGAGTTTTTTGCTTCAGCAGCGAATTTGTTCTATATTATCTATCTACTTATGCAGTCTAACAAGAAAACAGATTTATCTAAACGACAATGATATAATTAAGGAGAATTATGGAGCGGTAACGTGAAACAAGCTAGCTAGCAGGATAAATGTGATTCACAGGATTGACTACGCAAGTTGTCACAGACTTGAGTTCAAAAACAAATAGCACTAGTGAAGGCGTCAGTTTCACTAGACTACAATCAATTTGACTAATCTACTATCAACGTTTGCAACTAACTGACTAACTGTTAAATCAAGCAAGACGAAAGACATTTTGGCGTATTGATTAAATACTTAATCTAACAGTGATTTTGTCTAGATGATTATCAAAACGTGACAGCAGGAATAGTAATTAATCTAAAAAGCACAAGTAGTCGAATCCCGATGCACTTTGAATCACATAAACCCTAGCTAGCATGCATTGAATCAGTCACCACCCCATAATTGGGGTGTTTAGCTACTCAAATTATGCAAAGACATAATCAATATTGTATATAAACAGGCTCCAAACATAATCCAAAGCAAGAAACAAAGATTCGAACGAATTGATACAATTTACCCTTTGTTGTCACAAGTCCTAGGTAGAATTGAAGAACCGAAACGAATCGATGCGAAAAGCTATGTAGGTAATCTCCCAATCAATGTCAATCTTCGAATTACAAGGGAAACGGTTCAATTACCCCCAATAATAGGTAGGTAATTGCCTTGGAAAGGTTCTAGGTCGAAAAGCAATAAGAGGAGAAGAATAATAATGAAGGTTATGTCTAAAAGATCAAGAAAATAGGTTATATATAGTGAAAACCGCCGTTCTAGGCCAAAAACGGCCCAAAAATGCAACTGGCGTCGCCAGTCACTTACAGAATGTTTTAGCGGACGCCAGTCTGACATTTGGCGTCGCCAGTTTCCTCCTGAACCGGTTTTTTGCCTTTTTCAATATCTAAACGTCGGAATTTGGAAATAGTTCCTTCTTCGAAGTTGTAGATCTTGGTCTTATCTACGCGGGGACACCAATATCAGGCAAATCGGAGTTCATATGAGAATGTTATGGCCAAAATTCCAAAGCTGCTCCATCGTAGTTCGAATTTTGCGCGCTTTCACTTAAACGGCTCTAAAATCTTCGTCCGAACTCCGAATCCACTTCCGTTTTGACCGATAAACTCCTTTTTCAACCACCTTTCAGGTCCATAAACTTCTATGCTTCCATTAATGCATTAAATGCACTGGTTGAGCCCTTGTTTTAATGCATTTTCACCAAACACCTACAAAACACAAAAACGTAACAAAACACTAATAAAACACAGAAGAACTATACTCGAGAATGCAATAAGTCGGTAAAAAAGACCGAATGAGACGATGTAAAATCGACTCATCAAACTCCCCATACCGAACCCTTGCTTGTCCTCAAGCAATAGACTCTCTAAAAACCTAGAAAAACCCTAGACACAAAATAAAGTCTAGCTCCCAAGCTACCGAGTCTACGATTGCACATAATAAGCTCAAGAAATGAAGAAGCTTTGACATCACACTGACATTCACAGAATAACATGCACAAGTTCAAAAAGTTCGTTTCAAAATTAAATATAACTGAAGTCTAACACAGCAGTCCCTCACAAGTGGATCCTATGCATCTATTCTCTCATCACTCGAGAATATAAAGAGATAAGGAAGGTGACTTGCGTCACAAAGATTCCTGTTGGGAAATTGTTGGGAAATTTCTTGAGAAATTTGTTAGGAATTTTGTTAGATATTTTGTAAAGAATATCTGTTTAAGTTTTGATCAGCAACGTGATGACTCATCTTAGTCTCAGAAAGGTGATTAGTACTCTTGGTTCACTTGAACATTGTAAAAGAGGAAAACCACTAAGTATGATAGTCTAGCTAATCTTGTATAGGATGTTAGGTCTCAAAATGTAATTTTTATTTTATGAAGAGAAGACCAAGAAGAAGACATCCAAGCAGAAAGCTTAACGACATTGAAGACTTGAAGAAAACTGCACAAGATTACTAATCTGTTGTTCAGATATCTTAGCCAGATATCTTAAAGACACGAATAGTTTCAAACAAACTGTGTCACAAGAGATATCTGAGAAATAAGAGACATATCTGAAAACAAGGAAAGTGTCCACAGATATCTATTCTCAGATACCTTGAGCATTAACCACGTTTCTGAAAAAGAAACATATATATTGTAAACAAAGTTGTTTCAATAAATCCAAGTGGTATCTGAAGATTATAGATAAGGACGTGCAAAGAATCAGATAACACTAGTCTCTGATACAAAGCATAGTTCCGTTGACACTACAGGACAAAAAGTACAGTACAATGCATTTAATGCACGGACAGAGATGTCTGAATAAAAGCAACGGCAGCTTCTGAGAAGAAGACAAAACTCATAAAGATTATACACAGATATCAATAGTTTGAATTTGAGCCTAACGGATACTATTCTAACGGCACTCAAATTCATCTATAAATATCAACACTTAGACTGCTTGAGATGACACACCTTGAACTGCATACAAACTCTGAACATCCTACTCTCTCAAAGCAACTTACTTATTCTCAAAGCTTTCTGTTGCGACCAAAGCTTTTGATCTTAAGTAAACACTGAAGTTCTAAGTGTCCTGATCCTAACCAAGCAAAGCTATCTGTGAAGGAGTTGAATCAAAAGATCAACTATCTGAGATTCATTCTCTTGAACAGATATCATAAGACTTGGGTCAGTAAAATCGAACAAGATACCATACGCTGTCAAGTGTATTAAGTAACTTGGTTCACAGAGCTATCTGATTAACTAAAAAGTTATTAAGACGCTCATCTGACAACTCAAACCAAAACCAACACCATAATCAAGTGGAGTGTGAAGTACTTAGTTTGAAAAATCAGGGAATAACTCCAAGGTTACCGGGGTATAGGAAGTACTTGATTTGGGAAACTAAGGAATAACTCCAAGGTTATTGAGTATAGGAAGTACTTAGCTTGGAAAGCTAGGGAATAACTCAAAGGTTATTGAGTATAGGAAGTACTTAGCTTGGGAAGCTAGGGAATAACTCAAAGGTTTCTGAGTATAGGAAGTACTTGTACATGCAAGCCGGGAACAACTCGGGGAACATTTGGTCAGAACCAATTGTTAAGAATATTAGAATAGGATTATTGTAAGGAGAACTCAATTATCTGTTCTCTAGTGAATTCTAGGTCTCGATAATCAAGTGGATTAGTTGGAGGATTACGCCACCTCCGATACCACTATACTTGCTGTGTTATTTACCTTTCTGTATTTACATTTCAGCAACACACACACACATATTAACTGTTTCTGCACTTATCTTTATTAAGTCTTCCGCACTCTGATTCTAAGTATCAGATATCCATTCAGATATCTGAGAAATAGTTGTTATCGACAAAAGTTTTAAAAGACTATTCACCCCCCCTCTAGTCTTTTACTTTGCCGTTATCTGGACCAACAAGTGGTATCAGAGCAGGAGGTTCACCAGCCTTCTGCACTGAACCTAGATCCCCAGATAGGTGAAGGAACTTTGTCCACTTTTGAGGACTATTTAATTTGTGTGTTAAGTGTATGTCTCTGAGTGATGCACCCGTTCTCAAACCAGAGAACTACGAGAAATGGAAAAATAACATGATGCTCCACCTTGAAGCCATAAGTGACGAGATGATCGAAGTAATAAAGAATGGCCCAATAGTCATTCAACAACTTAAGCAAGTCATGGAGGTTTCGAGTGGAAGAGACAGAGATCAAAGCGAAGGATCTTCACAAACAGATGCGTCAACTAGTGGAAGATCTACTGGTCAAGTTATTTACGAACCAAAGCCCAGAGAACTCTGGACATCGGAAGATGCCAAGAGGAATCGTCTGGATGGTCAAGCTCGTAACATCATCATCAGATCGACACCAGAGCACATACAGTGTAAACTGTGTGGTGCTAAAAGCAGCGAAGTTGCCGCAACTGATTGAAGAAATCTGTGCCGGAACTGAGAAAACCAAGGAAAACAAGTTCGAAGTTCTAAAGTTGAAATTTCAAAATTTCAAACAAGGTCCCACTGAAACTCTGGAAGAACTTGATTTCAGGTTTACCACTCTCATGAGTGATATGGCAAAGACTTGGGAAAGCAATAGATACTCTCAATCTGAGAAGATTAAGACTATTGTCAGAAGTATTAACCACAACTGGGAGCATACTAAATTCTTTTATTTTAACCAAGGTATGCCAAATATCACTCCAGTGGAACTTTTCTCTCATCTTGCTACTGTTGACTATGAGACAACTCAGAGAGAACAAACAACTGAAAAGTTGCGTAATGTTGCTCTAGTTACTCAAGGAATTTCAAAAGAAGAAAAGCAAGGAGGAGATCGAGGATGCTCTTGCCGCAAAGCAAATGAGCAAATTTGTCATCGAGAAATTGAGAGAAGAAAAGCCAAAGAGAAGTGAAAAAGCATCTAGCTCAAACTATCACCAATACAAAAATATGCAAAGCTTCATTGAACAAGCCCGTGAGAAAGCATCATGTCTTGAGGAAGCGTAAATTGAAACGATATCTGCTTTCTATTGTCGTAAACACGCCACTTCAAGAAGGATTGTCCCGCCTCAACAAACTAAGGACAAAGACAAGAAAGATAGAAGAATCTTGAAGAAGCCGTAAAGCTTTGTTAATCAAGAAAGAAAGAAAATACAAATTCAACTGGATGCTCTAGAAGTTGAGACAGATTCTTAAGATGACAATTCAGATGACTCAACCTTACCATCACCAGAATTATGTGGAGTTACTCATGATATAATCGACTTCGGCCTCAAGAAGAATGAAATGTGTGGGGTTGCTGAAATTGACGGACCAGACATCTCCATCATAGAAAACTGTCTTATGGCTGATGAGGTAACACATACTTCTTGATACACTTATGAAAGTGATGAAGAGGAAATAAAAGATCTAGAAAATCTCAGGAAAGAACTTGACATCTATGAAAGAGAATTTCTAATGATCCGAGCTAGAGCCGAAAACCTTGAAGAAGAAAAGAATTCTCTTGAAAAGGAAAATTCTCAATTAGTTAAAGAATCTGAGAGAAAGGATGCTGAAAATGCATTTCTCAAAGCTCAGATATCTGAGACTGAAAAGTCACATAAAGAAGCAATGGTTGAATTACGAAAGAATTATGAAGATCTTCTTTCTGAGAACAAAGAACTCAAGAAGAAAGAATTATCTTTTCAATCTTATGCCAAAGCTAGTGACACTCTTACTGAAGTACAATCTTACTTAAGAGATCCTTCAGAAAAGAAAGGACTTGGGCTAAATACACAGACAGATTGTTCTATCACTCTGAATAAGAGTAAGGAGAAAAGAACATTTGTAAGTACTCAGCAAGACGGTTCCCATGAAATCTATAGTATCGGTGAAAAGACAAAGATTGTTGACAAAGGAAAGGCAGTTGCAACTAAACCTTTGTGGGAAAAACAAGTCAAAAACAAAACTGTTGGGTACGTCTCTGAAAAGAGACACAACACTGAAAAGTGTAAACATCCACAGTGCTATGTCTCTCAAAAAGGTAGAATTGCGGGAGCTGGCAAATTCTCCCATGTCACTTTTTCTGGAAAGAAATTGGATCAACCAGAGACTAGCAAAGCTGCTGAGAAAAGATCTCAGATAGCTTCAAATGCTCGAAATGGTATTGGCTACAAAGGCATCGAAAAACAACTTGCTCATGAGTACAAGCAGGAGCAAGAACGATGGCTGAAAGCTACAATTGCTCAAAGCAATTATCAGAAGTGGATGTTAAATCAAGCCACTGAAAATCTGAATTCCAGGGCCAGAAGAAATCTGGCAAGGAAGGCTAAGTTTGCTGAAAACCAAACTCAGAAACCTGACAGGTATCTGAAAGCATCATATGGAGCACCTAGGAACACACCAAGGAAGAAAATAATTCTTACTAATGATAACATTCATTCAAAAAGAATTCCTCCTTACGTTCCTGTCAGACAAAAGCATATTTCAAAGAAATTCATTCAAAAATGGATTCCTACTGGAAGAACTTTTAATTCTGATGGTTCCATCAAAGATATGAGAACCTAATCTCCTATTTCCTGTTGTGTGCAGAATGCTTCCTGGACTAAAGCACAATGGCTATTTGATAGTGGATGCAGAAAGCACATGACAGGAGACAAAGCAAATCTGGTTGATTACAAAGCTTGCAACACAGACCGATATCGATTTCTTGAGGAGAATTAAATCCTCTCTGGATTTGCAACGTCAAATTGGGGACTTTAATAATCACTAACGTATTACATGTTAAGGATTTGAAATATAATCTATTTAGCATGAGCCGCTTTGCATGAGGTTTTACCATAAAATTCAAAGCTAAATCGCAAACTAATTGACAATGAGTCAAAGCAGCATCTTGGTTGGTCGGCGGAAAGGCGATCTTTATGTTGCCGATTGGGCATCTCGCCACAATCAAGAATGTCTCATGGTGAGTCAATCTGGTCACACGAGAGCACCTTGGTTATGGCACAAAAGAATGAGTCACTTGAACTTCAAAACTCGAATAGACTTGCAAGAAAGAGTTAGTGGTTGGTCTTCCCAAACATCTTTCATAAAGGATGGTATCTGCTCACTCACGATGGGGAAACAATCTAAGATCTCTTTCAAGTCCAAAATCGACACTCTAGTTAGACCAACGCAACTTTTACACATGGATCTATTTGAATCATCCGTAACTAGTTATGCGGATAGAAGTTTGGTCCGTTGTTGTAGATGACTTCTCAAGATTCACTTGGGTTGTCTTTTCAAACACAAATCGATGCCGTGGGTGGAGATACCAAACTTTTGAAAAAGCTTGAAGTCATGAAAAATGACAAGGTATCTCGCAATCGTAATGCACCATGGTCTTGAGTTTGTCAACCATTACATAAAGGAGTTTTGTACCGCAAAGGTATACAACACCAACTTTCCTCTGAAGAACACCTCAACAAAATGGTGTTGCGAAAGGAAAACAGAACCCTTAAAGAAGCCGCAAGGACAATGCTAGTGACCTTTGAAATAAGTGAAATTTATTGGGTTGAAAACAAATTTGCTACACTCGTAATGATGCTTGATAAACAAACACCATGACAGAACCCCCTATGAAATCTTGGTTAGTAGACCCCCTAATATCAAACATCTGAGAGTATTTGGTTGTAAATGTTTTGTTCTAAACAATGGGAAAGATTATCTGAGAACATTTCAACCAAAGGCAGATGAAGGTGTTTTTCTTGGCTATTCCACAAATAGCAAAGCCTACAGATTTACAACAAAAGAACAAAGAAAATTGAAGAATCAATTCATGATGTATTCTATGAAGGAAATAAGAAAACACCTCCTATTGATGAACTCTCAGAAAGGTTCAAAGAACTATTACTGAGGGATTCTAAAGAAGAATCCTCAGAAAGGAGAAACATCACTATGGAAAGTGAGGATGACTCTGACGTAGAAAAGCTTGAAAAGCCTAGTAACAACAAGATGACTCACAGACATGATGAGGAATTTCCTATGAGTCTTCCAGAAATGGAACAGGTTACAGAGAACCTTCATCATGAAGAGGTATCTGAGAATAAGAATGCTGAAATGCATGTTTCAGATATCTCTAACACTAAAAAAGTGTCAGATATCCATGACATTTCCCATATGTCAGATATCTCAGATACTGAAAAAGTATCAAATCAAAATCTTAGTGATTCACATTCAGATCACCTGGATATTGATCCTACTAGCACTAAACCTATAATGAAATGGATCAAAGATCATCCTACAAAGGATATAATTGGACCAATTAATCAGGGTGTTAGGACTAGGAGAGCAATAGCTGAAAATGCTAACTCTCTCTTTGGATGTTTCATCTCGAATATTGAACCTAAAAGTATAGAAGAAGCATTAGGAGACCAAGACTGGATCTATAAATATCAACACTTAGACTGCTTGAGATGACACACCTTGAACTGCATACAAACTCTGAACATCCTACTCTCTCAAAGCAACTTACTTATTCTCAAAGCTTTCTGTTGCGACCAAAGCTTTTGATCTTAAGTAAACACTGAAGTTCTAAGTGTCCTGATCCTAAACAAGCAAAGCTATCTGTGAAGGAGTTGAATCAAAAGATCAACTATCTGAGATTCATTCTCTTGAACAGATATCATAAGACTTGGGTCAGTAAAATCGAACAAGATACCATACGCTGTAAAGTGTATTAAGTAACTTGGTTCACAGAGCTATCTGATTAACTAAAAAGTTATTAAGACGCTCATCTGACAACTCAAACCAAAACCAACACCATAACTGGCGTGGAGTACAGGAAGTACTTAGTTTGAAAAATCAGGGAATAACTCCAAGGTTACCGGGGTATAGGAAGTACTTGATTTGGGAAACTAAGGAATAACACCAAGGTTATTGAGTATAGGAAGTACTTAGCTTGGGAAGCTAGGGAATAACTCAAAGGTTATTGAGTATAGGAAGTACTTAGCTTGGGAAGCTAGGGAATAACTCAAAGGTTTCTGAGTATAGGAAGTACTTAGCTGTGAAAGCCGGGGAACAACTCAGGGGGAACATTTGGTTAGGAACCAATTGTTAAGAATCTTAGAATAGGATTATTGTAAGGAGAACTCAATTATCTGTTCTAGTGAATTCTAGGTCTCTGATAGACCAAAGTGGATTAGTTGGAGGATTACGCCACCTCCAGATACCACTATACTTGCTGTGTTATTTACCTTTCTGTATTTACATTTCAGCAACACACACACACAAACATATTAACTGTTTCTGCACTTATCTTTATTAAGTCTTCCGCACTCTGATTCTAAGTATCAGATATCCATTCAGATATCTGAGAAATAGTTGTTATCAACAAAAGTTTTAAAAGACTATTCACCCCCCCCCCCCTCTAGTCTTTTACTTTGCCGTTATCTGGAACAACAATTCCTCAAATACCTCATGCAATGTACTCAATCAGTTAAGTCGGAAGGGACTTTTTCATAGCTCTGTAACAATTAGCAGTAGACTCATAAAAAGGCAATCGTTCTCTCTTTTTTTCAATATAATTTTTTTTTTCATTTTTTCCATACTCTTTTTTGCAGTCTTATATTTGACCCATATGCTTATATATTTTTTCTGTCTCAATTTTTTGGTAGTGTCTGTTCTACCGAATGTCCGTACTTTTGTGCGTGCTGGTTTGGTATACACGCCATCAACCCTCACGAACATATGGCTTTTAGGGCCACGCCGGTGTGTAGGTAGTATTTGAAATGTGCCCAACACGACTAACGGTGGTAACCAGTACCATAGATCCACTCCAGGACTTATTTTATTTTTTATTTTTGAGAGAACGAAAAGCCTGAACATCATAGTCTTTATCAACACATACAATACGCATAAACCCCCTCCCCAAACCCGTTCTTGGAACGAGTTTGGCATTAGCAAATAAGAATGGGAAACATGTCGTTCGTCATACTTAACTTACACAGAGTACACATGAGAATGATGAGGCGCAAACAACGGAGTTTTCACTTCCCGAATTAAATCACACAGGCGCCGGTACAATATTTTTTCATCGGCTAAGGTCTACTCACAGGCTTTTTGGACTACAGAATTAGAACAGACTTTCTATTTACAGCAGAAACGAACTTAACGAATTTATACATGCCAACTACTAGTAATCAGAGATCAATCAAAACTCAAGCATTAAACAGGTTTAGTACATGCAATAGATGCTCGACATGGGAGTCAGACTTACACACAAGAGAAAATCATGAAAACGAGAAAAAGACACACAAAAAGGGTAAAAAGACACAACACAGACACATATATGGGTAAGTACATGAAAGCTACCTCCCTCCCCAAACCCAGACTAGAGATGGTCCCCAGCGAATAGGCTAGAAAGAAAGAAAGCTGAAAATGTACTTCCCTGCAACGTGTGGCTGCTGCTATCCATTATCGAACGGGAACGAATCCCTTGCATCCTTCCTGCCTAGTTCAGCGATTTGGGAGCCATCCTTAGCTCCTCTTCTCCTGTTTTCCATGATTCCCTACAAACTAAAATAAGAAATCAAAAACTAAAATAAAACTAAGGGAATCAGGGGGAAAGTAAAAACGACAAAAGGGGTCGAAACTCCCTGGCCAATCTCGTGTGCAAGCTGGGGCTAGTATGTACAGATCACTGGAAGATGGGGGATGTACTGTAAATCCGATGGTGTCATCTGGGTGGTATCAGGTGTCTGCTCCATCTCCAAATAGTCAGAAACATGTGGTTTAGTCTCTTCGTCGATCACATCGGTGGACGTCTCCTCCTCCATAACCAACTGATTGTCTAAACTCTCACAAACTCCTTCAACTGAGATGGGGATTTCTTCTTCAATTGCAGTAGAGGCGGTGGTAGTGGGCTCATCTTCTGCCATCTCTTCAGCATCTTCTCGTGCACATCAAGCTAGTAGCTCGTTGCATATCCGCTCGATTTCAGAAGAATTGATGTCGCAAACCAGGCTTCAGATCGTTTCATCTAAGTCCGTAGGCGTCAAATCCCAGATCGACCCTCCTGCGGCTTTATCCACCATCCCTTGGCCTTCGCTAGTTAGATTTTTGTAGAAAATCCACAGAAAATCCACATCAGTGTACATAGTGCCATACCATGGTTCGGATGCGCCTCTCGCAGATCTTGAAATCTATACCATGCATGACCGATCCTCTCTCTAGGTTCCAATTGAAAATCTTGGATATGTTCGTAGTCTATGCAGTTTGCTGCAACATGACCATCCATCCCACATCTATAGCAAATCAAGAGATACATACTTTTCTGCACACATAAAGAAACCCAAGTAGTTCCGCAAAACAAACTAAACTAAAAAAGAAAAGACAAACTAACTAATACATACATCTGTAAATTAAAATTTGTAAACTAAACAAAGGAGTTATGTCCCCGACAGCGGCGCCAAAAACTTGATGTGTCAAATCAAAGTTCTCAATTTATTTTAAGCCAAGAGTTAATCCTCAACACTACGAAAACTTGTAGTGTAGCGGAGTTAACCCCGAGGTCGGTCTCGAAAGACTTAACTAAGCTGAGTCTTGTTTACGAATAGTAATTACAGTAATGAAAGCAGTAAAGAGTTTTTTGCTTCGACAGCGAATTTATTCTATATTATCTATCTACTTATGCAATCTAACTAGAAATTAGATTTATCTAAATGACAATGATATGATTAAGGAGAATTATGGAGCGGTAACGTGAAACAAGCTAGCTAGCAGGACACATGTGATTCACATGATTGACTACGCAAGTTGTCACAAACTTGAGATAAAAAAACAAATAGCACTAGTGAAGGCGTCAGTTTCACTAGACTACAATCAATTTGACTAACCTACTATCACCGTTCGCAACTAACTGTTAAATCAAGCAAGACGAAAGACATTTTGGCGTATTGATTAAATACTTAATCTAACAGTGATTTTGTCTAGAGGATTATCAAACTGATAGCAGGAATAGTAACTAATCTAAAAGGCACAAGTAGTCGAATCCCGATGCACTTCGAATCACATAAACCCTATCTACCATGCATTGAATCAGTCACCACCCCATAATCGGGGTGTTTAGCTACTCAAATTATGCAAAGACATAATCAATATTGTATATAAACAGGCTCCAAACATAATCCAAAGCAAGAAACAAAGATTCGAACGAATTGATACAATTTACCCTTCGTTGTCACAAGCCCTAGGTAGAATTGAAGAACCGAAACGAATCGATGCGAAAAGCTATGTAGATAATCTCCCAATCAATGTCAATCTTCGAATTACAAGGGAAACGGTTCAATTACCCCCAATAATAGGTAGGTAATTGCCTTGGAAAGGTTCTAGGTCGAAAAGCAATAAGAGGAGAAGAATAATAATGAAGGTTCTGTCTAAAATATCAAGAAAATCGGTTATATATATTGAAAAATGCCGTTCTGGGCCAAAAACGGCCCAAAAAGGCAATCGGGCTGCCAGATCACTTCTGAGAATGTTTCGGCGGACGCTATCGACATTTGGCGTCGCCAGTTTCCTCCTGCACCGATTGTTTGCCTTTTTGAATCAATAAACGTCGGAATTTGGAAATAGTTCCTTCTTCAAAGTTGTAGATCTTGGTCTTATATACGCGTGGACACCAAGATCAGGGCAATCGGAGTTCATATGTGAATGTTATGGCCAAAATTCCAAAGCTGCTCCATCGTAGTTCGAATTTTGCGCGCTTTCACTTAAACGGCTCTAAAATCTTCGTCCGAACTCCGAATCCACTTCCGTTTCGACCGATAAACTCCTTTTTCAACCACCTTTCAGGTCCATAAACTTCCATGCTTCCATTAATGCATTAAATGCACTGGTTTAGCCCTTGTTTTAATGCATTTTCACCAAACACCTACAAAACACAAAAAACACAAAAACGTAACAAAACACTAGTAAAACATAGAAGAACTATACTTGAGAATGGCAATAAGACGGTAAAAAAGACCAAATGAGACGATGTAAAATCGACTCATCAAACTCCCCATACCGAACCCTTGCTTGTCCTCAAGCAATAGACTCTCTAAAAAACCTAGAAAAAACTAAAAACACATAGACACAAAATAAAGTCTAGCTCCCAAGCTACCAAGTCTACGATTGCACATAATAAGCCCAAGAAATGCAGAAGCTTTGACATCACACTGACATTCACAGAATAACATGCACAAGTTCAAAAAGTTCGTTTCCAAAGTAAATAAAGCTGAAGTCTAACACAGCAGTCCCTCACAAGTGGATCCTATGCATCTATTCTCTCACACTCCTCGAAGTGTCCAGCAGGGGAAATCACTCAAGAATATAAAGAGATAAGGAAGGTGACTTGCGTCACAAAGATGCCTCAAATACCTCATGCAATGTACTCAATCAGTTAAGTCGGAAGGAACTTTTTCATAGCTCTGTAACAATCAGCAGTAGACTCATAAAAAGGCAATCGTTCTCTCTTTTTTCAATATATTTTTTTTTTCATTTTTTGCATACTCTTTTTTGCATCTCAATTTTTTGGAAATGGTTCCTTCTTCAAAGTTGTATATCTTGGTATTATCGACGCGTGGACACGAAGATCAGGGCAATCGGAGTTCATATGAGAAAGTTATGGCCAAAATGCCAAACCTGCTCCATCGTAGTTCGAATTTTGCGCGCTTTCACTTAAACGGCTCTAAAATCTTCGTCCGAACTCCGAATCCACTTCCGTTTCGACCGATCAACTCCTTTTTCAACCTTTTAGGTCCATAAACTTTCATGCTTCCATTAATGCATTAAATTCACTGGTTTAGCCCTTGTTTTAATTCGTTTTCACCAAACACCTACAAAACACAAAAAAATACAAAAACGTAACAAAACATTAATAAAACACAAAAGAACTATACTTGAGAATGGCAATAAGACGTTAAAAAAGACCGAATGAGATGATGTAAAATCGACTCATCAATGGGGAAGACGTTCTTCCTGATTTCATCATCGGTCACAGTAATTCCACCTACTGTTAGCGGAATTCTAGCAATCAACCCCTCAAACTCCTTCAGAAACCGAATGACATCCTCATTGGCCATTCCATAGTACTTAGGCAAGTCATGGAAGTGATGAAACTTGATATCCATGTTCCTGGCATCATTAGACAGTACAATTGCTGACTTTCCAGCTTTAATCTCGCCAGGCTGCATGTAAGCCCCATATGTCAGCTGAGCCATTGGAAATTCCTTATGATAAACCTGTTGTTAAAGCTACACAACTCGAAAACTTGAAAAAGATCTTAGTTTTTGTTACTGCACTAAACTGCAGGTTGGGAAACAAACAAAAAATTAAACTCTAAACGCTACAGTAGGAATTCATTCCCCGGCAGCGGCGCCAAATTTGATGTGCTCAAATTATACTCTAAATAACTTAAGAGAATAAGCTATAGTTGTAGACTATGCTTAACTCGGTATCGTTCTCTAGGGAATTAATCAAGCTACCACAACGAATGAGAGTAAACAGTTTGTTTGTGAGTAACTGATAAATTTGGGTGTTTGTACGTCTAAAACACAGATTAAAGCAGGAAACAGATAAACTGATTTGATCAAAGAAAGAAAGAAAACACGGTAATAATGATCCAGCTATGCGAATTCGCTCTAGGTTAATCGTTCATACTTGTCACACGGTCGGCGTACAGAAAGCAATCAATCCAATTCAACCGATTGTTATTTGAATATTTCAAACTAGAGTAATCGTGGTCTGTCAGGCCACGATCCTTAACCGAAAAAAACTTTGAGGATTTAAAACTAGCTTATTGGATTGAAGGTTTTACGAAGATTTCAAACTAGACGAACCTATATGAACGAATACGAACCCAGGAAACAAATACGCATAACTACACATAACTACCGCATTCAGAGCGGTTTAGCTACTCATGATTGAATCAAGGATGAAAGAATTCATGGTATTGAATACGCAAGGCATAAACATGGTGATAATCGCATGCAAGATCATACAATTCGATAAACAGAAGAAAACAAAGAATTGTATAGAAGCAGTAGAGAGTTATCAATAAATTACCAAGACTTCGATCCCAATGATTCGTACAAGATTAAAACCAAGCTCCAAAGATCAATCAATCCATGTCAAAACCTAGCTCTAGGAGCTTTTTCTATGAAAAAATCGAGTATAAGAAGTTATGGCAAAAGATGACCTAATCCTGACCTAAAAAGGAAAAAATATGTTGAATCTAGGCCTTCTCGCCGAATCTCACCGCGGCGAGGAAAATAGCTCGCCGCGGCAAGAAACCCCGTGTAGCTCCTCTTTTTTCCGCGTAAAATCTCACCGCGGCGAAAATATCCATTCGCCGCGGCGAGCTTAAAACCTCCGTAACTTTTTCCACAGACAGAATTTTCCGATGCTTCCAAAACGAAAATTGTATCCCTTTGAATTATATTTCCGTGACCACCGCGCTCAGGTTAATCAGACATCATATGCGAGAGTTATGGCCAAAATGGCTAGACTGCTCCGTAAAACTTCTCTTTTGCAAGCTTCGCTAAAACGGCACTCAATTCTTCGTCCGAACTCCGAATCCACTTCCGTTTTTTCCCAGTTACTCTACATTCAAAGATCTAGAACCAAAGTTTTCACTCCAATTTTCACCTTCGGGACACAATAATCAAAACACAAACAAAGCACCAAAGCATAAAAACGCACAAAGACACTATAAAACCATAAACAAAGACTAACAAAGACCTCTAAAAAGGACCCAATGAGACTCTAAATTATCGTCTCTGTTAGGAATATCTGTTAGTATTTTGATCACTCATCACATGTTATTATCTTAGCCAGAAAGGTGATTAAGTGCTCTTGGTTCACTTGAACATTGTAAAAGAGGAAATCACTGAGTATGATTAGACTAGTAAATCTTGTATTAGGATTATAGGTCTCTGAGTGTAATTTTTATTTCAAGAAGACCATGAAGATCAATCCTAGCAATGGAGCTTTTCTGAAGATTAGAAGACTGAAGATTGCACAAGGTTTATGAAGACACAAAGGTTTAGTCTAACTCAGAAAGACTATGTCCTTAATCCTTTCTTGAGTATATTAACTTATTTTCGAGATATGATTCTGAACATATGACATCATGAGTATGGAGCATGCAAGCCATCAGAAAGGCTCATGTATTCGTTGAGACTAAAGGACAATTAACAGTACTATGCATTAAATGCATCGCGTAAATGCCGCAAAAGCGATCCTCTGAAAAATGAGATAGTGACTTCTGAGTACATAGTTCAAGATATAAACGGATATAATTTGATAGAGAGCACAACGGATACAATTCAAACGCCTCTCAAATTTATCTATATATATCACACACTTAGATGCTTGAAGAACATACCTTAGAACGCTCTATCTTGCAAACTTACCATCAAGCAAAGTATTCTCTCAAGCACTCTACTACCCTTTCTGAAAGCTTTCTGTTGCTTGAAGAATCACTAGTAGTTCTAAGTTGTCCTGAACCTTAACAAGAGATTGTTATTCGTGAAAGAGTTGAACTATCAGATACCCTTTCTGAAGCTCATTCTCCAGGACGGACATCAATTACTTGGGTCAAGAAGAAGCATCGCCATCCACTGAACAAGTGTATTAAGTAGTCTTGTTCTATTAGTCTCTCTGAAAACATAACTGAAAAGTTATACGAGAAGCCTCTCTGACAAACCTTATAACCAACACCATCAAGGCGTGGAGTAGAGGAAGTACTTGATTTGGGAAATCAGGGAATAACTCCAAGGTTATCTGAGTAGAGGAAGTACTTAGCTCTAGGAGCTGGGGAATAACTCAGGGGGAACATTTGGTTGGGAACCATTTGTTTAGGAATCTTAGAATAAGGATTATTGTAAGGTGAACTCAATTATCTGTTCTAGTGAATTCTAGGTCTCAGAAAGACCGAAGTGGATTAGTTGGAGGATTACGCCACCTCCAGATACCACTATACTTGCTGTGTTATTTACCTTTTTGTATTTACATTTCAGCAAAGCACACACACACTTACTTATTGTTTCTGCACTTACCTATCTTAAAGTCTTCCGCGCTCTGAATTTAAGTATCAGAAACCCCTGTTTCGAGAAACTGTTTATCGACAAAAGTTTTAAAAGACTATTCACCCCCCCCCCCCCCCCCCAGTCTTTTACTTTACCGTTATCTGGACCAACAGTCTCATCACTGCTCAGCAAGGGCTTCTTCCTCCTTGCGAGACAACTCGTCAATCTTTTTCAGATTGGCTTCCTTTTCAGCAACCTTGGTTTCCAACTCAAGGTGCAAGCGTTCTTCTTCTTCCAACATTTGTTTGAGTTTTGCCACCCTTTGCTCAGCTTCCTGTAGTTTCCGAGCGGTGTCATCAGCAACTTGCCCAACTTCTTCATCCTGTTGCTTTGGTGGAGAAGGGTTAGATGATTTATAAGGAGATGGAGGAGGAGAATTTTTCTTCTCAGGGAGCTTTTCAGCAGCTGAGGCATTGTGTTGTCCAGTGACACCTCCTGCACCAGGTGGGGGTGCATTGTCATCATCATCCTTCTTAGAATCATCTTTCTTTTCAGAAGACTTGGGAGGAGACTTGTCAGATAGAAGATCTATCACTTCTTTAATTGCCACGGGCTTGCTTCCCACTTCATCTTGTTGAGCAGGTGCTGATGGAATTCTTACTGGCAGAGTGGGGTTAAAAGCTAGCCGGATCCTTGTGTTTCTATCTGCTTTCTAGAAGTCTTCAATGAGAGTTTTTGGAACTACATCTTTGAACAAAAAGTTCATCAATGTTGCATGATCTTACTTTTCAGTAGGAAGCAACGCATGGACGTAGTTTTCAAGTTGTTCAGCTTTCTTCCTTTTGACAGGATCATCCAGAATTTGTGCAAGTTCCATCAGATCCATTCTTCTCAATTTTTACCATCTTCTAAAGGTAGAGAGTTGTTCTGGAAGTGCATGATCTGTGAACAACTGAAGCAGGCGTCATCAGATGTAACTTCCCTTGAAGTTTGCTGTGAAGTACCCTCTTTCAAAGCCTGAAAGAAAATGGAATATTGATTAAGTATCAAAATTTGGTTAGATATCTAAGGTAAAAGTATGTCAGGTTTCTGAGTTACCTGTGTCTCAACAACAGGCTCAGAAAGTTGAACTTTTGAGGTGGAAGGACCCTCATATATCTTTGTGTGAGGAGGAGACTTGGGAGTCTGATACTCAGCAACTTTCATTTCTTTCGGTACCTGAGAATTAAAAGATGATTAACACTTGGAAAAATTTAAAGAAAGAAGCTATGAACATTAGGTATCTGAGTGAATAGATACCTCCACAGTAGGAGACTCAGATATATGTTCAACAGAAACTTGTGTAGTTTCTGGCAATCTTTCTAGTGATGTAGGCTTGGTGGCCTCATCGATTTCCATTGCTTGAGGGGACTTGGAGGTCTCTTCCTCAGCAACTTCTACTTCTTTTGGAACCTGTGAGTAGAAAGTGTTAATTACTTTTGATAAATGATCAGAGAGTAACTTGAACAATGCAGATATCTGAATTGACTACCTTCTCAACAGAAGGCTCAGATGCATGTTCTTTAGAGACTTGGTGAGTCTCTGGTTCATTCTCTAGTGACTTAGGCTTTTCAGCCTCACCACTTCTCTTCTCAGTTGGAGCCTTTAAGAAACAAACATAGAGTTAGATACTATGTGATTTTAGCAGATATCTAAAAAGTGTGTGCCTTAGAAAACTAATTCACCTGTTGCACAGGCTCAGTTTCCTTTGGTACTGAGGTTGTAGGAACCTCCTTTTCAGTTTCTGAGGCAAGCTTTGCAGCTTCCTCTTGATCTCTTGTTTCTTTTTCAGCCTGTAAGAAAGATTAAGCAATAAGATACAAGACATATAAACATAGAATTTTCACAAGTAAAGAGTTAAACCACTCAGTAACCTGATCAATGTCAAGCTGATTGGTCTCTGGAACATGTGACAGCTCCATGTGTTGGTCTTGTTGTCCCTTGACAACATCTTTGTTTGAAGTTTTAGGCACTTCAATCCTATCCTGAGTTCTGTGCTCAGTTGTATCCCCTGATTGATCCCTCCCAGATTGTAGTTGGGGAGCCTGTTGAATTACAGGATTTAACTCAACAACACCATCAGTTCTCTGACGTATCTCAAATGCTTCTACCAAGTAGTCAGAAGCTTGGGAGCCTTATGGTTTTTGTGGTTGTTGTAGTCGTGGTGATCTGGATCTTGAAGGAGAAGGAACAACAGTAATAGTTCTCTCCAGATCAGCAACAACAGTAATAGTTCTCTCTAGATCAGCATTGTCATTGTCATCATGTACATTTGCATCACTCATCAGGGCTGAAAATACTTATTAGTTTCCCGTTGAATATTTGGATTCATGTTGGCATCGATCATTTATATCTTGCAGAGTGGATGACCCTGGTAGAGTGTTTCCTTTAGACATGGTTGCTTCTCAGCAACTTTTGATGCAGGAACTTTGTCAGCAACCTCATTCCTTTCCAATAATGGGTCAAAATTCAAATCTTGTGCTTCTTCAATAGGCATAGCTTAAGACTCATCCACCCTCTTGTCATCAAGAGTGGTACCTGCAGCATTATGGTGTGTTGCTTGAGTGGGGGCAGTGATATCTGCAGCCCTATGGTCAGATACCCTTGTGTTAGGATCCACCAGTGTGGTGTTCTCTGAGGCACATGCCTTCTTCTTGCCTCCAATTCTACGATTCTTCTTTGGCACATCATTTGCCTCGGAAACATCTTCTACTGGCTTCTTCTGGTTCTGCTTGAGCTCACAATTGTATTTGCAAATAAGATCACTATTTGCAATTTCTTCCTTTCCTCTGAGCTATAATCCAAGCTGTTCTAGAATGTAGCATATCTTCAGACCAAAGATGATAGTACGCTTAGGCTCAGCAAGGTCACCTTGTATAATAGGCTCAAAGCCTCGAAGTTTGTCAACAAACCTCAGAAAGATGTACTTCCCCTAGTTGAAGGGTATCTCTCTCTCTTCCAGAGTGTTAAGGAATGTCATCATTCCCCATCTTTCCATGTTGATTTGATCAGCTCCTCCTTAGTTTGAATCAAAGCACCTATGCAATACAAGGGCTATCAAGTCCCAAGGTTCAACAAGATGTTTTCGTCTAACAATCTCATTGTCGAAGGTATCTGGAGTATCATCCTTGTCAGGATTCATGTAGAGAGAGTAGAAGTGAACTGATGTCTGGGTCGAGGTATTTGGGTAGTAATCAGTACCTTGGGTGGGTAACCCAAAGAGATTACAGAAGGAATTTACATCAAGGTTTATGTCAATACTTTGGACCTTTGATGTGATGCGCACTTCTTCAGTGCCATCTTCTTCAATGATGGTGGAATTGTTGCAGAATTCCAACACATCAATTTTTTATGCGTAAGTGGGTTTTGCGGAGCATAACTGCTTAATCTTTACCTTTTCAAGTAAAGCAAGCCCTCTTCTAACATCTGCTTGGTTTGTTGCAGCACCGAGCAGATAATCATCAAAAATTACTCCTCCCAGAGTACTTTAGATTTGGGATAGTTCGGACCTAGATGATTTTTCAGCTTCTCTTTGGTCCTTCTTCTTTCAATTTCCTGAGTGACGTATTTTCTCATATGCTTTACAGCAAGAGCATTTTCCTCAGTTACCTCTTTGGTATCCTTCTTTTCAGAAGTACCTTGAGTTATGAGAGCAACGTTCTGCGATGTTTCAGTAGTCATATGTCATCTTTGCTTTGTCTCATAGTTGACAGTTGCCAAGTGCAAGGAAAGCTCCACCGGTGTGATGTTGGGCATTCCTTGGTTGAAGTAGAAACACTGAGTATGTTCCCAGTTTTGATTCAAGCTTCGTACGATAGTCTTAACCTTTTCAGAGTTAGAGTATCTTTCACTCTCACCAAGTGCAACCATATCACTCATTAGTGTTGTAAACCTTGTTTGAAATTTTGGAATTTTAGCTTCAAAAATCCAAACTTGTTTTCCTTGGTTTTCTCAGTGCCGGCATAGATTTCTTCAATCAGTGACCAGGCATCTTTCGCCGTTTTAGCACCCCACAGTTTGCACCGTATGTGATCTTGAGTAGAGCGTATAATGATGTTCCTTGCTTGACCATCCAGCCTGTTCCTATTGGAATCTTCAGATGTCCAAAGGTGTCTGAGCTTTGCTTCATGTGCAATGGCTCATGTTGGTCTTGCGCCTGAAGTTGTGCCAAAGGTTCATGATCCATCAGCATCTGCAGTTTCTTTGTTTCGACCATTAGAAACTTCAGTGACTTGTTTCTCTTGTTGAATGACAATTGGGCCATTCTTTATCACTTCGTTCATCTCATCACTGATAGCTTCCAGGTGAAGCATCATGTTGTTCTTCCATTTCTCATAGTTCTCTGGCTTGAGAGTGGGTGCATCGCTTAGAGACATCCTGCAGAAAACACACTAATCAAACAAAGCAAGTGTAGGTGGTGAGTTGTTAGTATGAACTTATCTAGGATCTAGTTTCAATGAGAGAACCTCCTGCTCTGATACCACTTGTTGGTCTAGATAACGGCAAAGTAAAAGACTAAGGGGGGGGGGGGTGAATTGTCTTTTCAAACTTTTATCGATAAAATAATTTCTCAGATATCTGATACTTATATTCAGAGAGCGGAAGTCTTTTGTGATAAGTGCACGTGTCAGCAAGCTATAATGTGTGTAAGTACTCAGCAAGTAAGTAAAGTAATAAGTAAATAACACAAAGCTTTTTATAGTGGTATCTGCAGGTGGCACAATCCCTCAACTAGTTCACTCTCCCTTTCTCAGGACTTGAATCCACTAAGATAAAATGATCAGTTCTCCTTACAAAATCCTATCTCTTGATCCCTTTAACACTAGGTTCCCAACCAAGTGTTCCCCCTGAGTTATTCCCTGGCTTTCTCAGCCAATTACTTCCTCTACTCAGTAACCTATGAGCTATTCCCCAGCTTCCAAAGCTAAGTACTTCCTGTGCTCAAGGCCTGTTGGTGTTGGTTATGGTAGTTTGTCAGGTGAGCTATCTCTTATAACTTTTCAGTTATGTTCAGAGAGCTATTTAATATCAAGCTTCCTGAATACTCTTTTCAGTGTATGGGAACTTGTTCTTTACTGACCCAAGTCTTGATGTTGTTCAGGAGAATGAATCTCAGATATCAGTCGCAACATTATCCTTGAATTCAACTCCTTCACAATAAACAATTCTTGTTAAGAATCAGGACACTTAGAACTTTCGTGCTACTATCCTTGAATTCAACTCCTTCACAATAAACAATTCTTGTTAAGAATCAGGACACTTAGAACTTTCGTGCTACTATCCTTGAATTCAACTCCTTCACAATAAACAATTCTTGTTAAGAATCAGGACACTTAGAACTTTCGTGCTACTTACAATTCAAGAGCTTTGCTCGCAACTGTAAGCTAGTGAGTAAGTAGGTAGAAGGCTTGTATGCTTGAATGTAAGTTGTGTTCAATGTAGTTCTTGGTATGTCTTTCAAGCATTCAAAGTGGTGGTATTTATAGTTGAAAATCATGCCGTTTGAATAGTATCCGTTAGACATATTGAAATTCAAACTATTGATATCTGAGGATAGTACTGCAGTGAGCTTTGTCTCCTTCAAAGATTCCTCTTTTGTTCAGACATCTCTGTCTGCGTAGTAAATGCAGTATACTATCTTTTGTCCAGTAATCTCAACGGAACAATGCAAGCTATCTGAGGCTTTGCATGTCCTTAATCAATGAGCATTGGGTATCAGAAACCTATGGATATACTTGTCTTCCAAAGACACTTAATTTCTTCGGAGACATTTCTCCTTAGTCTTCAGCAATCTTGTGCAGTCTCTTGATCTTCATAAATGAGCTCCTCCCTGCTGGATGCTTGCTTCTTGGTCTTCTTCAAATATATAAAAATTACAATCTGAGACCTAACATCCTATACAAGATTTGCTAGACTAACATACTCAGTAGGCTTCCTCTTTTACAATGTTCAAGTGAACTAAGAGTACTAGTTACCTTTCTGAGCTAAGATAAGTCATTAGGGTTTACTAATGAAAATCTATATAGATATTCCTAACACTTGCAATTTTAGCCTCCCATAAATAGGTCGAATTTTGCCGACATTCACGCACTACTAGAGAGAGAATTTTTGCAATCAAAGTGAATCCGTGCTGTTTGAAGAGCTTGTCTGAATGTTGTTCGTGTGGTGTCTGTCGATGTCAATTTCTGTCCATCCCTTCTGTGCTACGTATCAAGTAAGTTTTCCTAGTTCAGATTTCGGATTTCTTTCCTTCGTATGCTTTCGACTTTGTTGTTTATGTTTTCTGGATCAGGCTTGTGTGTATCGCATGCTTTTTACTTTGTATTCTGCTTCCTCGGATCCTTTATAAATAGATGGACTGGACTTGACCATAACTTATCAGAAATAAGTAGGTAATCAGACCTTAATGCCCCCAAAACGTTGAGTAGGAAATAAGAAAACTTATGATTCGTAGACAAGCATGTAGATCTGATGATTCGTAGACAAGCATGTAGATCTTATGTAAGGAGATGCCTTTTTAAGTAACGTTGGGGTTAGAGGCGTTATTCGGGCCGGGCTTCTCCAGCCCGCTCCATTTAAAGGACGGACCAGACCAGTTCATTCTTTTAGTGGTCAAATATCAATGTTATGCATGGCCCCATTATCAGTATTCACGAAGCCATGGTCCCGCCCAAATTGACCATCTTTTTTTTTCTTTTTCTTTGCAGGAGTGATTTTATAAGAACTGATGACTGCCTTAAGCCTTTAACCAATGCAATTTTTCAGTCGGCCATGAATCTCTGACTGCAATCAATCTACAAAAGATTAGTAAATTTCCTGGAACATATGCATAAAGTACCTTCTAAATTTAATAACATAAAATTGGTTTCAAGAAGACCTTTAACCGACGCAATTTTTCAGTCGGCCATGAATCTCAAGACTACAATCAATCTGCAAAAGATTAGTAAGTTTCCTAGAACATATGCATAAAGTACCTTATTTAATAACAGAAAATTGTTTTCAAGAAGAAATTTTTATTAAAACTCATAATTTTATTAAACATATACACAATTACACAAACTAAGAAGCTGCCAAACAAAAAAATCTACCAAAATTCAGAAAATGAGGAATTGATTAGCAAGCTGCAAGGCGCAAGCTAACAATGGCACGAAGTCGCTCAACGTCTTCATCTCAACGTTCTTCTTCAGCCACGGTCGACATCATCAATTAAGAGAGTTGTTACGATTTTCGAATTACAACAATTAAAAACATCAAAAAAATTTAACAAACTTTGCTTATTGGAACAAAATTATAAAAATTTTATAATTAGGTATTTTATAATTTTGTTCCAATAAGCAAAGTTTGTTAAAAAATTTCGATGTTTTTAATTGTTGTAATTCGGGATGAATCGTGCATGTTAATGTTATTGTGTTCGCCTAAACGACTTATTACGATTTTAATGTTATAATTTATTTTTAAGTTAGTATTCAAGTACAAATAATTGAATAATCATTAACATTATGACCGTGGTTAATTTATATCAATCAGAATTCAGAAGAGGGAAAATGAAATAAAGAAAGAAAGAAGAAGGAAGGAGGTGCAGAGAAGAAAGAGACGTTACGGGAGGCTGCTTGTGGAAATTGTGATTTAGGAAATTGGGAATGAAGAAGAGAAACCCTATTGGGCTTTTGGGCTTGTGGAGAGTTGGACTTTCCAATTGGACTTATGATATGGACTTTGACAAAATAGACTATAAGTCCAAAAATAACATCTAAACGGAACGGTCCTTACCGGGCTAAACGGACCGGGGCTTATCGGTTCGCGGGCTTATCCGGTCTCGGGCCGGTCCATGTCGGTCATGCTGTTTTAACCGGTTACGGGCCAGGCCGAGCCTCCAAAACAAAGGCCCACATAACTTAAATGTACATGGGCCGGTCCGGGCCAAATATTAAACTGGTCAGTGCGATTTTTTTTTGCAAGCCGAAATGTTGCATGACCGCCCAAATAACACCTCTAGTTGGGGTTTTGCCCTTCGTTTCGTGAACTTGGTGTACCAAGCATCTTGTGGGTCGGACAGATGATGCCCAGCCCAAAACTTGAACATAATAAGATACTTAAATGAACTCTCGGACAAACAACTATCTAGACTCTGTGCTGATTCATTTTCTGTTACCCTAGGATGTTCGAGAGCGATAGCCAAACCGCTGTGAAGATCAAGACTATGCCTCTGGATCAAGTTCTGTCACGGACTCAACGAGTTCCGAGTATAGATCTTCCTCGTTGGGTCTGTTTGACGCGAATCCAGCTGCGGAGGACAAAATCGTTATCAACATTGTGGACCCATCGGATTCGGATGCTGGCAATATGTCTGAAGCACCTACATCATCTCCTTCGGAACTGGTGATTCCCGGATCGTACTTGCCTAAAAGGCAACCGCAGGTTCGTATCCAGTCGTGCATTATCGAAACGAGGCGATCTTCCGAATCTCCGGTACATATCGATTTTGCACTCCAATTAATTTTGAGAGTGTTGGCTATGCTAGAAATAATATTTGTAGGCTAACTAGCTTTGTTATGGATCCTCAGGAGCCGATGATGGAAGAGGTATCCGATACAAGCCGAGAACAACCGGATATGTCTATATTTGAGCCCGGTGTAGAAGATAGCGTCAAGCGTATTGTTTCCTTTAGGTCCGGTGAGGACGACGTCCCTTTGATTCCGCATCGGAGGATTAGGTCACAAGGCGAGCCAAGTAGTAGTCGACCTGATCGGACTTCTAATGTGGCAGCGGCGGGGGCCAATCCTCGAAGGAGGGGCGACAAGGCTATGAGAATTAAGTTCCCTCGTCTGTCATCTGTTGTTGTGTGCATGAACCCCTATGGGGAACTAAATATAGATGGGTTGTTGCCCACTTGTGGATCAAAATTGGTGGCAACGAACATTCGCGAGCTGCGGCGGAAATGGGAGATCCCGGAATCAGTGGAAATTATGATTTCGGCCCCAGAGCATGCCTTTTATAACCCTCCGGTGGGCTATATTTGTGTTCACGAAGTAGTCGTTCAGTGTGGTTGGAGGCTTCCCATTTCTCCGGAGCTGAAAGACATACTGAATTATATTGGTATTGGTCCGAGCCAAGTCATCCCCAATTAGCTCGGAAACCTAATTTGTTTCGTGATGATCAGTAAACGACATTGCACAGATGCAAGTATTGAGAACTTCTGTCATCTGTTCCATGCTGGCGTGAGTCGCGAAAACCTCCTTTTTCCATTTGTTTGTCACAAGACAAGCGTATACTTTTATTGAGGATCTGATCTCTTCGATGGGGATGAAGTGGTGGGAAAGATTTATTTTTGTCCGTATGGCGTTGAGACCCGGTCAGTCTGAAGATGAGAGGGGGGGAGTGGGGTTTGCCCGTGATGTTTCGTCGTGAAAAAATTCCGAACATGACTTCGCCATCTGAGTCTATTCCAAACTAGATCCTTTTTATGCATAGGGATGTTAATCCTCCTCCTGAACATTATCCGTTTCACGAGTTGATATGCCATCCCTTACTTTATCTAGTCGGACTTAGGGATGTGGTTCCTTATGGGGCACATCACGACTTCTGTAAGCTTGTGATCTTATATATTACTTGTCAGATTTCTACAATGTTCTTGATGCTTTGTTGATATGTAAATGTAATCTGAATCGTCCTTGTTTGATATTTTACTATGTCCGCAAATTATTGGTTCAAGTATATCATGGCAACTCTCCGACTGAAGAAGCAGCAGCAGAGGGAGGCACAAGAGGCGCAATGATTGGCCAATATTCGAGAGAAGGTGATCAACACGTCCACTGCACTTCCTATGGAAGATCTGAAGAATGCAGCCCTTTTCCACGCTAAAGAGGCGCGGAGGTTAGCTGCTGGAGAAGAACTTCAAAAGTTGCCTTTTCTGGACAAGGACATGGCCAAAGTACCACATCAGGCCGTACCAAGGGATAGTACGGGGCCTACAGTGGGTGGATCTTTCAGCGTTACCTGGAGGGATGTGGCCATGGGAAAAAGGCTTGCGACTTCAGAGTCGAAACGTGACAGGAAGAGGCTGAAGGATGCCACTCTTGGTCTGGACGCTGATAATGCTACTGTGGCAGCTGAGGTTCGGATGTATATCGACTTACCTGAGATTGAGCACGTTGGCAATTTTCTGATATCTATTGGAAGGTGAGTGTTGGTCCTTTCTTACTTCTGTGACTTCAGCTTTATCCGAGTATCCTAATATGTGATTTTCCCCTTTTTTTTACAACTCAGGTTCGTTCTCCAAGCTATGAAGGAAAAGGCCACGGAAAGGACCACAGTTGATGCGGACCTGTATCTCGCTGAGGTGGGCCGTGCAGCGGAGGCAGAGAAGGTCAGTGAGCTTGAGGCGAAGTTGAAAGCCTCGGAAGAGGCTAATGCAAAGCTCAAAGAAGAGATCGCACAGTCAAAGGCTGATTACTTGGACCAGAACAATTTTTTCAATAGCATGTTCGAGCCATTCATAAATTTCAAAGACAAACTTGTGTCCGAGTAGATGAAGACCCGGCTCAAAGCAGCAGAAGATTACGCCAACTCTACTTCTTATCAGTTTGCCTAGGAGCTGCTTTCTGATGCAATACGTGTTGATGGCTTTACATCCGCCATTGGCCAGTTAAAATTAAAGGGTTTAAACCCTGAACGGTACAATCTGCTGGCGAATAGCGTGTCCTCTTTGAACCACCCGGCTGGTACTAGGATAGAGAATACCGGGGTGACCGATGCGGAGCTTGGAGCGTGCGAGTTTGCATCCATCGTAGCCAAAGAAGAAGAGGTGAGGTGGCAATCAACAATGGCGGTCCGTACCTTTCTGCCTTCGTTCTTGATAACTTAGAGACGGTCTGCCTCTCTCCTTTTGACGACTTTTCGGATCTACACAGTCGCTAGTTTAGTCTTCCAGCTCGTGTGATCGGGTGCCCTGCGAACTTCAATCTTCATCAGTTTGTGCGGAACTCCAGACTGAGGATTGAGTCTCTAGAGGCAGCCGCGGCAAGAGGAGGTACTGGAACATCCGGGAGTCGAAGCCGTAGTGAACAATCATAGGTTTGGGGGAACGCTTCGCCGAAGTCTGGGGTATACCCCCGTGGATCTTTTGTATAACCTTGAACATCTTTATTTCATTTATTTTGCCATCCGGAAGGGTGTTGAACAATTTGTATCTCTATTTGTAACTATGAATTCCGTATCTATGTTTGATCCGTACTTGCTTTCGCTTGTTGATCTTTTGCTTATCCGCACTTTGTTATTGTTTTGTGCTCATAATGCTTTATGCTTCGAGAATCAACCAAGTATTCACCAAGTAGTAACAACTTGCAAATTTTTTCGAGTATTTCCGACTCGGCCCTTATGAAAACAGGGTATAGTGTCGGACTATCACTTTTTTTTCCAGAAGTGTAAAAACCCTTGTGTTGTACTTGGGTCGCACTCTTAGGCAGAAGCAAAGTAGTGTTTCGTGAGCTCATCAAGTATTTGATATAGTAGCTGGTACGGATCGGTCGTTGTCTATAGATCGATTCGGGTCGATGAAACGTAGACTAGAACAATTCCACTTGGACTTATATGCTTTCGCTTATAAGTAGAAAATCCAAATCAGACTGTCGTTACGCAGCTGTCTTGCTCTGATTCGTTGTGAGATAAAGTTCTCGTGGTTTCAATTCTAATAGATGTCCGGATCGAACCGAATTTTAATGGTAGGTTGGGCCTAAAGACAATCGGCTCCTTCTTGCTGGGTCGAGTAATTTGGCCCAGTTAGGGCCCAAGCCCACTGATGACTGTTCCTATTCGCCACGTGCTGATACGTGATTGGTCTGAATTATCTATAAATAAACACAATCGTACACTCATCAACGTCACTGTCTATCTCATTCTTTTTCCAATTTTAGCAAAGATTCAAGTTCGTCTGGAAGAGACGTCCGAGGTATCATACTCGGTGACTTACTATGTCTGTCCGAAGGTGATCCGGGAGCTTAAGAGCTTCGGATTGTGCTGCTCATCTTTCGGATCCCCTTTTGGATAGACAAAGTAGGCGAATCCGGAGGATCTTGGGTTGGCGTGAATTATTGTTGGACACCCAAATTACTGCTTTGGAGCAAGCGTAACATCCGCGCCAAATACTGTAGGGGTGAGCTTAGTAATTGAGCTGACTGTTTCCAGTCTTTGTTCCGGTGTCACCCATGCATCCTGGGGAACTCTTCAACAGTCATCTAGCCCATAATATCCAAATGACGATTCCTTATTGTTAAAATGGTGCAGGTTTCTTGATTCTTCCGTCCCAGTCATGTGGACCCATTTGTAGGAGCTATTTTTTGCTGGTTATACTTAATTGGGTGTGGATGACTGGGATCGTGGCTTCAAGAATCAATCTTTCTGGGTCTGAGGGCGGGGCCCCTAGGTTTCAATCGGAGATTATTTAAGTCTTTGGCTCCTTCGTCCCGGCCACGTGTGCCCATTTATAGAAGTTAATACTCCTGGGCTCTGCTAAATGGGCACAGGTGGCTGGGATCGTGGTTCCGAAGTTCTTCAGTCCGTGTCGTGCACTTGTCTCATTCACCTGCGGATGCTCTTGTTTGTTCTCGGTCCCTTCATCCCGGTCACGTGGTGCCATTGACTTGAGTGGCTTATGATCCGACTCGTGAATGGTGCTTAGTGATGGGGGTTGATGTTCCGAGGATTCTTTGTGTATTGATGGTTTCATCAATATTCAGATTAAGGCTGTTTCCCAATGGTTTCTATGATCCCACCGCCTCTATTACATGGCGGTCGTTTACTAGAGTAGGCGTAACGCCGGAATCGTAAGTGACCTCAGGTAACGGAAGTTGTTGCCTCATGGACCCTGACTTGGAAGTCCGAATATGAATGTTGACGATTCATTGGAATCACATTGTTGGAGTCTCGGCCGATGTATCCAGACCCCTTTAATGGTCCGGTGATCTGATATTCCAGATGTATAATTTTATGTGATACTCATGTTTTACCTTTGTGGTGCATGTAAATGAGTATTTGCTCAGTGAAAGTTCACTGTTAAGTACAGAATTACTTCAACAGTTAACTTAACACCTCTCTCGGTGCAGAAAGGATATTATTGGAATATTGCCTGTCTTCACTAACCCTAACTGATGAGCTCAAAATTAATACTTGTAAAATAACACAAGTAGTAAAGCGGTTGTCGTAGTACAACAATGCTTAAACCACAGGGTCGTTCTCTCAAGGAATTAATTAAGCTAGTTCTAAGGTGTAGGCTCAAGGTGTGAGTTGTAAACAGATAATGTGGGTAAGGTTGATACTTCAAAACCCTACAACAAATTACAATTACAAGACAAGGTAATACCTAGATCATGCAATTTCTACAATTAAAACGAAGTAAGCTGATCTTTCAAAAGTGCTGACGCGATATAGCTAATGGTACACTGCCCACGAATGCAACACTTTGCTATTGCAAAATCGAACTAGATACAGATTATAAGAACGTATGAGTTACGGAAAAAATATTGTCACTAGCTATGCCCTCATCCGGATATATACTAATTAGAGGTAAAGACTGATGCAAGTTCACAACGATCAAGCATGCGTTCAACGATTAGATATCAATATGTCACAATACAAGTTATTAACAGCAACCACCTAACTCGTACTATCGAATACCTGGGCGCCTATCGGTCTCTGCGATCGTCAGAAAGATCAATAATGCTTCTTCGAATTAAAAGAGAGATTGAAATCTCTAAATGTATACAATGCTTGGAATTGAAAATATGAAAGTAGAAGTAATGAAGATATATCCTAATGACTGACACAAGTGGTCTATTTATAAGACCAAGGAAGAAGAAACTAGAAATCATGGGAAAAACTGCCAGAAAAACGTGGGTTGATTCTGTCAAACAGAGCTCACCGCGGTGAGGCTCTTTGGGGAATCCTCCTCACCGCGGTCTGGACTTCCTTCCTTGTTTTCTGCTTCGTTGTACTGCGGTGAGCCTGTTTGGATGTGGGGCTCACCGCGGTGAGCCTTGTCTCCGGGAACTCCTCCATTTTTCCCATTTTCTCCACTTTTCTCTCCCTTTACCAACCTCCATGTCACCTCTCTTGGAGTAGTGGCCCACTAACTTGGCCTAGTGGTGCTTCTAGAAGGTTTTGAAGTCTTCTTTGCACTTTAGTCCTCCATTTCCTTGCCAATGACGCTAAGACACCTAAAAATGCACAAAAACACACAAAAAACCCAAACGTGACACGGAACAAAAAACACTAAATAAAGGCTAAAAGACGCAACAAAATACGGAAAAAGGCACTAAATGAGTCGTTAAAATATCGACTCATCAAACTCCCCAAACCGAACCTTTGCTCGTCCTCGAGCAAACAACTCTAAAACCTAGAAAAAGAAAAAACACATAGACACGACGAAACACAGAAGAGTTCAATCGACAAGCTATCGGAACAAGTATTGCCAGAGATGAGCCCTTATTCTGATGTAAACTTCTATCCCCTCTAACTTTGACAAGTAGCTTTGCAAAGATCATAATCTTCCGTTTCACAAGTAAATAAAACTTAATCCTATCCTAGTAATCCCTCACAAAGGAAGATAATGGTGCAACTCTCAAGTCTCTCATCTGGAAGTGTCTAGTAAAGAAGGGTATTCGCTCAAGACTTAGCTTACGATGGTGACAACAAACGTCACAAGCTGCCACTAATATTACATGCTTTTGCACTCAAATCAAACGAGTCAGAAAGGAATTTTTAGGAAAGGGGTCGAAATCAAATACAAGGAAATAAAATTAGCTGTCGTTCTCGTGCTTTGCTCTTTTTTTTTTTTTTTTTTTTTCTTTTTTTTCTTGTGCTTTGCTCTTTTTTTTCTATTTTCTATTTTTTCATTTTTTTTTCTATCTCAATGTTGCAAGTGTATCCCAATAGGTTGCCTAAGATCCGTACTTTTGTACGTGTCGGTTTGGTATACACCCCATCAACCCTCACAACATACGAGCACCGCCCATGCGCTGGTTTATAGGTAGTATTTGGCATGCATTTTGGAAACAAAACCATCAAATCTCACAGCATACGCACAATCAGCCCCGCATTCGTTTATAGGTAGTATTTGGAAATGCCCAACACGATCTTAGACTATCACAAGTGATCCTGGAATACACCTCGAGATTTTTTTTCTATTTTTTTCTTGTTTTAAGAACGGCAGCATAGCAATACAAAACAATTTCGAAATCGGCCATAGCTCAAGTATAGAAAGTAGTGAGCCTGAGTATGCAGTTGACAAGAATCCTCCTCCCCAAACCTGTTCCTTGGAACAAGTTCGAGTATCGAGACAACTAGTCGAAAATGTCGTTCGTCATACTCGTTTTCAAAAAGAGTGCACATGTATGTGAAGTGGCGCAAGTTAAAAAACCTTGATCATCCTACTAGAATCACACATTTGCCGGTACAAGATTTTTTTCATCGTCTTTAAGGCTTCTCACCGGCTTTTTGAATACTAAAACAGGAAGACTTTTTATTTACAAGTGAAACGAACTAAAGTGATTTTCGAAAATTCCTTAGCACTCAATCAGAGACCATCTAAGATCACATCAGTAAAATGGCTTAACTAAGGCAATAGATAACCAGACTTGTCAAAAGAAATCAAGACTCGACACAAAAAAAATTGAAATAGGCCAAAACTTAGGCCAAAAGACTCGATTCAACTGCAATCACACAAAGGTGGCTAACATACAACCCCACATAATCGCAAAAATGAAAAAGAAAAGAAAAAACACATATATACAATATATACAAGGCAGCAAATAATCCGAGGCATGTAAGCATATGATATAACTTCCCTCCCCAAACCTATTCGATAGCTAGGCCCTAGCATAAGGAATAAATAAAAAGGAGAAAGTTCAGAGTTACCGTCCGTAGTATGCCTCGGTCGGCATGATCACTAAGAGGAAGGCGGACCATGGGGTCCGGGAGATGGGCCTCCTCTTTGTTGCTGCCAGTCATCCGTCTGAGCTTTGCGCATTCGCGCTAGGTGCTCAGTCGCCTTTTTGAATGTCCGAGTTTTCAAAAGTGAGGATAAAAACGTCTGTCTTCATCTTTACTACTCGGGGGCTTACTCCGGTTAGGCTTGGGAGAAGGATCGCAGTCCAAGCAGAATTGAACAGTGTTCCGTTCTACTTAGACCGTGGTGAGGTCTTCCTTCCCCTAAACTTACCGTGTAGGGCCCTTAAAATTTTTAGCTTTTTCATAATAATAATGTAATGAAAATATATTTTAATTAAATTAAGAAGCTACCCTACGAAAGCAATAAATTGTTCGAAATGCAATGCGGGAAATTAAACGTGAGGTTACCTAAATGCATTCTATGTCCTACGTGCAAAGCGGTAAATCATGCTTTGGTTATAGTCGTTAGCGTCGACTCTTCCACAGCTTCACTCCCTAGCGTCGTCGATGGCCTGGGCTTTCTCCGTAGTGCTTGGGAACTTTCCTTGTTCCCGTCTCTGCGACCTCACCATCAGTTCTCCGACCATGTTCTCGATCCTCCTTGTTGAATTCTCTAGGACCTCGAACCGCTTATCATTCCTCTCCTGGATTTGGCTCGACTGTTTGTAGAAGCGATCGGAGTTCTCCATGATCATCTTGATCCTGCCGGCAAGATCGTCCCTGGGTGGTCTTCCCTGGCTGGCAGCTTCAATGGGCGCCTCGTTCTGTGGCGCAGGTGGAACATAGTTCTCATAGTTATTGTTTGAGTAATTCAACATCCTACGGTCCCCGTATTCCATTGGCTTCCTATACAGCGCGAACCCTGGGCGCCTCACTCCTTGCCTATCGACCCAATGCACTTCCTCCGTGAGGTTCGGGTTCATCTCCCGAGGTTGTGGAAACCTGCATACGTTAGCACCATGCCCGGAGTTATAGCACACTCCACATTGTTCGTTGGATTGCCGGGTTGGTGCAACAACGGTCACAGCCATCTTGACCTGTTGCATCTCTTCTAGCATGCGGTTGAAGTCTGGAGCCCCAACCTCTCCAGCGGCCTTGGCTTCGCCTTTTCCTTTTTCTCGGCCCCTTACACCCTTGTGTTGAGAAGCTTCTGCCAATTTTTCGATGGCAGCTTCTATCTCCTCTACTGTGCTTTGCATTATCGAGCCACCCAAACTCATGTCCACAAGCATCTGTGTTGTTACGTCAAGCCCTTCATAGAAGCTCTGACACAACGTCATCGCGTCAAACCGGTGGTGTGGACATTGGGCCAGCAGGTACTTGAATCGCTCTCGGGACTCATATATGCTCTCGTCATATCGCTGTTGAAAGTGGGCGATTTGACTCCTTAGGTTCGAGGTCTTCGAATAAGGAAAGTACTTTCCCATGAAGACCTTGTAAACATCCTCCAGGTCCTCAGAGAGTTCTCCGGAAGTTGCAAGAGCCACATCTTCGCAAGATCCTGCAAGCACATTGGGAACAACTTCTTACGAACGTCACCGTCCGTAACTCCGGAGTTCCCACCTATCGGAATCCTCCCCACTAACGCCTCGAATTCCTTCAAGAATTTCATCACATCTTCGTATGCATGCCCGTATAACTTGGGCATGTCGTGGAAGTGATGGTTCTTGATCTCCAGGTTCCTTGCTGCTGTTGAAAGCTCGATCGGAGATCCAGACACTTGCACCGCGGGCTGCATGTACTCCCCAAACTCCTGCCTAGGCGCATTCGCAGTTTCAAGGGCGTTTGCAATTGCGGTCGTCACCGTTCTTGCCGGTATGCTGTTGTTGGTACTTGTGCCTTCTTCCGACATGGTAACTTTCGTTAGGTTCCTTCTTCTTTCCCGAATTTCCCTCTCTAGGTCATTGTTTCATTCAGTCAATGGAGATTTCAACGAACATCTCCCTTGCATAAACCTGAAATGAAACAAATAACTTAACTCAAAAAGCAGTACCTGTTCTTATGAGTTCTATTAGATGCCTCAAATTGAAACGACCTGATGAAACTATTTTTTATTTTTTTGAAATTTTCAGATTTTTTATTTGGCTTTTGAATAAGACAAAAATAAAATACACAACTACACACTGATCCTACTTATTGAAGAACGTAGGAATCAATTCCCCGGCAGCGGCGCCAAATTTTGATGCGCTCAAAATTAATACTTGTAAAATAACACAAGTAGTAAAGCGGTTATCGTAGTACAACAATGCTTAAACCACAGGGTCGTTCTCTCGAGGAATTGATTAAGCTAGATCTAAGGTGTAGGCTCAAGGTGTGATTTGTAAACAGATAGTGTGGGTAAGGTTGATACTTCAAAACCCTATAACAAATTACAATTACAAGAAAAGGTAATACCTAGATCATGCAATTTCTACAATTAAAACGAAGTAAGTTGATCTTTCAAAAGTGCTGACGTGATATAGCTAATGGTACACTGCCCGCGAATGCAACACTTTGCTATTGCAAAATCGAACCAGATACAGATTATAAGTACGTATGAGTTACGGCAAAAAGCTTTTCACTAGCTATGCCCTCATCCAGATATATACTAATTAGAGGTAAAGACTGATGCAAGTTCACAACGATCAAGCATGTGTTCAACGATCAGATATCAATATGTCACAATACAAGTTATTAACAGCAACTGCATAACTCGTACTATTGAATACCTGGGCGCCTATTGGTCCCTGCGATTGTCAGAAAGATCAATAATGCTTTTTCGAATTAAAAGAGAGATTGAAATCTCTAAGTGTTTACAATGCTTGGAATTGAAAATATGAAAGTAGAAGTAATGAAGATATATCCTAATGACTGATACAAGTGGTCTATTTATAAGGCCAAGGAAGAAGAAACTAGAAATCATGGGAAAAACTACCAGAAAAACGTGGGTTGATTCTATCAAACAGAGCTCACCGCGGTGAGGCTCTTTGGGGAATCCTCCTCACCGCAGTCTGGACTTCCTGCCTTGTTTTCTGCTTCGTTGTACCACGGTGAGCCTTGTCTCCAGGAACTCCTCCATTTTTCGCATTTTCTCCACTTTTCTCTCCCTTTTCCAACCTCCATGTTACCTCTCTTGGAGTAGTGGCCCACTAACTTGGCCTAGTGGTGCTTCTAGAAGGTTTTGAAGTCTTCTTTGCACTTTGGTCCTCCATTTCCTTGCCAATGACGCTAAGAATCCTAAAAATCCACAAAAATACACAAAAAACCCAAACGTGACACGGAACAAAAAACACTAAATAAAGGCTAAAAGACGCAATAAAATACGGAAAAAGGCACTAAATGAGTCGTTAAAATATCAACTCATCACTAACCTAGTTCAAACAGTTGTGTTCTATTTTGTATACAGATCGAAGAATATTCAGGGCTTTGAAAAGTTTGGAAAGAAGAAAGGAAGAAGATGTGCAAGGAGTATTTAAGGAAAGAAGATCAAGAAGATTCTGGAAAGCAAGATATTGAAGATATGATAAGCATGGAAAGGAATCAACAAGATCTGACCTTGGTGATATGCACACGGTTATAAATATAACACCAAGGGCAGATTCAAGAGTAATCAAGCAAAGAGACGAACACACTCATATTTACTCTTGTCTAGTTTGCTAGACTTTGTAGCTATCAGTTGGATAGAGAGAGTATCTCGATCATCTAGGCTTATCTAGATCTGTAGCTATTGAATAGGTAGCACTATTCTACTTTGTTTAGTCTTTGATGTTCAAGGATTCACATAGTGAAGACTTGAACATTGTTTCTATAAATTCACTTATCATTTTTAGTGGATATTTGCCTCAGGCTCGGTTGGTATTTCTACATACCAGCTTAAAGAAAAACATCTCTGTTCTTACTTTAATATTCCGCTGTGTATAATTTTTCTGTTTTATGTCACTGATACTTCAACTATTATATCAGCATTGGTATTAACAGTACAGTTTTCAGTATATTAGTACAAGTCCCGATCCTTATATTCTTTCGATTGGCATCAAGAGCCAGACACTTAATTAATAAGTGTTTTGGACTGTGTACTAACTATGGAGTTTCCCAATCCAAATGCAAATAGACTACCCATTTTCCATGGCACGAAATATTTGTATTGGAAAACTGGACTAAGAACTCATATCAAATCAATTGATGTGCGTTCTTGGAAGTCTGTCTCGGATGGCTATCAGTTTGCTATGCTACCACCAGATGCTGATGGTGATGTAGTGCTGAAACCTGAAAACCAATGGGATGCAGATGAATGGATTGAGTCTGGGTACAATGAAAAAGCTCTCAATGCTATCTTTGGCTATGTAGACTCTCATATGTTCATGCTGATCCAGAACTGTACCACTACTAAGAAAGCTTGGGAAATCTTGCAAACTCATTGTGAGGGTGACCGAAGTGTTAAGGAAAGCAAGGCTAGATTGTTGTTGAGTCAATATGAAAGCCTAAGGATGAGTGAAGATGAAAACATCACCACCTATTTTGAGAAATTGAGGACAATCTCTAATGAATGTCAACTGCTTGGAGAGCCTATCTCTAACAAGCAACTTGTCTACAAGGCTGTGAGAACCTTGTCCTCAAAATTTGAAACTAAGCGTACTGTCCTTGAAGACACTCAACACTTAGCTACCATGGACTTCAATGCTCTTATGAACAATCTCAAAAACTATGAGATGAGTTTGGAAGAGCACAAAGGCTCCAGGAACAAATCTATAGCATTCCTTACTACTTCTAAAGTTCATCAAAACTTGGAAGAAAATACGGAAGATAGTGTAGATATGTCTCTTGCTGCTTTCCAAAAGGATTACAAAAATCTTGTCAAAAGATTCAATAGAAGTAAACCTTTTGTTGCCTCTGAGAAACAGGTGTCAAAACCTGTTGATCTTGCAAGAACTGATCCCAAAGCTCTCGAAAAAATCCAATGTTATGAATGCAAAGGTTGGGGTCATTACAGAATGAGTGTGCAAATACTCTGAGAAAGGCTGAAAATTCTTATCTTACTAATATGAGTGACAGTGAAGATGAGGGAGATCTGGGGAATGATTCCTCTGGATCCAATACAAAACAAGTTATGTCTCTTTTCACTGTTGTGAGTAAAAATCACCAGAGTGATACCAACAGTGAGAATAATGCTTCTCTGAATCAAACATTCTATCTAGACTATGATTGTGTGGACGATTCCAGCATCAACTATCCAACTGACAACACTATGAAATGCTTTATTAGTTCCTTTGTGTCTAGTGCAGATTTCCCTCCAGAAGAAGAATTGTCTCAGGAACAGATGATCGAACAGTTGACAAAAATGTATGAAGACTTGATAAGAAAGACCAGAGACAATAAGAAATCATTCAAGCCACTGGAAAGAGAGAATCAACAGTTGAAAGAAACTATTGTCAACCTGGAGATTGCTCTCACCAATAAAGATACTGAAGCTGAAGTTCTTAGGACAAAGCTCTGCCATGCTGAGTCAGTCATTGCCAAATGGAACTCATGTCCTGCCAAACTAAGTGAGACGAGTGATCACGATAATAATGAAACTACGGGGTTGAAAGATCGTGAGCTACCTAGTCTTACCAACATTCCTGACAAACAGAAGGTAAACCCTGTTAACTTACTAGAGGATCCAAACTACAAAAGCAAAACTTTCAAGAAAACCTTTGTGTGTTAGTTTTGTTTTAAAACTGGTCATAAAAAACCTTTTTGTCACCAACTTAAAAGGGTTTTGGAAAGGGAGAAAAAGTCTTAAATTGGGCTAAATACTGATGCAGGAAAGAAAACTAAAAGGAAAAATGCAGTAGCATCAGGATCTGAAGTTTTAGAAGATAAAGCAACTGTTGAGTCAACATCTTCTGTGAAACCTAAAGAAACTGACAAAATGGTCTGGAAATGGAAAAATGAGTTGGTCTGTCATATGGTTGTGCTTGTTGTATCTTCTAACAATGCAGGAATGTTGAGTGGAATTGGCTTCAAAGACAAAGTAAATATCTTGGAATCCACGGTTGACAAATCTCTCAAACTTGTGTCAAAAACCTACAGAGTAAGTACTAAGTTTGATGAACATGTAACTGGATCAAACCCAAGTAAGAGATATGCTGATAACATCCTTCTTCCAAATCCTAGATCTGTAAACATCACAGCCCCTCATTTCTGTGAGGTTGGGTCTTCTATTGAGTATGTCTCCAGTAAAATAAAACTAGTTTCATGTTTTTCAAATAAAAGAAATACTACTGAGAGTATATACAGTTGGACATGTGAGTTTCATCAACATACAAGTGATGGTCTGTTTTCCTTAGATAAAAACTTGGTATCATGGTTTAGCAAAACTCAAGTCATTGCTCACATTGTTATTGTTGAACCTAAATGTGTAATCATTGGTAGTTGTGTAACTCTTCTGCCAGGTGTGATATGTCTGATAACTGAGTTAGTTGGCAAAAGTGACCATATCATAATGCTATATGATAACTACAATGCCATATATCTTACCTTGGGATACCATTTCAATTGCTACCCAAATGAAACACAAGTTGTGAATACCCAGCAGATTCATATCCAAACGCAACTTGGTAAGTCGTTAGGTTATGACAGAATTCTTGGTTTTCCAAAATCTCTCATTTTGTGCCGAAGTTGATTAAGAAAGGTTGATGGCACTATTGACTTAACATCACAGTCCAACAGTGTATTTTTGTTTATGATGTGTTTCATGCTTATCTGTTCTTATTTTGTTTTGATTTGAACAAAAGAGTCTTGCATCTTGATTGAAGTAGAATACTTGGAAAGACTTTGATTCTTAAATACTAGTGTCAGCACTCTTCTTTCTCTCCCTTGCCTTACTGCAGTTTACCTGTTATAGAAGCAAAAAATATGGAAAAAGAGCCCAATGGAGGCCAATGCTAAAGAGCCCAATGTTGGCCAAATGGAAAAAGAGCCCAATGGAGGCATATTTTACTTTACATTTGTTGGCAGTCTCTGAGTTTACCACAAGTCCTAAAAACTGGATTATTGACTCTCTAAGACTACATTGAGTCCCATTCTTGGAAACTTATACAGAGCCTAACACTTGCTTCTTGTTTTTAATGATTCTGTAGTTATGTGTGCATCTCTTCTTTTCTCTCTATTTGTGCTCTGGGTCAGTTAAAGAATCTGTGTTTCTAAGCCAAGTATTTCCTCATCAATCAAGATACTGTAGGCCTTAATAGTTGTTTGTTCCTTTTTAATCTGTCCATTGCTGACTGGGTGGTTTCCTTGAGGGGGAGTGTGAATGTGCTTGTGTGTTTGAATAGATCTATCTTAGGATAGGTTGAAGGATTCATTTCTTTGACAATAGCTCTTTGAGCATTAGACTTATCACTCGAACCATGATACTGAGAGTTTTTCGAAAGGAAGATTTTTCTATCACTTGAGTGTTTTTAATTCTACGCCTTTTGTCTCCTCTATTGTTTTTAAAGCAAAAGGAAAATTGTGCTATGTTTGAGCTCTGGAGATATGCTAATAGTTTACTTAACGCCAGTTTTGTCAAAACCGAACAGAAAGCCTTTTGAACCGGTTCAGGTTGGATACCTATCTAATAGGAGCAATGATTACCCAACTGTTTCAGACCTTGGGAACCGACGCCCTTGCCTTATTCAAAAAACTTTTCAAAATTTGCCATTTACCCAAATTTCTTCATCATTGTTCTTCTCAAATCTTTTCTCTAATCTCTCATCATTCTTTTCTCCTCCAAACGTCTCTTCACATTTTTCTGCAAAATTCCAAAATCCACCATGGAAAGCCTAGCACAAGCAGCGGAGATTCTTGAAACCACTCCCATTGCCTCAATTGTACCCCTAATTGTCCCTTATTCCTCCTCCTCTAGCTCTTCACATGAAAAACCTGACAAAGTTGAGGAAAATGTCAACCCTCTGGAAATTAAAGTTAATTCTGGAGAAAGTGATGAAACCGAGGGTTCTCAGTTGAAGAAGAGGAAACTCACTGGTGACACTGTTGACCTAACGGTGGGTGAGGCTGGATCATCTAACCCTAATTTGCAGGAAATAGGGGATGCACCACAGGAGCAAGGAACTCTGCCTGGAAACTCAAGGCATAATCTGGCACAGGATACTAAAGAGAGTGATGATTCTCTGGGAGATTTGAAGGCTAAGGCACTGAAAAGACGTGCTGCTGAGAAACAAAAGGAAAGGGAAGCTTTTTTTAAAAGAATTGAGGAAGAAGCTGTTGATAAGGATCTGGAGACTGAGCAAGAGACAGAGGAAGAAAGGACAGCAGAGGAACAACCAGAAGAAGAAGAACAGGATGACTCAAGAGACTCTAACTATGAGCAGTCTTAGGGAGATGAGGACTCTATGTCAGTTGATTCAACTGTTTCTCCATCTACTGATACAGTTGATGAGGTATCTTCCTCACAATCTTCTTACTCTGACTTTGATGAAGTATCACATAATGATACCTTCTTTACTCTCAAAATTGCTGAATCCTGGCCTTCTTTCCGTCATCGCCCCATTTTGTCTGAGAAAAAGATTACTGAAGCAAACTTTAAGCAGTATAATCTGTATGATTTTTTTGACCAAAGAGGTTTCATTGGAACTGTTGAAGGACTTGATCCTTTTGTGCCTACTGTGATTCGTGAGTTTTATTGCAATCTTTCTCCTCATTTTGCTGTACCTGGAACTCCTAAGTATGGTAAAGCCTTTTTGCGGGGTTACATCTATGACTTTACCCCAAAAAGGCTCAATGCTTTCATGGGAACTCCAAATGTGGAAGAAACAGATTTGACTGTAAGTATGGATGAAGTTGCCCAGGTTATTACTGGCAAACCTGGTGTTCAGTGGCACTCTAACTTCCCTGCCAAAATGCTCACTGCTATGATGGCAGTTTTGTTTAGGGTCTGCATTCACAACTGGCTACCTACCACCAACAGCAATCATGTTCCCTCTAATGTTGCAGTTCTGCTCTACAAGCTCAAGCTTGACCTGCCTACTAGGATTTTTTATCACCTAGGAAATTTCTCAAGTAAGGGCGATGTGGGGAACCTAATGTATCCGTCCATGATATATGGGTATTTGATTGATGAAGACTTCTCTCCAGAACAAAATGAAGTAGAATTGAATGATTTCAAGAGTATCAAAGTCACTCATCAGGTACTTACTACACACAGGGTTCAGGATCTTCCATGGCAGTCTCAGGCTCCACCAATCCCGGCTCCTCCAGTAGGTGTTGCTCCAGCTGTTGAATCAACAGTTCTGTTTCCCAATCTTCTCCGGCCGCTCAACTTGTTTGAACAAACTCTTGTGGATCAAATTCAACTGGTAGATGACAGAATTCAAGGGATGTTTGAGCAGCGGAAGACTCTTGTTGATTTGCTTTCATCATAACAAGGGGGAGAAATGGCCAATCAAGATGAAGGAATTGCTGCTGCTACTGGAGAAACTGGAGAAACTATTGTTGTTGCTGCTGATGGTGCTGTGGGACAGAATGTGGAAGGAGAAATTGAAGGCAATATGGAAGAATGATCTGTTGGAACATTGTTTTTTTTAAAGACAATTATTTTTGGGTTTGTTTTTGGTCTGTAATATTCTGAATATTTACCTAACTGTTTGAACTGCGATTTTCTATGATGTTTTTGCTAACTACTGGTTCATTTGATAAGGGGGAGTATTTTACCATGATCCTTTTTGTTTATGTTCATCTTGATGTTGGCTTATTGTAGGTGTTGTGAAGAAACACAATAAGGGGGAGATTGAAAGTTCACTGTTAAGTACAGAGTTACTTCAACAGTTAACTTAACACCTCTCTCGGTGCAGAAAGGATATTATTGGAATATTTCCTGTCTTCACTAACCCTAACCTAGTTCAAACAGTTGTGTTCTATTTCGTATACAGGTCGAAGAATATTCAGGGCTTTGGAAAGTTTGGAAAGAAGAAAGGAAGAAAGATGTGCAAGGAGTATTTAAGGAAAGAAGATCAAGAAGATTCTGGAAAGCAAGATAGTGAAGATATGATAAGCATGGAAAGGAATCAACAAGATCTGACCTTGGTGGTATGCACACGGTTATAAATATAACACCAAGGGCAGATTCAAGCGTAATCAAGAAAAGAGACGAACACACTCATATTTACTCTTGTCAAGTTTGCTAGACTTTGTAGCTATCAGTTGGATAGAGAGAGTATCTCGATCATCTAGACTTGTCTAGATCTGTAGCTATTGAATAGGTAGCACTATTCTACTTTGTTTAGTCTTTGAAGTTCAAGGATTCACATATTGAAGACTTGAACATTGTTTCTGTAAATTCACTTATCATTTTTAGTGGATATTTGCCTCAGGCTCAGCTGGTATTTCTACATACCAGCGTAAAGAAAAACATCTATGTTCTTACTTTAATATTCCGCTGTGTATTATTTTTCTGTTTTATGTCACTGATACTTCAACTGTTATAACATTGGTATTAACAGTACGGATTTCAATATATTAGTACAAGTCCCGATCCTTATATTCTTTCACTCAGGATCGTCGAGTATGTCGCCTTCAAATTTGCTTCTCGCTCGAAACATGCTTCTAGGTTTGTCCGCATCGGTGACTTGCCTCTCATTTACTTTGGAGTTTTGAGACTAACTCGTAAGTGAGGGCTGGTCGCGGATGTAGGTAATCCTAGAACCAAGAGTTTAGTTTGGCGTATAGAAGTCCGAAGAGACCATAATTGAATATCTAGAGTCGACAAGCTGCCTGTTGCGGATGGCAAGTCTTGTATCATGGATATGAACAAGCGGAGCTGCAGACCAGTTGCCAGATAGGACTTGTATATGTAGTATTTGTAGTTTAGCTCTATATCTATAGAACATGCCCTGATGTGTCTTGGATTCGGACCTGTACATTTTTACTTCTTTGTTTAGGGAAAGTAACTGAGTTGTGACTCTGCTTACCACATCAGTTGAAACTCATATGCATGTGTTTTAACTTTAGACATCTGAATCTGGATTTTTTTCTTTGTAATGTGTTGGATCAATTCTTTATGAAAAAATATAGAAGTTGCATTGATTTGCCGTAAATTCAATTACAACTGCGGGCTTCAAGGCCAAATCAACAAAAAAGACAACTGACGTAGTTAGATCTTAAGTCCTAAGCATAAAACTTCTGGAGGTTCTTGGCATTCCAATTCCTATTTAATGCTCTTCCTTGATCATCTTCGACCTCATAGCTTCCATTCACCCTTGTACCAATGATCTTGTAAGGACCTTCCCATTTGGGCTTCAACTTCCCCACATGTCCTAAGATATCAGACCTCCTAAGGACCAGATCTCCGACTTAAAGGTCTTAAGCCTTGATGCTCTTGTTGTATGCTCTAGCCATTATTGCTTGGTATCGGTGGATACTTGCAAGGTCCGCACTTCGTTTTCCTTCTAGCATGTCCAGATCATGGCTACGTGGTTGTCAGCATGCTGATATCCATGGATCCGATGGGTTTCGATCTTCACTTCAGCCGGAATGACCGCCTCAGTTTTGTAAACCAATGCGAATGGTGTTTCTCTGGTAGCGGTCCTAGCCGTTGTGTGGTGTACCCACAACACACCGTCGAGATCATCCACCCAACTTCCTTGGGAAGTCCTTAGTCTTTTCTCAAGGATCTTGATGATTGTTTTGTTGGTAGATTCCGTCTGGCCATTGGCTTGTGGGTATCCGACGGAGGTGAATCGCTATTCGATCTTCATGGAGTCGCACCATTCCTTTAACTTATGTCCGGAGAATTGAACTCCATTGTCGGACACCAAGATCCTAGGTAATCTGAATCAGCAGATGATGTTTTTCCGTATGAAGGTCCTTACCCTGCTCTCGGTGATTGTGGCCACGGCCTCAGCCTCTACCCATTTGGTGAAGTACTCGACTGCCACGATGAGGAACTTCTTCTGGTGTGTTCCTCGGGGGAACGGACCGATGATATTGATTCCCCACTGGTCAAAGGGGCAAGCTATCACTTCTAGAACTATAGGATTTGTTGGCCTATGAGGGATGTTAACATAATATTGGTAGTTGTTGCATCCTCTTGCGAAGTCTGCTACATCCTTATCTATTGTCGGCCAATAGTATCCTTGTCGGAGGATCTTCTGAGCCATGGTTCTCCCTCCGGAGTGACTTCCACAACTTCCTGAATGGATTTCTTCTAGGACCGTTCTAGCCTCTTGGGAATTCAGGCATCTTAAATTAGTACCATCAAATGAACGTTTGTAGAGCTCCTCGCCTAGGATAAAGTATTTGTTGGCTCTGCACTGCGTCCTCCTAGCCTCTTTTGGGTCCGATGGGAGAGTTCCATCCTTGAGATAACTTGTGATGTTTGCCATCCAATTTGGTTATGATGTGAGTGTCATGATATATAGGGTCGGACTCATGACGGATGAGGTCCTAACCGTCAGAAGAATGATCACCTTGTATCTATGGCACCCGATGCTGAGGCATACTTGGCCAGCGCATCAGCTCTCTCATTCCATTCTCTAGAAAATCTTTCTAAGGAAAACTCCTCAAAGTTTTCCACCTCTTTCTTCAACAAGTCCAGGTACTTGACCATGGATGGTCCTTTGGTTGCGAAGGTTCCAAATAATTGTGCTTCCACCAATTGAGAGTCGGTATAGGCCTTGATCTTCTTCACCAGTAAAGACCTTGACATCCTTAGTCCGGTGAGGAGGGCTTCGTATTCTGCTTCATTGTTAGTTACTTTGAAGTCCAAAGTAACTGTATAATCAAGATCAGCTCCTTGGGGACTTTTGAGGTAGATACCTATTCCGTCTAGTCTTCCGGACGAGGAACCATCTAATTGCAGCGTCCACACTTCTCCATGTTGTACGGGGTCCTTAGGTGGACTGATGGGGTTTTCTTTCTCAACTTCTTCGACTGTCTCCTTGGGAGCCTCAACTTCTTTCTCCGCATTGGGAACGGATGGGTCTTCGAGTAGGAACATGTGTTATACTCGGATGGAATCACTGTATCCCATCTCTTGCTGAAATAGGAACTGAGCGTCGTCAGGAACTCCGAAGCTAGTTGCTTGGCTTGACCTCTGCAATCTTGTTTGTCTCCTTCACTTGTGTGTTCATCATTGTCATACAATCAGGTTCCTTGTCTTGCCTCTCGTTCTCCCAGAGTTCCTTGGCCGAATAATCGACAAGGACTTGAGCTTTCTTGGCTGACAAAGCTTGAAAGCTTATGTCGTGTTCACTTAGCTCTATTGCCCACTTTGATAGGTGTCCTGATTGTTCCAGCTTTCCTAGCACTTGCTTCATTGGTTCTTTGGTAAGGACCACTACTTTGTGAGAGTTGAAGTATGGCTTCAGTCGCCTCGTTGTATGGACCAAAGCGTAAGCTAGCTTTTCGATCCTGAGATATCTGATTTCTGCTCCTGCCAAGGATTTGCTCAAGTAGTAGATAGGCAAGTGATCGTTGCCCTGGATCCTTACCAGGACGGAACTCATTACCTCTTCTGTGACCGCAAGATACAGGTATAAGGACTCTCCTTCAATGGGTTTTGACAATAGAGCTAGTGACAACAAATAATTCTTCAAGTTTTCAAAGGCCTCTTCACATTCCTTGGTCCATTTGAACTTATCCCCCTTTCTAGGACCTTGAAGAAAGGTAAGTTCTTCTCCGCCGATCTTGAAATGAAACGGCTTAAGGACATCAATCTTTCGAGAAGTTTTTGGACTTCATTGATAGTCCTAGGTTGCAAGTCTAGGATTGCCTTGATTATCTCGGGATTAGCCCTGATCCCCCTCTCTATAACCATGTAGACAAGGAATTTGCCACATTTTACTCCGAATGTGCACTTCTCTAGGTTCAACTTCATCCCGTACTTCCTAAGGATTAATTGTTGAGATGATCGATGTGTTGATCCTCGGTTTTTCTCTTGACCAACATGTCATCCACGTATACTTCCATGGTTTTGCCTATTTCTTCTTCGAACATTTTATTCACCAATCATTGATAAGTGGCACCAGCATTCTTCATGCCAAAAGGCATGACTTTGAAGCAATAGACTCTTTCTGCAACAAATAAAGTCGTTTTCTTTACATCTTCTTGTGCTATCCTTATCTGGTAGAACCCCTGATAAGCATCCATGAAGCTCATGAATGCACACCCTGCAGTGGAGTCTACTAGCTTATCGATTGCACATTCTCCATTTTCCTGGAGCTTTCTCAACTAAGACTACATTGCTGACCCAGTCGGAGTATCTCACTTCTTCAATGTGCCCTGCCTTCATTAGTCTTTCGACTTCCTCGACTATACTGGTGTCCTCCACTGGTCCGAAGTCTTTTCGCTTCTGCCTAATGTACTTAACGGTCGGATCCATGTTCAGTCGGTGAATAGCGAACCTAGGGCCAATCCCTGTTAAGTCATTCGTGCTACACGTGAAGACATCAACATTGGTCCTTAGGCAAGCTATAAGATTCATTTCGACTTTAGAATTCATTTCAGCTCCTATCCTTGTCTTTTTATTTTCATCTCCTTCCACAAGGAAAACTTCTCTCAATGTTTCTTGAGTTTCTATTTTGCTTCCTTTGAGAAGCTTCTCCTTTATGTTCTCTTGCATGCTTAGGACCGTATGGTGATTCAGGGTGGGATTGATGGTTAATGGTAAGGATCGATGTTGTTGCTCCTAGGGTGGATAGGATGTAACATTCACAAGCTTCCCGAATATTTCCCACTTCCTGTCCTACGCCATTTGGGGTCGGAAACTTTACTCTATTGTGCAGAGGAGATGATACCACTCTGAAGAGGTTGAGTCCCAGATGCCCCAAAATCACGTTGTAGTTGAAGGGTTCCTTGACTACTACGAACAAGACGTGGTTGGTAACCCTGGTCGAAAACTCGCCCATTGATACTTGGAGGTGGATTACTTCCTCTCGGATGCACTTCAGTCCCTCCGAACCCCAGTAAGGAACTTGCAACACTTCTTAGCTCGATATGCCCGATCTTCATCCTAGCTAGTGTCCAGGCCGAAATCACATTGGATGAGCTTCATGTATCAACTAGGACCGTTGCCACCTTGTAAGTAGCAATATCTAAAGAAATCACTATGGGGACATCCAGACTTTCCAGATCTCCTCCACTAGAACATGGTGGTGGTATCTCACTCTCATCGGAAGTGATTGCATTTGTCCCTCGGAGGATGGGTGGCGCATAGGACCGATCGTTGTTCCTCAAGTGTCGAGCAGTTCGTTCTCGATCATTTCTACTGTTTCGTCCGACTGGCCTCCAGCGATAGTATTGATGACTTCACCGTAAGGCCTGTTCTCCATGTGGCGATCCTCCTCGTAACCTTGATATTGGTCGTGGGACCGGTTAGGACCACCCTTTGGTGGTGGAGGTAAGTGATGAGGCTGAGTTTCTGGGTCCTTATCTTCACTTCCTCGTTCGGTCCTTTCATGGCGAGAGGGCTCATCCTTGTGCACATATTCCTTAAGCTTCCCACTTCTCACTAAGTCTCCCACCTCTGTTTTCAGTTGTATGCATTCCTCAGTCGGATGGCATCTGCTCTTGTGAAATTTGCAGTATTCCTTAGAGTCTCTATTGCTCCTGCTATTTTGAATAGGCTTGGGCCATTGCACATCTAGATTCTTCTCCACAATAGAGGCCAAGATGTCGGATCTCGGTCTATTTAGGTTGGTATACTCACCATACCTCCTGGGTGGAGTCCTATCCTTGCGGTATTCTCTTCAGTTGTCATATTCTCTCCTTTGATCGAACTTCTTTTGCTTCTAGAATACTTCTGGCTCCACAGGTTCCTTACCCTTTTTATACTAGCTTGGACAAGGACATTTCTTCTGAAGTCTTCTCAGTCTAGGAACTTATCACAAAGTTCATCCAGGGTCTTCTCACTTGTGATTTCTCTTTTAGAGAGCTTCTTCCTAAATTGAACGTTTAGAGTATTATCATACAGGTGTGGAACTCGTTCCTTGATGATGTGCGGCTCTACTGATGCCACTTCTTCGTTGAAACGTTTTACAGATCTTCTCCTTCTCCTTGCACTCTGCCGGGTAAATGTTCCACGGATCTATTTTCCCTTTTTGACTTCTCGAACTTCTTTATAAAGACTGTGGTGATATCCACATAAGACTTGATGGATCCGTTGGGTGAGGAAACCCACCAATCCATAGCATCCCCAAACAAAGTGGTGGAGAAGGTTAGGGCCTTCATTTTGTCATTATGCCCATTCGCATCCATCCTACTCTCATACCGGGTCAAATGCCCTAAGGGACAAGATCGCCCATAGTATTGTTCTAGAATTGGGATGGTGGTGTTAGGCTTTTTCACCTCCCTCCTTATATCTTTCGACAGTGGATTCGGGCTCCTCACATTCACCTTCTCATGTGCCTTTACTATCTTGCTCAAAGTTGCAATTTGAGTCTCCAAGGCTTTCTGCTGGACGTAGATTTCTTCGGGAGTGAGCTTCTCTCCGGTCCTAGGGTTGATCCCGACATCCGGTGGAAGACTCTCCAGATTGATTACATGGACACTTTCAGCCATATGGTCTCTGATTCTTCGTTGTGTAACTAGGAGACGGCTAGGACCCGCTTCATTGATTCTTGGCCTGTCCGGATTTCTCTCTTACCGTCCTTCGGACGCAACTGCTCTTATGTTAAGAAGATGCCTGAGATCTTCGGGTTAATCAGCCGGTTCCCTAATCCTATCCAAGATCGGACGTTGCTCATTCCTTGATTGAGCTGGTTTAGCTTGCCTAGGAACTAGGGCGGGCGGAGTGGCTTGTGGAGGTTGGATATTGTTGGAGCTGAAGCATCCTTGGATGGTGGTGAGCAACAAACCAAATTGATTTCCATCCATTCCAAACTCGCTTGGTCGGATGATTTGACCATTTGGGAGAGTGAAGTTCTGACCTGGGGGAGGATCATGCATCCCTGTCGGAGGAACTTGGTCTCCAACCGTCAGACCAGCTAATTAGAGTACTTGGCCTCCTGTTGTAGGTGCTAAGTTCCCCCATCCTTGCGGATCCACCCTTGTGGTCCGAGTCGGATCCTCTCATTTCTCTCCTGATGATGCACTCGCAGTGTGACCTTCATTTAGGTAGCGTTCCTCGCTCCTTGATGTATGCACATTCCTATCTCAGTTCGGAGGTTTCCCTCGTGGTCTTGGAGCTGGAGTTCCTACCCCGGTTGTTGCAGTCCGGACTGACCTTCTTGTTCTTGCCATTGCTGGAAGATCTGGAAACTTTTTGTAAGTTTCCCACAGACGGCGCCAAAATGTTGAGGGGTGAATCATCAACACCTACTGAGTTCTTACTAAGTCCTTGTCCTAACCCTGTAATTCGTTCTAGTCCCTTTGGTAAGGTCTTCTTGAGCGACTCCTGATAAGGACCTGTGCAAAGGCTAGGGGGGTTAGTACGGTAAACCTGGTTTGCTTAGGGTCAAACCAGATAAAGATTTTACTTGAGAGAAATTGAGTGTCTACTCTGTCAAAGTGTTCAAGTGTGATTATGGGTAATAGTGACTTACTGTAGCATGGGGATCTGTGCCATATTTATAGGTTTCCTTCTTAAATGGAGAGACTCATGAGATCATGCCAAGTGTACGCTTCACAATGTGGCACCAATGCCTTATTAGGCCCAAGGCCCATTAGGTTGGTTTGACCCATGTGCCTTCTTGGGCCTTTGGGGGCATAGTGGACATTTCAGGACCCTGGTCGAACCTTCAGCTCTGACAGAGAAGAGCTTCGGACTGGGGACTAGGCGTACGGTCCGGACTAGATGTAGCTCTTACTTCCGTAGGATTGTCTTAATCCCTCGTATATGTTGATGTCCCTTGTCGAGGTCCCGTTCGGATCGAGCTTTGTACACTTGGTATTCAGTGACGAGGCGTCTGACCCGGAGGTCGTCCGATCCTAGGCTACTATCAGGCATTTGGCTCCTCTTCACTTGTATGTGTACTGGGTAAGAGACAGACGTTTGGTGAGGCGGATCAAACTAGTAGGTTTCGGACTATTAGTTGCCTTGCCCATAGTCCCTAGCCTTTAATATGTTTGAGGCCCGGGCCTACTAAGTAGTGGAGTTGGACCACTGGGGTTGGGCCTCTTGTATATATAACCTTTAAAGATACTAATTCGCCTTAGGATTCTCCTTTAGAGCGTCCTAAACGGATTAGACATAATTCCATATCAACATATGTCCCCCTAGTTTCCAAGTATCTTTGTAGAAGATAGTTGTGGAACTATTTTTTCAGATAATAGGAATTTTTGTTGTGTGTCCGATCCGTTCGTCGAAACGGCTCTTCTTTTGTGTTTTCTCTTCCAGACTTTTTTTTTTACTCCGAATAATAAAAGTATGCACTTGGTTCCCAAAAAAAAAAAATTCATCCAAGTCCACATGTCATCAATAAATGAAGGTTGTTTGGCTGAAACTAAAATATGATATTTTAGCATGTGTTAACATGCCTTTTCCTGATTTTAATTCGTCAAAAGTAAAATTCAAAAACTTAGATGTAATTGATTTTTATGACATTGGACTTAGGTGTTATTGTTGATCTAATGGTTACCCATCTGTAATTAGAACATCTCAAAAGGGTACTGGTTGAAATCCCCCTTATTTTAAGGATAAGTTAAATATACGCTACTACTTCAACATTGTTTGAAAAATTAAATGCAAATCCGTAAAATCTGTTTTTAAGTTGACCAACTTATAAGATAAAGCATCTTGTAACAAACAAAGAGGTCCTTATCAATTTCTTTGTAAATAACATTTTAATTAAAAAATAAATTGAAATTAGATTTCTTTTAAAAAAATGATAATAGGTTTTTTTATCCCAGTCAATAGATGCACATATTTATGTTTTCTTCGGCCATCGACAACACCATAGCCATCACTTCATCTTCGCAACATTGATTGTATTCGACTCTTGACCCAATAGTTGTCAAAAAAAAACCCGAAGGTAATCAAGAAGTTTCGGGCCACCAGTAATGGAGGCCATGAAATCTTCAAAGCTTTCCTCTATGCTTTTTAATCGGACGAGTGATGATGGACATGGGTCTCCATGGTCCTATTGGTCACGACATACATTGAAGGTCCATAAATTTTGAATTTGGTTCTTTGGAAGATCCATAAATTTCGAATTTAAATGTCTAAAATTAGAGGCTTATTTCAATAAATTCATTCTCTTTGTGATCGATTATATGTAGGTGAAGACTAAGATTCGATCCTGATTGAGTTTGGTTGATGATGAATTCGATTATAAAAAACTAGGGTGGGAATTGAATGTTTTAAAAAATTGAAACACTTACTTTTGAGAATTTGGTTTGTACTTGGGACTTCGATTGAAAAACTGATTTTATTGTGCATTTAATAACTTTTGGTTTATTTCAATTTGGCCCATATATTGTATTCTTTATGATTTAGCATTCTTAATATTTTTTAGGATAAATGTTTCGCTGTAGGGACCATAAAGAAGAAATTTAGAAACTTAAGAGACGGCCTTTCGAGAATATATTTATGTCTAGGGAATTAAGTTATAAATGGGTTGTTTAGCCATAACTAAAAGTTGATATTTGAATGGATGTAAAAATGCCTTATTCAGGTTTTAATTAGTAAAAACCCAAATTCGTGAACTTAGATGTAATTGATTTTTATATCATTGGACTTGCGTGTTATTATTTATTCAATGGGTGACCAACAATATTAAGACAGTCTAAGAGGGGTACTGGATGTAATTCATCCAATTTAAGCAAAAACAAATTAGGAACCCTCATGATATTGAGCCATGCTTGACGGGATTCCTTATATAGGGCATTCGACCCTGGTTGAAAAGATAATACACCTTCATGTAATTCTCAATATAGACATCAATTACAATACTAGATAAAATTACGTGTAAAAATGTTAACATCAAGTACATATGTTTGTATACAATATTTAAAACTTCAAAAGTTGATGTTTATTAAATTGAGTCGACAACGATGAATGTTTTTCAGATTGTAGTGATGGGAATATTGCCGTTGGTATTTTTCCTTGACCACTTATGTGGGTTGGTCTTGTCCAAGGCTGACTTATTAGACAAGTGGAACTGGATATAGTGTGGAAAATCCTATTGAATTACTTAAGTTTGTAATAACCCTTTTTTATTTTAATCATTATATTTATTTTATTTTATTTTATATTATAATAATTATTCCGTTTAGTAAATGTATTGGCATTAATATTATTGTTCTAAAAGGAGAACAAAGAATCATTTATCTAAATTTGTCATCATTTTAGGCTCTTATTTTCGTAATTTTAAGTCTTTTTTGCTTTTAATTCCTTATGTTTTATCAAGTTTTGTTACATGGCGGATGTATCTCATTTTGTAGAAGAACAAAGGATCCTAGACGTAAGAAGAAAGAAGATTAAAAGAAGCCAAACGCCTACAAAGTTGTAAAAAGGAATCGAAAAGTTTACTTAAAATTTCCTTCAAACTTTGTAGCTACAAGGACGTAGATACTTTGGTACATGATTGTTTCATTTAATTCATAAATAGAGAAAAATAAAAACAAGACCTGAGCTATCAGATCATGTAACTTGTACTTGAATAGTAATTACCAAACTATTTGGTACCAGATCCAGATGCACCTTTTTTAGTACCAATCTTTGAGTCTTTGATTTCCATTTTTTGATCGTGAGATGGCAAAACAGTCACCTCTCCGGTGACTGGGTTTGTGAGGACTATGCTGACCTCCACACCATCTTTTGTACGTATTTCATGCACGTCCTTCATAATGTCTTCTTTCAGTTTTTCAAACATGCGTTCACGCTCTTTGTCATCTTCAATGAATGAAAGCTTGGCTTTCTTGCCTGACATTTTGTCTGATGTTTTCTTACTTGATAATGTGATAAAAGCAATGAGGATGTGAGGACATATATATACACATGCGCTCTCATGTGATGAATTATGCTTCCCAATTCTATCCTTATAGTCAACAATATATATTGCAAATCTCTTTACTTGCGAATAAATATACTTGTTGATTTGTTATGCAATTATATTTTCATAAATTATGTGTCATCTTTTATGTTTTTATGGTCATGATTTCCTACATAATTCAAAGTGCTAATTTAGTCACAAATTTTTAAAAAGAAATCGTAAGCACAATTTATAATTATTTAAAGATTCACTTAACTTAAAGAAAAATGATCCTATAACAAGTTGAGATAGTAATAATGTTACTAAAGTGTCCTATTTCACCAAATGTGCTATTCTATACTAAGTAATTATAATAATGCAGTTTCCTCGTTCAAAGGGAAATAATAAGTGCATTATTACTTAAAATTAGGGTATAACATGTATTTAGACTAGTTGAAAACAGGGCCACCTTAAGGCTTTGGGGCCCTTGTATGAATTTTATGGTTTTAAATCGTAAAATTCAATATTTAATAATATTTCTAATTACAAATAGCTAATTATAAAATGAAAAAATATATTTTTTAAATTGAAGTGATGAACTTAAAACCTAAAATGATTTTGCGTTATCAAATTTATATGTACTAAATAAAAAATAAATCCACCTAAATACAATTAATTTTATAAGTAAAAATCTTGAACACTTACAATTCATAACATAGTAATAATTAAATTTACTAAGTGTTAAAAGAAAATTAATAAATAAGCATAGAAGAGAGAATGGAGAGAATGGAGAGTTCATTCTTATGTCAATATGGAAGTACATGGTAGGTATTTATACAAGAGAAAAAAATAAATCCACCTAAATACAATTAATTTTATAAGTAAAAATCTTGAACACTTCCAATTCATAACATAGTAATAATTAAATTTACCAAGTGTTAAAAGAAAATTAATAAATAAGCATAGAAGAGAGAATGGAGAGAATGGAGAGTTCATTCTTATGTCAATATGGAAGTACATGGTAGGTATTTATACAAGAGAAAAGGCATACCAAGGGACTAATAGTATATGAAGAGACAATTACTTCTCCACTAACTTGTATGCATTACTCCTCTCATCCACTAACACATGTATGCATTAACCTTCCTATGTATGCATTACTCCTTTCATCCACTAACACATGTATGCATTAACCTTCTCATCCACTAACCCATGTATGAATTAACCTTCCCATCCACTAACTCATGTGCATTTATCCATAACACTCCCCTTGAATGAACATGAGGTGGTGATGGTTGGTACGCGAGAGATATACTGCCTCATTAAAAACCTTGCTGAGAAAAACTCATTGGGATAAAAACTTAGTCAGGGGAAAAAGAGTGCAGTGCGTAACCAACTCCCCTGATTGAAGCATCACTTTACATCTTCGAATCCATGCATTCCAATCTTCTAGGCCAACTTCTCAAGTGTTGATGTTGGAAGTGATTTGATGATCAAATATGCAAAAATGTTGTACTTGCATGTGATCTTCTTCTTGTAGGTCTTGAGTGGGAACAACTTCGTCAATGTATACTTTTATCTTCACGTGGAAGAATTTCCCGAACACTTTAATATAATTTCTTCAGATCCAAATGATCACAATCATGGAGATATCGAGATGATTATATGCGCTTATGATGTTGCCTCGTTAAAAACCTTACTAGGAAAAATCCAATGGGATAAAAACCTAGAAAGGGAAAAAGAGTGCAACTTTTGCTCATGCAATACGCAAAATTAATCATTGTTGCTTGATTACTATGTCGCTTTAATTGACAAGTAAACGCATACCTTCTTCAGGAGGTATAGTAAGGAATATTAAAATCCAAGCTAATGCAACAGTTATGAATTTGAATTTTTATTTGACATATGATCGATTAAGGTACTTCTGTATGTTAATCTCAATGTTAACAATATGTCATCTTTGTAAATATTCCTTTACATGCTCAAACTTCAGGTTTAGCTAACATTGTTGTAACCAATACCACTCTTCACGAGTCTTGAGAATTTTTATCTCACAGTTCAGTATTTCACTGTGGTGAATACATATTTGTATTTTAGCAACGTGAAGTTGAGTATAGAAGTTTCATATATGAAACATTAGTTCTTCAAGAACTTTTCTCATCTAATCCATGTTTGCTAACATGATACTTTTAGTCTCCTTCCGGGACTAACTGACGAGGATGATATCTCCCCTCACTGAACTATCTCAAATCATTTTACTTGTAATTCAAATAAGTCACTATTCATGTCCACAACCTGCGAGTTGTGACTAACTGGTAACATATTAGATCACGATTATCATGTGTGTATGCAAATGAGTCCTAAGCCTACTAAATGATATGAGAATAAAGATATTATGCATGACGAACTTCACTGTATCTAAATGTACATGACATTGACTCAATAATGCAACTGCAGTGCACGTATCTCAAATTAAGAATCAAAAGGACTTCAAGTCCATGAGCTCATTTTCTATCATCATCATGATGTCATCAAATGGACTTACATGTAAGATCCCCATTTACATGTCTAATAATATATGTCCATCAAATCTTGCATATGCTTGGAAAATTTCTCGGTTCCATGTATACCGGTATAACAAATCTCTTTGCTAGATTTTCAAGTCAGTACTGATCATTGATATCTGAATATTTTGGAGGTACCATTTCATTTCATATAGGCCATATAATAATATTCAGATATATGTGCCTTTCATGGGCATATCATACTCTTCAATATGACCAAGTGATTTATCTTGCCATTTTCCTATATTGTACGTATTTGGAACCGCATATATTGCACTTCAGGTGCATTGATCATTAATACTATAGGCAAGATACCTCAATGTTCAACACATACCATTATATCACTGATCTATAACTCTGTATGCCTCAAAATTGGAACATGGCGGGTCAGTAGTCAAATCATAAATTTTATGGTTGAACATATCTCGAAAATTTTGAAAGATATAACTGGTATAATATATGATACATCATCATCCTTTTGAACATCTATTTGATGTATCTCATATTTAACAAGTCTAAACTTTCGTTTTGACTTGGGCATCAAACACTTTTTTTTTAACCAGCTTTATCCATCATCCTCCCCTTAAGGTGGTAAAAACTATCTCTAAGGGATAGGTTTATGGGGCGTTTTATTATCATGTCTAGTTCTCTTCAGGAGAACATAACAATGGGGAAGTTAACATATTTGCACAGTTGGATTTTATATATAGTGCTAAAAAGAAATTTGTCCCAAAATAGAGATCAGTTACTCACTCAATAAACTTTAATTGTATAAACAATTGAAAGATACATGTAGACTTCTGGCCACTTATATTGTATCAATCTTATCAACTTGATGAGTGTAATATTGCTCATTTTCAAGATCTCAATTTTCGTGCTTACTCAATGTTGTGTCTTGCCACTGATACAATCGGATTACAACACGAGAAAGCTTTCAGCACATAATTATATTATGCATATGGAATCTTCAGGTTTAACAAAAACGGTTAAGTTGTAACCGGATGGCCTAATTTGTCACATCAAACATGATTTTTCATATTTCAATATTATCATTTTCTGCCAACCTTCTGGTTGGTCGTGACTAAATCTTGGAGAATGCGCCAATCTTCTGGTTAGCGGGTAGTGAAACTTTATAGTCCTTGTATACAAAATTAATTTTGATACTGACCATAACGATGTGACATAAAGAAACGAATCATTGTCTTTTTTTTTTATTTGGCAAGACATATAGTCATCAACTCCTTCAAGGAGTAAGTCTAACATGTGTTCTTCTGGAACACAATGTTCTTCAACGTAACTACTCTTCTAGAGCCTGAACTTTCTTTTGAAGCTTCATTTATATTTAAAAACTACTTGAATAATCTATATCAAGTAAGTTTTGCACTTCAGGTGGTAAAAGCATCAAGTGATTCATTTGTAATTATGCCTTCTAAGCACTTGTCACTTATGACTTTATACTACTAGTAGTAGCAAACTCTTCTAGTACTTTCACACAACATCAAGTTGGAAAAGTAAGATGCAAGGACTTGTCAATCCATATACAGTTGGCTAATAGACATAGTAAATAAAAGTGATTGACACTTTGGCCAAAAGTTCACCAATAAATATGAGGAGACTAATGAGCATTCACGAAATTACTTGTAATGTCTCCTCTGAATGCTAACATCATTATAGATGTTGTATAAACATTGTTCGATCCCAACTTCAGGTTCGGTAATCGACTTTGTGCTTGAGATAGTTTCATCATCTCAAATATAATTACTTTTATCAACTTGAGATTGAAAATGTATTAGACATGTATTAGATGCGAACTGTTGTACATATATCTTATAATATGTCTGATTATTGACATAATAGATTATAATTAATTTGTACACTCTTCATGAATAGCAATAGCTCTATAAGAGTATATATGACATGCCAATTTCTATCCAAATGCTCAAACAACTAATATATATGTGTCCATTTGGAGAACAAAATCTCCCAACTACAGGTTGGCGAGATATATTTTGTATTTCCATTTACTTCTCCCAACTTGAGGTTGGATATTTTAATACATTTCTCCAAACTTCAGGTTGATATTTATTTGATCACTCGTATATTTTTCTCAACTTGAGCTTGATGAGATCTATTTCATGCTCACTTCTGGTAAAGCTATGGACAAAGTTCCATATATACATATAATTAGCAAAATGCTCACATTCACTTCAGGGAATGAGAAGAATCAATTTTTAGAAATTGATTGTGTTCTTTCATTTAAAATTTTAAAACTTTTTTATTTTTCCAACCACTTCTCGTGGTTACTTGAGTATGGATCAAATAATGTTGGTTCTTTTTAATGTACCAACTTGTCATTAGCTCATCTTGCAACTCTTTTAATTTTCCATGTATCTCCAATCACTTCGGGGAAAGGAGAAACACAATTTGTATTTGTTAGTCATTATATAAGATAACATCATCATGTAAAATATGTATGAATAACAATAGTTGCATGACGTATATTATAATACTTTAGTCTACGGGACCAAACATTGTTTTGTGAGCTAGGGGTATATCTTTACCACATACATATCAAGTATATAGTGGCCTTCAAGATCCAAGTATACTCATGATTGCTACTTTGGAAACAATAATAAGAAATCATATTTTTATGAGAATGATTTCATAATACATATGCTTTACAAAAGGTCACTTGCACACATATGATTCCAACTTCAAGTTGGGCAAGCTATAAAACATTAATACTACCAACTTCAAGTTGGAAGCCATCATTTTCTATTTGCAATTTTTGTAAATGGTCAATATTCATTTACTTACCACTTCTGGTGGTTTGCAATTATTAAAAATTTGGATCAAATGTCCGTGATCAAACCATATTTTTCATGATTTTTTATCTCATATTCACTTCAGGGAATATGGTAAACAATATTGTATTTTATCAATGCTTGAAAGGTTCATCCAAAACATGAGTTTGGGTATGATTCACCACTAAGAAGAAAATTTAAAGTGGTAATATAGTGAGAAAAGGAAATTCAATTATGTAAATAAACAAGTAAAACTTATCTTGACCGAACAATCATCTTATCACTTTGATAATATGTAACTCGATCAATAGGGATTCAAGATTGACGAATAGTCACGTGAGTACATGTATCCCATCATCTAGCAACAATTCTTAGGCAATAGTTTACACGGTAACCTGTAGACATAGAAGACAATTAAATTATATATTGCAAATTTGCAAGAAAGACTAGTAGTAAATGAAATTGAGAGAAAGAGTAGTAATAGTGTAATATGTAGTTGATGGACTCATGTCATTTCATGTGGAGTTGCCGAGTGATGATGATCATTATCCATGGCCAATCGAAACTCTCCTCTTCTTCTAGCTTTGCCCTCGGATCGCAGTTTAGATTATCTATCAGTTGGTTGAGCACTATCGTGCTGATGACGTGTTAAAAGAAAATTAATAAACAAGCATAGAAGAGAGAATGGAGAGAATGGAGAGTTCATTCTTATGTCAATATGGAAGTACATGGTAGGTATTTATCTGAGAAAAGCGTCTAGGGGTAATAGTATATGAAGAGACAATTACTTCTCCACTAACTTGTATGCATTACTCCTCTTATCCACTAACACATGTATGCAACCTTCCTATGTATGCATTACTCCTTTCATCCACTAACCCATGCATGCATTAACCTTCTCATCCACTAACCCATGTATGCATTAACCTTCTCATCCACTTACTTCTGCGCATTTATCCATAAGACTGAGAAAGTATTAGTACTTTTTTTAATGATTAATGTTAAAATAGTAAAAATTAATAAGAAAAAAACAAGAAAATGGAAGACTAAGGGTCAATCCCTGGCCATTAACATAAAATCAACCTTCATCGGCATTATCTATCCACTCGGACAAACAACTATTTTTGGAAAATTTCACAGGTAAAACTATCAACTAAAGTCAATATGTAAAAAAATCTTCTCTCTATCTAGCTTGCTTCTCTCTCCCCAACTTATTTATCTTCCAGCCGCTCTCACTTTGTTCTGCCTTCCCCCCAAGCTCATTTGTTACGTTGTTAACGGTCTTCTTCATTACTTCTTCTTCTGACTAAATTAGAACATCCAGTGAAAGCTTTTTCAATCATTAAATGGGAGTGGGTTTTGTTTTAAGGTAAATAACTACTAAGCACGTCAGAAGGAAAGTGGAAAGAATTGGCATTCGAAAAAAGGAGAATGGAGGTGGAATCCAAGCTTTGAAATCGGTGCTTTTGTTAACTCGAGATCTGACACATGAATCCATCCTCATGGATGACAATTTTTTAACAGAAAATGATTTCTAATGTGTATAGCGAAGATTAGAACCCATATTCATTGAAAAGATTGAATAACCAAAGTATTAAAAAAAATTGGAATTTTACAGGGACTTAATTTATATTATTGAAAATTTAAAGGACTGTCTTTTGAGAATTATATGAGCCATAGAGACTTGTGCTGCAATTTAGAAGGTCTGATTATTTACATAAATGCCCAACCCTTTAAAACATGTTTGAAGTTATGGAAATTGCAAATTCATCATCAGCCTTTTAAAATCGATATATTTAACATGTAAAATTGGAATAGGACCCTAAAATATCCTATAATCAAAGTTGGGACCCTCCTGAAAATTTAAAAATAGCCCATAAAGTTTAGAAACTACACATTAATTTATAAAAGGTTTTTAATAGAAATTATATTCAAACAACAATTACATCCAAATCCACATATCATAATTTTAGTGACCTTCAAATACATACTACTTCCTCCGTCTCGTTCCATATTTTGCATTTAGACTTTTTTCGGTCAACCGTCTCCAACTTTGACTACGAATTACTTTTAAATGACAAATATAAAATGTTCAATCAAAGTATATTATGAAACTTCAATCTATGATATATAATAATATAATATAATTAAACATTTTACATTTACCGTTTAAGTGTAATTCGTAGTCAAATTTAAATACAGTTGACTAAAACAATCAAACTGAGATATATGGGATGGGACTGAGGAAAGTATTTATTATCCACATAAAATATATTCTTTATCCAAATTGATCATATTCTTCCTTTTAGAGTTTCAGAAATTCTACACCACCCGCTATTAGCCACTTCCGGTGGTTCTATTGTTAATACTAGGATTAGGTATATATATGAATGACAACCCGGTGTCCCATTTACTTCAGGAGATGGACAACAATCAAAGACAAACGTAAGGTGCTTTGAATCACATATACTCACTTCAGGCAATATGTATATTTTGACTCACTTCAGGCAATATGTATATTTTGACTGGAATACTTTATTCATTATTTCTCCTACTTTATTCACTATTTCTCCTAATCTATTTACCCTTCTCTTAAAACTTGAACCTGTACCTAAAGCCGTTATGCGAGTCGAACCTTAACGAGGGTTCCACTCGTTAAAGCTCAAGCTCGGCTCGCTCGATAAGGTAAACGAGCTGAGCTCGAGCCTCATTTTATGCTCGTTTATCTAACGAGCCTAGCTCGGCTCGATAAAGCCCGTTAAGGCTCATTATTTTAATAAATTTATATTTTTATACTTATTTTCAATATTTCCTATCGATAAGGCTCGTTAAAGCTCGATAAGGCTCGTTATTTTTTCGAGTTCGAGCCGAGCTCGAGCTAGTTACAAGTTACTCGAGCTCGAGCCCATTTTTTTACTCGTTTTTCTTAACGAGCGGAGCTCGGGCTCGGCTCTATTGATCTCAAGCTCGAGCGAGTATCACAATACTCAGATTGGCTCGTTTAACACACTACCTGGACCAATGAGAGTGAGAAGTTCAATCCGGAACGGATAATTACGTAGTAGAAGTAACAATTTTGAAGTATTCTTGGAGTGGGTGATTAATGAGAGATTTACTACTATTAATCTTTAGTGGGAAAGAGACCTTGGTAGGAACAAGAAACTGTAGAGGTCAGGTGAGACGATGTCAGACATATTAAAAGCCGCTTCACCCACACTGGGCATCGTTTTCCTCTTCCATAAATGCTTCTCTCTCTCTCTCTTTCTAGAAAAGAGAAAAGAGAGTGCTTTTAATGCTCTTGCTCTGGTTCACCAATGCCGGAGACCAGTAGAAACCTCCCTATCTCCACATTTCCCGGCCGAATCTCCGCATCTCCACTTCCCACACTCCTCCCGCCCTTCTCTTTAACTTATTATCATCCCACTACACAAAAGCCTCAATCTTTTCTTCCTTTTTTCACCTTTTCTTCTCCTCATTAGCTAGTACACTTTAGTTTGGATCCATTACCAAGTTTCCAAGCTTCTACCATTTCTGGGTTCTCCCCAAAATTCTATCTTTCTCTCTAATTTCTAGCCGTTAGCTTATTTGTACGTATTCGTTTGTATCTTCAGCAGCTTAAGCAATAATGCCTTAAACCAGCTTAGCTTACATATTTCTATTGAAACAAAAGGGAGGAGAAAATGAGAAGTTTCCTTCTTACTGTTTTTGTTCTCATAATTTATCCAGTACTAGTGACATCTTTGCCTTCTCTGAGTGACGATGTTCTGGGGTTGGTTGTTTTCAAGTCAGACATTCAAGATCCACAAGGGAAATTAGCTTCTTGGAGTGAAGATGATGATACCCCTTGTAACTGGTGTGGTGTAAAATGCAACCCTAGATCCAACAGAGTCTCTGAGCTCGTTCTTGATGGGTTTGGCCTCTCTGGCAGACTAGGCAGAGGCCTTCTTCAGCTCCGGTTTCTACGGAAGCTTTCGCTTGCTAGAAACAACCTTACCGGAAGTGTAAGCCTAAGTTTTGAGCAGCTGTCTAGTTTAAAAGTTTTGGATTTAAGTGAAAATGGACTAACTTCGATGCCAACTGATTTGTTTAGACAATGTGGGTCTCTTAGGTCGATTTCCTTGGCTAGAAACAAGTTATCCGGACCTGTTCCGGTGAGCTTAAGCTCGTGTAATTCTCTCGTTTCACTTAACTTGTCCAGGAATCTGTTTTCCGGGCAGTTGAATTTGGGATTTTCGTCTTTGCCTTTGGTTAGATCACTTGACTTGTCTGATAATGTGTTGGAAGGTGAAATTCCTGAAGGTGTTGAGAATTTGAGCAGTTTGAGGGTTCTGAGTTTGAAGAACAATAGGTTCACCGGTGAAATTCCTCATGGGATTGGGAAGTGTTTGCTGTTGAAGTCGATTGATTTGAGTGGAAATTCGCTCTCTGGTGAGCTTCCAAGCACAATGCGGAAGCTTTTGATGTGTAATAATCTGATTTTGTCCAGAAATGGATTAGGAGGGAAGTTGCATGATTGGTTTGGAGAGATGAGAAGTCTTGAGACTCTTGATCTTTCGGAAAATAGCTTTAGAGGCAGGGTTCCTGTTTCTTTTGGAAAGCTTCAGTCATTGAAGATTCTGAATGTATCTAAGAATGCTCTCACTGGAAGCTTGCCTGAGTCTATTAGCAAATGTGTCAATCTTTTGGTATGTGATGTTAGTCATAATTTGCTAACCGGTAGTTTACCTTCTTGGCTGTTCAAACTTGGATTACAGAGTATTCTGTTTGCGAATAACAGATTAAGTGGGAGCCTTGATAGTGCTTTTGGTTTATCTATGGAGAATTCCCGTGATAAGGTTGTGATTTTCGATGTGTCCCTAAATAAGCTGTCTGGTGAAATTCCATCAGCTGTTGGTGATTTTCACAACTTGCAATCTTTGAAAATGGCAAAAAACTCATTTGTTGGCGCCATTCCTGCAAGTATTGGACAATTGAAGAGCTTACATGTTCTGGACTTGAGGGAGAATCGGTTAAATGACAGTATTCCTTTGGAGATTGGGGGACTTGTGTCTCTTAATCATTTGGGACTCCAAAAGAATTCTTTAGGAGGCAACATTCCTGTTTCAATTGGAGACTGCACCTCACTTATGTCACTGTAAGTTTCTTCTTCTGGTTTTGATCATATGTTAATCTGTCAGGCTCTACCAATGCGTTCGGTGCATGTCTTTTCGCTGTCCTGTTAGTACACTAGTCGTTTCATTGTTCCTAACCGATGGCATTATGCTGCAAGTTACTACGATTTTACTGTATATGAATAGTTATGCTTTGGCCCCAAGTATATTGTTAAGGCTATTGCCTTGTATGCCTTCTTTATGTCTTGTTATTTGTAGTGTGAGGGTAACTATTAAGTTCTAGCAATTGGCTTTTAAGTAGGACGAGGTTCATTACACATCTTTGGCTCAATACTACTAGCCACAACAAGCTCGAATTGCTCTTCAACAACAGTTGATTGATACACCATGACTAGTTTTGTTGCAGTTAATGAGAAAAGCCAACGTTTTTTAATAAGCAATTTGCTCGTGCAATTTCTTAAGCTGTTCAATGTATAGAGTGTATTTTTTTATTTTATTTTTCCTTGAATCTGGCAGGTCACTTGCTCATAATGAAATAACCGGTCCAATCCCATCGTCCCTTGCAAAGATAACTCGCCTCCGAGCTGTGGATTTCTCTTTCAACTATCTAAATGGACCATTACCAGAGCAGCTGGCAGATCTTGTGCATCTCAAGTCATTTAACATTTCACACAACCAGCTCTTAGGTGAACTGCCAGCTGGAGGCTTCTTCAGCACCATATCTCCATCGTCCCTATCTGCCAATCCATCTATTTGTGGAGATGCTGTCAATAGAACATGTTCCACATCAATTCCAAAACCAATCGTACTCGATCCCAACTCCACTGAGGCCACACCCGATATTATCTCTCAAACTTTTAGTCATGGGAAAAAGATCCTCAGCATTTCTGCTCTTTTTGCTATTGGTGCAGCAGTTTTAATAGCCATCGGTGTCATCGCAATAACAGTGCTTAATCTTCGTGTTCGTTCTTCTTCCACGCCTAAACCTCCTCCAGTTCTTACTTTTTCTGGAGGATATGAGTTTACCAGTTCGCCCTCTTCAGATAGTGATTCTGGAAAGCTTGTCATGTTTTCGGGTGACCACGAATTCAAAACAGGTGCTCATCCACTTCTCAACAAAGATTGTGAACTTGGACGTGGAGGATTTGGAGCAATGTACCGAGCTATGCTTCGAAATGGGCGCTCGGTTGCCATCAAGAAGCTTAATATTGCCAGTCTTGTAAAATCACAGGACGAATTTGAAAAAGAGGTAAAACAGCTGGGGCAAGTTCGTCATGAAAATCTTGTGGCACTCACTGGTTATTACTGGACTCAATCGCTGCAGCTTCTGATATATGAATTTGTCTCTGGTGAAAATCTGTACAAGCGTCTTCATGATGAATCTTCAGGAAACAGCCTGTCGTGGAACGAAAGATTAAACGTTATTCTTGGAACAGCTAAAGGTCTGGCTCATCTGCACGAAATGGATATAATCCACTACAACTTGAAGTCGAGCAATATTCTGGTTGACAGCTGTACGGAACCTAAGGTTTCTGATTATGGTTTAGCCAGGTTGTTACCGATGTTAGACCGTTATGTGTTGAGCAGCAAGATTCAGAGTGCTCTCGGTTACATGGCGCCTGAGTTTGCATGCAAAACTGTAAAGATAACTGAAAAAAGTGATGTCTATGGATTTGGGATTTTAGTTCTGGAGATTATAACTGGGAAGAGACCTGTCGAATACTTGGAAGATGATGTTATCGTTCTTTGTGACATGGTTAGAGCAGCATTGGATGAAGGTAGAGTGGAGGAATGTGTCGATATTAGGATGCAGGGCGAGTTCACAGCAGAGGAAGCGATTCCGATTATAAAACTAGGTTTAATCTGCACATCTCAGGTGCCTTCAAACAGGCCTGATATGGCACGAGTAGTTAACATCTTGGAGCTAATGAAATGTCAGTCAGAAATCCAAGATGAATTTTCGGATTCTAGCTAATATCAGTTCTAGACCTGCAGATGAATCCAGTTCATTCCTTTGAAAGTTCTTGGATTCTTTAGCTTGCATTCTGTTGTTGGTGTATTTCACATTTTTGTTGTTGGTGTAATTGTCAATTTCTACTGTGTCTTCTCCATAATGCAGCATTTAGGTTAAACTTGACTGATAATATTGGCATTCTACAGTTGAGATCTTATTGCAACTGCGGTTTTGTCTACCGTGTCGTATGTTGTAGTGCCTCCTGATGCGTTAAATATTATACTATGATCGTACAATGTGCATTATATGTTGCATTGTACAACACACTCAAGCATCAGTATGCACTACCGATTGCAGCACGGTTGAGGAAACCGGGGATAGACTAAGACATGGATGCAAGAGACAGAACACTTAAATGTCTGACTGGTTAAAAGATCTAAATCTTGAAAACTCTGCCTGAGGCTGTTAAAATTTCTTTGTCCCAACTAGCAAGCAAATAATCCAAGTGATGAATATAAAAACAGAAAGTGGAAGAAAAATCGACTATAACAGCTGACTTTGAGAGAAAGGGCCATGTTGAAGGGAATAATTGACACTGCTACAATGCTGTCCCATTAACAAATATTTTGTTTTTGTCATTAGGTCTGATCAGGTATTATTAATACAGTGATTGGTAGGAACTAGGAATATAACTGCAAATGCACTAAAACCGGGTTTTAAGTTGTGCATATCCCAGCCCGTTTAAAACACAAATATGCAAATGCAGTTTGAAGATTATCCATGCGATTGGTTGAACTGGAAAGATGATTTACAATGAGCCATTTTTGCAGCTCACAGTGCATTAGAAGAATCATTCCTATAGTGAGACATTTCTAATTTCATTGCAGAGGCGCTTGTAAACCTATATTGCACGTATTCGCAGGCCGGAATTGCACTTCGACGTGCAGAATCGCTACCAATCCCATCCAAAATCTTAGTTAAATATGTGCAAATTTGCCTTGCCAATCACTAAGGCTTAATTAGGTTTGCTCAATTGAAAATATTGTACTTCTACGATGTCCAATTAATCTCGAGTATGGTACTTCTTCTCCATGTCTTTTTCTAGCCCGCATATCTCTCTGAATTTCTGACTCTGTATTGTTGTTTTGTTCCTGGCACTACACTCCTAAATGAATATTAATTCCATATCCATATGTAGAGGTATTAATTTACGCATGAAAAGTTTAAAATTATTAGTAAACATGTGCATGATTAAAATGAGCTGTCCCTCACTTTACAAAAGTTCATAACTAAGATATTATTATTATTATTATTAATGTTCAAGATTGTGTTGTGCCCAAGATAACCTAATTAACTACATCACCAGTATTCACATGGGAATCATTTCTTGACATTAGGACATGTAACTTGTCAGGAATTATCCAAGTTTTCCTTCTTTTTTTTTTTTTTTTTTTTTGTTATACACTAAACCCTCTTCAATTGTATCACCACTCACTATTCTCACTATTATAGTGAGAGGATGAAACCATTAGGGAAGGATTTAGTATCTAATTTTTCCTTTTTTGAACTTAAACTTCTTTTTACTTGATAAATAACTTAATTGTTCCTTGAATGACACCTTATATGAGAAAATAAGATCTTGGAAACTATCAATGTTTTCGTTCACGATACAAAATGCACTTACACAAATACAAAGTCTTACGTTTATCCTCAACTTACATATGATAAACTCGAGTGGTAACCCATAGCATCTAAAATCTCAATTTAAAATGTAGGACTCTTAACTCTCAAGACTCTCAGTCTATAGGGACTCTTTTAAGTTTTACTAAAAATAAAATAAAAATTATAATTAGGCTCTGTTCTCTTCGTCTACAAACTCATTCAGTTCAGTTCAAATCCATTCAGTTCAATTTAGTTATATATTATACTATAATTCAGTTCAATTCCATTCAATTCAGATGAAGAGAACATAGCCTTGGCAATCCAAAATACTAGCGCTTCCATAAGCACATCACGGGAGTTGAGGTTATCTCGTTTATCCCATGTCAAACTCAGTTTCTACACAGAAAAAAAAAAGAAAGAAAAAAGAAGTGTGAATTCTCTACCAAGATCAAAATGGAGTACATGTATATGTATTTCTTTTGGTTTTACGAAGTACCTGTATCATACTGCAACTATCTAACTAGTACAGTACTGTATCAAACCTCTATTCAATTAATCTTCTTCAAAATGTCTGCTAAACCTCTGCTCCATCAAATCTTCTATACTTGACAAAACAAAAAAAATCTCAAGCCTGCATGAAAAAATTCTACCAAATTTTGTGAACATGACGAATGTCCCAGCAACTCTTCCAAATCGGGCTATATGTGTATCCTACGATTTCGTGCAGTCTTTTTGCTACCTAGCAGTATCCTGACTTCCAGGAGATTCTATAACTACCTGTCATTTTAACCCTGCTGTCCTCAAGATGGTCGAGGTAAAATCATACATTAATCATCCCAGTCATTTCCCCATTGTGAAGTATCTACGTACTTCAAGGTGGCACTGTTTTCCATTTCCTTTTCCCTACCGTTCACTCCTGGTGATTTAACAGCTTTCTCCTCATCCCAGTCTTCATCCCAATTATCATCCCAACCATTAGGCGATTCGATGGTGAAGGTAGGATCGCTATCCTGCTGACCCATTTCAAGTTCTTGATATGGAACTCCTTTGAGGTGTCGTATCCTTTTCCCAAACTTGCAGCAGGACCAAGTTCCTCCAATGAACACAACTGCCACAAAGAAAAGGTAAGCCCCGTTGACAGGTGTTAAGTAACTGATGTACGACGGTTGCGGTATGGAAGCTCCAAGTTGGATTGTACAATCCCCATTTCCAACTTTTAGCAAGACCGACGAACTTCCTCCTGTGTTTGATGGCAACTTTACCTGATACGATCAAAGTCCAAAAGGAAGAGCCTAATCAATAAAAATTCTCCTCACAAGATTAACATTGATATACTGATTATCCATGCAAAAGGGGAAAAGATTGAATAACAACAGCAAAATTTCGACCAGGGGAAATACGCTGTTTGGATCATATATCTTCTTCGGAAAATAGCAAAGAGTTAAAACATCCACTCAACGGCCTACTCTTTAGCTTCACTAATTAAATATTTTTAAGTGAAAATATTAGTTCATTTGTTAGCTGACCCGTGCTTGTATTGTCTGTATAATTTACCAGAAGTCAATCGAATCAATAAGGTAAGGTTTAAGAAACACTATATAGTCAGATTTTTGGACAACTTTACAGAAACTGGCAAGAAATTGATAGTCTGAGGATGTTTTAGTGAATTCTTGCACATTAGGGGTGATAGTAGGATTGGACAGTTTACCCCTTGGACAAAATTTCGTTTGTCAAATTAATCTGGGAGAAAGAAAAACAAAAACAAGAAAAACTACATAAATTAAAAGAAAACAGAAGAAGAAAGAAAAAACGAAAGAGACAACACAAACTTGCATGGATGAACATCCTACACTCCCAAATTCCCCGATCCAGTACCAAAAGATAGACCAGGATGTTAGCTCTTTAATAATCGTAATTTGACTATCAGTGCCACTGGCTGGTGCCTGGTGCCGAAGACGAGAGTACTTTGACCCTCTTAAAGTTGAGAATTCCAACTTGATTACTTCATAAAAGTTGCAGACAACGCAGATATATTTACGATTGTGCCCATTAATTCTGGTGGTGATTTAGTGTTCCAAATTTTAGCAAGGTCTATTTTCAGCAGGGAGGATAGGGGCGCTAAAAAAGATTAAAGCCTTGTAGAAACATTCTAGCCAATAAAAGTAGCAATTTCCTGCTGAGAGCATGTTTGTCTCTAAAGTGACATATGCACGACACTCGTCAAACTCCATCCCTCTTATTCTTGAATCTCAAATAAAACTCACATATAATTGATTATTCTCGGTCGTAAGCTACCACATAACAGTTGTGTCTCATAATCCTTGGTTATCATTTGGGGGGGGGGCATTACATGACAGGACCAAGAAATTCATAGACTAGATTTTATTCTGAGGAGTCATTCAGAGGTTTTTGTTATTAAAAAGAAATTCTCGATTTTTTTTTTTTTTTTTTTTTTTTGACAAGTGATAGACTAGATTTGCCAACGAAGGATCACCAAGACTGGGAAGGCACTCAACTCTAAATGCTCCTCCAACCACTAAATTTCAATATAATGATCACGGAAGTATCCTAGATCTTACTCCAATCCCTATTTTGCAAAATTCACAGAATAAACTATCATTGACATTGTCAGCCCTTCCATTGACTTCTGGTAACAGCCTATATGCACAAAGAAACAACTTACACGGACGGTAAACAAATTGCACAGTAATAGTTTCACTTTAAAATTACATTATGGTGAAAATGAAGTGTTTGATTGCCACTTCACAGTTTTCTTAATGGATATATTAAAGAACAAATAGCTTACGATGCTATCGATCAAGAAATCGGAGAGAAGAATATTCAAACAGAACAATCATAGGCATCCTGTATCTACATATATTCACAGCAAGTAAAATGTTGACCTATTTTTATGTCCAAGGCATACAGCAAGAATATGCAGATGGTCTGATGGCAGGAAAAGAAAGAGAGAGCCAAACCATACCTTTTTTACTTGATGTCCAGATATCTCTATATCCTCCACAGAAATGTTATATGGAAGAACACTAAAATTCAATTGCAAAGAGCTATCACCAACATTCTGGACAAGCACATATGACGCTTGAGACCCTGCAAGCAAGTTTGAAATTAGAGTTCCCCTCTATTATGGGAAATAAAATAGGAGGTGCCAAAAAAACCGAAAAGACTATGCTTCTACTATGTTGTGATCAAGTTCTAATGCAGGAGATAAACTATCTTGAAGCTTAATGACATCTCATTTCTATCCGGAGCCAGATTTCTTGTTCCCATTTACCCCTGTAGGACTGAAATGTCAGAGGACTAAGTGGTGTTTCTAAAATCCGCAGGTCCTGCACATTGTCTCCAGCCTGTGTCTCTTGTTTCCAGTATCTGGCCTCTGGATCTTCTTTCGGCTTGTATCTTTTTCACATACATTTTTCATCTGAATTCAGGAAAGCATCCGCTCATGAACACCTCGAGCTTTGAAGAAAAAAGCCCATGAAAGGGATCCGGGGCCAGATGGTTGTGAACAGGATCCAAGCTGAAGGGAATATGCAGGCCAAGATTCTAGTGAAAGAGATCAAGTCTGTGGATAAGCCCCTCAGCCAGGGGGCACAAACAGAAAATACTACAACCGGTAGACACACAGAAGATATCGTGCAGGGCCTGCAGATTTCAGAAACACCACTAGTCCATAGTTCTCCAGGGGAGGAGAAGGTTATCTTATTCATAGTATGCACGAGTAAGTAATATCGAAGGATTAAAACTATGATGGTTGTCAGGATTCTATAAGCTTTACAATCAGGAGTTTTAAGTTGCATGTCTATGGTTGTAGGTGCAATATAGATGGTAAGTTATTGCTTCCTATCTATTAATGCTACACTTGTACTTATTTAAACGATTCTTTAGGTCCTTCCTCTTAATCCCCACTCTATGATTGTAGGCTAGTAAATTAAATTTGGGTAAATTTCATTCAAATCTAATTACACTGGACCCCCTCAGTATTAACAATTACATCCAACCCTCAAAGTCAAACTAATCCCATTTTTTCTTTTATTTTTTACTTAATATATTTTTATTATTATTATCTCAATCCCTTATTTTAATTTCATCACATTTTAAATTTTAACTAATCTAACATCTCATTTTCAATCCACCTTTTTATTTATTTTTCCATTTCAATTCATCTTCTTCATTTCATCATTTTCTTCCCCAAAACACATACCTCCATCAAATGGAGGTGGAATTTTAGATGGAGGGTCAAGCTTCTGAAAGAAATCAACCACCACTTCATGGATGTATGTGTTGGGGAAGAAAAATGAAGAAAAATGAGAAAAGAAATAGGAGAATGGGGTAACATGAGATGTTAGATAAGTTAAAAGTTGAAATGTAATGAAATTAAGAAGAAATTTCATTCACACCAAATTAGTATGACCAATTACATCCGACCCTTAGAGTCAAACTAAGCCCACTTTTTTCCTTTAATTTTCCTTTTCCTTTTTACTTATTACTATATTTTTATTAAAATAATATCAATCCCTTATTTTTATTTCACCAAATTTCAACTAATCTAACATCTCATTTATAATCCACTTTTTATTTATTTTTTCATTTCACTTCATCTACTTCACTTCATCATTTTCTTCCCCAACACACGTAACTTTATAAAGTGGAGGTGGAATTTTAGAAACTCAGTTGAGTTTCTGAAACATATCAACCTCCATTTAATGGAGGTATGTGTATGTGTATGTGTTGGGGAAGAAGATGATGAAATGAAAAAGATGAAATGTAATGAAAAATGAAATAGAAAACTGGGTGGGTAGAAATGAGATGTTAGATAAGTTAGATTGTACCCTAATTGTTTATAAAATCCATGTGAACGGAACATACATTTTCGAATGAATTTTTTTGCCTGGAACAGGTAAGCTAGATTATCGACTAGTTGTACCAAAACTATCAGCGTCAACAATATCGCATCCGGGGTGGAAAGGGTAAAACTTATAGTGCCAAATGGGGGATTTCTCCTATACCATTACATCCGAGTTCCCTATCAAACAAAAGGGCAACGAAAACTAGAACTAAATGTCAGAAACAAGCTAGATGCACTGAAAATGATTGAAAGCGAAAACAAATGTTTGAAAAAAGGAAAAGTTCCCACGGATGCTTCAGATTTAAACATGGGAGCTGGTGTTGAGGTTTGCATAGTCTGCCCAAACAACCTAGAGCTGGAGGTTTGGCCATCTCGGAGTGCATATATATATCCATGCTTTCTTAAGACGAAATCCCAAATATGAAAAATAAATGGTCGAGCTAAATTCCAATGGAGATAGTTTGGTGACATAATTAGCAGCACCAGCATAAGTGCAACTGTTGTTTTTTTCCCCCCGAATAAATAGCAATTATTATGCGCCCTGAGTATGTCATCTCTACAACTACAAAGTTAATGATCTGTTGGGGATGTGAAAATTGTTGTTTTAACAAAAAATTTAATTTCTTTTTACAGCTGTTGTATTTGTAAATCCATTGAATATTTCTTACACTTGGAGAAGATCTCACACTTACAAAGCGAAAGAACAAGTATGCAAGAGGAGAACAAATATAAGTTCATTTAGTTTTAACGTAATGTTCAAGGTGAAAACTATGAGAGGACAAAAAAAGGAAAGGACTTTTCATTACGCACATCACGCGACCTTAACCTATTAGAACAGCTAGCTCTCTAGTCCCATTTGAATTGAAGATTTGTGTTTCCAGGTACTAAAGATATATTATAAAGTTCTTCTCATAAATTTCGAACATATTTTGTTTGGTGCAGAATACATATGAGCTTTGAGAAACAGTATAACATCAATAATAATACCAATGTATATAAAAAGAAGAAAGATGCACCAGCGAAAAATCTTAGCGTAGTAAATACATATGTAGTCTTCAGTCAGTACTCAATATAAGGACTTTATGACCGAAGACTATGGGGCTGTTCCTTATGTGCGATCAGGCTTGTTTGAGTGCTATAATTGTCTGGAATCTTTCTGCTTGTGCTCTTAGTATGACTATTCTTTTTTTCTTGTTTTCAGATAAATAGAAATTATTAGGTACCGAGTATATGACATTTTTTTACACCTAATAAAGTTAAACCTTTTCCTAAAAAAGCCAACATGTGGCATCATACAATTCCTTGCCTAAAATTGTAAACTCAGAGACAATACCCAACAAGTAGAAGAGTAGAAGACCAAAATCCGGGATCTTTAACGAAGTAAATTAAACTCACAAGATCTATTAAAAATCCCATATAATCCAATTAATATGACGTAAATGCACTAGAATATTTTCAATTGGGTAATGATGACACTGGAAGCATACATGAACATTTAAGCTATAAACTATGCAAACAAGCATGCCTGAAAAGGTAAATAGTTCCAGTATCTAAACAAATAAAGCTGTTTCAGTTACTCAACCAATGTCACTAATTCACGTTCTAGTGACCTAATCAAGAGAAAATCCAGAGCCAAATATACCACGATATGTGCACCTCAACTAAATGTGTCCATGAGATGCAAGATAATCATTACTTAATTCAAGCATCAAAACAACTTCCTTACCGATAAAATTATGTTGCAAAAACCGGTTATAATTTCATATTCACTTAACACCTAGCTGATTGTTCGAGCTTATTCAATGTGGTTTTCGGCAAGCTTTCCACACCCACCAAATTTCCTTAGAGAGCCACTTTTACATAATTCAGATTCCTTTAATTACTTCCCGATACTCGTGGCACTAAAGACTCCCACCCAATGCACTACATTGGCAAACTAATTTCATCCCTCACAGGGTTCCAAACCATTGGAAAGGAAGCAAAAGAATTACCATTTCCGACGAAAGGGACACAGGCAATAATGCCATAAGCCTCAACAGCACACCTATGAAACACCATGTCACATGTCTCGTTCGTTGATGGATTTGTAGGACTTGGAGCATTCCCAGAATTCGAACTTTGCGCCGGAAGAGGGCTAGGGGATGAAGACACCTTCAGATTGAACAAAAAAGACAAAAAATCACATTCAGAATCATATAAAAACAAGAAAAATCAAATCTTGGAATAGAACGGTGTTCCACACACACATATATATACCTGATCAGTTTGTTTAGAAACGAGATGAGGCTGAGCTAGTTTCCGAAAATTCTGGTAAACATAAGCATGTGATTCTCTTGGGCCAACAAGAATCAAGAAAAACAAGAGCAAGAGGGATGGCGTTAACCATTTCATTGTTTTGGGAGTTTTAGAAATCTTGAGTTTTCAAGATTGAAAATTTATTAGGGTTTGAAGAATTGAGGACAAGTGTGGTATTGAAATTGGGAGTAATTTTCATAGTTGGAAAGTGTATGGAAAAGGGAAGAAGAAGAAGAAGAATTATTGAGGGTCGGAATATGAGACAAGGTTGACGGACTTATAGAGGAATCATTCTTCGGCCGTCTTTGTCATATTTGCAAATTGAGGTTTCCATTTTGGATTTCATGTCAAAACATCTCTTGCATTTCATCAATTTTACTACAACGTGAACTCTACGGTCTAATCCAAGTACACTTACTCTTACTCCCTCCGTCACGATAATAATAACGTTACTTAGTCTTATAAAAGTCATATACTATTAGGAAAGTCCAAAAAGTCCCCTTGGTTTCTACAAAAATTGTCTAGTTTTTACGTTGGCCCGTTTTTAATTTCGCGGGTCAAAATACCCGGGTTTCGCTGGTCGAAAATCATTCGGGTCATACTGTTTTATTTATGGGATAGTATAAATAGGGTTTTGTTGGTTATTTTCTCCATTTTCAGCCGTTTCTTCTCCGACTTTCTCTGTTTTACCCTCGATTTTTTCTCTCTACTTTTGGCGATTCATTGCGCGATCATCAGGTAATGTATGTTGAAACTTGATTTTAGTGTTTTTGAGTTCGATTTGTTGCTTCGTTGGTTCGTTGTTGCCTGTTTAAATTTGTTCCGCGATTTTTTGTTGCTTTGTTGTTGAGTTCGATTAGTTTCTTCGTTGTTGAAACTTTATTCATTGCGTTTTGTTGCTTCGTTGTTGTTGTTGTCAGTTGTTGAGTTCGATTTCGCGATTTGAGTTTGATCCAAAAGCGATTCGCCTTTGCTGTCAGTTTCATCGCGATTCCAGTGATTATCAGGTAATTTGTTGCTTCGTCGTTGATCGATTTTTGTGTTTTGCTCGTTGTTGCTCGATTTTGCATTTTGCTCGTTGTTGTTGTTCGACTTTCGTTGTTGTTGCTCGATTTACGATTTTCAGTTTCATCGCGATTGTTGTTGTTCGATTTTCGTTGTTGTTGCTCGATCTTCAGTTTCATCGCGGTTGTTGTTGTTCGATTTTCGTTGTCTGTTATTTGGTACATTAGGATAGTTTCATGTTGTCTGTCTAGTTGTTACATTATACTCCCTCCATTTCAGAGAAAGTGTTACATTTTGACTTTGATCGGTCAACTGTCTTTGAGTTTGATCACAAATTACTCATAAATGCTAATAGTAAATAATTTAATAAAATCATATAATAAAAATTTAATTACTAAATTTTCATTATATAATTTTAATAATTTATTTATTAATATCGTTTAAGAGTAAATTGTGGTCAAATGCGGAGACACGCAGTATCAAAAAATGTAACACTTTTCTAAAAATGGAGTATTCAGTTTTTTACATCATATTGTCTAGTTTATGCGAGGAGTTCTCTAGTTTTTACATTATATTGTCTAGAAATTCTCTAGTTTTTACATTTTCACCAACTATCAAATTTGCTAACTGATCTCAACATATTTGTCTAGTTTTTAGATGATATTGTCTAGTTTTTATGAAATATTGTCTAGTTTTATTATCAAACATGAACATAATTGTTTATATTGTCTATTTTTTACACTATATTGTTTAGTTTATGAAAGGAATTATCTAGTTTTTACATGATATTAAATTTATTTTTTTCTTATATCGAGTGACAATAAGTTTATTCAAGATATTTACTAACTGTTCTCAACATATTTGTCTAGTTTTTAGTATATATTGTCTAGTTTTATTATCAAACATGACCATAATTGTCTATATTGTCTAGTTTTTACATTATATTGTTTAGTTTATGAAAAAAATTCTCTAGTTTTTACATGATATTAAATTTACATTATATTGTTTATTTTTTACATTATATTGTCTAGTTTATGCGAGAAATTTTACATTACATTGTCTAGTTTTTACATTATATTGTCTAGTTTTTACATTACATTTAGGAATTCTCTAGTTTTTACATTTTCACCTTCACCTTCAAATCAAATTTACTAACTGAGTTCAACATATTTGTCTAGTTTTTACGAGATATTGTCTAGTTTTTAGTGTATATTGTCTAGTTTTATGATCAAACATGAACATAATTGTCTATATTGTCTAGTTTTTACACTATATTGTTTAGTTTAAGAGATGAATTATCTAGTTTTTACATTATATTGTCTAGTTTATGAGAGGAATTTTCTAGTTTTTGTATAAATGTTTAATGCTTTTTTTTGTATAAATTGTGAAGCTTGATTGGACTTGGTAAACTTGGAACTTTTGACTGTGGTGTTTTTCTGATGAAGCATATGGAGCTGTTCCAATGAACTCCTTTTCCTTGATATAAGAGACCTTATGCTGATGATGATTTTGAAGAGGGTGTATTGGATGATTTGAAGAAGAGTGCTTTGAAGAAACTAAAGCAATCGAAGAAAAATTAGTGTTTTGAACTGATGATGATATTTGTCTAGTTTTGTAACTGAATTGTCTAGTTTTGTAAATGAATTATCTAGTTTTATTATTTATCCAGAAACTTACTCAGTGAAACATAATTGTCTATATTTTCTAGTTTTTACATTATATTGTCTAGTTTTTGCATTATACTTGACCCGTTTTTAATGAATCCGGGTCAAAAGATCCGCGAAAAATCATTAAAAAATCAAGTCAAGAAAAAAGGTATAATTGTCTAGTTTTAACATTTGAAGGGGACTTTCCTATATATAGGGGTCTTTCGCAAGACGGACTCTAACAACGTGTCAATTTGATTATTTTTAAGTAAATACTATTTAAGTTTCTCGAATTGATTTTTCAACGATGAGTACTTCAATCTAAATTGGAGTGTGATGGAACCTTGCTTTTCGGTCCATCACGATCCCGACTTAGCGAGTGTTAGTGCGAATCTACAGACATACATGAAGCTCATTTATATTTATTTCTATTATTTAATCACAAAGTCTCATGAGAGACGGTCTCTAGATAACTTATCTAGAGACGGTCTATGTTATTAATAAAATCATCCATGCTATTAATTAAGACGTTTATGTTGTTAACGAAATAAGTATTGTTGTAATATGAACAAACACCAATTTTGAGAACATAGGTGTTTTGATTGATAAAATCGATGATTTTCTTGACAATATAGGTTCATCTTTAGATAAATTATCTAGAGACCGTCTCTCAGTAGACTTGCTCTTATTTAATTTACTCATTTTGTTATTTCAATTAATTGGTCAATGACCGTAGACCAGGGAATAAAGGCCCATGGCCCGTAGATTAATAGAACATGCATTCGGCCCAAGAGTAAACCCTAGTTAGGAGACATTGGTATTTATATCAGAAACCCTAGTTGTATTACTCAGTTAATAATTAATGAAGTCTCTTTCCGTTGATTAAACATGCCCACCGTGAAAACGTGTTACATCACGAGACCTCTACTCTTGTGATTGATTTCTTCTTGTTGGAGGTCGTTCTAATGGATGGATTGCTCAGTAATTCGTATCACAAATTACCAGTTGGTACCAACATTCCAACACATGGCATCAGAGCCGGATTCCACGCTTCCTCAACGAAGCAATCCACCAAACGGAGGATCAGGCAAGTTGAAGAATCGTTGGACGAAGTTCGAGACCTGCTATGGGGATGGTTGGAGTTCGATCCAGGAGACATTAGACTAAGGGAAAGGGAGAGAAGAGCACGTGTGAGCATAATCGGAGAAAAGGGATGGAAGGAGACGAATTGGGAGGAAGAAAACCCAATTTGCCCATTTCGACTGCGGTGGCTTCGGAGGAATTGAAGAGCACTATGTGGAGAGGAAGGTCAAAGGATGGAGGGAGTGAGAGAAAGGAGAGAATTCGGCAAGAAGAAGGTGGAAGGTGGAGAATTGGAGCTTCAATTCTCCAACAATGGCGGACAGAACCCAAGGAGAGAGTTGAAGAAGAAGAGCCGAACAGGTGAAGTGGAACCGGATCTATTGGTTCGTCCGGTTAAGGGCGTGACCAGAGGCGAACTAGAAGGGAGTCAGAATGCGATCGATGAGCCGAGTGCGGAACTGAGAGCGCCAGTGCGTGTGGCAAGCACGCACCAAACCAGCGACAAGGTTGACACGCCAGATTGGCGTGTGCAGCGCGTGAGGCTCTTGTTCGGAGCGTGGCAGCGTGTGTAGTAGTCTAGAAAGACCTGTCGGCGCGTGGGAAAGATCTGGGGGCTTGGAAGAAACATTTTGATTGGGAAATGCAACTTCGGGAGCTCTATCTAGTCTCAGAAAGGAGTTAATGCAATTCGAGGGATGGAATTTCACCGAATTCCAATCAGGTAAATTATAATTCTATTGAATGTTACTTTGGTTTGTTTAGGGGATTGGGTATAATGGTGACCGAAGTCCTAGAGTAAGAAAGGACATGGTTTTTTATTCCAAGGGGTCAGTCATGGGTGTATCTAAACCACAGGGCAAGAATTTAATTCTGGAAAAGATTGATGTGGTGATTGATAATGCATGTTTAGTCCCCTTAAGTTGTTTTCCCTAATTAATATGAGATGGTGCTTGGGGTTTTCTCATGTTCGCTAGTACGGTACTTGGGACTTTCACGTTTATCTTACCTAGTAGGGGTCAAGTATGCTATGGTGCATTGTGGAGAAGGTTGATTAGGATACATGGGACTAAAGTGAGAGGCCTAGCATTTTGTCAACTGGTTAATGAGCAACTGCCATAGTTAACCAGTGTGTGGAGCAGTATTCTTACTGCTATGAGAGTCGGTCGCCAAAAGAGTGGGACAAACTCATGGTGCGGGTGGAACATCGGTGCGGCGTGACTTACCATAACTCTGGTGGCTTGGTAGCACCTAGGGTAGATCGTGAACTTTTGGCTATGTCGATACCAAACCACCAACTAAGTTTAACAGTGCTACAAGAAGTAGGGGTTCAGCTAGGGGATTATTATAAGTGGCTTCTCAATTTGCTTAAGCTGTTAGGAATATCTGTTTAGATTTTGATCAGCAAAGTAATGACTTATCTTAGCTCAGAAAGGTGGTTAGTACTCTTGGTTCAATTGAACACTGTAAAAGAGGAAACTCACTAATTATGATAGTCTAGCTAATCTTGTATAGGATGTTAGGTCTCGAAATGTAATTTTTATTTTCTGAAGAAGACCAAGAAGAAGACATCCAGCAGTAAAAGTTCAACAATTTTGAAGACTTGAAGACTGCACAAGATGCTGAAGACAAAGGTCTTTCAGATACCTATGACCAGATATCTTGAAGACACAAGCGTTTTTAAATAAACAGTGTTACAAGAGATATCTGAGAAATAAAAGGTTTCTGAAATGAGGAAAAGTGCCCACAGATATCTACACTCAGATACCTTGGATAAAGATTATGTTCCCGGGAAACAATATATTCTTAACAAGTGATATCTGGAGTTGTGATAATCTCTGAAAAAGGACGTGCAAAGCTTCAGAAAGCATGCATAGTTCCGTTGGAACTACATGACAAAGTATAGTACAGTGCATTAAATGCGCGGACAAAAATGTCTGAACAAAAACGGTAGCTTCTGAAAAAGAAGACAAACCTGCTACAGTACTATACTCAGATATCAATAGTTTGAATTTGATTTAAGCCTAACGGATACTATTCAAACGGCACTCAAATTCATCTATAAATATCAACACTTAGACTGCTTGAGAATACACACTGAACACCTTAGATCACTGAACTTATATTGAATATTATCATAAGCTCTCTCAAGCAAACTACTTACCTTCAAGCTTTCTGTTGCGACCAAAGCTCTTGATTCTAAGTAGTACAAAAGTTCTAAGTGTCCTGATCCTTAACAAGCATTGTTATTTGTGAAAGAGTTGAACTAAGATTTCATATCTGAGTTTCATTCTCTTGAACACTTATCATAGACTTGGGTCAGTAAAGAACAAGATACCATACATTGCAAAGTGTATTAAGTATACTTGATTCATAGAGCTATCTGAATAACTGAACAAGTTATTAAAGAAGCTCACCTTACAATTTACCTTAACCAACACCTTAATCGGCGTGGAGTACAGGAAGTACTTAGTTTGGGAAACTAAGGAATAACTCCAAGGTTACTGAGCACAGGAAGTACTTAGTTTGGGAAACTAAGGAATAGCTCAAAAAGATTTCTGAGTACAGGAAGTACTGGGCTGTGAAAGCCAGGGAATAACTCAGGGGGAACACTTGGTTGGGAACCTAGTGTATTTAGGAATCAAGAGAATATATTTGTAAAGTGAACTCAATTATCTGTCTTAGTGGATTCTAGGTCTGAGAAAGGCCGAAGTGGATTAGTTGAAGGATTACGCCACCTTCAGATACCACTACAAAAAAGACTTGTGTTATTTACTTTCTGCAGTTTATTACTTGCTTTACTTATCTTGCAAAGTATTTACACTTATCTTGTTGAGCACGTGCACTCATCACAGAAAAGTCTTCCGCTCTCTGAAATTAAGTATCAGATATCTTCACAGATATCTGAGAAACTGTGTTTATCGACAAAAGTTTTAAAAGACTATTCAACCCCCCCCCCCCCCCCCTCCTAGTCTTTTACTTTGCCATTATCTGGACCAACATAAGCTGAAGGTTCTTAAGAACAAACTGGAGCCTATCGATGATGTTTTCCGATGGATAGTGGACTTGGGCTACAGTGGTTGGGTTTATTTGAAGCTCAGTAAATATTTGCGAGACATCACCTGGAAAGTGAACAGTCAGGTACGGCCTACAGAGTTCTTTATGACATGGGGTATGAAGGGTAAAGGAAAATTGGCAGTAGAGGAACCAGAGCTACCAATGGATATTGGATCTTACTTGGTGTTTCCTGATGTAGTCTATGCCTCGTTGTTATGACAAATAATGTGGACGACTTGTTCTACAATATATATTGTCAGTGTTCCGAGAGCTTGCGATGAGTAAGTCATTGGGTTTTTGCTGGGGCATGAAGAAAAATAAAATGCTCTGGGATGGGGCAAGCTAGTTGATGAGTCGATTTTACATCATCTCATTCGGTCTTTTTACCGTCTTATTGCCACTCTCAAGTATAGTTCTTATGTGTTTTATTAGTGTTTTGTTACGTTTTTGTGTTTTGTAGGTGTTTGGTGAAAACGCATTAAAATAAGGGCTAAACCAGTGCATTTAATGAATTAATGGAAGCATGGAAGTTTATGGACCTGAAAGTTGGTTTAAAAAGGAGTTTATCGGTCGAAACGGAAGTGGATTCGGAGTTCGGACGAAGATTTTAGAGCCGTTTAAGTGAAAGCGCACGAAATTCGAACTACGATGGAGCAGTTTTGGAATTTTGGCCATAACTTTTGAATATGAACTCCGATTGGCCTGATCTTGGTGTCCACGCGTAGATAAGACCAAGAGCTACAACTTTGAAGAAGGAACCATCTCCAGATTCCGACGTTTAGAGGAACAAAAAGAGCCTGGGGGGCGCCAGTCGCATCTGGCGGACGCCATAGCCTAGTTTTGGCATCCGCCAAGTGTCTACCGCGGACGCCAAATGAGGGCAGAGAATGTTGGCATCCGCCAATTCCATTTTCGGCCCAAAACGTGATTTTCAACCCGTTTTCGCTATATATAACTTATTTTCTTGATCTTTTAGGACAACTTCATTATTACTCTTCTCTTCTTATTGCTTTTCGACCTAGAACCTTTCCAAAGCAATTACCTACCTATTATTAGAGGTAATTGAACCGTTTATCTTGTAATCCGAAGATTGACATTGATTGGGAGATTATCTACATAGCTTTTCGCATGGATTCGTTTCAGTATTTCAATTCTACCTAGGGTTTGTGACAACGAAGAGTAAATTTGTATCAATCCATTCGAATCTTTGTTTCTTACTTTAGATTATGTTTGGAGCCTGTTTATATACAATATTGATTATGTCTTCGCATAATATGAGTAGCTAAACACCCCGATTATGGGGTGGTGACTGATTCAATGCATGCTAGCTAGGGTTCATGAGATTCGAAGTGCATCGGGTTTAGATTACTTGTGATTTTTAGATTAATCGCATATCTTGCTATTCTGTTTGTCGAGCATGCCAGCAAAATCACTGTTAGATTAAGCATTTAATCAATACACCAAAATGTCTTTCGTCTTGCTTGATCTAACAGTTTAGATTGCAAACAGTAATAGTAGGATTAACTAGATTGATTGTAGCCTAGTGGAATTGACGCCTCCACTAGTGCTATTCATTTTTGAACTTAAGATTGTGACAACTTGCGTAATCTATCCTGTGAATCGTATGTATCCTGCTAGCTAGCTTGTTTCACGTTACCGATCCATAATTCTCCTTATTCATATCATTGTCGTTTAGATTAATCTGTTTTCTAGTTAGATTGCATAAGTAGATAGATAATATAGAACAAATTCGCTACCGAAGCAAACAACCCTTTTATTGCTTTCTTTACTGTAATTACTATTCGTAAACAAGACTCAGCTTAGTTAAGTCCTTCGAGACCGACCTCGGGGTTAACTCCACTACACTACAGGTTTTCGTAGTGTTGAGGATTAACTCTTGGCTTAAAACAAATTTAGAACTTTGATTTGACACATCACTAGTCAAGTTAGCTAAAAGATTAGAAAAGAGAAAGCTCAACCAAAAGGCACATAGAGGGGAGGGAGGGGCCATTCAGCCAAAGGAATGGCCAGGATGCGCCTTAAGGAGGTAGAGAGACTGGAGAGCCTTAGGGGCAAGGCTCTTCTTTTTTTGGGGGGGGGGGGGAGGTGATGGAACCTTGATTTTCGGTCCATCACTATCCCGACTTAGCAAGCGTTAGTGCGAATCTACAGGCACACATGAAGCCCATTTATATTTATTTCTATTATTTAATTTACTCATTCTGTTATTTCAATTAATTGGTCAATGACCGTAGACTTGGAATAAAGGCCCATGGCCCGTAGATTAGGAGAACAAGCCTTCGGCCCAAGAGTAAATCCTAGTTAGGAAACATTGATATTTATATCAGAAACCCTAGTTGTATTACTCAGTTGATAATGAATGAAGTCTCTTTTCATTGAATAAACGCACCCACCGTGAAAACGTGTTACGTCACGAAATCTCTACTCTTGTGAATGATTTCTTCTCTTTCTCTTCTAATCTGTGCCAAGAATACTCTCGGAGGCCGTTCTAATGGAGGGATTGCTCAGTAATTCGTATCACGAATAACCAGTTGGAACCAACATTCCAACAAGTGTAATGAATAGGAAGGCGTGAGTTGAATCTTTAAAAGTTTATATTTGAATTTTATAAGAAAAGGAACCTTAAAAGCAAACACTTTTTTTCTTTAAATTAGGGATGATACGCATCGAATATATCATATAACTGGTTTTTTTCAGATTATTCGAATCAGATTTGGATTTTAATTTGGTACCAGAATTATACCCATGACCTAGTTTATGTTTAAACTTTACATTATATATAACTTAAATTATATACCATTAATTAATGACTTCTAGATAGTGAAAAAAAATATATGAAACGGTAGAACTCATATAATTATGTCTAAATTTAAAGAAAAAAAATCTTATAATCTTATATGAACATTAAAAAGTAAAAAGTTCGATACTTAGTTGAATTTCAACTGAATTTTCAATCTCATCCCAACATGAATTCGCTAGGAGGGCTAGAACCTCCGACCTTATGGTTAACAGCCACACGCTCTAACCAAGTGAGCTATTCCAACTATTTACATGCTTTGGAGATATAAAAATAATAATTTATTAATATACTACAGACATGTTTATTTATTCATTCAACCTTTTTCATAATATTGATCTTGCTGATAATACTAGAATATGTACAATCCGTTAAGTACGTTCTAGAGGCACGTCCCAAGACGAACTAGGGTCGGAAGGCCATAGTTCGAAGGAGGTTCGGACCAGGAGTGGGTCCGAGCCCACCCAATATGAAGGTCGCCCTCCCTCAGACATGTAGGAAAAGAATATTTGGACTAGATATGGATCAGGAACGGACATGCGCACATACGTAGGTTCAGATATGATGGGGCCAGTCACCTTCAACATGGCCCACTTCCTACTGCACTAACGTCCGCCTATCTTCTATTCAAGAGAACAAAGGACAGTCTATCATCCGACATAAGTCGTGTGTCCTTGTAACCCTCACGGGGGACACAACACAAGAGGACAGGACCACACCCAGTGCCCTTAATATGGACAGTGAGATCTTGGTATAGACATTGGTCCGGACCACATAGCCTCATAAGACTAACCTGACCTCCACCAAAAAGTCCAAACATGTGTGGTAAGCCCGGACTAAGGGTTCCAGACCTCAATTAGGATTCAGGGTGGACATAGGTTCGAACGTAACACCGACAAAACCCCTAGAAAGTTCAGAATACCCCTGGAAAGTCCAAAAGAGGCTATGAGACAGACCCATTTAATGAGGTATGGGCCCATTTGGCATTGGTGTCTCAATACCAGCCAGACACACGATCAGAATGGACAAGCACATTTTGGTGAAAGAGTATAAATATAAACAAATATGCATAATGAGGTAAGTTATTATTACACTCTTATACCACAAAACTATACAAGGAAGTTTTGACAATTAGCAAACCGGGTTAACTGTACTACCCCCCACCCCCCTCAAAAAAAAAAAAAGTGTTTATATAGGTCCTAGTCATCAACCACATAAAGACATTAAATACCATGACTTGAGGAATGGAGTACACTTAAGGGATTTGGATTAGGACGATTTAGATATCCCATTTCGCGAACGTACATAGGGAATACCCCTTATCATTTGACGTTGTATGTGGGAATCAGATACAAAAAGTTTCCTAGCTCTCCATCAATATGGTAGGTCCTCGACGATCAACTAGGACATCAACCAACAATGTTGCTACTTAAGCTCCTAGACCCCATAGGTCATCCTCCTATCAGAATAAGGAACCCAACTTCTACAAGGAGAAATATAAATAACCAATGTCGTTGAGATTTGAGTTTGACCCAGGCCTCAGGTCCGACCTCGCATGTTGTTGCTTTGGAATTGGTAGTTGCTGCCCTCCTTCTCTTTTTATTTTAACCATGGCGTTTTGTTTTGTTTCCCACAACCGGGGCCAATTTGATGTGGCATAAAAATTGATAAGTCAATAATCCAAGTCAAATGTACTCCAAGAGCTTAGATATAATGAAATGCGTAGTTTGTATCCCGATATTGACCTGCAAGGAAGAGGTAAGGGGTTAGACCCACTTGGACCGGTTTTTCTTGGGCAAACCAGGATAAGATTCACTAGTTTGGTCGGTCCTTCAAGCTGGGGCTCGGACTTACACTCTTGGAGATTGAAATATTGCAAGTTATGACATTACCTTATGAGCAGTAAATGGTCTCCTATTTATAGTAGAAAATCCAGGGGACATATCTCCGACACATCAGAGGTTGGTCTACCTAGCGTAATGGTGACACGTGTCGTCGGAGTGTAGTGGCGCGTTTGGGTCACGTAGAGAGTTTACCGTGTCAGACTGTCAAGTATCGTCCACTGAAAATTGGAGCTCGGACCTCATGGTGGTCTGCCCTGATTTCTGAGATATAAGATTCCGTATCTTGTTCTTACTTGTTGGAGAGTCCGAGACTGGGGTATCGAGGGTCAGACCCTCCTGAAAATCAGATCTGACTCCTTTTCTTTTGGTTCTTACTTCGGTGACCAGGGGTCGGACCACCTTCCGGAGTGGAGTGTCAGACTTGAGTAATAGGTCTCACAACTACTTAGCTGGCCTTAATTCGTCAATTCTGAGGTTGGACTTATTGGTACATATCAATGGTGTAGACGGTAGATATGGTGAGGAGATTTGAGATGAGTATGGTGCAGGTTAGCTATTTATCAATTCAAGAAATTAAAGTTTATGGTGCGGTGGGATGGTTTCTTATTTCTTCCTCCTTTTTCCAATGGAGAAGAAAAGATGAAGTAATAGATTAGTAACAACTAAATGATTTAGTGATAATTTGTGGTACACGGATTGGTATATATTTCGTATAGTAAATTCGGGATGGTGATGCTGATTGGTCTTTTTGCGTCTCCACGATTAAATTTAAGTATAACATTTTATTACCTTTTTTACTCGGTTAGTATCACCAATTTTCTTAGAGAAAATAAGTAATGTTTCTGGATATGTTCTTTTCTTCGTGAAAACAATTACATGATTGTTTCACACGCGATTAAAATCACGTAAATCTGGTTAAAACACCTATTTTAGTCTGATTTTTTTGATTTCAACCGTTAGTCAAACAACCTCCATTATTTAGTATCGATTTTACCAAAACATACGATATAAATATAGAAAACGCTCCACACGCATAGCGTTTGTCGTTATTCTAGTATATATAGTATATATTACTAGTAGTATAATTTAAGTTCAAACTATCCTTATAAATTTGGTGAACGCAGTAATCAATTTATTTAGGTGAAGCGGGCACTATAATCAAAGAGAAACTAAGAAAAGGAACAAAGAGAGTATACAGTAAAACCTCTATAAATTAATAATGTGGGACATGAATATTTTATTAATTTAGCGAGATATTATTATATCGATAAATTAATAATTTATTAATTTAAAGAGGTTTTACGTATATGCATAATTGACCAATAAAATTTTCAAGTCCAATATTGTAGTTACAATGTATATCAATTAGAGATAAAAGAATAAATTTAAAAAAACATATTCCAATTAACATTCTATGACTTCAGATTCACATATTATTTGGATTTGGAAGTTTGAATGACATATGTTAAATGTCCTTATATACAAGTAAATTGACGTGAATCACTTGCTAGATTTTCCCAGTGAACACAAAAAATGTTTTGAAGTTCATTGTATAGAAGAAATGGTGGCGGATACCATTCAAAATTCGGTAGATGATGAAGCTGAGGATGAATCGATGACTTTGGAACCAATCACTCAAAAAGAAGCATTGCAACCGATAAAAACTCTTCAAAACTTTTTATTGTTGTACGAGAAGACAACGCCACAACTCTCAAGTGCAATGAGGTTTAAAGATGAACTCAGTATGTATTTGAAGTTCAACAAAAAACAAGTGACTATAAATTCATTTTTTTACTTCACATACTTAGAAATTTTTAAGTGGATAACAAAGATATATATGAAATTTTTTAGTAATTATTAATTTATAGTTTTGGTGGAACCAATATATATACATTGGGTTTTCAAAAAAATTATTATCTTATTATTTTATCGATTGGGGTCCAAATTTATACTGGTTCCAAGTTGGGACCGGAAAAATTATTAGTTTTATCGAGGTTATTAATTTATCGAGTATTAATTTACGGAGGTTTCACTGTATACTGAAAATTACGGACAAAGTGCAAGCATGGTGTCTTATCATAACCCATGAAAT